>LR738711.1:201461038-201509833 GCA_902687465.1 Secale cereale
GAAGATGGCCGCATATGAGGGGGGGCGGTGGCCAGGGCAGAGCAGCGCGGGGCAAGGAGGCCGAAGGCGGGGCGCGGCCAGGGAAGGCAGGGAGGGTCGCGGCCGTGGCGCGTGCGGCCAGGCACCGGCGGGCGGGAGCAGCCAGGCGAGGCGTTGCGCCGCCCCGGCAGAGGCCGGCGGGGGGCCCTAGAGCGCGTGGCCCCGGCGGAGCTGGCGGAGTGCAGCGGGGCGCGTGGGAGGCCTCGGTGAGGCGCCGAAGGCGGGGCAGCCGGAGGCGGCTGCGGCCAGGCGGAGCTTGGCGCTTGTGCGGGCGCGAAGGGAAGCGGTAGGCGCAGGCGAGCGCGCGCTCTCTGCGTGCGCGGGTGCGGTGAGCTACGACGCCTAGGAAGGAGAAGGGATAAGGGGAGGGGCGGCGTAGGCTCACCTAGTAGGCACAAGGAGGCCCCGTGATTGCTCAGAAGCCGCAGAGGGCGAACGGTTCGACGGCGGACGACGGTGATGGAGGCGGTCGGCGACGGGGAAGAAGTGGTCGGGGCCGTGCTACTGGACCGTCCCGGCTCGCGCGGCTTGGCAGATGCGCCGAGGATGTCGAGGAGGAGCCCCTAGGGCGGTCCTAGGTGAAGGCGTCGGGGAGCACGCGAGGAGGCAGCCTGTGGCGACGACGGCGGCGGGTGTGTACTATGGGGAGGAGAGGGACGAGAGGAGGGGGATTGAGAGCGCTAGGGTTTGCCAGGGGCTTCGGGGTGATCTTATTCACCAAGGAGAAGCCGTGGGATCGCCGGCGCTTGGCAGGCAGCCATGGGATGGCCTCCACGTCCTGTGTCGATGAACAGAGAAAGGGGATGAGGGGAAGCTGGGCTGGGCCATGTGAAGCCCCAAAAGACAATGTTCCAATGTGCTATTTTTTTTACTGCTTAGATTTCTAGCTAATGTTTTCTATTTTGTTTTGCTATCAAGTGATTTTAGTTAAGAGTGTAACTTAACACATATATACCAGGCATATGGTTTAAGTAGCACACAAGTTTGGAGGCAAAAAGAGTTAACTAAATAATTGTTTATTTTTGAAAAGGCCATTTTATTTGCTCTTGTACCAATAAAATAATTGTTCGGGTCAATTTAGGGAGCCAAGTGAAGCTTCTGTTATATCCTACACTTCCTTGGGTTATGACATATTATGAACAATTTTATTTAGTTGTTTAAAGAAACAATATTTCCACATTATTTTAGAATTTGAATTTGACTTGTTAAATGAATTTGAATTTGATCTTAGTGTGAAACAAGTGAGCTTTATCAAAAGTTTAATTATGATGACGTGGCATCATTAACTTGGGGGTTACTGTAGCTTAATTATCCGGGCGTTACATATTGTCCATGGCAATCATTCTTGGGCTCAAAAGCGAGATGAATTTGCAAATCATATGTGGGCGAATAGAGGTCCAGCAAACATTTGATGTATCATTTGTCTTGGTGTTGTAAAACAATTGATGTGTGACTTGGTGTTGTAAAACAATGGGTGTACTGTTTTATTTATGTGCTGAAATATCAATTCTAGGTGCTGGAATATCATTTTTTGGTGCTGGAATATCAATTCTAGGTGCTGGAATATCATTTTTTGGTGCTGGAATGTCATTTTTTGGTGCTGAAATATCAATCTAGGTGCTGGAATGTCAATTCTAGGTGTTGGAATGTCATTTTTTGGTGCTGGAATGTCTATTTTTGGTGCTGGAATGTGTTTTTATGTGCTGAAGTATGTATTTGAGCTGCTGAAATATATTTTTGTGGTGATGGAATATCATTTTTATGTGTTGGGATGTGTTATTAACTTCTGGAACTTTTATTTTGTAGATGGATGATGACGTGCTGGAGGTTCCAAATGTTGGTGCTCTGCCCAAGAAGGCCCCCAAGGTCATGAATTGGACTCCGCCTATGTTGGCAATGATGTTGAAAGGTCTTTCAGAGGTGGCGGCAAGAGGTGCCAAGACTGACAAAGGATTCAAAGAGGCTGCAAAATTGAAAGTTGCAAAGTGTATATCTGCTCTCGTTGGTTACGACGTGTCTATTACTCAAGTGCACAATCATATTCGCAAGTGGCGGAATAGGTGGACAAGGATTGTTTATTTGAAGAGTTTAAGTGGGGCACTTTGGGATGATGATAAGAAGATGGTACTTCTAGAAGAACAACACTATTTGGGCCACACTCAGGTATGCATCATGTATCAACCCTTTTTGCCTACTGAAATGAGTTGTCTTATTGCTAAAACGATGTTCGAATGAGTTAGTTTTGCGGAAATGAATAGATTTTATAACTGGAATGAAGTTGTAGTCAATTACTCTTGTTGAACCGATGTTGAAATTAGTTGCTTATGGTCATATGATGATGCTTGATTGCTGAAATGATGCCTTTGTTAATTACTAATGTTCAAACAATGGTGTTGTAGGATCATCCAACGGATGCTGAACTTCTCAATTCCTCACTTGAGAACTACAACTATATGGAAAATTGCTTTCTAATAAGCAAGCCACCGGGAATTATGCAATGGCCACCGGTGTGCCACTGGGAACGCCTATTGTTGTGGAAGACAAAGATAAACCCCATGTCATGGAGGGGCATGGAACAACTGATGAGGTATTGCAACATCTTCCTGGGTCTAACTCCGTACTTCCAACTGCTAGTGCCACTCAGGACCCTTCACCTACTTCAAATAAGAAGAGAAAGAGGGCATCATGTTTGACTGAGGAGGACACAATCCAGTGCAGCAACATGACTGATGCTATGCGTGAGATTGCAAGTGCTATCAACAACACTTGCCATGCTAAAACACACCCTGACTTGTACAAGGATGTCATGGACCTTGTTGTGTTTGATCAAAATGATCGCTTGGTTGTTCTAGATTATCTCACGGAACATAAGGCAAAAGGCCTAAACTTTGTGAAGATGAATGATGAAGTCCGTCAAGCATCGTTCAAACGTATCTTGAAAGCTAATCCTGATCTTCTTTGAGTTCGTGTTAGTCGGTGCTTGTTGAGACTACCCCTTTTGTAATGACTATTATAAAGTGTATTTCGAATGAGGTTATGTAATATGAATCTACGGATGCAGTACTAGAAATTATGGTTATTATGTCTAGTGTAATATGAACCTAGTGATGCACTACTACAATTCATGGTTATTATGTCTTATGTTAATTGTTGAATTTTTTTCTTCACATTATCATCATTCAGATTATGCTGGCATGGTAATATTTATTGGTTGACTTCTTTAAATTATCTCATCGAACATATGGCAAAAATATCTGTTCATGCAGCCTGCCTCATGCAGTCTACCAAACACAGTCTCAGCACACCATGTCTTCTCTGATGCAGGCTACCAAACACAGTCTCGGCTGAGAATGCATCAGTACATACATTGCTACCAAACAGCTGCAGTTGCATGTATTCGGCATGTCTTGACTAAGCATGTCTCAAAGAGAAACAACTATGCTATGGTGGGAATAGCTACCAAACACACCCACACCCCCCCTCTCCTGGTATGGTGCTACTAACTTGAGGCCTGACCATTTAAGTATCGAACATCTTTTCAAAAAAATTCAAAAAATACACATTGAACATTTTGTAATATACGTTGAACATTTTCTTCACATACAATGAATTTTTTTTAATATACACGAATATTTTTTTAAACACATGAAATTATCCTCTAAACAATTTTTGAATACGCATTGAACATTATGTAATATACGTTGAACAATTTTGGAATACACATTGAACATTTGTGTAATATAGACTTAAAAATTTGGAAAACAATGTGATTATATATTCATTGAACAATTTCTAATAAATGATGAAGAGTTTTGTAATGGATGATGAACTTTTGTAAAAAAAACATGAACATTTCCTTAATATACCGATGAATGTTTTTGTAACATGCAATGAAATTTGTATATTATAATAAAAATGAAACAATAAAAATAAAAATAAAAAGAATAGAAAAAGAAATATAGACAGAAGCAGAAAAAGAAAAGGAAGAGAAAGAGGAAAATAAAAGAAACAGAAAACAGAAGAAACAGCGAGGCAGCAGTGAATCTGGGCCGGCCCAAACGAGGGTGTTTCGAGGTGAAGCTTTGGCGAAGCCACGCCGTCTTGACGCTCGTGAGCGTCACACAGGGATTGCCTTCCAATACTGACTACTGAGCGGCAAAGATTGCACAAAAACAAGAAGCATTTATCCAACCACATTTATTCAACTAGCATTATTTAGATGTTGGGATTTTTTTAAAGGAAACGTTTCGGCTTCTACCATGAACCGTTTGCATTATAAGGTTGGCCAATAATTTAAAATTTTCATATAAACACAAGGGTAACAACCTTGCAACGACATGTACATTGTAATGACATACTTTAGGCAATTAGATTTGGGTCGACCTGCTTGTCCTGGTGGGCCGCTGATGGCCTAGAGGACCCATCAACCTTGAAAATATGGGCCGAAGCAATGTCTCAGTGGGTAACGTTGACCCGTTCCCATCGTGAAGAATACCCATCACATAAGCATGCAATGTTTGCCTCATTTTTTTGTAACATAAGCATGCACTCAGGCACAACACCACCAGATTAATAGCACCGAGTATCTTCTGATTGCCAAAGCCCCATATCTTCAGACAAGGAGCGGTGCTTCCATCCATCAGATCAATGTGTTCTTGATATTTTTGTCAGGATGCACACTTGCTTGAGGAATGGTGCGAGGTAGAGATCGAACTCACAACCTCCCTCTCGTGGTATGGTGCTACTAACCACTCGTCCTAACGAGTTCTAGTGATATACTTGCGGCATGACCGTTTAAGTAACGAACTTCTTTTGAAAAAAATTCGAAAAATACACATTGTACATTTTGTAATACACGTTGAACATTTTCTTCACATACAATGAACTTTTTTTATATACACGAATATTTTTTTAAACACATAAATTTATCCTCTAAACAATTTTTGGATACGCATTGAACATTATGTAATATACGTTGAACAATTTTGGAATACACATTGAACATTTGTGTAATATACACTTAATTTTTTTTGAAAAACAATGTGATTATATATTCATTGAACAATTTCTAATAAATGATGAACATTTTTGTAATGGATGATGAGCTTTTCTAAAAAACCATGAACATTTCCTTAATATACCGATGAATATTTTTGGAGTACAAATGTTTTCAAAATCCAAACCACATATATATTTAAGCTACCAAAGTATACCAAATTGGCAGTAAACAACAACTGAGTGCATTATTAGATAGTAAACAACAACACTATTTTTGTTGTGAACTTTGTAAACTATAAAAGTGGCATATGTTGTGAACTTGTAAAGTGTAAAGAACATCAGTGGATTGAAAGAAAGGTTTTCCGTAGCTCACCCTATATGGTACCCCTTATCTTTGCCATCCATTTCTGCATCGCGATCCGCGCAGATGCATTTGTCTTTTTTGTTTCTCTCAAACGACACAACATATGAACTTCAAACTTTGCAGATTGAACAAACATTAGAACATCAATGTGAGAAAAAACTTTCAGATTTTTTCATGCATTTTAAATACTTAAAATAGTATTTTTAGTCAAAAAAAATCTCATTTTGTATATTTATATGTGACCAAAAAATCTAAAAGTTTTTTCACACATTGATGTTCTAATATTTGTTCGATCTGCAAAGTTTGAAGTTCATATGTTGTATCGTTTGAGAGAAACAAAAAAGAGAAATCTTCATGTTGTAAGTTAGTTGAAAAGTACGGATCTCAAAGTAAGGCTGGAGGGTTGAGGATAAGAGCTTCCGTGTAGCCTGAGTTACAAAGGAACTTTGTGGTGGATTATTTATGTGTATTGGGGTGGAATTTAGGGGATTCGGTAGATGATTTAACGAACAATGTCCTAAGTTGAATTTAGGGGAGTAAAATTGAGAACCATTCAAATCGATTTACCTATGTCCTATGCTGCTTGTAGGGATTTACATCAGTAGTGATTCTGATGGATTAAGAGAAGAAGCTAGCTAGTTAGGTGCCCAGGTCGCCGCCTCTTGCTGCGTGGATGCGTGCACTCACCGTGGGCCGGCTGAATAGATGTGTGCCAGTTGGTCGTCCGTTTGTGGAGCACTGATGTGTGTGGTGCTCCGGTGGCCGGTGCCGCGGCAGCCTGCCGCTGATGTGTGTCCTACTGCATGGATTATGGCCCTTATGAGGCGGCGATCGCGGTCAAACCATGAACCTGCATCGCTGCGACCTGCGAATGCTACGCGTACGAGTGCTGTGTGTCTGCTCTGTGTATGGTGTCCGTCAATGATGTGGGTTGCAGTAGTATATGATTTGTTTTTTGCTCCAAACCTGGGCAGGCCATGGCCCAATCGGCCTTGCCGAAGCTCCGCAAGTGGTGGAACAGCTGAGCTTTCGCGCAGAGCGAGCGATCTGAATGGGCTGGCCCATACGGTGGTGAGCAGTTACTAAAATCCAAAGAAATGATGCTTAGTTCAGGAATTGAACTCGCAACCCTATAATAAAGAGTGGCAAAAGGTAAATGCCAAAATCTAGAGTGCATAAGAAAAATTGGCAAAAATCTAGAGTGGCAAAAACAAAACTTTCCCCTGTACATTACCAGTTGAGCTAACGAGGGTTAGTTATTAATAAGCCGCGCGAATATTTAACATCAATACGCAGAGGCAGATAAAAAATATTGATTTTTTTTACCGTTGAACATTTTCTGAAATACGCTGAACTATTTTGAAATACACATTGTACATTCTTGAGACATATATTGAACAATTTTTAAATACACATTGAACATTTTGTGATATGTGTTGAACATTTTTCGTAATACATGTTGAACAACTAAATAATATATGCTGAACAGTTTCTTAGATAAGATGAACATTTTTGTAATACGCGGTGAACATTTTATATAACACACAAAAATAGAAGAAAAAACACTAAAGAAAATATACGAAAGAGAAAAAGGAACAAAACTACTGAAAACCGCATAAAACATTGAAAAAACCAAAAGGAACAAAATACTCAGCGGAAAAACGAAAAAATACGTACGAACGAACGAAGAAGCAGCGAAACAAAGAGTACGTGAATCGTCTACATGGGCTGGCCCGAGCGGAGGCTCGTCTTCCAGTTTTATGTTTTGGGGTTTTCCTTTCTCTATTTCAGATTTATTTTTTCTTATGATTTTTTCACCCGGTTTTAAAATTTCCTTTTATCTTTTTTGTGTATTATACAAAGAGTTCACCGTGTCTTAGAAAAATATTAATTGTATATATATGGAAATGCTCACTCTATATTACCAAATTGTTCAACATATTTTAAAATTTTGTTCAGCATAAATCACAAAAATATTTAATTATTATTTTTAAAAATGTTGCATATATCAAGATGATGTTCAATGTGTATTAAATAATTGTTCAGCATAAATTTAAAATTGTTGACCATATATATAAGAATTTTAAACAAATGTTCAGACTTTAATGACAGCTTTTTAAATATTTTTCATATTTTTAAAGATTTTTTGAATTTTGAATTTGTAGACGATAAAAAAATTCTTGTTGTTTTTGCCAGGAGATGTTGATTTTCTTATTAAAATAAGACCTGCCGCTCGGCTCAACCTAGGACTTTAAGCCTAGTGCTTCAGTTCTAGCAAATCTCAGTGTGCTAGTTGACCTGTTATTTTTGGTAACATGTTTTAATTTGCTTGACGCCTACCAATGGGCCGGCCTGTTGCACCGCGCCTATCGCGAAAGCTCTTCTACTGAATGCACGCGGGCGTTCAATAGGAGCTTCCGTGACGAGCCTCTATATCTGGGCGCGACTATTTGTCACGTTTTCTTCTTCCTGTTTTCTGTTCATATTTTTTGTTATTTTTGTAATATTTTATAATTTAATGTATCCTACATATATATTTGTATATATTACAGAATTTTTTTTATAAAACACATTTGAAAAAATTCAAAAAGTATTAAAAAATGTTGAAATTTTTTTTGGAAAATATTATATAAATATTAAAAATGTTGAACAAGTATTTGAAAAATGTTGAATATGTATTAAAAAATGTGAACAAGTATATGAATTTTTTTGAACAAATATTTACAAAATGTTGAACAAGAATTTAAAAAATGTTCAACAACTATTTGAAAACATTGAATAAGTACTAAAATGTTGAACAATTAATTGAAAATGCTGAATAGGTATTAAAAATATATCGAATAAGTATTTAAAAATATTGAATAAGCATTAAAAATATTGAACATGCATGTTGGTACAATGTGCAGTCGAATGATGCGACTTTCTTTGAGGACATATTTCCTATGAAGGATATGTCAAGTTCATCAAATCAGGTGATACCTACTCCATCTAGTGAGGAATTTGCTGTAATTTCTCAACCCACCATTGCGATCGAACACGTTAAGAATCCTATTGAGGATGACAATAAAACTCCTGTAAGGAGTAAGAGACAGATGACTGCAAAGTCCTTTGGTGATGATTTCATTGTGTACCTCGTGGATGACACACCCAAGACTATTTTAGAAGCCTATGAATCTTCTGATGCTGACTACTGGAAGAAAGCTGTCCGCAGTGAGATGAATTCCATCTTAGCTAACGGAATCTGGGAAATCACTGATCGTTCTTATGTGTGCAAACCTGTAGGATGTAAGTGGGTGTTCAAGGAAAAGTTTAGACCTGACGGTACGATTAAAAAGTACAAGGCATGGCTTGTGGCTAAGTGTTATACCCAGAAAGAAGGTGAAGACTATTTTGACACTTACTCACATGTGGCTAGATTGACCACTATTCGGGTGCTACTATCACCGGCTGCCTCACACGGTTTTCTCGTTCATCAAATGGACGTTAAGACGGCTTTCCTCAATGAAGAGTTGAAGGAAGAAATTTACATGGATCAACCTAATGGTTTTATAGTACCTGGTCAGGAAGGAAAGGTGTGCAAGTTATTAAAGTCTTTATATGGCCTTAAACAAGCTCCTAAGGATTGGCATGAGAAGTTCGAAAGAACATTAACTGCTGCGGGCTTTGTAGTAAACGATGATGACAAGTGTGTGTACTATCGCCATGGTGGGAGCGAAGGAGTTATTCTTTGTCTGTATGTCGACGACATACCGATCTTTGGAACCAAACTTGATTTAATCAAGGAGATTAAGGATTTCTTATCTCAATGTTTTGAGATAAAGGATCTAGGAGTAGCTGATGTCATCTTAAACATTAAGCTGTTGAGAGATGAGAATGGCGGGATTACACTGCTTCAGTCTCACTATGTGGAAAAGGTCTTGAGTCGTTTTGGGTATAGCGACTGCAAGCCTTCTCCAACTCCATATGATACTAGTGTATTGCTTTGAAAGAATCGACAGATTGCTAGAGATCAATTGAGATACTCTCATATTATTTGATCTCTTATGTACTTGGCGAGTGCCACGAGGCATGGCATCTCGTCTGCTGTGAGCAAACTGAGCCGGTTGTATCAAATCCGGGAGATGATCATTGGCATGCACTTGAGAGAGTTATGCTCTATTTGAAAGGCACTACGAGCTATGGGATTCACTACATCGGGTATCCCGAGGGTACTAGAGGGTTATAGTGGCTCAAACTGGAAATCTGATGCTGATGAGATTAAGGCCATGAGTGGTTATATTTTTACACTTGGTGGTGGCACTGTTTCAGACCATCTTAACGAGGTCAACTATAGAAGCAGAACTCACAGCATTAGGCACTGCCACTGTTGAAGCAGAGTGGCTTCGTGAGCTCTTGATGGACTTACCTATGGTTGAGAAACCAATACCCTCTATCCTGATGAACTGTGATAACAAACTTTGATCATAAAAATAAACAGTTCTAAGGATAATATGAAATCCTCAAGGCATGTGAAGAGGAGATTAAAATCTGTCAGAATGAAGAACTCTGTTGTTATTACGTTGGATTATATCCAAACGTCTAGAAGCTTGGTAGATCCCTTCACAAAGGGTTTATCATGCAATGTGATAGATCATGCATCGATGGAGATGGGTTTGAGACCCACCATATGAGTTTTCCAGCGTGGTAACCCACTGTATGTGATCGGAGATTCCGTGAAGTAGAAATGAGAGACAAGTTGTTGGTCAGCTGGGAGGAGAGTATCCCTATATTAATTATCCCACTTCGTGAAGATGTAATACTCTCCTGATCTGCATGTCATGTTGATATTTATCTTACCGTGTTCCAAGTGTCTTACTTGGGTAAGCACAGCTCTTGTTCTGCAGAACATCTCCTGAGGAACACACATATATGATTTTGACTGTTAATGTCGTAGTCTGTGAGAATTGGGTGTTCTCTAATAAATTCATGAAAAGCCATGGAGTATGACGTATACGCTCCACCCACGGGGTAGCCTTGCGACAGTCCAGTATCGGTCAAGGATTTGTGTGAAACTAGTCCCGCAGAAAACTTGCAGTTCAAGGCATAGTCCATTATTCAAGTTGTGGTCTAGTGTACCATAAAGTTCTAAGTGCAAGTTAAACTTAACAGTCTCCACTAAATACCAGTATATAAACAATGTTTTAGAACTAAATGGTGACATGTGCCAATGGAACTTTGTGGGGGATTGTTGGAATTTATTAGTAGGCCTTTGGCCCAAAGCCCAACTAAAATTCTGAAATTCTCTTGGCCCATTTATGCATAGCTTGTGAGTGGGACTAAAGTTTAATCCCACCCCAGAAGTTGAGAGAGAGTTGCACCTCTTTATAAGGTGAGATCTTCTACCACTTGTATGAGCATGTGAAGAGGAGACCTACACGTGCGCTCCTCCTTCTCGCTCGCCTCGTCACGACGCGCCGCGCTGCGCCACATGTTGCGGGAATGAGCTGAGTCGAGGACAAAGTTATGCACGTTGTCTATATTTTTGCTACTCGGGAATAATTAATAAATCATTAATTAATAATTAATGGACACGTTAATTACTTAACTGTTTTCGATTCTTTTGGATCGTTGGGCTGTTACTTGGACGTGGGATTTTCTCCACGACCTACCCGACCCGCATTATAAAGTCAGGTAGATGTCTACCCTCGCCATCACATTGTATGGTTTTGCACCGTTTCAGATCATTGCGCCGCCACGCAAGTCTTCTCCATCCCTTCTTCCGGCGTGCATCGCGAGAAGGGACAACAGGCCTCTGGAACCCCGCCTCTCGTGATCCTTTATGGGAGAGGGGTGGTCTGCTTTTTGGGGAACGGATTCGCGCGACTGCTGGCAGTGACAACTTCGTCCCCGACCTAGGCAACCTCTTCATCAATGACATGGCCAGCAACATCAACGCGTGCGGTCCTCCTCCCGCTCCATCGTATGTGCTTCTGTCCTCGTTATTTGAGATCGTGCTAGAATTCTTAGTTCTAGTATGTGCCCTAGATTTGATCTGTTCATTTACTATGCTAGTCCACATGATTAGTTTAATCTCTATTATTATCGTCATGATTTATTTATTGTTTATTCGGATTAAATCTCATAGTAATTTTCTCATATTTTCAACGGTCGGCTCCCAGGCAGAGCCTCCGGCGGGTGATGGCGCGCTGGCACCGTCCGCAAGATGCGGGGCTACGGTCCGGGGGCTCCTACACGACGTGTCAAGGCAAAGCAATGGCCCGCCTCTCCTGCCTTGAGCTTCTTCTCCGTGCGGGTGGCTGCTCGTCGGCCTATGGTGGCTGTTGTGGTGCTGTGTCAAGGGGTCGCCAAATTCGGTCAATTTCGACAGGTTCTGGCTTGTCTGGCTCGCTGGTGTTCCTGGCTAGCGGCGAGTTGTTCGTGGTGATTCCCCGGTGCTGCTGACACGGTGGCGCTGCTGGACGTGGGTGGGTCAGTGGTGTTGATGTGCATGGGGTGCTGGTGGTGTTGCGTCTCCGCGTGAAAGCTTGCTGGGATCTCGCCAGCCGGTGGCGTCGGGTCCTGTTGGCGTTGGTTTATCTTCCCGTGGCACCGCCGAGGAGACCCATATCCCTCTTCACTCTCAGATCGTGCTCTTCGGGTGAAATCCTAAGGCCTGGTTGGGCCGGGCGACGGCATCGACATCGTCTCTTTCCCTCTTTGGGGCTTCGCCATGAAGAGTTTCGGATCCCGTTGGCGCGCTCCATGTGCTGGACGCCCGTGGCATTGTAGTGGGCAGGTGTCCGTCCGGCAATGCGGATGGGATTCCTGTATGTGGCAATGATGGCAGCTTCGGGCGGAGTCAGGTTTGCTGATGGTTCTTGGTAGTCGGCCTCTTCCGGCATGTTCGAGGAGTCGTCGTGCCTCGCTTTGTCTTCCTGAAGTCGGAGCTACTGACGAGGGACCCTTGCAGTGACGATGACACAAGACGAGTGGTCGGCTGTGGCGCAGACGATGACACAAAATCTGGCGATGCAACATTCGTGTAGTGCAAAAACGTTTCATCATCAAGAGTTCAAGACTACATACATAAAAATTGAATAACATAGGCACACATCACATCAAAATTGCATTAAAAAATTTGAATCACATCACAATTGCATCGATGTTATTTTTACCTTTGGAACATTACATCGACCATGTTGTGCACGCCGGTAGCTGTAGCAATGGGTGGCGCCCGTTCCTCCTCCACAGACGATGGCGGTCGGGAGTGACACAGGCTCCGCGAAGACATTAAGAAAAAGGGTTTCCCCCCGCTTTATATTATAAAGCAACGAACCAAGCATCCGACATAGCAATACAAAGTACAATCAAGTCATAAAGTCATGCTGGGGGCACAACAGGACAAGCCCCAAAGAAAACAAAAGAAAACTAATCCGGCTCGGGAGGGGGTGGCGGCGGTGGCGGTGGTGGAGCAAAAGCCGATGCCGAGGAACGAAGGCCCGCAATGATGTTGTCGATGATGTCCCGATCGCGCTGCTTGCTAAGCGGTCTCCAGAGCTGTAAGAAGCCACACATTTTAAAGATTGCATGAGTCACACGGCATGGAATCACATGCTCGATGACAAGTTTATTGCGGGTACACCAGAGGGTCTAAGCTAGGGTTCCCAAAGGAACCCAAGTGGGGGCTTTCCTAGGACCCGGGAACCTAAAGGCCTCCCCAAACAAGTCCGGGAGGTTATCGTGGCACCAGTTGCCGCCCACGACCTCCCGGAAGCAACTCCATAGGAATTGAGCCGCAGGACACCGAAAGAAGATGTGGTTGCAATCCTCCGGCACCAAACAAATGGGGCAGAGACCATCCCTAGGGCCACTACGCTTTCGAACCTCCGTGCCTGAGGGGAGCCGGCCTAAGACCCATTGCCATAGAAATATGTGGATTTTCAAGGGGAGTTTGATTTCCCAAAGAACGTATAATTCCACTGGGCCCGGTGTGGGAACAATCGCTTGATAGAGGGAGCTAGTCGAGAATCGGTCACTTGGCTCAAGATGCCAAGATAACACATCTGGCTCGAGGGAGGGGGTGTGGAGGGCGATACATTCGACTAGTTCGTCCCATTGCGCTAGTTCCACCGCCCCGAAGGTACGGCGGAAGGCAAAAGCACCCAAGTCAGCTAAGGCCACGGCCATCGATAGGAGTGGGCGGGTCCAGATCGAGAATAATGCGGAAAAGCGATCCGCAAAGGGGCGGGTCCCAGCCCACCTATCAAGCCAGAATAGGGTACCAGACCCGGTACCCACTGTAATAGAGGTCCCAATGCGCAGGACATGCATTAGATGGATCACCGATTGCCAGAATTGGGATCCGCCCGATCTAGAGGCAAATGCCAGCGGTTGTCCACGAAGGTATTTCGCGCGGATAATCTCTAGCCACAGACAGCCTTCCTCGGTCTGAATCCGCCAAAGCCATTTAGAGAGGAGGGCAATATTCATTCGCTTGGATGAGATGACCCCAAGACCTCTTTGGTCTTTAGGTTTACAAATCTCGGACCACTTCACCATGTGGTATTTCTGTTTATTGTTCTCGCCAGCCTAGAAGAACCGAGATAGGAGTTTGGTAACCTCCCGATGGAGGGATTCATGTAAACTATAGAATCCCATGATGTACATCAATAGGCTAATAAGGGAGGAGTTCATCAGAATCACTCGAGCGGCCTTGGATAGCCATTTCCCTTGCCATGGCTCCATCCTTGGTTGGAGCTTGGTGATTATAGGGCGGAAGTCTTTCTCCAGAAGACGAGAGTCACTAATTGGCATGCCTAGGTAGGTGGATGGGAAAGACCCCAATCGACAATTCAAGCGATTGGCAATACTTTGCGCCTCCACCTGGGAATACCCGAGCACCATCACCTCACTTTTGGCGAAATTAATTGTGAGGCCCAACATATCTTGAAAGCAGAGGAGGAGGAACCTGAGGTTCTGGATATCCTCATCCGATCCCTCCACCATCATAATGGTGTCATCAGCATACTGAAGATGGGTCAGGCCACCATTGGCCACTAGATGGGGGCAGATCCCCCTAATGTGGCCAGTCCATCTGGCCAAATATAGGATCGAAGCCAGAGCATCGACCACAAGGTTGAAAAGGAAAGGGAAAATCGGGTCCCCTTGTCGCATGCCCTGGCCCGTCGTGAAGTAAGGTACAATCTCCCCATTGATGTTCACAGCCGTACGGCCGCTCGTCACTAGCTGCATCACCCGGGCAACCCAATGGGGGTCGAATCCACGTTTGAGCAACACTTCCCGAAGGAAGGACCAATGGACGGTATCATATGCTTTATGGAAGTCAATCTTGAAGAACACAACACAAAGGTGTTTATTCTTGACCTCATGGATGATCTCATGGAGAATGAGGATCCCATCAAGAATATACCTGCCTTTCGTGAAGGCTGACTGGTTCGGATGGTGGATTCGAGGGGCAATCAGAGCCACCCTAGTGGCGTACCCCTTGGTCAGGATCCAGAATATCACATTGAGGACTGTGATAGGGTGGAACTGCTTAATGTCAGCGGCTCTCGGAACCTTGGGAATCAGGGAGATGATCCCGTAGTTAAGCCGGGACATATCTGATGTCCCCCTAGAGAATTCCCGGAATAGGTCAAGAATGATCTCCTTGACCATCGGCCAAAAAGCCTGGAAAAAATGAATCGGAAGACCATCGCGGCCCGGGGCCGAGGCCGGGTTCATTGCTTTGACGAAGGTCTCCACCTCTGCCGCATCAAATGGGGCGAGTAAAGCTGCATTTTCCTCCGGGGAAACTAGCGGAAACCCATCAGACCGACTAGAGCTCACTGCATGCATGCATGTCGCGGCTTCGGCGCACTGTCGGAGAGGCCAAACTAGCTATTTAAATGGTCACGCGACCAGATATGGTCAGCAAGGGCGATACCACCCCTCGGGCGACCCATAAATAACGACTTATAAAAGTCATCCACCAACGAGCGGATAGCTGGAGGGTCCTGAAATAGCTAGCCACATTCCCATAAAAGGGGGATGGAGCAGCGTCTCCTATGGCCATTAGCGATAGCCTGGAAATAAGTTGTGTTGGCGTCACCAGATAGCACCCAATTTATAGACCCTCGCTGGCGCCAAAATTCCTCTTCCTTGGAGTAGATCTCCATGAGAGAGTCCTTCAGATTATATCTATGTGTCCATTCTTCCACAGAGATCCCTGAGATATGTGCGAAGGTCCAGGGCACGAATCTCCTCAAGGAGGGAAGCCTTCTGGACTCGAAGGTCCCTCCCAATATTAGCACCCATCCTTTCATGAACTGTCTAGACCGTTTGGACAGGTGATGCCATTCATCGAGAATTGACATCTCCCTATCGGGCTCAGCTAACGCCGGGACCCAGTGAGCCTGGACGACTGCCATGAAACCCGGTTGCCGCAGCCAGAAAGCTTCGAAACAAAACCGCGGCGGGGGGTGGGGTCTCTCGTCCCTAGAGGACAAGGGAAGGGGCACATGGTCAGACCCGATGCGTGTAATGGCCTGGATTGAGGCCAAGGGGAAACGAAGCTCCCAGTCGGGAGAGACAAACACACGGTCAAGCACACTAAGGGTCGGGGAAACCTGTCTATTGGTCCAGGTAAATCTAGCCCCGACCCTGTCCAGCTCCAGCAATCCTAAGTCCGCAACCCAGTCGTTGAATCGACTAATCTCTGCAAGGTCAACACGAGCGTTTCTCTTCTCCTCAGCGGAGCGGAGGAGGTTGAAGTCTCCTCCAACCATGACCGGAAGGGTCGTGGATGCAATCTTGGTGTGAAGTTTGGCCAGGAACGCAGCCGAACGACTGTGGTCGGCAGGGCCGTAAACCACGATGACCTCCCACTTGAAGTTAACATCACGTTCCCACAACTCCATGCTGACAAAGTGGGATCCACGATCCATGGATCCCACCTCAAAGGTAGCATCCTTCACACCTAGAAGGATACCACCGGAGTGTCCAGCTACTCCACTAGATGGCAACCAGTGCCATGAGAATAGGTGACGACTAAGGCACTCGAGCTCAGCAAGGGAGAAATCTACCCTCGTCGTTTCCTGAATCGCGACAACGTCCACTGATTCATCAAGCATATAATCGATCAACTGCCTACGGCGTCCATCATGGCCGAAACCCCGTAGGTTCCGAACAGGGCGTGCATGACTACTCGCCTAGGGGGTCCTCCCCGGGCCCCACTGTAGTGGTGGCGCTCAGTGCACGACGCAACTGAGCAGTGCGCGAATGGGTCCTACCACGGACCTCCCCGGGGACCAGATCTCGAGGTATCCTGCGACTTGTCGGGCGTCAGGTCGGGAGGGGGGGGCACCTCATCACCCGCTACCGCCTCGCGAGCCCTAGCGGTCGCGAGACGGCCCTCCAAGATCTCCTTGGCCTGGAGGGACGCGATCTATTCTAAAGGGGGGCCCTTCTCCCCACGAAAAACTATGGCGGAGTCCGCCGCGACTTTCGCCAAGTAACCCAACGGGCCCCCGCAAGGGCCGAGAAGGAGGTATCCGCAATCACATCATCATCATCGCTGAAGAGAACATGGGGGATGGGAGGACAAACCTGCATCAAGGTTCCGCGCCGCCGCACGGCGAGAAGCCTTCTCCACGGCATAGGGCGAGGGCCCCTCCAGGAGAGACACCGAGCCGAGCCGCGCGCTCTTCCGTGCCAACGTCACCGGAGTCGAGGCCGATCGCAGGCGCCGCTTGGCCGCAGGAGGGAGAGGAGGGGCGGCAACTGCCGAGGATGCCGAGGCCGACACTGATCCCACCAGCACGGGCAAGGCCGGAGGCAGGACGGACTCGCCGCCGGGGAGAACCCACGACAGAGCAGGGGAGGTGGGCCGAGGTGAGGACGCGGGCACCACCTCCATGCCCACGCTGCTCGTGTTGCTGATGCCACCTCCACCTCCATGAAGATCGGGATGACAGTGCCAGGAGGAAGGGTTGCCGCCTCGTCAAGCATCGCGGTGATCGCCTCCAAGTCCTCCTCCACCGCGCCCGAAGAATCCGCGAGGTGAGCCGGGGCGAGGGGCTTGGAGCAGGACGGAGGAGCATCCGCGCTGGTCTAGGGCGAGGGGCCATGGTCGTCCCCAGAGTCATCGTCCGAGCAGCATGAGGCCAGGGAGCGACCACGAGGACGGCAGTGCCGGTCGCGGCCAGAGGCGGGGCCGCCATCTCCCTCAAGGTCTGGGTCAACCCCGGGATCCAAGCCATCCTCAGGGCCGACGGGAGAAGTGGAGAGCGCCTCCTCGACGGAGACATGGAGATCATAACACGCATCACTGAAGAACATCTACAAGGTCATCTGAAGCTTGGAGGGGTCCGGGGTCTTGAGCTGGACACGAACGGCCGGCCCCTTAAGCAGCGAGAGAGCGTCCACCGACACAATCTTGCCCGAGAGCCGGGACATGCCCCGGATAGCCCCCTCCACCCGAGCGATGGGGGGAAACCCACGAATCTAAACCCACACGATGGACAGGGAGGCCACGGCAAGAGGATCCACCAAAGGCACCGAGATGTGCACCTTGAGCTGACGGAGCGCCAAGGTCAACTCCGCACTGTGGGTGCCATAGCGGAGGCTGACAAGATCGGGGAAGACCATAGTGAACTCCCGGTCAGTTATAGGAGCGACCTCCCAGTCCCAATACGGCCTGAACAAGTGGCGGAGCTCCTCAGAGATGATCGCCGGAGACGCCGTCTTGCCGTCGAGGACCGTGATGAGGGCAGCCAAGGAGGAGGAAGCAACAGGAACTGGGATATCCATCTGAAAGAAGCCCAAGTCATCCAGAGTGTAGCCGAAGAGGCCGAGCACCCCCGGAGCCTGATGGTCTGGGCAAAGAGCGGCGGGGTGATCTGAGCGCTTGCACTTGAAGTAGGCGAAGGGCCGCGTGCAGTCCACCTGGCAATGCCCCTCCACCCCACAATTGAAGCATGTCACCGCCGGGGCGAGTGTCCGGGGTGCCTCCGCCACGGGCACAGTGGGGGGGGGGGGGGTTAGAGATGGAGGATGCCGGAGCGGACGCGGCCGCGGTCTGTTGCATGCTTCTTCTTCTTCTTCTTAGCAAAGGCACCCCGACCATTGCGATTGTTGGGCCCGGATGGGGGGAACTGAGCCTGCCGGCGAGGGGGGTTGTGGCAGCGAGGTGGGGACGCATCCGAGCGGCCCGAGCGAGCCGGAGACCGGGAGCGGCGAGGCGGAGACCGGCGGTCCCGGTCGCGGCCGCGGCCTCGCCACTGCTCCGGAGAGCGATCCCACGGGCTAGCACCGCGCCACCCACCTCCAGAATCGAAAGCAACCCCCTTGCCCTTGAGCATCGAGTCACGCAGCTCGGCCTCCCGGCGGGAACCATCCGACGAGGGCCGGCACGGAGCTTGAGCGGCTCCTCCATCCCAATCCTCGGCACGACGCTTGGGCCCAGGAGCGCCATCGCCCTGCTCGCGAGCCATGCCGGGCGGGACCGGAGAGGAAGCACGGGAGGGAGGGGCGGGGTGGGGGAGGACGGCGGCGGCGACGGGAGGGAGGGATGCGAGATGAGGAGGGAGCAAGACAGGGCAAGCCCTAGCGCGAGGGCAGGCAGGCGACCTAAATCAGGCCCTGTCGCAGGGGCCAGGAAAAAAGGCGGCCCAGCGGGGGGGGGGGGGACAACCCAGGGTCACCACACCCATCCATCGGCCCAGCAGGGGGCATCCGGGATGGCCCAGGTTCACCGCGCGCAGCCACCGGCCCAGATGGCCCACCTAGGCCCAGCCCACTACCCAACCGAGGGAGGGGAGGGAATAGGGTTTCCCCCCTAGGCGACCAGGCCGGCGGCGGCAACGGGACGCCGCCCGGAGCCACCGCAGATGGCTGAAAGGGCCGGAATTTGTGGCCGCGGAGGACCACACCGGTCGTTGCCGAGCCGGCCAAGAGGCCAGCAGCCGGCATGAGCGCGTTCGTCGGACCCGCCGAAAGAGGAAGACGCCATGAGAGCGCCGCCCGTCCCAACTCCGACCGACCGGCCACCCCCGCGACGACCAGCCTGGCGGCCGGCGCCCTACGTCGGCGGGGAAGGTGGTGCGTGGTGGGCAACTAGCCGCACCTGCAAGGGAAGGGTGATGGGGAGGGGAGGGGAAAGCGCCGGGGCGGCCTCGGACTCGCGGATTCCATCGCCGCCGCCAACCGGTCACCGAAGCGGCGCAGAGGCCGGGGGAGCTCGACGGCAACAGCAGCGGTGTCCAGCTGGTCCTCCTCGGCCGCCCAGTCGGCCCAGCTACCAGTGCGCGTCACTGCTGAGGCGGACAAGGACAGGGGAGGTGAGGGCGGCGAGGCGGGACGGGAGGGCGAAGGGCGGGGAAGCAGGAGTCGGACGGCACCGGCCAACAGAGGAGCGCCGGTGGGCAGGGCGGGGGAGGCGGGGGAGCCCGAGGAGGTCGGGGGCGTCGCCTCCGTAATCGCCGTCGCGGCCGTCTCAGGGAGCGCCATCCTCGCCAGCTGCTGAAGAATGTGGGCTATGATTGCTCCGCGAAGACATTGTCCACGGTGACGATGGGGACGACGTACTCAGCATCAATGGCCCCCCAAAAAAAAGCAAAAGTGAATTAGGCGCGCTCAAGCATCAAGCAAGTAGGCGATGTCACCTGTAATGCCCCGGATGTAACACTTTCCCTTTTGGGCAATATATATATCTTTGGCTTCATCAATTCCATTCCGGGTTCTTCGTCTTTTCGGGTTTTTGTCGTTTTGTCGTGTGCGTGTGCATTCATTCATGTCATGTTGTCATGTGCATCGCATTGCATTTGTGTTGTCGTTTGCATTCGGTCCCACTCGTTCCTTCCCGTTGTCCGTTTCGAGTTCCGGAGCTCTCTCACGTGTCCGTGGCATCCCCGAGGCCTACTTTGGTGTTTGGTCGTGTAACGTTTTCGGTTTGGCGTGAGACTTGTCGTGCGATGTTGTTTTGGTGTGTGTAACCCGCCTGTCAAATCTCGTCGCGTTTGGAGTTCGTTTGCTACTCCAACAGTTATTCTCATGGGCTGAAAGTACCTCCTCTTTCAGGCCCAAGAAACCCCTCCAACAGCCCACCAACCCAACTCAAACCCCTCCCTTCATCTAGGCCATCCAATTGTGATCTCGTGGACGAAAACCTCCCCTCATTTGGACAACCCTAGCTCCTTGTGCCTATATAAACGTCCATCTTCCCCAATTTTGCGTCCTGAAACCCTAATGCTTCCACAGTTCGCCGCCGGTGCTTCCACCGTTGACCCGCGGTGCTTCCACCGTTGAGCCGCCGTGCTTCCGATGTCCCAGCGAGCCATGCTTCCACCTCACTGAAATCGTGCTTCCATCGGGCACTCGCCGTGCTTCCGAGACCCGACGCGTGGGCCGCGCCGAGGTCGTCTTCAACCTCCGCCGCGCCGCCGTTCTTCTTCCCCGCCGCCGGAGGAGCTCCTCACTGCCGCCGCCGGTGCCTCCGCGCCGCCCTCTCCGTCCACCGCCGCCGCGCCCCTTCCTCCGGTCGCCGCCGCCGCGGCGGGGCCCTGCACCGCCGGCCCCAGCCGCGCCACCGCGCCTCCCCTCACCTCCCGTCGCCCACGTCGGCCGGGGCTCTCCTCCGCCGCCGTGTGATGGGCCTCGAACCCCTCGTTGGTTACCCCAAGTGGAAGGTGTAAGATGCAGTAAGTAGAAGTGTTTTCCCTTAGCAAAGATGCCAAGGATCGAATCCCCAGAGACTCCTAGGTTCAACAAGTAGGTGTCAATTGCTACGGCGCCAGATTAGTAGCAACCAACGTGGACCTGCACACAGATACAAATAACTTTGCTCCCAACGAGTACAGAGAGGTTGTCAATCTCTCCGGCCTTGTATTTCACAAAGGGTTAAAAGCAGTGATAGTAGTGATAGATAGTTTTTGCAATAGTAGGTAAATAACGAAAAGTAAATAGTGGATGTGATCAATGATGGTAATATGGACCGGAGTCTCATGATGTTCACTAGTGATGTCTCTCTCCCAAAAGACGATAAAACAGCTATGTGAGGTAAACAAATTACAGTTGGGCAATTGACAGGACCACGAACGCAAACCAATGCTGACTACATTGCAAGAAAGGTTGAGGTTCAAAGCATGGGCGGTACGCCAAAGTAAGTAGACCGAAATCCATCAATATCTACTACTAATCATCCACCTTGAGATATCTATCCAGAACATCTCGCTGGTATTAAGTTGTGATTCCCACCCATAGTGTAAACTCAATGCAACAGACAACTGCATTAAAAGAACTTTGCGTAAAGTAAACAATCCTTGCACCCGCGGGCACAAGCACCGTTGTTTTCCCCCTTGTGGCAACAACACATCCCCTAGACTCATGTTTCTGTCACTCAAGCTAGTCATCGAGGGGCATGAACCCACAATCAAGCATAACGTTCCCTCTTGGAGTCACTACCTACTACTCGGCCAAAGCAATAAGTAACAACGGAGAACATGCAAGAATTACTTATGAACTAAAATATAAAAGAGGTGAATCAAATATATTACTCAAGATCAATCTGAACATAATCTCATAATCCATCGGATCCCAGCAAACTCAACATAGCAACAGCATAAGGATTACATAGGTGCCTCGATCATGTAGGGCAGCTCACGAGGACTAATTAGTGAAGCACAAGAACGGGAGGAGAACATCACATAGCTACTGGTCATGGACTCATGGTCCAAGGGAGACTACTCACGAGTCATCCGGGAGGCGTCCATGGTGGTGGAGAAGCTCCCGGTGGTGATCCTCCCCTCCGGCAGGGTGCCGGGAAGAGTTCTCCTGGTGCTCCCGATCTTGGAAGCGGCGGCGGCGGCGGAACAGAGATGGCATCGCGAAAATAAGTCCTTTTATGAGGGTTTCGGAGGTCCCTCTAAATATATGCCAAAGGGGGGCACTGGACGGGCTTCGGGGGGCCCAGGCGCCCCCCCGGCGCGGCCCAGGGGGGGGGCTCCCACAGGGCGCCTGGAGCCCCTGTGCCCCCCCAGGCTGCCCTTCGGACGCAATGTTGTTTCCGGATCGCTGATTTTTTATATAATTTTTCTGGATTTTTCAGGGCAGTTCTCGAAACGTGAAAACCTGAAATACAAAAACAGCCGAAAACAGAAACTGACACTGGGGTGCACTGGATTAGTAAGTTAGTCCAAATATGATCAAAAGTGTATGGAAGTGTATGAATATCATAGCAATATCACCCAAAAGTGGCATGGAGCAACCAGAAATTATAGATACGTTTTGGACGTATCAACATCCCCAAGCTTAATTCCTGCTCGTCCTCGAGTAGGTAAATGATAACAAGAATAATTTCTGTGGTGACATGCTATTAATCATATAGGACTTTCTCATAGTCATATGACAAAAGCTTACTGAGACAATGATTCTAAAGTAATTAAGTTGTCTCAAGAGAAAATCACAAATGACTGAAAGTTTTACAACATGAAACTGAAACATCAAAAAGATTTGCAATGAACATGATGTGCAAATATGACAAAGTGATATCTAGCTTGCCCCCTTTAGTGATGCAAAACATAAATGCAGGGGCACCTTCAAGGTTTAAGTGATGACTAGATACAATCACTTCAGAATAAACGATATCACAATCATGCACAAGACAATGCTACTTTGGGACAATGCACATTACACTCAGAATGACAATCATGCTCTCAGTAGTTGGTGCTTTAACATAAAGGTAAAAAGAATGGTTATGTGCTAGAGCTTTTTATTTGAAAACATGGAAGCAATTGTGTCAACGGTAGTAGTACTTCATATGAGTCATGTATAAAACATCTTATAAGTTGCAAGCCTCATGCATCGAATACTAAAAGTGCTCGCTCCTTGTCCTAATTAGCTCGGATCCCCATGGGTTATCATTGCATTGCATATGTTTTAACCAAGTGTCACAAAGGGGTACCTCTATGCCACCTGTACAAAGGTCCAAGGAGATAAATCGCATTTGATTTCTCGTTTTTGATAGATCTCAACTTGAGGACATCCATACTGGGACAACATAGAAAATAGATGATGGACTCCTCTTTAATGCATAAGCATATTCTCATGAGAGATTGAGGATTAATGTCCAAGCTAAAACTTCCACCATGATGCATGGCTTTGGTTGGCGGCCCAATGTTCTTCTCTAACAATATGCATATTAATTCAACCCACGGTAAATCACCCTTACTTCAGACAAGACGAACATGCATAGCAACTCACATGATATTCAACAAAAATGTGACAGTTGATGGCGTCCCCAGAAACATGATTACCGCTCAGCAAGCAACTTATAAGAAATAAGATACATAAGCAACATATTCTTTACCACAATAGTTTTTAGGCTACTTTCCCATGAGCTATGTATTGCATGGTTAGTTTGCTTAGTACAGGTGGAGGTTAGCAAAAGACTGGGAGCGACCAACTAAGAGAGCAATGACGTTCATAATCATGCAGAGCGACAAAGCAATATTGAATCAGGCATGGCAGTTATATCGCTACTTAGAAATAAAAGATCATCAAGGCTTGACAGACTTTCTTTACAGTCTTAAATATGCGTGAGCATATGCCAAGTCAATCAAAATAAATTCTCGAAGGAAGATATTACTAAACCATACCACATCATAGGCAAACAAACCAAGTTGGTACTCCAATAACACATTGGGAACCCCCCAGCTATTTGAGATTAACCAAAAGAAAACCTGAACTACTAAGCACCATCATGAAAGTAGCATCTTTATCATAGACACATTAACCAATGCAACGGAAGCAAACTCTCTTAATAAGGTGAGCATGGTAATTAAAGAGAGTTCAAGCAACCAACTAAATAAAAGCTCTTGAAAAGATAAGCATGAATACTAAGAGCAGAGCATGATAGTAGCTATTAAAAGACAAAGAACACACACAGCATAGATAGACATGAAAATTCTATGTAATGTTCTAGGTAGAGGTGGAGCGTGTTTCTCTCCCACATAAAGGAATGCTGGGTTCCGGCTCGTTATGAAAAACTAAAAAGAAAACTAAAAGCAAGACGCTCCAAGCATAGCACATAACACATGAAGTGATAAAAATATAGCGAAACGAAAGACGAACTGATAGTGTTGATGAAGAAGGGGATGCACGGGGGCATCCCCAAGCTTAGACGCTTGAGTCTCCTTGAATATTTCTTGGGGGTGCACGGGGGCATCCCCAAGCTTGAGCGCTTGACACTCCTGAATCTTTTTATCATCTTCCCTCGCACACTTGAAAACTCCCTTCATACACAACTCATCATAATCTGATTAGCGAGGTTAGTACCCTTAATAAAATAATTATACCTTGCTGGAAATAAAGATATTCTTGAAGTTCTACTGTTTCTCAAGATTGCCAAAAGGTTTTTGCAAAGAAAAAGCAAGTTCTTAATTTGCAAAGTGAAGGTAAGGCAAAACAGGACAGAATCTGTGAAAACCAGAACAGCAGGCAGTAATTGACCTGTTCGGGATACTTCTGCAACTCAAATAAAAAAACTCAGAACTGACGCACGAAAGACAATTATATAGAGAACGCTGTCGAAAAAATTCAGACCAAAAATATGATCTGGTGATTTTATACGAATTTTTTCTATCCAAGGACAGAATCTGTTTCCTGGACAGCACCTCACAACTTTTGAACTTTCTAGCAATCAGAGGCTATACTTGGCACACATATGAAAAGCAAAGATACAATGATGATGCTACAGAAGTAAACAACATCAAGACACAACAAAAGCAAAATTTTTATTCATGTGGGCTGCCTCCCAAAAGCGCTTTCTTTTATGCCTTTAAGCTAGGCATAATGCATAGATCAAGTTTTATCAAGAGTAAAAGAATAGCTAGCCCGTACAACGGACTCAAAAGGTAACTTGACCTTCTTACGAGGGAAGTGTTCCATCCCTTTCTTGAGAGGAAACTGAAATTTTATATTACCCTCTTTCATGTCAATGACAGCACCAATGGTGCGCAAAAAGGGACGTCCCAAAATAATTGGACATGAAGGATCACATTCAATATCCATAATAGTGAAATCAACGGGAACATAATTATCATTGACAACAATAAGAACATCGTCGATCCTCCCCAAAGGTTTCTTTATGGAAGAATCAATGAGACGAACACCAAAAGAACAAGAATCATAAGGTTTCAATTTAAGCATATCATATATCCTTTTGGGCATAACAGAGGTACTAGCACCAACATCACATAATGCATAACAAGAGAAGTCATTCAAATAAATTTTTATCATAGGATCCCAACCATCTTCTAGCTTTCTAGGTATGGAGGCTTCTACTCTAAGTTTCTCCTCCCTAGCTTTCATGAGAGCATTAGTGATATGCTCTGTGAAGGCAAGGTTAAGCGTGCTAGTGCGGGGATCTCTAGACATCTTGTGAAGGAAATCAATAACTTCGGTAAGAGTGCAATTATCAAAATCAAGGTCACAAGCATCAAGTAAATTGGTAGTGGTGTCCTTAAGGTTCTCTTGTTTGGTAGTTACTATAGCATCACCATTAATAGGTCCATTGGGACCAGGAGTACATTGGGTGCTAAGAGTGTGAACATCCTTAATAACTTGGATAGTAGCAACAGTGTGGTGGGTAGGAAGGCTCTTAATTCTTTCCTCTTCCTCCCTTTCTCTAGCCCATCTTTCTTTAAGCTTGGCCATCATCCTAATGTTTTCATTGATTTGCACTTGAGTAGCATTAATAGGGATGACTTCCCTCTCCTTAAGAGGAGAAGTTTCAATTTTTAGCAATTTTACCTCATTGGCTAAGTGGTCTACCTTAAAAGAAAGATCATCTAGTTTATGTAGTTTCTCTTCTACATTCTTATTAAAGGCTTTTTGGGTAGTGATGAAATCTCTAAGCATGGTCTCTAGTTCAGTAGTGGAGTTCTTGGTACTAAGATAAGCATTGTTGTTCCCATAAGAGTTAGAGGGGAACGGTCTAGAATTGTTACCAAAGTTACTCCTATAAGCATTGTTGTTGAAATTATTTCTAGAGATAAAGTTAACATCTACTTGTTCTTGAGCAATCAAAGAATTTAAAGGAACATCACGAGGATCAACAGTAGATTGCTTCGAAAGTAGAGACATGATCAAGTCAACTTTTTCATTGAGGGAGGAAATCTCCTCGACAGAGTTTACCTTCCTACCTATTGGAGCGCGTTCGGTGTGCCATTGGGAATAGTTGGTCATCATCTCATCGAGAAGCTTTGTGGCAGCACCAAGTGTAGTTGACATAAAAGTTCCTCCCGCGGCCGAATCTAACAAGTTCCGCGAGGTAAAGTTCAAGCCTGCATAAAAAGTTTGATAACCATCCAAGTAGTCAAACCGTGAGTAGGGCAGTTCTTGATAAGAGACTTCATACGTTCCCAAGCTTGGGCAATGTGTTCATTATCCAATTGTTTAAAATTCATGATGTTACTTCTAAGTTGGATAATTTTAGCAGGTGGATAGTATTTTCCGATAAAAGCATCTTTGCATTTGTCCCATGAATCTATGCTATTTCTAGGCAAAGACTGAAACCAAATTTTAGCTCCTCCTCTCAAGGAGAAAGGAAAAAGCTTAAGCTTAACAATATTACCATCTATTTCTTGGTACTTTTGCATATCACAAAGTTCTACAAAGTTGTTCAAGTGTAAAGCAGCATCATCTCCAGCACCGGAGAATTGTTCTCTCATGACTAAGTTAAGTAAAGCATGTTTAATTTCATATGAAGGTGCTGAAGTGACAGGTGTAGTGATAGGTGTGCTGATAAATTCATCGTTGTTGTGACTAGTGAAGTCACACAACTTGGTGTTCTCGGTGGAACCCATAGTAGCAAGCAAGCAAGATAACTATTTTTGTGATTTTCGATAAAAGGAACTAAAGCAAAAATGAAAGGTAAACTAACAAGACTAAAAAGCAAAGGTAAAAGATAGCATGCAACTCCCCTATCATGAAGAGTGGAGTCCCCGGCAACGGCGCCAGAAAATACTCCTTGATGGGCCTCGAACCCCTCGTTGGTTACCCCAAGTGGAAGGTGTAAGATGCAGTAAGTAGAAGTGTTTTCCCTTAGCAAAGATGCCAAGGATCGAATCCCCAGAGACTCCTAGGTTCAACAAGTAGGTGTCAATTGCTACGGCGCCAGATTAGTAGCAACCAACGTGGACCTGCACACAGATACAAATAACTTTGCTCCCAACGAGTACAGAGAGGTTGTCAATCTCTCCGGCCTTGTAGTTCACAAAGGGTTAAAAGCAGTGATAGTAGTGATAGATAGTTTTTGCAATAGTAGGTAAATAACGAAAAGTAAATAGTGGATGTGATCAATGATGGTAATATGGACCGGAGTCTCATGATGTTCACTAGTGATGTCTCTCTCCCAAAAGACGATAAAACAGCTATGTGAGGTAAACAAATTACTGCTGGGCAATTGACAGGACCACGAACGCAAACCAATGCTGACTACATTGCAAGAAAGGTTGAGGTTCAAAGCATGGGCAGTACGCCAAAGTAAGTAGACCGAAATCCATCAATATCTACTACTAATCATCCACCTTGAGATATCTATCCAGAACATCTCGCTGGTATTAAGTTGCGAGTCCCACCATAGTGTAAACTCAATGCAACAGACAACTGCATTAAAAGAACTTTGCGTAAAGTAAACAATCCTTGCACCCGCGGGCACAAGCACCGTTGTTTTCCCCCTTGTGGCAACAGCACATCCCCTAGACTCATGTTTCTGTCACTCAAGCTAGTCATCGAGGGGCATGAACCCACAATCAAGCATAACGTTCCCTCTTGGAGTCACTACCTACTACTCGGCCAAAGCAATAAGTAACAACGGAGAACATGCAAGAATTACTTATGAACTAAAATATAAAAGAGGTGAATCAAATATATTACTCAAGATCAATCTGAACATAATCTCATAATCCATCGGATCCCAGCAAACTCAACATAGCAACAGCATAAGGATTACATAGGTGCCTCGATCATGTAGGGCAGCTCACGAGGACTAATTAGTGAAGCACAAGAACGGGAGGAGAACATCACATAGCTACTGGTCATGGACTCATGGTCCAAGGGAGACTACTCACGAGTCATCCGGGAGGCGTCCATGGTGGTGGAGAAGCTCCCGGTGGTGATCCTCCCCTCCGGCAGGGTGCCGGGAAGAGTTCTCCTGGTGCTCCCGATCTTGGAAGCGGCGGCGGCGGCGGAACAGAGATGGGATCACGAAAAGAAGTCCTTTTCTGAGGGTTTCGGAGGTCCCTCTAAATATATGCCAAAGGGGGGCACTGGACGGGCTTCGGGGGGCCCAGGCGCCCCCCGGCGCGGCCCAGGGTGGGCGCGCCCACAGGGCGCCTGGAGCCCCTGTGGCCCCCCCAGGCTGCCCTTCGGACGCAGTGTTGTTTCTGGATCGCTGCTTTTTTATATAATTTTTCTGGATTTTTCTGGGCAGTTCTCGAAACGTGAAAACCTGAAATACAAAAACAGCCGAAAACAGAAACTGGCACTGGGGTGCACTGGATTAGTAAGTTAGTCCAAATATGATCAAAACTGTATGGAAGTGTATGAATATCATAGCAATATCACCCAAAAGTGGCATGGAGCAAGCAGAAATTATAGATACGTTTTGGACGTATCACCGTGCCCGCCTCTTCTTCGCTCGGGCGAGCCAGGACCGCTGCCGGCCTCGAAGGCGCTCGAGGGGATCGGGAGGATCCCCGAGCCAGCGCCGATCGGATCTCCCAGGCGCCCGATCCGCTTCGGGCCGAGATCCCGACCCGCGGCCCATTAGCCGATCCGGCCCGGTAGCCTGGTGGATCCGCCCCGCGAGCTCGTGCCCGATCCGCCGCCAGTTCCAGCCCGCGTTGACCCCGCCGGTTTCGTTGACCGTTGACCGAGGTTGTTCCAAATTCCACTAAGTCCCTGGTTATTTTAGTTTCTTATGCTGTTTTATATTGTGGATAACTTTTTGTGTGATTGTCCGATTTGAGCAAATGATATGTCAAAATGATCGTGGTGACATGTACTATGTTTTGTTCCGTTGTGCCATGCATGTTTGAGGCCATCTAGAGGTCTTAATCTTCATGAGAAGAGTGCTACTTGTTATAAACTGCTGTTAGTAGTTGTTTTCATGACATGTTTGCAATGTGATATCTTGGTGCATGTTTATCCAAATGAAGCAAATGATATGTCCACATGTTCATCATGAGATGCTCTACATGTTGGTTGCTTTAGCTTTGAATGATAGATTTCATCTTGCCATGTTTATCTCCTTTGCAAAAGTGCATGTGGCTGTTATGTTGTTAAACTTGTTACGAGATGCCTAGTTGAGGAGCTCGTTGCTATTGATGTGGTTGTCCCCTTGATGCATGCTTAGATGTTTTGGACTCCCCATCATGTGTACTTTGATGTGGTGCTTACCACTTGCCATGATATGCTTTGAGGTGACTTAAACTTGCTCACAAAGATGCCATGATATTACTGCTGTTTTAACACTTAGTGAAACTTCACTAAGTCTGGGATCTGTAATTTCAAGATGCCATGTTTGCTTGTTGTTCTAGGAAAATCCATGCTAGTTTTGGGGTGACTCTTGATGATTCCTTGTTGTATAAGTTGTTGGCTATCAATTCATGCTCTCACATGCTTATTTGGGTGGCTATAGCATGTTTAACTCTTGCTCCCAAGTTGCTATAAAATACTGCTGTCAGGATTTTGTTATCAAGTTCAATATGTCATAGCTTGTTGCTATTGATCCATGGCTCCTATGGAGATGCTCCAATGGAATTGTTTGCTGTAGGAGATGTGTACTATATCTCCATGCTCATTGCCATGATGTTTGAGTGCTGTAAACTATTTATCTCTTGCTCCGAAGTTGCTATGTGGCTGTTAATTTTGGCTTGTGCATGTTTATTGTTTCGGGTGTAACTTTTAGCCCGTTGCTCCATTTTGAGCAAGTCCTATAGTAACTTGTGTGTTTTTGCATGTAGATTCATAATATCCTCATGTTATCATGTTTTGAAGTTTTTTGCTTGATGCAAATTGACATGCTCCTTTGTGCTGTAACACTGTGCTTCCTATGTAGACTTTCTGTGCTTCCTAAGTGCATCTGCAGTGCTTCCATAGTGCATCAGCCATGCATCCAGTAGTTTTGTGCATTGCATCTTGTTGATTTCGTGCCTCGTGTGTTTTGTGTTGAGTAGAGCCGGGAGCTGAGTACGAGTACGAGAACGAGGTTACTACCGAGGTTGAGAACGAGGAGCCCGCTTACGATCCCATCGACGACTCAACAGGCAAGATGACCGAACCCGGATATCATTACTATCTTTGCCTATTGCTAGAAGTATCGTTCTATAGTTTTGCCTCGATGCCCATGTTTTTCCTGCCAGCCTCCTATTGTAACCATGAACCTGTTTAACCACCCTACCTATGCAAACCATTGATTGGCTATACGTAGGCTTCGCTCAGCCCCTCTTATAGCATTGCTAGTTGCAGGAGAAGATTTGAAGATTCTTGCTTCTTGTTGAAGCTTGTTGGGATATCACACTATATTAATTATTAAATGAAATCATCTATATATTGGTAATGGGTGGAAGGCTAAGCCTTTTTGCTTGGTGTTTTGTTCCACTCATGCCGCCCTAGGAACTGTATAAACCGGTGTTATGTTCCTTGATTTTGCGTTCCTCACACGGTTCGGGTTATGGGACCCCCTCGATAAACCGCTAAGTGCGAAGTCTTTTCCAGCAAGTCCCAACATTGATACTATTTGCCTAATAACTAAAACTTGCATAGGGAGTAATTAACCCTCTTCTTAATCAACAGCCCCGGGCCAGTGCTCCACATGAGTGTTGGTCCGAACTGGGGGTTACGCGGGGCCACCTCGAGGGAACTCAAGGTCTGGTAAAAACCTGTGGGATCACCCATCCGGTCGTGGCCTGAGACTAGATACGCGCGGCTACTGTCAGGGTGTCGGCACGCCGGGAGGATTTGCTGGATTAGCCTTACCTTAGTCGGAGTATCTTGAGCATGGGATTCCGAGGATACTCGGGCCTTCCCACCTTGGAGTTGCGACTCCGCGGATCGTGGGCTTGTCATGGGCCAAGTTGGAACACCCCTGCAGGGTTATGAACTTCCGAAAGCCGTGCCTGCGGTTATGTGGTAGATGGGAATTTGTTAATATCCGGTTGTAGAAAACTTGACACCATGTTCAGAATACACTACCAGTGTGAGTACCGTGACGGTCATTTTCCGAAAGGGGTTCGGGAAGTGAACACGGTGGGGTTATGTTTGACTTGCTTTAGTTAGGATCACTTCGTGATCATCTTTCGTCCGAGGCACTTCTCTTCTCGCTCTCTTTTACGTAAGCTAGGCTAGTGCTGCTGCAGACTCTTGTTCTTTCTTCAGCCTTGTTCCACACCCAAGGCTTGGATAGTCGTGTTACCCTGGAACGGGATTGCTGAGTCCTCTGTGGCTCACAGATTTCTACACCACACCAGATGCAGGTACTATGGTGAGCTACACAGGCGATGGCACCGAGCTAGACTGGGAGTACGATGAGGAGCGTAGCCGTTACTATGTGAACTATCCGGTTGATCAGTAGAGCTTCTACTAGGATTCGATTCAGACCTGTGGTTCTAAGTTATGTTTGGTATCTTTCATTTGGATTTTCACCCGTAGACGGGTTGTGATGTTTATTTGAATGGTGTTTGGATATGTAATGAATTGTTTGACGTGGCGAGTGTAAGCCAACTATCTTTTCTGCTTTCATCCCTATTTTTTTACATGAGATGTGCAAAGGTACCAAACTTGCGATCATTCCAGAATGGGCTTATATCTTTAAGTCGTGCCTCGACACGTAGGAGATATAGTCCCATCATGGGCATTACAAGTTGGTATCAGAGCCTTCTCCGACCTAGAAGCCCCACTGTTTGATCGAATCGTTGACGGTTGAGTCTAGGCACACACTGAAAATGTTTTGAGTCCTATATTTATATCGGAGAGTAGGATTTCTTTGCTCCTCATCTCTTTTCACTCTGGTGAGGACTCCTGACGATTAATCTTGCCTCTTCTACTCTTAAAATTGCACCAAATTTTTTTTAGGAATCTCGCGAGTATTGTTTCGATTGTTTCGATGTCTTTGTGACGAGAATATTGTTCTCGATGCCTCCTGACATTAGGGGTTGTGGCAGTGTCCCGGGGAGTTAAGCTCCGAGGTATTTTCGTCACAAACATATCGCAACAGTTCTAGAGTACTTAAGACGGCCGGCATCGAAAACTCTCCTATACGGTTGGTGGCAAGAAAACCCCGACATCACCCAGTACTGGGGAGGTAGTTCGGGAGTATTGCCATAGCTTGTATAGTAGATGCGTTTTGAAGGTCCAAGGTAGACGGTTTCCGAGAACAACTGGTTATGTGTTGAAGGATGGATACAGCTGGATGTAGGATTAGAGTTGTGTGCATGATGCTTCCCCTGTATCCCCAACACCTGATTGCATAACTGGAAACTTTCGGAAATTCATAGGTGGGTTCATCTAGTAGATCGTAGGAATTCTTCCAACGAATGCAGGTTATGGAGTTCGGGGTTCTACATTGAGTGAAGTAGTTTTATGGCCGATGTTCCGATCGGGAGTTGCATCTTAAAGGGTCCTTGGCTATGCTGATCCGGGGATTGCAAAACCCTTTCGTAACACGTTCCATAAGCTTTCAGCACAAAGATGTCGAACGAAGCTCCTATCTTGTGTTTGTTCCATCTGTACCTTGTTGTTTTTTCTTATTTACCTTTTGTCTCCTAGTGGCTTCTTGTGAAGATTGTTGTTATCATTAAGCTGAGAATTTCATTCGTTCCACTTGTTCGAATGATTCTTGTGAAGACTATGTTGCATTTCTATCCGTTGTTTCAGCTTATACCGTCTTTCAATCAAATGCTGATTGGTGGTCATCTCTTTTAGGATGGCTCCAAAACGGGTTCCCAACGCTAACCCAGAGGGTGAAGAGGTTCCAGATCGTCCTCCTTCCCCTCCTCCTCCGTTTGAGGCCTGGAGAGCGATTATGCAGACTACAAACCAGAACACCCAGATGCTTATGCAGATGATGCAGCAGATGCAAGCAAATCAAGCAAATCAGGGTGCTCCAGGGAACCAAGGCAATTTCTTCAACCAACAGCACCATGCTACGCTCAACCAGTTCTTGGCTAATCAACCAAAGGCTTTCAGTTACTGTGTCGACCCTCTCGATGCTGAAGATTGGATTACCGATATCAAGAAGCATTTTGAGTGCAGCAACGTAAGGCCTGAGGACTATGTGAAGTTTGCAGCCTTCCAACTCAAGGACCAAGCAGCTGATTGGTGACAGTAGTACAAAGACTCCAGAGAAGGGCGTGTGATCTCTTGGGATGATTTCTGCAAGGACTTTCGCTCTCACCACATTCCAACAAGTGTCATCGAGGGTATGCGTGAGCAATTCCGCAACCTGAAGCAAGGCTCAATGACTGTCTACCAGTATAATGTCAAGTTCCAGAACCTTGCCCGCTATGCTAAGCAAGACATCCCAGATGCCAAGAGCAAGATCTATCAGTTCCGTGGTGGTCTGAAGGATGAACTTCAACTTGCTCTCACCTTGTTCGAGCCTGATGAGTTTGACAAATTCTATAACATGGCGCTTAAGCAAGAGGCAGCCCAGCTCAAGATGGAAGCTTCCAAAAAGAGGATCAGAGACACTGTTCACTCCTCCTCATCTTCTCAAGTGGTCGCGAAGCAACAGAAGTTTTGGCTTCCACCTCCTCCAGTGATCCGAGCTCCCTACAACAACAACAACAAGAACTCTGGTGGCCGTGGTTTCTCCCACCCACCCAACCCAAGAAACCAGTCAAAGCATCAGTCTCTCAAGGTTCCAAGTCAAGTGCTCCTCATTACCGTCCTCTCTCAGAAGTGGTCTGCAACAAGTGCACTCAAAAGGGTCATTATGCTAAAAAGTGCCCCAACCCAAGGCGCCTTCCGCCTCCTCCACCTGTCAGCACAGCTATTGTCAAGCATAATCCAAAGTCTGCAAGGGTGAATCTGATGAATGCAGCGCAAGCGGAGAATTCTTCTGATGTTATATTGGGTAACCTTCTAGTTAACTCTTTTCCTGCTAAAGTTTTGTTTGATTCGGGTGCTTCATGTTCTTTCATGTCTCAACCATTTGCATCCAAGCACATTGTTGACATCAAAAGTTTGCCAAGGGAACTATCAGTTGTTTCTCCGGGTAAACTAATGCATTCAAAAATATTTGCTATGGATGTATTTATTCGCATGGGTGATTATCGCTTTCTGGCTAATCCGGTGGTTCTCGACAACTCTGACATCGACCTCATCCTCGGGATGGATTGGCTTTCTCAGCATGATGCTCACATTGATTGTGCAAATAAGAAAGTCAAGATTACTCATCCTGATGAAGACATGATTATCTTCGCCTCTCGGGATAACACAATCAGGCTTTTCTCTCTCAATGACAAGGGCGAGATTAATGCCATCTCTCAAATTCCGGTGGTAAACGAATACGAAGGCGTCTTTCCTGAAGAACTTCCAGGCATGCCTCCACACCATCAAGTGGAATTCGTCATTGAACTCGAGCCTGGTACTGAGCCAGCATGCCGGCGTCCGTACAAGCTATCTCCTGGAGAATTGAAGGAGTTGAAGAAGCAGTTTGATGAACAAGAACATTTGGGTCTGATCATGCCTAGTACGTCTCCTTGGGGCTGTGGTGTCTTATTTGTCAAGAAGAAGGATGGCACGGAGCGTCTTTGCGTCGATTACCGGCCATTGAACAAGAAGACAATAAAGAACAAGTATCCGCTCCCCAACATCAATGAATTGTTTGAGCAGCTCAAAGGAGCTAAAGTGTTCTCAAAGCTCGATCTCCGAATGGGCTATCACCAAATTCGCATTCGTGAAGAAGATATCCACAAGACTGCCTTCAGAACGAGCTACGGCTCCTATGAATATACAGTCATGTCTTTTGGCATCGCTAATGCTCCACCTACCTTCTCGTGAATGATGCACTACATTTTCAACCCCTACACCGGCGAGTTTGTGCTTGTGTATCTGGATGACATTTTGGTTTTCTCCAAAAATGAAGAAGATCACGAAAAGCACCTCCGTTTGGTTCTCGACAGACTCTGTGAACATAAGTTCTATGCCAAGTTCTCCAAGTGCAAATTCTGGCTCGATAAGGTCTTATATCTGGGCCATATCGTCTCCGCTGACGGTATTGCTGTGAACCCCAAGAAAGTTGAAGCAATTGTCAACTGGGAACCTCCTCAGAACGTCAAGCAACTCCGAAGCTTTCTTGGTCTTGCCAGCTATTGCAGAAGGTTCGTTGAGAACTTCTCCAAGATTGCCAAGCCTCTCTCCAACTTTCTGCAGAAGAATGTCAAGTACTACTGGTCTCTAGATTGTGAAGTGGCATTCAAAACTCTCAAAGAAAAGCTCGTCTCAGCTCCAGTTCTTACTCCTCCAGATGAGTCCAAGCCATACGAAGTATTCTGTGATGCTTCTCTTCAAGGACTTGGTGGTGTGCTAATGCAGGACAAGAAGATTGTGGCATACACTTCTCGTCAACTGAAGCCAAGTGAGAAGAACTACCCCACACATGATCTTGAACTAGCAGCTGTGGTACATGCTTTGATTACGTGGAGACACCTTCTGTTGGGCAGAAAAGTCGACATCTTCACCGATCACAAGAGCTTGAAGTACATCTTCACACAGCCGAATCTGAACCTCCGCCAGACTCGTTGGCTCGAAATGATCCAAGAGTATGATCCCAGCATCGAATACACACCTGGCAAGGCGAATGTGATTGCAGATGCTTTGAGCAGAAAGGCATATTGCAACAACCTCCTTATCAAGCCGTTTCAGCCTGAGCTTTGTGAAGCATTCAGGAAGCTCAACCTCCAAGTTGTTCCGCAAGGCTTTCTTGCAAATCTTCAAGTTGCTCCTACCTTGGAAGATCAGATCCGTGAGGCCCAATTCAGTGATGCTATGGTGCAGAAAGTGAAACATGGTATTGCAAAGGGCACTCCCAAATACAAGTGCTATCGCGTTGATGAGAGAGATACCTTGTTCTTTGAGGACAGACTTGTGGTCCCCAAAGGTGATCTCAGGAAGCTCATAATGAACGAAGCACATGATTCCCTCCTTTCCATTCATCCTGGTAGTTCCAAGATGTACCAAGACCCCAAGCAATCTTACTGGTGGACTCGCATGAAAAGGGAGATTGCCCAATTCGTGAACGAATGTGATGTCTGCAGGAGAGTGAAGGTAGAGCATCAACGTCCAGCCGGTCTTCTCCAACCTCTTCCTATTCTCGAGTGGAAATTCGACCACATTGAAATGGATTTCGTCACTGGCTTTCCTAAGTCCAAGAGAGGGAATGACTCTATCTTTGTGGTGATTGACAAGCTTACCAAAGTCGCTCACTTCCTTCCAGTCAAAGAATCCATCAATGCAGCTCAACTGGCATAATTGTACATTTCCAGAATTGTGTCTTTACATGGCATTCCTCAAGTTATCTCATCAGACCGTGGAAGTTTGTTCACTTCCAAGTTCTGGGACTCCTTTCAGTCTGCCATGGGCACTAAGATTTGTTTCAGCACTGCTTTTCACCCTCAGACTAGTGGTCAAGTCGAGAGAGTGAATCAGATTCTAGAAGACATGCTCAGAGCCTGTGTCATATCTTTTGGCATGAAATGGGAAGATTGCCTTTCATTTGCCGAGTTCTCTTACAACAACAGCTTCCAAGCAAGTGCCGGCAAAGCTCCGTTTGAAATCCTCTATGGCAGAAAGTGTCGTATCCCTCTCAACTGGTCCGAGACGGGTGAACGTCAACTTCTTGGCAATGACTTGATCTCAGAAGCCGAAGAAATGTGCAAAGTCATACGTGAGAATCTCAAGGCCGCTCAGTCGCGTCAGAAGAGATACTATGACGGCAAGCATCGTGATTTGGCCTTCAACATTGGGGATCATGTCTATCTCCGTGTTTCTCCTATGAAAGGCACCCAAAGATTCGGTATCAAAGGAAAGCTTGCTCCTAGATACGTCGGGCCTTTCAAGATCCTTGGCAAAAGAGGCGATCTAGCCTATCAACTTGAGCTACCTTCAAACTTCGCCAATGTTCATGATGTGTTTCACGTGCCTCAACTCCGCAAGTGCTTCAAGACACCTGAACGCACCATTCCGTTTGAGGAGATTGATCTTCAACAAGACTTGTCTTACCGAGAGCACCCAGTTGCTATTCTCGAAGAAACTGAGCGCAAGACCCGCAACAAGTCCATCAAATTCTTGAAAGTCAAGTGGTCACACCATACCGACCGAGAAGCTACGTGGGAAGGAGAAGATCACCTTCGTTCCGAGTACCCTTCCTTCTTCCAATCCTAGATCTCGGGACGAGATCTTTTTGTAGTGGAGGAGAGTTTGTAATGCCCCGGATGTAATACTTTCCCTTCTGGGCAATATATATATCTTTGGCTTCATCAATTCCATTCCGGGTTCTTCGTCTTTTCGGGTTTTCGTCGTTTTGTCGTGTGCGTGCGCATTCATCCATGTCATGTTGTCATGTGCATCGCATTGCATTTGTGTTGTCGTTTGCATTCGGTCCCACTCGTTCCTTCCCGTTGTCCGTTTCGAGTTCCGGAGCTCTCTCACGTGTCCGTGGCATCCCCGAGGTCTACTTTGGTGTTTGGCCGTGTAACATTTCCGGTTTGGCGTGAGACTTGTCGTGCGATGTTGTTTTGGTCTGTGTAAACCGTCTGTCAAATCTCGTCGCGTTTGGAGTTCGTTTGCTACTCCAACAGTTATTCTCGTGGGCTGAAAGTACCTCCTCTTTGAGGCCCAAGAAAGCCCTCCAACAGCCCACCAACCCAACTCAAACCCCTCCCTTCATCTAGGCCATCCAATTGTGATCTCGTGGCCGAAAACCTCGCCTCATTTGGACAACCCTAGCTCCTTGTGCCTATATAAACGTCCATCTTCCCCAATTTTGCGTCCTGAAACCCTAATGCTTCCACAGTTCGCCGCCGGTGCTTCCACCGTTGACCCGTGGTGCTTCCACCGTTGAGCCGCCGTGCTTCCGGCGTCCCAGCGAGCCATGCTTCCACCTCACTGAAATCGTGCTTCCACCGGGCACTCGCCGTGCTTCCGAGACCCAACGCGTGGGCCGTGCCGAGGTCGTCTTCAACCTCCGCCGCGCCGCCGTTCTTCTTCCCCGCCGCCGGAGGAGCTCCTCACCGCCGCCGCCGGTGCCTCCGCGCCGCCCTCTCCGTCCACCGCCGCCGCACCCCTTCCTCCGGTCGCCGCCGCCGTTCCCAGCCGCTCCACCGCGCCTCCCCTCACCTCCCTTCGCCCGCGTCGGCCGGGGCTCTCCTCCGCCGCCGGGCCCGCCTCTTCTCCGCTCGGGCGAGCCAGGACCGCCGCCGGCCTCGAAGGCGCTCGAGGGGATCGGGAGGATCCCCGAGCCAGTGCCGATAGGATCTTCCAGGCGCCCGATCCGCTTCGGGCCGAGATCCCGACCCGCGGCCCGTTAGCCGATCCGGCCCGGTAGCCTGGTGGATCCGTCCCGCGAGCCCGCGCCCGATCCGCCGCCAGTTCCAGCCCGCGTTGACCCCGCCGGTTTCGTTGACCGTTGACTGAGGTTGTTCCCAATTCCACTAAGTCCCTGGTTGTTTTAGTTTCTGATGCTGTTTTATATTGTGGATAACTTTTTGTGTCATTGTCCGATTTGAGCAAATGATATGTCAAAATGATATGTCAAAATGATCGTGGTGACATGTCCTATGTTTTGTTCCTTTGTGCCATGCATGCTTGAGGCCATCTAGAGGTCTTAATCTTCATGAGAAGAGTGCTACTTGTTATAAACTGCTGTTAGTAGTTGTTTTCATGACATGTTTGCAATGTGATATCTTGGTGCATGTTTATCCAAATGAAGCAAATGATATGTCCACATGTTCATCATGAGATGCTCTACATGTTGGTTGCTTTAGCTTGCATGATAGATTTCATCTTGGCATGTTTATCTCCTTTGCAAAAGTGTATGTGGCTGTTATGTTGTTAAACTTGTTACGAGATGCCTAGTTGAGGAGCTCGTTGCTATTGATGTGGTTATCCCCTTGATGCATGCTTAGATGTTTTGGACTCCCCATCATGTGTACTTTGCTGTGGTGCTTACCACTTGCCATGATATGCTTTGAGGTGACTTAAACTTGCTCACAAAGATGCCATGATATTACTGTTGTTTTAACACTTAGTGAAATTTCACTAAGTCTGGGATCTGTAATTTCCAGATGCCATGTTTGCTTGTTGTTCTAGGAAAATCCATGCTAGTTTTGGGGTGACTCTTGATGATTCCTTGTTGTATAAGTTGTTGGCTATCCATTCATGCTCTCACATGCTTATTTGGGTGGCTGTAGCATGTTTAACTCTTGCTCCCAAGTTGCTACAAAATACTGCTGTCAGGATTTTGTTGTCAAGTTCAATATGTCATAGCTTGTTGCTATTGATCCATGGCTCCTATGGAGATGCTCCAATGGAATTTTTTGCTGTAGGAGATGTATACTTTATGTCCATGCTCATTGCCATGATGTTTGAGTGCTGTAGACTATTTATCTCTTGCTCCGAAGTTGCCATGTGGCTGTTAATTTCAGCTTGTGCATGTTTATTGTTTCGGGTGTAACTTTTAGCCCGTTGCTCCGTTTTGAGCAAGTCCTATATGTAACTTGTGTGTTTTTGCATTTAGATTCATAATATCCTCATGTTATCATGTTTTTGAAGTTTTTTGCTTGATGCAAATTGCCATGCTCCTTTGTGCTGTAACACTGTGCTTCCTATGTAGACTTTCTGTGCTTCCTAAGTGCATCTGCAGTGCTTCCATAGTGCATCAGCCATGCATCCAGTAGTTTTGTGCATTGCATCTTGTTGATTTCGTGTCTTGTGTGTTTTGTGTTGAGTAGAGCCGGGAGCTGAGTACGAGTACGAGAACGAGGTTACTACCGATGTTGAGAACGAGGAGCCCGCTTACGATCCCATCGACGACTCAACAGGCAAGATGACCGAACCCGGATATCATTACTATATTTGCCTATTGCTAGAAGTATCGTTCTATAGTTTTGCCTCGATGCCCATGTTTTTCCTGTCAGCCTCCTATTGTAACCATGAACCTGTTTAACCACCCTACCTATGCAAACCATTGATTGGCTATACGTAGGCTTCGCTCAGCCCCTCTTATAGCATTGCTAGTTGCAGGAGAAGATTTGAAGATTCTTGCTTTTTGTTGAAGCTTGTTGGGATATCACACTATATTAATTATTAAATGAAATCATCTATATATTGGTAATGGGTGGAAGGCTAAGCCTTTTTGCTTGGTGTTTTGTTCCACTCATGCCACCCTAGGAACCGTATAAACCGGTGTTATGTTCCTTGATTTTGCGTTCCTCACACGGTTGGGGTTATGGGACCCCCTCGATAATCCGTTAAGTGCTAAGTCTTTTCCAGCAAGTCCCAACATTGATACTATTTGCCTAATAACTAAAACTTGCATAGGGAGTAATTAACCCTCTTCTTAATCAATAGCCCCGGGCCAGTGCTCCACATGAGTGTTGGTCCGAACTGGGGGTTACGCGGGGCCACCTCGAGGGAACTCAAGGTCTGGTAAAAACCTGTGGGATCACCCATCCGGTCGTGGCCTGAGACTAGATACGCGCGGCTACTGTCAGGGTGTCGGCACGCCGGGAGGATTTGCTGGATTAGCCTTACCTTAGTCGGAGTATCTTGAGCACGGGATTCCGAGGATACTCGGGCCTTCCCACCTTGGAGTTGCGACTCCGCGGATCGTGGGCTTGTCATGGGCCAAGTTGGAACACCCCTGCAGGGTTATGAACTTTCGAAAGCCGTGCCCGTGGTTATGTGGCAGATGGGAATTTGTTAATATCCGGTTGTAGAAAACTTGACACCATGTTTAGAATACACTACCAGTGTGAGTACCGTGACGGTCATTTTCCGAAAGGGGTTCGGGAAGTGAACACGGTGGGGTTATGTTTGACTTGCTTTAGTTAGGATCACTTCGTGATCATCTTTCGTCCGAGGCACTTCTCTTCTCGCTCTCTTTTACGTAAGCTAGGCTAGTGCTGCTGCAGACTCTTGTTCTTTCTTCAGCCTTGTTCCACACCCAAGGCTTGGATAGTCGTGTTACCCGGGAACGGGATTGCTGAGTCCTCTGTGGCTCACAGATTTCTACACCACACCAGATGCAGGTACTATGGTGAGCTACACAGGCGATGGCACCGAGCTAGACTGTGAGTACGACGAGGAGCGTAGCCGTTACTATGTGAACTATCCGGTTGATCAGTAGAGCTTCTACTAGGATTCGATTCAGACCTGTGGTTCTAAGTTATGTTTGGTATCTTTCAGTTGGATTTTCACCCGTAGACGGGTTGTGATGTTTATTTGAATGGTGTTTGGATACGTAATGAATTGTTTGTCATGGCGAGTGTTAGCCAACTATCTTTTCAGCTTTCATCTCTATTTTTTACATTAGATGTGCAAAGGTACCAAACTTGCGATCATTCCAGAATTGGCTTATATCTTTAAGTCGTGTCTCGACACGTAGGAGATATAGTCCCATCATGGGTATTACATCACCGGCCCAGGTTCACCGCGCGCAGCCACCGGCCCAGATGGCCCACCTAGGCCCAGCCCACTACCCAACCGAGGGAGGGGAGGGAACAGGGTTTCCCCCCTAGGCGACCAGGCCGCCGGCGGCGGCGGGACGCCGCCCGGAGCCACCGCAGATGGCCGAAAGGGCGGAATTTGTGGCCGCGGAGGACCACGCCGATCGTCGCCGAGCCGGCCAAGAGGCCAGCAGCCGGCATGAGCGCGTTCGTCGGACCCGCCGAAGGAGGAAGACGCCATGAGAGCGCCGCCCGTCCCAACTCCGACCCACCGGCCACCCCCGCGACGACCAGCCTGACGGCCGGCGCCCTACGTCGGCGGGGAAGGTGGTGCGTGGTGGGCAACTAGCCGCACCTGCAAGGGAAGGGGGATGGGGAGGGGAGGGGAAAGCGACGGGGCGGCCTCGGACTCGGCGGATTGCACCGCCGCCGCCAACCGGTCACCGAAGCGGCACAGAGGCCGGGGGAGCTCGACGGCAACAGCAGTGGTGTCCAGCCGGTCCTCCTCAGCCGCCCAATCGGCCCAGCTACCAGTGCGCGTCACTGCTGAGGCGGACAGGGGCAGGGGAGGTGAGGGCGGCGAGGCGGGACGGGAGGGCGAAGGGCGGGGAAGCAGGAGTCGGACGGCGCCGGCCAACAGAGGAGCGCCGGCGGGCAGGGCGGGGAGGCGGGGGAGCCCGAGGAGGTCAGGGGCGTCGCCTCCGTAATCGTCGTCGCGGCCGCCCCAGGGAGCGCCATCCTCGCCTGCTGCTGGAGAATGTGGGCTCTGATTGCTCCACGAAGACATTGTCCACGGTGACGATGGGGACGACGTACTCAGCATCAACGGCGGAGCCCCCCCCCCCCCCCCCCCCCCCCCCCCCCAAAAGCAAAACTGAATTAGGCGCGCTCAAGCATCAAGCAAGTAGGCGATGTCGGCACCTAACGGAGTGAGCTAGTGAGCAGCAAGTCGGCAAGAGTAGTGTGCCCTCTTTCTCCCCGCAGGAAATTTCTTGTTGGTCCAGATTCTTGCATCTAAATTTGTTGGCGGAATTTCTGATTAGGTTATAGCTAGATTTTGTACTATTTTTTGAACGGGCAATGATGGTTAAAAGAAAATCATTGATGCATTTTAAAAGATAGTTGAATGTGAAGCCTTTTCGAGGGAACATTAACTGAATTAGAGTGTGAAGCTAATAAACCAACATTTTGAGAATGGAATGTGAAGCTAATGAACCAACAGTAACTGAATCAGAACCCCCTGTCCAGCCTCCTCTCTTGTTGCAGATGTTCTTATGCAAATTTAGAGCATTAAGAGACGAAGAGCTGATCTACATAGTGTGATGAACTCAATACTTCACCATTAAATAATATTTTGGTACAATTTCATTTTTGTTATGCACTAGCTTTTCTAAATAATCAAAGTTAGAAATGTATCTCATAAGTTAACATGGACAAGATTAATGGTACGGAAATCCGTTGGTGCTCCTGGGAGCGCGGGGTCCCGCACGTGAAAATATTTTTTGTAATGTCGAAAAAAATCTAACAAAAATTCTATGTGTTTTTTATCACATCCAAATGCTACATACAAAATTGTAGGCAAAAAAACATTTTGGCCCGTGCAAAACAAAACACACACACACCAAATTATACCCCAAATATCACTCTAAATTTGTTTTCTTCCCCGACGAAACCCTGCTGCTCCGTTCACATGGGAATTTTCAAGGATACTTGGGACACTAACACGAACATCTACAAAAAAAATCAGATTTTTTAGAACATTTACTATATATTTTTGTTTACTATTCATGCTGGAGCGAGCACTCCTCGGAGTCAAAACGCCATTCTCTAGTAGTATAAGGGCATGTACAATGGTTGCTAAGATAGTCTTATCTTAAGTTTTGCATGTAAATTAGAGATGACAAAAAAACAAGTCTACAATGGGTCATCTCTTAGCCTTATCTTCAATAATTAGTTATTCCTAAAAACATGGTGAGACAAATTGTGCTAAGCTATCATCTCTTGTCTTTGCTTAAATAAGCTAAGACAAGCCTTCTCTTATGATTTCTCTCTCCTCCACCTCATCATTTATCTTACGTGGCATCCTTAAGCTAGAACCATTGTACATGCCCTAATTACTTAAGTTTCTCCATTGCAATAACCAACTTATTGTGCAATTTCTTATTCCGGAGAAGAAACCATCTTCGTCCCTCCTGAGATTTCTTTCAAGCCGCACCACTGCTCAGCATCAACATCTACAGCGGGGACGAGGACGGCGGCACAGTCAACATTGTTTGTGCGGACCGTAATTGGCTGTCCACCCGAACGTTCGGGAAGGTTTTGAACGATCCGGTTGTAGATGCTGTAAGTAAACATTGAAGCTCATGAAACATGCTAATTTCTTACTGAATCCAGTTCTGAGAAATTTTAAACGGAGAGCTAAGGCAAATGTTCTTTGACGAAGAGTAGTTTCTCCAGCTGCCTACAACTTGGGACACTCATCACGGAGAGCCACACGAGCGACACCCACGCCGCGGGCGCTGGACGCGCCCGCTGGCCAGCACCGGAGGAGGAGACGTCGTGGCAACGGGATCGTCCCTGAAGAGGACGACGATGACGCTGACGTTGCCCGCGCTGCCGGCGCGGACCGCGTGCTGGGCCAGCTCCTTGGCGAGCATGGTGGCCGAGACCCTGCTGTTGTCCGCCGCCGTACCCCACGCCATGGCGCTCCGCGACCTGCTGCGCAGCTTCCGCTCCACCACGCGGCACGCCTCCACCGGCGAGACGCTGTCCCAGAGCCCGGCGGTGGCCAGGATCAGGAACTCGTCCCGCGGATCGCGACCCACCGCCGTCACCTCGGGCTCCGCGACCACGTACTGCTTGTACAGATAGCTCCCTGCAGGGCAGGGTGTCATAGTAAGATCGTTAGCGAGCATGGATCGCAGAAATTAAGCCAGAAATGGTCGACCGATCCGGCCAATGAGCATGTATATGTACATACCAAATGCGCGGGTGGTTGGCAGAAACTCGTCGACTGTGTTGGTGGATTCATCCACGCGTCCCCCGCCGTTTTCCACACGCTGCTTCTCATCTGTCCTGTTTGGCTGTGCACGCACAGAGCATGTACGTACTGTGAGCATTTTCTTTTCGATATAAAATCAAGTGTGTATTTCCGACTATCTAGTTTTACACATAGAACTTGTATATATCATTTCGTGGATCGCACAAACTAAGACAGAAATGGTCGACCGATGTAATCTAGTGAGTATATATGTTTTGCAAATTACGAATTCCCAAAAAAAAAAACGTTCATTAGAACTTGTACGGCCGAATAGAGAGTTAGAAGCCGAGAACTGAGACCTGTGTAAATCAGATAATTAACATATCATTTCATTATTGGAATAATCAACATTCTAGGTTGCTGACAAATTGTAAGGGCCTATCAGTTGACATTAATGTTTGATTTCCATTAATGGAAATCAGATCGTGGCCTGGTGGGTGGAGTACTACTGATGGAGTATAAAGCTACGAGCAGAAATTGATGTGTGCACTATGTCCCAAATGGTACATTTCTACAGGATCTGACAACACACCCCATCCCAGACGAATGGGCAAACCCTACATGGATGTTTGATGGACTAGCTTGGACCGGCTGGTCCTCATTGTCTCTGTTGGGGATCTGCACACACAGGAGCTGGTCATAAATAACTAGGCAAACGAAGAAAAGTTTTGGATGGGCAGATGGGCAATGGCTTGGCTACAGTGACACTGCACGTCCACTCCTGCCCTACAAAATTCACATGCAAAGCAGTGAAGCAACTTCAAACATCCATCATACTGTTTTGTGCCTGTGGAAAATATGCCGCATATTTTTATCACACCATATATATATTTCCTGATCCTGTGCCACTCAAGCAAACATAAATCTTACTTACACTGTTGTTACTCCCCAAGCAAACCTACGTACTCGTGCAAACAAGACCTCCCAAGTACCAAACCATTCTTCTCATTTCTGACAAATTCTTGTGTCCTAGTTGTGTGCCCCTTTGTGTTCTTTGTGATCCAAGCACTTGGGGGCATCTTCTGAGAATTTCAGTCGCAGATGAAACTATAATTTTTGTAGGAGTTTGGACTTCCGATTAAAGGAATGCGGTGTGTGATCTGACCTCGAAAATTTCTTGGAAGAATCCGAATATATACAAGATCGCACCTAACTTAAGTAAGATTCACCTTTTTACTCCAAAAATAGCCTTAAAAATGGATGGCTTGTGAGTCCACTACAGAAGTAGTACATGTTAATTACTTGCCAGATTTTTTTTTTTGCGGGGAATTACTTGCCAGATTTCCAAGGTACAACTGACAAATCACATCTAGCTTGTGATACGCAACGTATACAGCTTTTGCATGATCTCCAAAAAGATACGAGACATGGAGCTTTAGCATGATCTCCAAAGAGATACTACGCGAGACATAGAGCTTGCATGATCTCGATCGGCAATGAAGTACGAACTAGAGTATAATCATCGGAAAGATACTGCTGTAATTACCCGGTGCTCGGAGGTGAGCTGCAAGATCTCGCCGCCGCGGGAGATGACGGCCCTGGAAACGCCGCAGTTGGCGAGCACCACGTACTCCTCCAGGACCAGCGCCACGAGAGCCGTCGCGCCGGCGACCGACGCGTCGACGCCGCCTGGTCCCTCCAGCAGCTCCGCGTCCACTGCCTGGAACGCGTCCGCCATGGCCATCTTCCACCACCCCTCCACGTCTCCCTGCGACCCGTGGACGAACCGCGGGGCCTGGGCGAGCAGCTCGTCCAAGATCTGGCCCGCGATGACGTCGTGCAGCCGCTCCGTCAGGTAATTGGCGACGGCCGCGCCCGAGTGGCCGTCGAAGACCCCGAAGTAGTCGAGCCCCATAGGCGGCGACAGCACCGTGAACGACGGCACGGCAGCCAGGGCGCTCGTCAGCTCCGGTTGCGGTCCTTTGAGGGCGGACAAGCCGTAGGACACGTACAGCGCAGGACATGTACCCCATCCCCATCCAGGCGACGACGGTGCCGCCGGTGCCGCCGGCTCCGCTGCTGGGGCCTCACCGTTGGTCGGCATCACTATCTAACTCGTCTTTGCCGCGTTCCGCCCTTCCGGGAGAGACGAGGAAACCTCTGCAGCTTGCCTTCCGAATAGTGGTGCCCGAGGCTGTCTTAAATCCTCTTTCAGAGCATGAATAGTGGTGCTCGCGGACGCGTCGGGCTGTGTCCGCAGAGAGTGAATACGCGTGCATAACAGGATTTATCAAATCCAATCCTTAAATTCATACTAGTCTCATGCAAAGTTAACCTACATAGTTAAACACATGTTACTGGACTACCAAAAAATGGCATGTTCTACTACGAATGGAACGACAATGAAAAAGACCACGCTTACCCTTGCCATCTTCCTTGCCGAGTAGAGTAGCGGTCGAAGACGCAAAACGAATCGAGACGGATCTGCTCACTAGCTAGCGGAGTTGTCCGATCGGTCCTAGTCCTCCTCCTCCTACGGGAGGGGGAGTCCAGCCATGGCACGCCGGACTTTGCTCTTTTGTGATGGCACGAACCGCACTCCTTCGCCGCTTCTCGACGATGCGAGCACAGACGACCTCCTCCTCCTGTGTCGACGTGTGATTCTGCCGGCTTCGCCATAAGGGCTACCACTGCATCCCACGTCCGCCGCCTTGCGCGGCGGGCATGTTGTGCCTCCTGTCCGTTTTGGCTGCAAACCATGGAGGCGAATATGGCCTCCGTTTGGGCTCTCAGCGATGCGGGGACGAGGTGTCACCTAAGTGATTCTGTCGGCCGAGCCGGGTTGCGCCGCCATGCAGTGGTCACCGCTTTGGGCGATGCCATGGTCACGTGCCTTGATCTACCGGCCCCGGCTGATTCTAGCGCCATTTGAGTTGAGGCAATGGATTCCTGCCGGATAAATTCCGACCGCGGGAGGTCGCACTCCTCCCGGGAGCGTCGTAGAGTAGCGCTGATAGCCATCTCCTCCTCGGGACCACAAGGGAAGACGTCACGGTCCTCGGATCCGGACCTCTCGGAGTCGAATCTAGTGCCCACCATGAAGGTGTACGCCGGAGTATGCCGGAGAGGAGCTTGGGTACTGTGGAAGGGGAGTGAAGTGAACCGGAGTGCGGCTACAGTTTTGTCCGAAGGACGTATAGGGTTGAATATATGTGGCGTCGGTGGGCCAATGTGGGACGAATCCGACGTGTCGGGCACGTCCGAGTTTGTCCATATTGGCCCCATCTATGAGATCAATATGGGGTTGTCGGTCCGCGCGGGCGTTTGGGCTATGTTTCAGACGTCTAGTTAGATGGAAATTTCGCGTCTGCTTGTAGATGTCCTTAGAGCAACTCCAACACATGTAACTATTTCGTCCGCCGCCGTCCGTTTGGGTCGGTGCAGACAAAATGTGTTGGCCCACGCGCCGACGCATTCTCAAAACGCGTCCGCTTGGCGTCTGCGCGGATCCATTTGCAGCCTAAATTTGCGGCTGAAATGCGTCAGCGCTGACGCGAAGCGGACGTGCTGTGTGTCCTCTCTGTGTCCACCACGTACCCACCTGGCGGCCGTCCAACTACCACGGTCGTATTTATTAATGACGACCGCCCAATGTGGGCCCACGCATCTGCGACAACGATCTGCCTTTTATAATCGAGCGTGTG
>LR738711.1:201509891-201637396 GCA_902687465.1 Secale cereale
GAGGCGTCCTCATCCGCATCCAGCTGCCCCTGTCCTCATATCGCCACCCCCACACCTTGTTCCCCCGTCGGCAACAAACCCTAGCCACCGCGATGGGGTTCTTCTCCGGCAAAGGCAAGGTCCCCCGCCACCCCTTCCCCTAGCCTCCCCATCCTCCGTCGGTGTCTTCCCGCTGGCCGTGCATCGACGTGCCGGTGCACCAGGCGAAGTAGCACTGGGAGCACTGCGCCCTCTTCCCTACCCCGACATGACACTGCCGCACGGCTAGCACTTGGACCCGGAGAGGATCCCAGTGCCGGCGGCATCGTGGTTGGCGTGGGCGCATGCGGAGGAGGTTCGATGCTGGCGGCAACTGCTGACGCTGGACCAGCGCCGCGACCCCAATACGCGCATGACTCTCCCGCTTGGGAATAGTGGTTCGCCTTCGAGTATGAGGAGGGGCGGAGGCGCGGCATCCTCGATGTGCGGCATGGCTCCCTGCCGCGGTCCCTCATCGTGCAGGACGAGGACCAGGAGGCAGAGGCCACCTACCAGGCGGCGCTGGCGACAGTCCTCCGTGAAAGCGAGGAGGAGGAGCACCGCAAGGAGAAGGAGGAGGCATACCAGGAGCGCATGGCGGAGGCCATGGCGGTGTCCGCGGCTGGCGACTACTTCGTGCCGCCGACGCCGACCCCCACCGAGCCCGTCGAGCGCTACTCTTGGACTGGGGTGATGCGCGAGTCGGTTAGTGCACCGTCGGTCTGGCTGGGGGCGACGCCAGAGCAGGGGCATGCCTACCTCGAGCAATGGCGTCAGGAAAGGCTGGACGAGGAGCGCCGCGAGGGCGAGTACCTCGAAATGCTGGAGCGCGACACCGAGGAGTAGCGTCGCGAGGCAGAGGAGGAGGAGTGTCGTGCCCGCGCTGGCCCAGCCCAATCGAAGGCGAAAGACATCGCTAGAGCTTGGCTGACGGCGTTCCCGTGGGCTGGCCCTGCGCCGACGCTCATCGACCTCACCGGCCCCGACGACGACAACAACGTCTAGGGCAGCCCGCCCCCTAGTAGTATATACTTTTATTTAGTGTTTTATTTAATGTAATAGTAGACTATGGCCGGCCTTTATGATAGGCATTAATGTTTAATTAACATTTTATTTTTAAAATGTGTGGTGGAATATTTTTTTTTTGCGCCGGCTACAAAATGACCGGGCTTGGACGCAAGCGCCGACCTAAATGTGAAAGCGGACATGAGTGTCCATCGGACCGACCCAAACAAACAAAATGCGCATGAAAGCATCCTCCGTTTGAATCCGCGCGTTGGAGTTGCTCTTAGCACTCCCAAGGATCCAAGTGTCCAGAGACCAAAACTCTGGTTACAAAGGGCCCTTGAGAAGTAACCAGCAGAGTGGCAAGATATCAAAAAATAAAAGACTAGTAAAGTGGCAAGCATGGCATGAGACATGTGCACTAGATTTACTAGAGTATACTATATTTACGGTTTTAGATTTTGATATGATCTCTAGTGCATAATAACTTTGACTAAGGGCTAGTTTTTTCGGCAGCTTAAAAAATAAGCCGCCTCATCTTCGGCTTATCTCATAAGCCACCTCTCTTATTCATTGGGGTTTATAAACTAGTTATGGATTAACTAATTTAAAAGTCTCAATAAATATTATGAACGGCTTATTTTTTAAGCTGGGGAGAGGTAACTTATTTTTTAAGTCGCTCAAAATAACTGGCCCTAATACTATTTGCGAATTAGTATGCTTGTGGAAGTTATACTTTGATTGCACGCATTCTAGGCCAATATTATCTATATTAGGAACGAAGGAAATTCCAATTTTTTCTTGAATTACTCCTCGGTGCTGCCATTGTTGGATTTACCACTATACTGGATTTTATATATTAATTAAATATTATAGCAATAGGAAAAAACATGCTTGACAATGTACAAATTTGTGGCCAGGGTATCCACCTAGGGGGCACATGAGTATGTATATATTCCAATTTTTTCTTGAATTATTCCTCGGTGCTGCCATTGTTGGATTTACCACTATACTGGATTTTATATATTAATTGAATATTATAGCAATAGGAAAAAACATGCTTCACAATGTACAAATTTGTGGCCAGGGTATCCACCTAGGGGGCACATGAGTATGTATATATTCATTGAGTCAAATCGTCAAGGATTACATGACTTAATAAAAATTTAATATTCAAGGTATATCCACGGTTAAACATAAGTGATATCGTATAGATTGAGTCAGATACAATATCAAATCATATCTAACCTCTTTCCATCTCAATCTCATAAGATTTAGGTTGCTCTGGAATTTTTCTAGGAGCTCAACCGCAGGTGCCTTCCTGAACCTACTTGATGAAGGGACGATCAAATCTCGAGATGCTTTGTAACTCTTTTCCCGACTAGTAAACACGAGTATGTGCAATGCACGTTGATATTAGGTAATATATTAATTGCATGCAAAAAATAGGAATGATATTATGTGCATGCTAATTATGTGATTAGCATGGAAATAGATATTTGGTATGATATTAACTGCATGCTAAACATGTTGAGCGTTCACCATTGGAGCAGTCTAAATAGTTAGATTGACTTGCTTTGGTGGCTGGATTTGTTAAATCTTCCATTTTGAATCTTTTTACATTATAGGATATAGATATAGATGAAATGAAAATCAATTTATATGTGTTTTTCCATTGCATGAAAAACATGATAAGATGAAAGTTATGTTGCTCTTGAACTATCACAACACAATGATGGCACTCTTTTCTGAGGGAAACCAAGTTGTTATGCAATGACTAAACCCAGGTGGTTTCGGCAATGGCATCCTCCAGATTATTGTATTCATCTTCAAGGCTCGATATTGGGAATATGAATTATGTTTCCGTTGATGTATTTTGTAATGGATACAGAAAGTTATCCTCTATGCCCAATCGTCTCGGGAAGGCCTTCTTAGTAACTATAGGTGTTTGTAATAGATATGCAGAAAGGGAAAAATCAGATTTCTATTTTCCTTTCTAGCTCGAGGAACGTGTTTTTGGGCACCGGCTCCCACCGTGCACCCAATCTAGCCAGTGTATCGACCGCTTGATTAGCATCATGTTGGGGTGGTGAAACTCTAAGCCATCAAGTCGAGTTGGTATCTACATGACGGCGTTGTTGTATGTCGTCATCTTCGGGTCCTTGGCGTCGAACTCGGCACTGATCTAGGAAATAGCAATGTTAGAGTCATCTCGGTCTTCGAGACATTGGTTCCCCATAGAGACGGCCATCCGAAGACCGTGTAGTGGTGCCTCGTACTCTTTGTGTTGTTCGAGTCCGTGTACATTATTTGCAACATGTACTTTGTCACGTCGCCACTTGGGGAGATAAGGACGACTCCAACCCCAATGTCGGCCAACATCTTGGATCTGTCGAAATACATGACCAAATTTGTATAGGCACCATGCTCTTTAGGGAGCTCGTTCGGCGACAAAATCTTCCAACACATGAGACATAACAACCTGATGTGGCTGATATTGGATCTCGAAAGATAAGAGCTTCGTGGCCCACTTCGTGATCCAGCATGTGGCGTACTGACTGTTCATGATGTTTGGTGGTGGCTCTTAGCTCTAAAAGTCCTTAATCAAGGGTGGGGTGAGTTTCGTAGCTTGATTAAATGTATTGTTGGATCGGATTCCTCTGTTCACTTCTGGATTGATTGTGGTCAAGAGAAGGGCCCCTCTTCCATTCCTTCCCTGTTATGTTTTCTTACTGTTTTAACAAGTCGATCTCCATTTCGGACTTGCAACTGCTAGGCCTTGGGCTACGCCGAACTTTGTCTCCTGAACATTTATCTGATTGGCAGGCCCTCACTACCCTTCTATAGTCAGTCTCAGAGAAGTCGAATTAGATCTCCTGGCCCCACACCTCTTCTAGCAAGTTTACCGTTAAATCGCTATACCTTAAGCTTTCTTAGGGACGACCCTCTCCCCGTTTCAAGGGCCTATGGAAATCATGGATCCCGCTTAAGATCAATGCCTTCCATTGGCAAGCCATCGGGCGACGACTTTTGACTAGTGATCAAATCCTTAAGCAGTATGACCATGCTTCCATTGCTTACTCTCTTTGTGGGGAGAATGAGACCACCGAGCACATCCTATTTAACTGTGTTTTAGCTAATTTGGATGGAGCTACGTTCGATCATGCTTGAACCCGACTAGCCTAGATGAGCTACTTAACATCTTACGAAATTACTTGGGCCAGTTCGCACGTGTGTTCTGGATTGCATTTGCCACTTTCGTTTGGTCTTCATGGACCACATGGAACACATTTACAATTGAACACTTGTTCCCTAACTGTCCTTCTAATTGTTTGTTCAAAATGGTTGTCATTGTCCAACCGTGGTGCCTTCTCGTTAAAGTTGCGGATGTTGATGTTGTCACCTTGGTAGTCTCCAGGATCTGTGCCTCCACTAACACCCAGAACCCCAGATGAGAATAGCCATTAAGATTTATCCTTCTCTGCCTGGCTTGTATTGGGGAACGTAGCAGGATTCAAAAAAAATTCTACGCTTCACCAAGATCAATCTAAGGAGTCATCTAGCAACGACGGATAAAGGAGTGCATCTACATACCCTTGTAGATCGCGAGCGGAAGCGTTCAAGAGAACGTGGATGATGGAGTCGTACTCGTCGTGATCCAAGTCACCGATGATCCCAGCGCCGAATGGACGGCACCTCCGCGTTCAACACACGTACGGTGCAGCGATGTCTCCTCCTTCTTGATCCAGCTAGGGGGGAGGAGAGGTTGATGGAGATCCAGCAGCACGACGGCGTGGTGGTGGATGAAACGGAAATTCTGCAGGGCTTCGCCAAGCACCTGCGGGAGGAGGGAGAGGTGTAACGGGGGGAGAGGGAGGCGCCAGGAGCAAGGGTGCAGCTGCCCTCCCCCCACTATATATAGGGGCCAGGGGGGCGCCGGCCCTAGGAGATATAATCTCCTAGGGGGGGGCGGCCAAGGGGGAGGCTTGCCCCCCAAGGCAAGGGGGGCGCCCCCCACCCCTAGGGTTCCCAACCCTAGGCGCAGGGGGAGGCCCAAGGGGGTGCGCCAGCCCACTATGGGCTGGTTCCCCTCCCCTACGTCCCATGGGGCCCTCCGAGATGGGTGGCCCCACCCGGTGGACCCCTGGGACCATTCCGGTGGTCCCGGTACACTACCGGTGACCCCCCGAAACTCTCCCGATGGCTGAAACTGGACTTCCTATATATAATTCTTTACCTCCGGACCATTCCGGAACTCCTTGTGACGTTCGGGATCTCATCCGGGACTCCAAAAAACATTCGGGTTACCGTGTGCATATATCTCTACAACCCTAGAGTCATTGAACCTTAAGTGTGTAGACCCTACGGGTTCGGGAGACACGTAGACATGACCGAGACGACTATCCGGTCATTAACCAACAGCGGGGTATCCATCGGGATCTGGATACCCATGTTGGTTCCTACGTGTTCCTCGATGATCTCATCGGATGAACCACGATGTTAAGGATTCACTTAATCCCGTATGCAATTCCCTTTGTCTATCGGTATAGTACTTGCCCGAGATTCGATCGTCGGTATACCGATACCTTGTTCAATCTCGTCATGGCAAGTCTCTTTAATCGTTCCGTAATACATCATCACGTGACTAACTCCTTAGTCACATTGATAACATTATGATGATGACTTACCGAGTGGGCCCAGAGATACCTCTCCGTCACACGGAGTGACAAATCCCAGTCTCGGTTCGTGCCAACCCAACAGATACTTTCAGAGATACCCGTTGCGTACAATTATAGCCACCCAGTTACGTTGTGACGTTTGGCACACCCAAAGTATTCCTATGGTATCCGGGAGTTGCACAACCTCATGGTCTAAGGAAAAGATACTTGACATTGGAAAAGCTTTAGCATTACGAACTACACGATCTCGTGCTAGGATTAGGATTGGGTCTTGTCCATCACATCATTCTCCTAATGATGTGATCTCGTTATCAATAACATCAAATGTCCATGGTCAGGAAACCGTGACCATCTGTTGATCAACGAGCTAGTAACTAGAGGCTTTACCAGGGACACGTTGTAGTCTATGTATTCACACATGTATCACTGTTCCCGTACAATACAATTCAAGCATGAATAACAGACAATTATCATGAACAAGGAAATATAATAATAACCATTTTATTACTGCCTCTAGGGCATACTTCCAACAGTCTCCCACTTGCACTAGAGTCAATAATCTAGTTACTGAAGGAAATATGCCCTAGAGGCAATAATAAAGTTGTTATTTATATTTCCTTATATCATGATAAATGTTTATTATTCATGCTAGAATTGTATTAACCAGAAACTTAGTACATGTGTGAATACATAGACAAAATAGAGTGTCCCTAGTATGCCTCTACTAGACTAGCTCATTGATCAAAGATGGTTATGTTTCCTAGCCATAGACATGAGTTGTCATTTGATCAACGGGATCACATCATTAGGAGAATGATGTGATGGACTAGACCCATCCGTTAGCATAGCACTATGATCGTTTAGTTTTACTGCTATTGCTTTCTTCATGACTTATACATGTTCCTATGACTATGAGATTATGCAACTCCCGAATACCGTAGGAACACCTTGTGTGCTATCAAACGTCACAACGTAACTGGGTGATCATAAAGATGCTCTACAGGTGTCTCCGAAAGTATTCGTGGTGTTGGCATAGATCAAGATTAGGATTTGTCACTCCAAATGTCGGAGAGGTATCTCTGGGCCCTCTCGGTAACACACATCACAATAAGCCTTGCAAGCAAAAGACTAATGAGTTAGTCACGAGATGATGTGTTACAGAACGAGTAAAGAGACTTGCCAGTAACGAGATTGAACTAGGTATGGAGATACCAACGATCGAATCTCGGGCAAGTAACATACCGATGACAAAAGGAACAACGTATGTTGTTATGCGGTTTTGACCGATAAAAGATCTTCGTAGAATATGTAGGAGCCAATATGAACATCCAGGTTCCGCTATTGGTTATTGACCGGAGATGAGTCTCGGTCATGTCTACATAGTTCTCGAACCCGTAGGGTCCGCACGCTTAACGTTTGATGACGATCGGTATTATGAGTTTATGAGTTTTGATGTACCGAAGGTAGTTCGGAGTCCCGGATGAGATCACGGACATAACGAGGAGTCTCGGAACGTCCGAGACATAAAGATTGATATATTGGACGACTATATTCGGACACCGGAAGTGTTCCGGAAAAGTTTCGGATTTAACGGGATTGCCGGAGGGGGTTACCGGAACCCCCTACGAGGGGGGATGGTCCATAGTGGGCCTTAAGGAAAGGAGAGAGGCAGCCCATAGAGGCTGGCCGGCGCCCCACCTAGGGATCCTAGTTGGACTAGGATTGGGGGGGCGCCACCTCTCCCTCTTTTCCTTTCCCTCTCTTCCTTCTTTGGTAGTTCCTACTAGGAATAGGATTGCAATCCTATTCCTAGTAGGATTGCACCCTAGCCGCACCATAGGAGGGCCGGCCGGCCTCCCCCCTTGCTCCTTTATATACGGGGGCAGGGGGCACCCAAAGACACACAAGATGAATTGTTCCAGCCGTGTGCGGTGCCCCCCTCCACAGAAACGCACCTCGGTCATGCCGTCGCGGTGCTTAGGCGAAGCCCTGCGCCGGTGAATACATCATATCCGTCACCATGCCCTCGTGCTGACGAAACTCTCCCGTGAAGCTCAACTGGATCAAGAGCTCGTGGGACGTCATCAAGCTGAACGTGTGCTGAACGCGGAGGTGCCGTACGTTCGGTGCTTGATCGGTTGAATTGCGAAGAAGTTCGACTACATCAACCGCGTCACTTGACGCTTCCGCTTCCGGTCTACGAGGGTACATAGACACACTCTTCCCTCTCGTTGCTATGCATCTGGTAGATAGATCTTGCGTGATCGTAGGAAAATTTTAAAATACTACGTTCCCCAACAGTGGCATCATGAGCCAGGTCTATGCGTAGATGATATGCACGAGTAGAACACAATGAGTTGTGGGCGATACTAGTCATACTGCTTACCAGCATGTCATACTTTGCTTCGGCGGTATTGTGAGATGAAGCGGCCCGGACCGACATTACGCGTACGCTTACGCGAGACTGGTTTCACCGTTAAGAGCACTCGTTGCTTAAAGGTGACTGGCGGGTGTCTGTCTCTCTGACTTTAGCTGAATCAAGTGTGGCTACGCCCGGTCCTTGTGAAGGTTAAAACAGCACATACTTGACGAAACATCGTTGTGGTTTTGTATGCGTAGGTAAGAACGGTTCTTGCTAAGCCCGTAGCAGCCACGTAAAACTTGCAACAACAAAGTAGAGGACGTCTAACTTGTTTTTGCAGGGCATGTTGTGATGTGATATGGTCAAGACATGATGAGTTATACGGTTTTGTATGAGATGATCATGTTTTGTAATGTTATCGGCAACTGGCAGGAGCCATATGGTTGTCGCTTTATTGTTTGAAATGCAATCGCCATGTAATTGCTTTACTTTATCACTAAGCAGTAGCGATAGTCGTAGAAGCAATAGTTGGCGAGACGACAACGATGCTACGATGGAGATCAAGGTGTCGTGTCGGTGACGAAGGTGATCATGACAGTGCTTTGGAGATGGAGATCAAAAGCACAAGATGATTATGGCCCTATCATGTCACATATTTTGATTGCATGTGATGTTTATCTTATTATGCTTCTTATTTTGCTTAGAACGACGGTAGCATTATAAGATGATCCCTTACTAAATTTCAAGGTATAAGTGTTCTCCCTGAGTATGCACCGTTGCGAAAGTTCGTCGTGCCGAGACACCACGTGATGATCGGGTGTGATAAGCTCTACGTTCAAATACAACGGGTGTAAGCCAGTTTTGCACACGCAGAATACTCGGGTTAAATTTGACGAGCCTAGCATATGCAGATATGGCCTCGGAACACTGGAGACCGAAAGGTCGAGCGTGAATCATATAGTAGATATGATCAACATAAGATGTTCACCATTGAAACTACTCCATCTCACGTGATGATCGGACATGGTTTAGTTGATTTGGATCATGTGATCATTTAGATGACTAGAGGGATGTCTATCTAAGTGGGAGTTCTTAAGTAATATGATTAAATTGAACTTTAATTTATCATGAACTTAGTCCTCCTAGTATTAGCATATCTATGTTGTAGATCAATAGCTTGCGATGTTGCTCCCCGTTTATTTTTTGATATGTTCCTAGAGAAAACTAAGTTGAAAGATGTTAGTAGCAATAATGCGGACTTGTTCCGTGATCTGAGGATTATCCTCATTGCTGCACAGAGAATTATGTCCTTGATGCACCGCTAGGTGACAGACCTATTGCAGGAGCAGATTTAGACGTTATGAACGTTTTGACAAAAGCTCGGTATGATGACTACTTGATAGTTTAAGTGCACCATGCTTTACGGCTTAGAACCGGGACTTCAAAAACGTTTTGAACGCCACGGAGCATATAAGATGTCCCAAGAGTTGAAATTAGTATTTCATGCTCATACCCGTGTCGAGAGGTATAAGACCTCTGACAGTACTTTGCCTACAAGATGGAGGAGAATAGCTCAACCAGTGAGCATGTGCTCAGATTGTCTAGGTACTACAATTACTTGAATCAAGTGGGAGTTATTCTTCCAGATAAGATAGTAATTGACAAAGTTCTCTAGTCACTATCACCAAGTTAGTAGAACTTCGTGATAAACTGTAATATGCAAGGGATGACAAAAGTAATTCCCGAGCTCTTCGCGATGCTGAAGTCGGCGAAGGTAGAAATCATGAAAAAGCATCAAGTGTTGATGGTTAACAAGACCACTTGTTTCAAGTAAAGGGCAAAGGGATAGAAGGGGAACTTCAAGAAGAATGACAAGCAAGTTGTCACTCCCGTGAAGAAACCCAAAGCTAAAACTCAAGCCTGAAACTAAGTGCTTCTACTGCAAAGGAAATGGTCACTGGAAGTGGAACTGCCCTAGATACTTGGCGGATAAGAAGGATGGCAAAGTGAACAAAGGTATATTTTGATATACAGATTATTGATGTGTACTTTACTAGTGTTCATAGCAACCCTGGGTATTTGATACCGGTTCAGTTGCTAAAATTAGTAACTCGAAACGAGAATTGCAGAATGAACAGAGACTAGTTAAAGGTGAAGTGACGATGTGTGTTGGAAGTGGTTCCAAGATTGATATGATCATCATCGCACACTCCCTATACTTTCGGGATTAGTGTAAAACCTAAATAAATGTTATTTTGCATTTGCGTTGAGCATGAATATGATTTGATCATATTTGTTGCAATACGGTTATTCATTTAAAGTCATAGAATAATTGTTGTTCTATTTACATGAATAAAACCTTCGATGGTCATACACCCAATGAAAATAGTTTGTTGGATCTCGATCGTGGTGATACACATATTCATAATATTGAAGCCAAAAGATGCAAGGTTAATAATGATAGTGCAACTTATGTGTGGCACTGCCGTTTAGGTCATAATGGTGTAAAGCGCATGAAGAAACTCCATAGTGATGGACTTTTGGAATCACTTGATTATGAATCACTTGGTGCTTGCGAACCATGCCTCATGGGCAAGATGACTAAAAATCCGTTCTCCGGAACAATGGAGCGAGCAACAGATTTGTTGGAGATCATACATACAGATGTATGTGGACCAATGAGTGTTGAAGCTCGCGGCGGGTATCGTTATTTTCTGACCTTCACTGATGATTTGAGCAGATATGGGTATATCTACTTAATGAAGCACAAGTCTGAAACATTTGAAAAAGTTCAAAGAATTTCAGAGTGAAGTGGAGAATCATCGTAACAAGAAAATAAGAGTTTCTACGATATGATCGTAGAGGTAAAATATTTGAGTTAGTGAGTTTGGCCTTCAGTAAAAACAAGGTGAAATAGTTTCACTACTCACGCCACCTGGAACACCACAGTGTAATGGTGTGTCCGAACGTCATAACCGTACTTTATTAGATATGGTGCGATCGATGATGTCTCTTACCGATCTACCACTATTGCTTTTGGGGTTATGCATTAGAGAAAGCTACATTCACGTTAAATAGGGCACCATCTAAATCCATGGAGATGACACCGTATGAACTGTGGATTGACGAGAAACCTAAGCTGTCATTTTTGTTAAGTTTGGGACTGCGATGCTTATGTGAAAAAGTTTCAACATGATAAGCTCGAACCCAAATCGGAGAAGTAAATCTTCATAGGATACCCAAAAGAAACTGTTGGGTACACCTTCTATCACAGATCCGAAGGCAAGGTCTTTGTTGCTAAGAGTGGATCCTTTCTAGAGAAGGAGTTTCTCTCGAAAGAAGTGAGTGGGAGGAAAGTAGAACTTGATGAGGTAATTGTACCTTCCCCGAATTGGAAAGTGGAACATCACAGAAACTAGTTCCAGTGATTCCTACACCAATTAGTGAGGAAGTTAATGATGATGATCATGAAACTTAGGATCAAGTTTCTGTTGAACGTCGTAGATCAACCAGAGTACGTTCCGCACCATAGTGGTACGGGAACCCAGTTCTGGAAATCATGTTACTAGACCATGATGAACCTACGAACTATGAGGAAGCGATGATGAGCCCAGATTCCGCAAAATGGCTTGAAGCCATGAAATCTGAGATGAGATCCATGTATGAGAACAAAGTGTGGACTTTGGTTGACTTGCCCGATGATCGGCAAGCCATCGAAAATAAATGGATCTTCAAGAGGAAGACCGACGCAGATGGTAATGTTACTGTTTACAAAGCTCAACTTGTTGCGAAAGGTTTTCGACAAGTTCAAGGAGTTGACTACGATGAGACTTTCTCACCCGTAGCGATGCTTAAGTCTGTCCGAATCATGTTAGCAATTGCCGCATTTTATGAAATCTGGCAAATGGATAACAAAACTGCATTCTTTAATGGATTTATTAAAGAAAAATTGTATATGATGCAACCCGAAGGTTTTGTCAATCCTAAAGGTGCTAGCAAAATGTGCAAGCTCCAGCGATCCATCTATGGACTGGTGCAAGCATCTCGGAGTTGGAATATGCGCTTTGATAAGTTGATCAAAGCATATAGATTTATACAGACTTGCGGTGAAGCCTGTATTTACAAGAAGTGAGTGGGAGCACTATAACCTTTCTGATAAGTATATGTGAATGACATATTGTCGATCAGAAATGATGTAGAATTTTCTGGAAAGCATAAAGGAGTGTTTGAAAGGAGTTATTTCAAAGAAAGACCTTGGTGAAGCTGCTTACATATTGGGCATCAAGATCTATAGAGATAGATCAAGACGCTTGATAAGACTTTCGATGAGTACATACCTTGATAAGATTTTGAAGTTGTTCAAAATGGATCAGTCAAAGAAGGAGTTCTTGCCTGACTTGTAAGGTGTGAAGTTGAGTAAGACTCAAAGCCAGACCACGGCAGAAAAATATAGAGAGAATGAAAGTCATTCCCTATGCCTCAGCCATAGGTTCTATAAAGTATGCCATGCTGTGTACCAAACATGTTGTGTACCTTGCCATGAGTTTGTCAAGGGGGTACAATAGTGATCCAGGAGTAGATCACTGTACAGCGGTCAAAATTATCCTTAGTAACTGGATGACTAAGGAAATGTTTCTCGATTATGGAGGTGATAAAGAGTTCGTCGTAAAGGGTTACGCCGATGCAAGCTTTGACACTAAATCTAGATGACTCTAAGTATCAATCTGGATGCGTATTGAAAGTGGGAGCAATTAGCTAGAGTAGCTCTATGCAGAGCATTGTAGACATAGAAATTTGTGAAATACATACGGATCTGAATGTGACAGACCCGTTGACTAAACTTCTCTCACAAGCAAAACATGATCACACCTTATTACTCTTGGGTATTAATCACATAGCGATGTGAACTAGATTATTGACTCTAGTAAACCCTTTGGGTGTTGGTCACATGGCGATGTGAACTATGGGTGTTATTCACATAACGATGTGAACTATCGGTATTAAATCACATGGCAATGTGAGCTAGATTATTGACTCTAGTGCAAGTGGGAGACTGAAGGAAATATGCCCTAGAGGCAATAATAAAGTTGTTATTTATATTTCCTTATATCATGATAAATGTTTATTATTCATGCTTGAATTGTATTAACCGGAAACTTAGTACATGTGTGAATACATAGACAAAACATAGTGTCCCTAGTATGCCTCTACTAGACTAGCTCATTGATCAAAGATGGTTATGTTTCCTAGCCATAGACATGAGTTGTCATTTGATCAACGGGATCACATCATTAGGAGAATGATGTGAGGGACTAGACCCATCCGTTAGCATAGCACTATGATCGTTTAGTTTTACTGCTATTGCTTTCTTCATGACTTATACATGTTCCTATGACTATGAGATTATGCAACTCCCGAATACCATAGGAACACCTTGTGTGCTATCAAACGTCACAACGTAACTGGGTGATCATAAAGATGCTCTACAGGTGTCTCCGAAAGTATTCGTGGTGTTGGCATAGATCAAGATTAGGATTTGTCACTCCAAATGTCGGAGAGGTATCTCTGGGCCCTCTCGGTAACACACATCACAATAAGCCTTGCAAGCAAAAGACTAATGAGTTAGTCACGAGATGATGTGTTACAGAACGAGTAAAGAGACTTGCGAGTAACGAGATTGAACTAGGTATGGAGATACCGACGATCGAATCTCGGGCAAGTAACATACCGATGACAAAAGGAACAACGTATGTTGTTATGCGGTTTTGACCGATAAAAGATCTTCGTAGAATATGTAGGAGCCAATATGAACATCCAGGTTCCGCTATTGGTTATTGACCGGAGATGAGTCTCAGTCATGTCTACATAGTTCTCGAACCCGTAGGGTCCGCACGCTTAACGTTTGATGACGATCGGTATTATGAGTTTATGAGTTTTGATGTACCGAAGGTAGTTCGGAGTCCCGGATGAGATCACAGACATGACGAGGAGTCTCGGAATGTCCGAGACATAAAGATTGATATATTGGACGACTATATTCGGACACCGGAAGTGTTCCGAAAAAGTTTCGGATTTAACGGGATTGCCGGAGGGGGTTACCGGAACCCCCTACGAGGGTGGATGGTCCATAGTAGGCCTTAAGGAAAGGAGAGAGGCAGCCCATAGAGGCTGGCCGGCGCCCCACCTAGGGATTCTAGTTGGACTATGATTGGGGGGGCGCCACCTCTCCCTCTTTTCCTTTCCCTCTCTTCCTTCTTTGGTAGTTCCTACTAGGAATAGGATTGCAATCCTATTCCTAGTAGGATTGCACCCTAGCCGCACCATAGGAGGGCCGGCCGGCCTCCCCCCTTGCTCCTTTATATACGGGGGCAGGGGGCACCCAAAGACACACAAGTTGAATTGTTCCAGCCGTGTGCGGTGCCCCCCTCCACAGAAACACACCTCGGTCATACCGTCGCGGTGCTTAGGCGAAGCCCTGCGCCGGTGAATACATCATATCCGTCACCACGCCGTCGTGCTGACGAAACTCTCCCGTGAAGCTCAACTGGATCAAGAGCTCGTGGGACGTCATCAAGCTGAACGTGTGCTGAACGCGGAGGTGCCGTACGTTCGGTGCTTGATCGGTTGAATCGCGAAGAAGTTCGACTACATCAACCGCGTCACTTGACGCTTCCGCTTCCGGTCTACGAGGGTACGTAGACACACTCTTCCCTCTCGTTGCTATGCATCTGGTAGATAGATCTTGCGTGATCGTAGAAATTTTTTAAAATACTACGTTCCCCAACAGTGGCATCATGAGCCAGGTCTATGCGTAGATGATATGCACGAGTAGAACACAATGAGTTGTGGGCGATACTAGTCATACTGCTTACCAGCATGTCATACTTTGCTTCGGCGGTATTGTGAGATGAAGCGGCCCGGACCGACATTACGCGTACGCTTACGCGAGACTGGTTTCACCGTTACGAGCACTCGTTGCTTAAAGGTGACTGGCGGGTGTCTGTCTCTCTCACTTTAGCTGAATCAAGTGTGGCTACGCCCGGTCCTTGTGAAGGTTAAAACAGCACATACTTGACGAAACATCGTTGTGGTTTTGTATGCGTAGGTAAGAACGGTTCTTGCTAAAGCCCGTAGCAGCCACGTAAAACTTGCAACAACAAAGTAGAGGACGTCTAACTTGTTTTTGCAGGGCATGTTGTGATGTGATATGGTCAAGACATGATGAGTTATACGTTTTTGTATGAGATGATCATGTTTTGTAATGTTATCGGCAACTGGCAGGAGCCATATGGTTGTCGCTTTATTGTATGAAATGCAATCGCCATGTAATTGCTTTACTTTATCACTAAGCGGTAGCGATAGTCGTAGAAGCAATAGTTGGCGAGACGACAACGATGCTACGATGGAGATCAAGGTGTCGCGCCGGTGACGAAGGTGATCATGACGATGCTTTGGAGATGGAGATCAAAAGCACAAGATGATGATGGCCATATCATGTCACATATTTTGATTGCATGTGATGTTTATCTTATTATGCTTCTTATTTTGCTTAGAACGACGGTAGCATTATAAGATGATCCCTTTGAAGGAAATATGCCCTAGAGGCAATAATAAAGATGTTATTTGTATTTCCTTATATCATGATAAATGTCTTTTATTCATGCTAGAATTGTATTAACCGGAAACTTAGTACATGTGTGGATACATAGACAAAACAGTATGTCCCTAGTATGCCTCTACTAGACTAGCTCATTGATCAAAGATGGTTATGTTTCCTAACCATAGACATGAGTTGTCATTTGATCAACGGGATCACACCATTAGGAGAATGATGTGATGGACAAGACCCATCCGTTAGCATAGCACTATGATCGTTTAGTTTAACTGCTATTGCTTTCTTCATGACTTATACATGTTCCTATGACTATGAGATTATGCAACTCCCGAATACCGTAGGAACACCTTGTGTGCTATCAAACGTCACAACGTAACTGGGTGATCATAAAGATGCTCTACATGTGTCTCCGAAAGTATTCGTGGTGTTGGCATAGATCAAGATTAGGATTTGTCACTCCGAGTGTCGGAGAGGTATCTCTGGGCCCTCTCGGTAACACACATCATAATAAGCCTTGCAAGCAAAGGACTAATGAGTTAGTCACGAGATGATGTGTTACGGAACGAGTAAAGAGACTTGCCGGTAAACGAGATTGAACTAGGTATAAAGATACCGACGATCGAATCTCGGGCAAGTAACATACCGTTTGACAAAAGGAACAACGTATGTTGTTATGCGGTTCTGACCGATAAAAGATCTTCGTAGAATATGTAGGAGCCAATATGAACATCCAGGTTCCGCTATTGGTTATTGACCAGAGATGAGTCTCGGTCATGTCTACATAGTTCTCGAACCCGTAGGGTCCGCACGCTTAACGTTTGATGACGATCGGTATTAAGAGTTTTTGAGTATTGATGTACCGAAGGTAGTTCGGAGTCCCGGATGAGATCACGGACATGACGAGGAGTCTCGGAATGTCCGAGACATAAAGATTGATATATTGGACGGCTATATTCGGACACCGGAAGTATACCGGAAAAGTTTCGGATTTATCGGGAATGCCGGAGGGGGTTACCGGAACCCCCTACGAGAGGGGATGGTCCATAGTGGGCCTAAAGGGTGAGAGAGAGGCAGCCCATAGGGCTGGCCGGCGCCCCCACCTAGGAATCCTAGTTGGACTAGGATTGGGGGGGCGCCACCTCTCCTATTCCTTTCCCCCTTCTTCCTTTCGGTGAATCCTACTAGGAATAGGATTGCAATCCTATTCCTAGTAGGACTCCCTCCCTAGCCGCACCAGGAGAGGTTGGCCGGCCTCCCTCCCCTGCTCCTTTATATACGGGGGCAGGGGGGCACCCAAAGACACAAAAGTTGAATTGTTTTAGCCGTGTGCGGTGCCCCCCTCCACAGAATCACACCTCGGTCGTACCGTCGCGGAGCTTAGGCGAAGCCCTGCGCCGGTGAACACATCATATCCGTCACCACGCCGTCGTGCTGACGAAACTCTCCCGTGAAGCTCAACTGGATCAAGAGCTCGTGGGACATCATCAAGCTGAACGTGTGCTGAACGCGGAGGTGCCGTACGTTCGGTGCTTGATCGGTTGGATCGCGAAGAAGTTCGACAACATCAACCGCGTCACTTGACGCTTCCGCTCCCGGTCTACGAGGGTACGTAGACACACTCTCCCCTCTCGTTGCTATGCATCTGGTAGATAGATCTTGCGTGATCGTAGGAAAATTTTAAAATACTATGTTCCCCAACAGTGGCATCATGAGCCAGGTCTATGCGTAGATGATATGCACGAGTAGAACACAATGAGTTGTGGGCGATACTAGTCATACTGCTTACCAGCATGTCATACTTTGCTTCGGCGGTATTGTGAGATGAAGCGGCCCGGACCGACATTACGCGTACGCTTACGCGAGACTGGTTTCACCGTTAAGAGCACTCGTTGCTTAAAGGTGACTGGCGGGTGTCTGTCTCTCTGACTTTAGCTGAATCAAGTGTGGCTACGCCCGGTCCTTGTGAAGGTTAAAACAGCACATACTTGACGAAACATCGTTGTGGTTTTGTATGCGTAGGTAAGAACGGTTCTTGCTAAGCCCGTAGCAGCCACGTAAAACTTGCAACAACAAAGTAGAGGACGTCTAACTTGTTTTTGCAGGGCATGTTGTGATGTGATATGGTCAAGACATGATGAGTTATACGGTTTTGTATGAGATGATCATGTTTTGTAATGTTATCGGCACCTGGCAGGAGCCATATGGTTGTCGCTTTATTGTATGAAATGCAATCGCCATGTAATTGCTTTACTTTATCACTAAGCGGTAGCGATAGTCGTAGAAGCAATAGTTGGCGAGACGACAATGATGCTACGATGGAGATCAAGGTGTCGTGTCGGTGACGAAGGTGATCATGACAGTGCTTTGGAGATGGAGATCAAAAGCACAAGATGATTATGGCCATATCATGTCACATATTTTGATTGCATGTGGTGTTTATCTTATTATGCTTCTTATTTTGCTTAGAACGACGGTAGCATTATAAGCTGATCCCTTACTAAATTTCAAGGTATAAGTGTTTTCCCTGAGTATGCACCGTTGCGAAAGTTCGTCGTGCCGAGACACCACGTGATGATCGGGTGTGATAAGCTCTACGTTCAAATACAACGGGTGTAAGCCAGTTTTGCACACGCAGAATACTCGGGTTAAACTTGATGAGCCTAGCATATGCAGATATGGCCTCGGAACACTGGAGACCGAAAGGTCGAGCGTGAATCATATAGTAGATATCATCAACATAAGATGTTTACCATTGAAACTACTCCATCTCACGTGATGATCGGACATGGTTTAGTTGATTTGGATCATGTGATCATTTAGATGACTAGAGGGATGTCTATCTAAGTGGGAGTTCTTAAGTAATATGATTAAATTGAACTTTAATTTATCATGAACTTAGTCCTCGTAGTATTAGCATATCTATGTTATAGATCAATAGCTCGCGATGTTGCTCCCCGTTTATTTTTTGATATGTTCCTAGAGAAAACTAAGTTGAAAGATGTTAGTAGCAATAATGCGGACTTGTTCTGTGATCTGAGGATTATCCTCATTGCTGCACAGAGAATTATGTCCTTGATGCACCGCTAGGTGACATACCTAGTGCAGGAGCAGATTTAGACGTTATGAACGTTTTGACAAAAGCTCGGTATGATGACTACTTGATAGTTTAAGTGCACCATGCTTTACGGCTTAGAACCGGGACTTCAAAAACGTTTTGAACGCCACGGAGCATATAAGATGTTCCAAGAGTTGAAATTAGTATTTCATGCTCATACCCGTGTCGAGAGGTATAAGACCTCTGACAGTACTTTGCCTACAAGATGGAGGAGAATAGCTCAACCAGTGAGCATGTGCTCAGATTGTCTAGGTACTACAATTACTTGAATCAAGTGGGAGTTATTCTTCCAGATAAGATAGTAATTGACAAAGTTCTCTAGTCACTATCACCAAGTTAGTAGAACTTCGTGATAAACTGTAATATGCAAGGGATGACAAAAGTAATTCCCGAGCTCTTCGCGATGCTGAAGTCGGCGAAGGTAGAAATCATGAAAAAGCATCAAGTGTTGATGGTTAACAAGACCACTTGTTTCAAGTAAAGGGCAAAGGGATAGAAGGGGAACTTCAAGAAGAATGACAAGCAAGTTGTCACTCCCGTGAAGAAACCCAAAGCTAAAACTCAAGCCTGAAACTAAGTGCTTCTACTGCAAAGGAAATGGTCACTGGAAGTGGAACTGCCCTAGATACTTGGCGGATAAGAAGGATGGCAAAGTGAACAAAGGTATATTTTGATATACAGATTATTGATGTGTACTTTACTAGTGTTCATAGCAACCCTGGGTATTTGATACCGGTTCAGTTGCTAAAATTAGTAACTCGAAACGAGAATTGCAGAATGAACAGAGACTAGTTAAAGGTGAAGTGACGATGTGTGTTGGAAGTGGTTCCAAGATTGATATGATCATCATCGCACACTCCCTATACTTTCGGGATTAGTGTAAAACCTAAATAAATGTTATTTGGCATTTGCGTTGAGCATGAATATGATTTGATCATATTTGTTGCAATACGGTTATTCATTTAAAGTCATAGAATAATTGTTGTTCTGTTTACATGAATAAAACCTTCGATGGTCATACACCCAATGAAAATAGTTTGTTGGATCTCGATCGTGGTGATACACATATTCATAATATTGAAGCCAAAAGATGCAAGGTTAATAATGATAGTGCAACTTATGTGTGGCACTGCCGTTTAGGTCATAATGGTGTAAAGCGCATGAAGAAACTCCATAGTGATGGACTTTTGGAATCACTTGATTATGAATCACTTGGTGCTTGCGAACCATGCCTCATGGGCAAGATGACTAAAACTCCGTTCTCCGGAACAATGGAGCGAGCAACAGATTTGTTGGAGATCATACATACAGATGTATGTGGACCAATGAGTGTTGAAGCTCGCGGCGGGTATCGTTATTTTCTGACCTTCACTGATGATTTGAGCAGATATGGGTATATCTACGTAATGAAGCACAAGTCTGAAACATTTGAAAAAGTTCAAAGAATTTCAGAGTGAAGTGGAGAATCATCGTAACAAGAAAATAAGAGTTTCTACGATATGATCGTAGAGGTAAAATATTTGAGTTAGCGAGTTTGGCCTTCAGTAAAAACAATGTGAAATAGTTTCACTACTCACGCCACCTCGAACACCACAGTGTAATGGTGTGTCCGAACGTCATAACCGTACTTTATTAGATATGGTGCGATCGATGATGTCTCTTACGCGAGACTGGTTTCACCGTTAAGAGCACTCGTTGCTTAAAGGTGACTGGCGGGTGTCTGTCTCTCTGACTTTAGCTGAATCAAGTGTGGCTACGTCCGGTCCTTGTGAAGGTTAAAACAACACATACTTGACGAAACATCGTTGTGGTTTTGTATGCGTAGGTAAGAACGGTTCTTACTAAGCCCGTAGCAGCCACGTAAAACTTGCAACAACAAAGTAGAGGACGTCTAACTTGTTTTTGCAGGGCATGTTGTGATGTGATATGGTCAAGACATGATGAGTTATACGGTTTTGTATGAGATGATCATGTTTTGTAAAGTTATCGGCAACTGGCAGGAGCCATATGGTTGTCGCTTTATTGTATGAAATGCAATCGCCATGTAATTGCTTTACTTTATCACTAAGCGGTAGCGATAGTCGTAGAAGCAGTAGTTGTCGAGACGACAACGATGCTACGATGGAGATCAAGGTGTCGTGTCGGTGACGAAGGTGATCATGACAGTGCTTTGGAGATGGAGATCAAAAGCACAAGATGATTATGGCCATATCATGTCACATATTTTGATTGCATGTGATGTTTATCTTATTATGCTTCTTATTTTGCTTAGAACGACGGTAGCATTATAAGATGATCCCTTACTAAATTTCAAGGTATAAGTGTTCTCCCTGAGTATGCACCGTTGCGAAAGTTCGTCGTGCCGAGACACCACGTGATGATCGGGTGTGATAAGCTCTACGTTCAAATACAACGGGTGTAAGCTAGTTTTGCACACGCAGAATACTCGGGTTAAACTTGACGAGCCTAGCATATGCAGATATGGCCTCGGAACACTGGAGACCGAAAGGTCGAGCGTGAATCATATAGTAGATATGATCAACATAAGATGTTCACCATTGAAACTACTCCATCTCACGTGATGATCGGACATGGTTTAGTTGATTTGGATCATGTGATCATTTAGATGACTAGAGGGATGTCTATCTAAGTGGGAGTTCTTAAGTAATATGATTAAATTGAACTTTTAATTTATCATGAACTTAGTCCTCGTAGTATTAGCATATCTATGTTGTAGATCAATAGCTCGCGATGTTGCTCCCCGTTTATTTTTTGATATGTTCCTAGAGAAAACTAAGTTGAAAGATGTTAGTAGCAATAATGCGGACTTGTTCCGTGATCTGAGGATTATCCTCATTGCTGCACAGAGAATTATGTCCTTGATGCACTGCTAGGAATAGGATTGCAATCCTATTCCTAGTAGGATTGCACCCTAGCCGCACCATAGGAAGGGCCGGCCGGCCTCCCCCTTGCTCCTTTATATACGGGGGCAGGGGGGCACCCAAAGACACACAAGTTGAATTGTTCCAGCCGTGTGCGGTGCCCCCCTCCACAGAAACACACCTCGGTCATACCGTCGCGGTGCTTAGGCGAAGCCCTGCGCCGGTGAATACATCATATCCGTCACCACGCCGTCGTGCTGACGAAACTCTCCCGTGAAGCTCAACTGGATCAAGAGCTCGTGGGACGTCATCAAGCTGAACGTGTGCTGAACGCGGAGGTGTCGTACGTTCGTTGCTTGATCGGTTGAATCGCGAAGAAGTTCGACTACATCAACCGCGTCACTTGACGCTTCCGCTTCCGGTCTACGAGGGTACTTAGACACACTCTTCCCTCTCGTTGCTATGCATCTGGTAGATAGATCTTGCGTGATCGTAGGAAAATTTTAAAATACTACGTTCCCCAACAGTTACATTGTGATGAATCGAACACCCATAGAGTTCTGGTGTTGATCATGTTTTGCTCGTGGAAGAGGTTTAGTCAGCGGATCTGTGACATTCAGATCCGTATGCACTTTACAAATATCTATGTCTCCATCTTGAACATAATTCCAGATGGAGTTGAAACGGCGCTTGATGTGCTTGGTCTTCTTGTGAAACCTGGGCTCCTTGGCAATGACAATAGCTCCAGTGTTGTCACAGAAGAGAGTCATCGAGCCCGACGCGCTTGGAATGACTCCTAGGTCGGTGATGAACTCCTTCATCCAGACTCCTTTCTGCGCTGCTTCGCAAGCAGCTATTGATACGTCCAAAACGTATCTATAATTTCAGCTTGCTCCATGCTTCTTTTGTGTGATATTGCTATGATATTTATGCACTTCTATACACTTTTGATCATATTTGGACTAACCTATTAACTCAGTGCACCCCAGTGCCAGTTTCTGTTTTCTGCTGTTTTTGTATTTCAGGTTTTCCCATTACTTAAATTGCCAGAAAATTCCGGGAAAAATATATAAAAAATCAGCGCTCCAGAAGTTTCCACGCGCCAGAAGTGGGGCCAGAGGGGAGCCTGGGCAGCCCAGGCGGCCTGCCCATGCGGCCCCCTCCTGGCCGCGCCGGGGGGGGGGGGGGGGCGCTTGGGCCCCCCTCTCCGCCTCTGGTTACCCCCTTTGGCATATATTTACCTCGCGTCCCGAAACCCTCGAGGACGGAACCCTTTTTCGCGATCTCATCTCTGTTCCGCCGCCGCCGCGCTTCCAAGATCGGGAGCACCAGGAGAACTCTTTCCGGCACCCTGCCGGAGGGGAGAACCACCACCGGGAGCTTCTCCACCACCATGGATGCTTCCCGGATGAGTTGTGAGTAGTCCCCCTTGGACCATGGGTCCATGACTAGTAGCTATGTGATGTTCTCCTCCCCTCTTTGTTCTTCATCGATTAGACCTCGTGAGCTGCCCTACATGATCGAGGCACATATGTAATCTTTATGCTATTGCTATGCTGAGTTTGCTGGGATCCGATGGATTATGATATTATGTTCAGATTGTGTGTGAGTAATATATTTGATTCACCTCTTTTATATTTATGTTCTTGAGTAATTCTTGCATGTTCTCCGTTGCTATTTATTGCTTTGGCCGAGTAGTAGGTAGTAACTCCAAGAGGGAACGTTATGCTTGATTGTGGGTTCATGCCCCTCGATGACTAGCTTGAGTGACAGAAACATGAGTCTAGGGGATGTGTTGTTGCCACAAGGGGGAAAACAACGGTGCTTGTACTTGCGGGGTGCAAGGATTGTTTACTTTACGCAAAGTTCTCTTAATGCAGTTGTCTGTTGCTTTGAGTTTACACTTTGGGTGGGACTCGCAACTTAATACCAGCGAGATGTTCTGGATAGATATCTCAAGGTGGATGATTAGTAGTAGATGCAGATGGATTTCGGTCTACTTGCCTTGGCGTACCGCCCATGCTTTTGAGCCTCTACCTTTCTTACAGCATAGTTAGCATTGGTTTGCGCACATAATCCTGTCAATTGCCCAGCTGTAATTCGTTTACCTCGCTTAGCTGTTTTATCGTCTTTTGGGAGAGAGACATCACTAGTGAACATCATGGGACCCCGGTCCATATTACCATCACTGATCACACCCGCTATTTACGTCCTGTTCTTATTTTCTAGTTGCAGTCATACCTATCACTATTATCTCTTGCGTTTGATCCTTTGTAAACGACAAGGCCGGAGGGATTGACAACCTCTCTGTACTCGTTGGTAGCAAAGTTATTTGTATCTGTGTGCAGGTCCTATCAAGCGAAAGTTCTGGCGCTATTGACACCTTCTTGTCGACCCTCAGAGTCTCACGGGATTCGATCCTTGGTATCTTTGCCAAGGGAAATTTGCCGCTACGCTACATCTCAAACCTTCCACTTGGGGTAACCAACGAGGGGCGAGAAGCCATCAAGCAAGTTTCTGCGCCGTTTCCGGGGACTCCACTCTTCAAGATAGGGGAGTTGCACGCTATCTTTTATCTTTGCTTTTTAGTCTTGTTAGTTTACCTTTCAGTTTTCGCTTTAGTATCCTTTATCAAAAATCACAAAAAAAATTATTTGCTTTTCTGTTAGTAGTCCTTTCTGTTTAGTCAAGCATGTTAGGATTTGGTGCTTTGAGGGAATCAGAAGTTCTAGATTTCCATCAAAGGGATGGAGAAAATATGAAGAAGGCATGGGACAGAATTTCTGATGCACATAGGAGAATTATGCCTTGGATACCTATAAAAATTGTGCTTAGAAACTTTTACCATGGTCTTTTTAAATGGTGTAAACACTCTCTTGATATTATAGCTGAAGTAGATTTCCTAGAGTATGATGAAGCTAGAGCTCTTGAAATTATACATGGTCTATCTAGTTACCTTGTTTATGATTATAGTTTTGATACTGTCATAGATAGACTTGCTACTATTGAGAAGAGAATGGATGCTCTAGACTTGATGAAGGTAGAGAAACCCAAACGCAATAAGAGAGATATTTTGGAAATAGACAATGATTGGGAGCCTTTTGTTAGGATTAACATCTCTAATCAAGACTTCCTTGCTTATTGTGATATTGGATCTATGGTTTCTACTATGCCAAAAATTGTTCATGATTCTTTAAAATTTAACGTGGATAGATTATCATCCTATCATGAACATGCTAATGGAGATATTTCTGAGATCCAGGAAAGAATAAAAGACGTGCCAGTTACATTCCTTAAAGGGATTGCAATGGTTGATTTCTTCATCATGAAGCCAAACCAAGGAAATATAGTGCTTGGAAGGGACTTCCTCCGAGCCGTAAAAGGCTTCATCGATATAGGTAAGGGACAAATCCACCTACGCGGGAAGGCAAAAGGTATGTACCCCTTTCCTAGAAGGAATAAGGATGAACTTGTTGAGGAACCATTTGAAGCAATTTAAAACTCCGATTATTATGATGATTATTGATTCCTCTTTGCATTATGCCTAGCTTAAAGCCATAAAAGAAAGCCCTTTTGGGAGGCAGCCCACAACGAATAAAATTTTATTTTGTTTTTGTTGTGTCTTGATGTTTTTTACTACAGTAGCATCATCGTTGTATCTTTACTTTTCAGCTTTGTGCCAAGTTTAGCCTCTGATGGCAAGAAAGTTCAAAAGTTGTGACGTGCTGTCCAGGAAACAGATTCTGTACTTGGACAGAAAAATTTGTATAAAATCACCAGATCATCATTTTGGTCTGAATTTTTTCGACAGCGTGCTCTATACAATTGGCTTTCGGGCGTCTGTTCTGAGTTTTTTGATTTGAGTTGCAGAAGTGCCCCGAAATAATTATTTACTACCTGCTGGTCTGTTTTTCACAGATTCTGTCCTGTTTTGCCTTTTCTTCGTTTTGCAAACCTTGAGCTTGCTTTTTTTTTGCAAAAAACTTTTGGCAATCTTGAGAAACAGTAGATCTTCAAGATTATCTTTATTTCCAGCAAGGAAAAATTATTTTATTATGGGTACTAACCTCGCTAATCAGATTATGATGAGTTATGTATGAAGGGAGTTTTCAAGTGTGCGAGGGAAGATGATAAAAATATTCAGGAGGGTCAAACGCTCAAGCTTGGGGATGCCCCCGTGCACCCCCAAGAAATATTCAAGAAGACTCAAGCGTCTAAGCTTGGGGATGCCCCCGTGCATCCCCTTCTCCATCAACAATTATCAGTTCGTCTTTCGTTCCACTATATTTTAATCACTTCATGCGTTTTGTGCTATGCTGGGAGCGTCTTGCTTTTAGTTTCCTTTTTAGTTTTCTTTAGCTTTGCTTGCTGTTCATAACGAGTTAGAACCCAGCTTTCTTTGTGTGGGAGAGAAACACGCTCCACTTCAACCTAGAACACAACATAGGATTTTCATGCTTATCTCTGCTGTGTGTGTTCTTTGTCTTTCCATAGCTACTGTCATGTTTAGCTCTTAGTTTTCATGCTTTTCTTTTTAAAGAGCTTTTGTTTAGTTGGTTGCTGAACTCTCTTGAGTTTTCATGTTTATCTTGTTAAGAGAGTTTGTCTGTTGCACTGAGTTGTGTGTCTTAACTTAAAGTAGGTAATTGAGGTTGCTATTTAATTTTAGTAGTAACTTGCAATAGTTTTGAGGTATTGCCATGAGTAATGTTTGAACTTTTGGTGTCAAGAGCTTTAGCCTATTAGTGATAGATGTCGTATTTTGGGCAATCCGTGTTTATTTTCGAAAACCTACAAAATAGTTGAGAACTTTAGCTACTAAATGGATCACTAATCTTTGGAGGGATCGAATATTAGAGTACACTCACGTACCATGGGTCGAGGATGCGCAAGGGTAACCAAACCCCCATACACACCTCCTTGGGGTACTTGTCTCTTTGTGAACCTCCTAATTAGATTGAGAGTTACCGATAATAAGTGCATGAGTTCTTCGGACTAATGTGAGTATTCGAAAGTTGACACTTCCACCTATCCATATTTTTCTAGCCTCTTCGGTACCGTGCATTGCCCTTTCTCACCTCGAGAGTTGGCGCATACTTCGCCGGTGCATCCAAATACTTGGCATGATACGCTCTGTCATCATAAGCCTCATTATATCCTTCCTCAAAACAGCCACCATACCTACCTATCAAGGCATTTCCATAGCCTTTCCGAGATACATTGCCATGCAACATCCATCTTCTCATGACTTGATCTTCATGTCATACATACTTTTTGCTTGATCGATGAGCCGCATGCTAGTTGGGCCTTGCCCTAATCATTGCTACATGATGCGCTAGTATCATTGCATATCCTGCTACACTGGCAGAGGCATACATTTGCATACATCATGATAGTTTCATTTTCTTTATGTTGAGTACTTTTGTAAAGTGTGAAAGATCTTCTATACTTCTTGTAATACATAGAGTGTTGCCCCTAAAGTGAGGAAAAGATCCCAAAGAGGACAAATCAAAAGATCCCAAAGAGTACAAAATCAAAAGATCCCAAAGAGGACAAATGAGAGATAAATAGAAAGAGCCATTCAGGCCACAAAAAATATAATAAAAAGAGAAACAAGAGAAAAAGAAATAAAAAGAGAGAAGGGGGCACACTGCTATTTCTTTTGAGAGATCCACACTCGTACTCCATCTTATACTTTGTACTCCATAGAGATTATCATTTATGCATATATCTATGTGGGGACCTTTACACTATAGAAATTGGCTTGTATATTCCAATGATGAGCCTCCTCAAAAGAGCTCTAGGTCTTCTTGAGCAAGCAAGTTGGATGCACCCCCACTAGTTCCATTGGAGAGCTTACCTTAGCTCATATGTGCATCCGTTGCATGGCAATCCCTACTCCTCGCATCATATCTATCATTTGGCTTTCTCTCGCCGATGATTGTCCTCATTGATGTGAGCCTTTCACACCTTTTTTGTCTTCCCCCTCTATCATTTTTCTCTCTTTGCCATCCTAAGTGTCGACTTTCTTGCTTACGCTCATCCATTGCATGAGTGCTCAAAATATCGAAAGGGAGTGGATCATTTTGACTTGTACCTGGCTGACGGTCTGGGGATGAGTCAAGATAAGATTCCAAAGAAGACCAAGTGTCAAACTTTAGTAGATTAAGTTCTCAACAATACAAAAACTATGTTTTACTCTCTCATATATCCCTATCCCCTTTCTTGCACGCAAACACCATTTGGAGACATTCGAGTCACGGACAGCGAGAGCTCTTGCACCTTTATGTTCTTAGGTTACTTGTTACAATGCTAATATAGACTCTTGCTTGTTATGACTTGAATTGGATTACATGCCTTGATTGCTTTACTTAAAAGTTCTTATATGGTTGATAGCATGTCACCACAGAAATTATGCTTGTTATCATTTACCTACTCGAGGACGAGCAGGAATTAAGCTTGGGGATGTTGATACGTCCAAAACGTATCTATAATTTCTGCTTGCTCCATGCTTCTTTTGTGTGATATTGCTATGATATTTGTGCACTTCTATACACTTTTGATCATATTTGGACTAACCTATTAACTCAGTGCACCCCAGTGCCAGTTTCTGTTTTCTGCTGTTTTTGTATTTCAGGTTTTCCCATTACTTAAATTGCCAGAAAAATTCCGAGAAAAATATATAAAAAATCAGCGCTCCAGAAGCTTCCACGCGCCAGAAGTGGGGCCAGAGGGGAGCCAGGGGCAGCCCAGGCGGCCTACCCACGCGGCCCCCCTCCTGGCCATGCCGGGGGGCGCCTGGGCCCCCCTCTCCGCCTCTGGTGACCCCCTTTGGCATATATTTACCTCGCATCCCGAAACCCTCGAGGACAGAACCCTTTTTCGCGATCTCATTTCTGTTCCGCCGCCGCCGCGCTTCCAAGATCGGGAGCACCAGGAGAACTCTTCCCGGCACCCTGCCGAAGGGGAGAACCACCACCGGGAGCTTCTCCACCACCATGGACGCTTCCCGGATGAGTTGTGAGTAGCCCCCTTGGACCATGGGTCCATGACCAGTAGCTATGTGATGTTCTCCTCCCCTCTTTGTTCTTCATCGATTAGACCTCGTGAGCTGCCCTACATGATCGAGGCACATATGTAATCTTTATGTTGTTGCTATGCTGAGTTTGCTGGGATCCGATGGATTATGAGATTATGTTCAGATTGTGTGTGAGTAATATATTTGATTCACCTCTTTTATATTTATGTTCTTGAGTAATTCTTGCATGTTCTCCGTTGCTATTTATTGCTTTGGCAGAGTAGTAGGTAGTAACTCCAAGAGGGAACGTTATGCTTGATTGTGGGTTCATGCCCCTCGATGACTAGCTTGAGTGGCAGAAACATGAGTCTAGGGGATGTGTTGTTGCCACAAGGGGGAAAACAACGGTGCTTGTACTTGCGGGTGCAAGGATTGTTTACTTTACGCAAAGTTCTTTTAATGCAGTTGTCTGTTGCTTTGAGTTTACACTTTGGGTGGGACTCGCAACTTAATACCAGCGAGATGTTCTGGATAGATATCTCAAGGTGGATGATTAGTAGTAGATGCAGATGGATTTCGGTCTACTTGCCTTGGCGTACCACCCATGCTTTTGAGCCTCTACCTTTCTTACAGCATAGTTAGCATTGGTTTGCGCACATAATCCTGTCAATTGCCCAGCTGTAATTCGTTTACCTCGCTTAGCTGTTTTATCGTCTTTTGGGAGAGAGACATCACTAGTGAACATCATGGGACCCCGGTCCATATTACCATCACTGATCACACCCGCTATTTACTTCCTGTTCTTATTTCCTAGTTGCAGTCATACCTATCACTATTATCTCTTGCGTTTGATCCTTTGTAAACGACAAGGCCGGAGGGATTGACAACCTCTCTGTACTCGTTGGGAGCAAAGTTATTTGTATCTGTGTGCAGGTCCTGTCAAGCGAAAGTTCTGGCGCTATTGAAACCTTGTTGTCGACCCTCAGAGTCTCACGAGATTCGATCCTTGGTATCTTTGCCAAGGGAAATTTGCCGCTACGCTACATCTCAAACCTTCCACTTGGGGTAACCAACGAGGGGAGAGAAGCTATCAGCTATGTACTCCGCTTCACATGTAGAATGCGCCACGACGCTCTGCTTGCAACTGCACCAGCTGACTGCCCCACCTTTCAAAATATACACGTATCCGGTTTGTGAGTTGGAGTCATCGTCGAAGCTAGCATCGACATAACCCTTTACGACAAGCTCTTCGTCACCTCCATAAACGAGAAACATATCCTTAGTCCTTTTCAGGTACTTCAGGATGTTCTTGACCGTTGTCCAGTGTTTCATACCGGGATCACTTTGGTACCTCCCTACCAAACTTATGGCAAGGTTCACATCAGGTCTGGTACACAGCATGGTATACATAATATAGCCTATGGCTGAGGCATAGGGGATGACACTCATCTTTTCTCTATCTTCTGCCGTGGTCGGGGATTGAGCTGTGCTCAATCTCATACCTTGCAATACAGGCAAGAACCCTTTCTTGGACTGATCCATATTGAACTTCTTCAATATCTTATCAAGGTATGTGCTTTGTGAAAGACCAATGAGGCGTCTCGATCTATCTCTATAGATCTTAATGCCTAATATGTAAGCAGCTTCTCCAAGGTCCTTCATTGAAAAACTCTTATTCAAGTAGTCCTTTATGCTCTCCAAGAATTCTACATCATTTCCCATAAGCAATATGTCATCCACATATAATATGAGAAATGCTACAGAGCTCCCACTCACTTTCTTGTAAATACAGGCTTCTCCCCAAGTCTGTATAAACCCAAACGCTTTGATCACATCATTAAAGCGAAAATTCCAACTCCGAGATCCTTGCACCAGCCCATAGATTGAGCGCTGGAGCTTGCATACCTTGTTAGCATTCTCAGGATCGACAAAACCTTCCGACTGCATCATATACAGCTCTTCCTTGAGGAAGCCATTAAGGAATGCCGTTTTGACATCCATTTGCCATATCTCATAATCATCGAATGCGGCAATTGCGAACATGATTCGGACGGACTAGCATCGCTACAGGAGAGAAAGTCTCGTTGTAGTTAATCCCTTGAACTTGTCGATAACCTTTAGCGACAAGCCGAGTCCATACTTTGTTTTCATACATGGATCCTATCTCGGATTTCATGGCTTCAAGCCATTTGTTGGAATCCGGGCCCGCCATCGCTTCTTCATAGTTCGAAGGTTCACCGTTGTCTAACAACATGATTTCCATGACAGGGTTGACGTACAACTCTGGTGCTGAACGTGTCCTTGTGGACCTTCGAAGTTCAGTAGTAACTTGATCTGAATCTTCATGATCATCTTCCTTAACTTCCTCCCTAGTTGGTGCAGGCACCTTAGGAACAATTTCCTGCGCTGCGCTACTTTCCGGTTCAGAAGGGGTGACTGTCACCTCATCAAGTTCCACTTTCCTCCCACTCACTTCTTTCGAGAGAAACTCTTTCTCCAGAAAGGATCCATTCTTGGAAACAAAGACCTTGCCTTCGGATATGAGGTAGAAGGTGTACCCAATGGTTTCCTTTGGGTATCCTATGAAGACGCATTTTTCCGATTTGGGTTCGAGCTTTTCAGGTTGAAGTTTCTTGACATAAGCATTGCAACCCCAAACTTTCAGAAACGACAGCTTAGGTTTCTTGCCAAACCAAAGTTCATACGGTGTCGTCTCAACAGATTTAGACGGAGCCCTATTTAAAGTGAATGCGGCAGTCTTTAAAGCATATCCCCAAAAAGATAGCGGTAAGTCGATGAGAAACATCATAGATCGCACCATGTCCAACAGAGTACGATTACGACGTTCAGACACACCATTACACTGAGGTGTTCCGGCCGGTGTCAATTGTGAAACAATTCCACAGTTCCTTAGGTGTGTGCCAAACTCGTGACTTAAATATTCACCCCCATGATACGATCGTAAGAACTTTATTTTTCTGTCACATTGATTCTCAACCTCATTCTGAAATTCCTTGAACTTTTCAAAGGTCTGAGACTTGTGCTTCATCAAGTAGACATACCCATATCTACTTAAGTCATCTATGAGGGTGAGAACATAACGATAGCCTCCGCGAGCTTCAACACTCATTGGACCACACACATCGGTATGTATGACTTCCAATAAGTTGGTCGCTCGCTCCATTGTTCCGGAGAACGGAGTCTTGGTCATCTTGCCCAAAAGGCATGGTTCGCACGTGTCAAATGATTCATAATCAAGAGACTCTAGAAGTCCATCTACATGAAGCTTCTTCATACGTTTGACACCAATATGACCAAGGCGGCAATGCCACAAGTACGTGGGACTATCATTATCAACTTTACATCTTTTGGCATTCACACTATGAATATGTGTAACATCACGTTCGAGATTCATCAAGAATGAACCATTGACCAGTGGGGCATGACCATAAAACATATCTCTCAAATAAATAGAACAACCGTTATTCTCGGATTTAAATGAGTAGCCATCTCGCATTAAACGAGATCCAGATACAATGTTCATGCTCAAAGCTGGTACTAAATAACAATTATTAAGGTTTAAAACTAATCCCGAGGGCAGATGTAGAGGTAGCGTGCCGACGGCGATCACATCGACCTTGGAACCATTCCCGACGCGCATCGTCACCTCGTCCTTCGCGAGTCTCCGCTTATTCCGCAGCTCCTGCTTTGAGTTACAAATGTGAGTAACTGCACCGGTATCAAATACCCAGGAGCTACTATGAGCATTGGTAAGGTACACATCAATAACATGTATATCATATATACCTTTGACAATGCCGGCCTTCTTATCTGCTAAGTATTTGGGGCAGTTTCGCTTCCAATGACCCGTTCCCTTGCAATAAAAGCACTCAGTCTCAGGCTTGGGTCCATTCTTTGGCTTCTTCCGGCAACTGGCTTACCGGGCGCGGCAACTCCTTTGCCGTCCATCTTGAAGTTCTTCTTACCCTTGCCTTTCTTGAACTTAGTGGTTTTATTCACCATCAACACTTGATGTTCTTTCTTGATCTCCACCTCCGCCGATTTCAGCATTGAATACACATCGGGAATGGACTTCTCCATCCCTTGCATATTGAAGTTCAACACGAAGCTCTTGTAGCTAGGTGGGAGCGACTGAAGGATTCTGTCAACGACCGCTTCGTCTGGGAGATTCATTCCCAACTGAGACAAGCGATTGTGCAACCCAGACAATTTGAGTATGTGCTCGCAGATAGAACTATTCTCCTCCATTACAACTATAGAATGCGTTGGAGACATCATATCTCTCGACTCGGGCATGAGCTTGGAAAACCATTTTCAGCTCTTGGAACATCTCATATGCTCCGTGGTGCTCAAAACGCTTTTGGAGCCCCGATTCTAAGCTGTAGAGCATGCCGCACTGAACCAGGGAGTAATCATCACAACGCGACTGCCAAGCGTTCATAACACCTTGGTTTGCCGGGGCGGGAGCGTTACCTAGCGGTGCTTCTAGGACATAAGTTTTCTTGGCAGCTGATACGTCCAAAACGTATCTATAATTTCTGCTTGCTCCATGCTTCTTTTGTGTGATATTGCTATGATATTGATGCACTTCCATGCACTTTTGATCAAATTTGAACTAACCTATTAACTCAGTGCACCACAGTGCCAGTTCCTGTTTTCTGCTGTTTTTCTATTTCAGGTTTCCCCCATATTAAAAGTGCTCCAAAAATTCCAGGAAAAATATAGGAAAAATCAGCGTACAGGAAGCTTCGCGAAGAACCAAAGATGGGCCAGAGGGGAGCCAGGGGGGCCCAGGCGGCCACCTGGCGCGGCCCCACCCCTGGCCGCGCCAGGGGGGCGCCTGGGGCCCCTGCTCCGCCTCTGGCTGCCCCCCTTCGCATATATATCCCTCTCGTCCCGAAACCCTCAAGAACAGAACCCTTTTTCGCGATCTCGCCTCTGTTCCGCCGCCGCAGCGCTTCCAAGATCGGGAGCATCAGGAGAACTCTTCCCGGCACCCTGCCGGAGGGGAGAACCACCACCGGGAGCTTCTCAACCACCATGGACGCTTCCCGGATGAGTCGTGAGTAGTCCACCTTGGACCATGGGTCCATGATCAGTAGCTATGTGATGTTCTCCTACCCTCTTTGCTCTTCATGGTTTAGACCTCGTGAGCTGCCCTACATGATCGAGGCACATATGTAATCTTTCTGTTGTTGCTTTGCTGAGTTTGCTGGGATCCGATGGATTATGAGACTATGTTCAGATTGTGTTTGAGTAATATATTTGATTCACCTCTTTTATATCTTTGTTCTTGAGTAATTCTTGCATGTTCTCCGTTGCTGTTTATTGCTTTGGCCAAGTAGTAGGTAGTAACTCCAAGAGGGAGCGTTATGCTTGATTGTGGGTTCATGCCCCCTGATGACTAGCTTGAGTGACAGAAACATGTGTCTAGGGGATGTGTTGTTGCCACAAGGGAGAAAACAACGGTGCTTGTACTTACGGGTGCAAGGATTGTTTACTTTACGCAAAGTTCTTTTAATGCAGTTGTCTGATGCTTTGAGTTTACACTTTGGGTGGGATTCGCAACTTAATACCAGCGAGATGTTCTGGATAGATATCTCAAGGTGGATGATTAGTAGTAGATGCAGATGGATTTCGGTCTACTTGCCTTGGCGTACCGCCCATGCTTTTGAGCCTCTACCTTTCTTGGCAGCATAGTTAGCATTGGTTTGCGCACATAATCCTGTCAATTGCCCAGCTGTAATTTGTTTACCTCGCTTTGCTGTTTTATTGTCTTTTGGGAGAGAGACATCACTAGTGAACATCATGGGACCCCGGTCCATATTACCACCGCTGATCACACCTTCTATTTACTTCCTGTTTTTATTTCCTAGTTGCAGTCATAGCTATCATTATTATCTCTTGTGTTTGATCCTTTCTAAACAACAAGGCCGGAGGGATTGACAACCTCTCTGTACTTGTTGGGAGCAAAGTTATCTATATCTGTATGCAGGTCCCGTCAACCGCTAAGTTTCTGGCGCCGTTGACACCTACTTGTCGACCCTCGGAGTCTCACGGGATTCGATCCTTGGTATCTTTGCCAAGGGAAATTTGCTGCTACGCTACATCTCAACCTTCCACTTGGGGTAACCAACGAGGGGCGATAAGCCATCAAGCAAGTTTCTGGCGCCGTTGCCGGGGACTCCACTCTTCAAATAGGGGAGTTGCACGCTATCTTTTATCTTTGCTTTTTAGTCTTGTTAGTTTACCTTTCAGTTTTTGCTTTAGTGTCCCTTACCAAAAATCACAAAAATAGTTATCTTGCTTGCTGCTGCTATGGGTTCCACCGAGAACACCAAGTTGTGTGACTTCACTAGTCATAACAACAATGACTTTATCTGCACGCCTATTGCTACACCTGCCACTTCAGCACCTTCTTAAGAGATTAAACCTGCTTTACTGAACCTAGTTATGAAAGATCAATTCTCCGGTGCTGGAGATGATGCTGCTTTGCACTTAAATAATTTTCTTGAGCTCTGTGATATGCAAAAGTACAAAGAAGTAGATGGTGATATTGTTAAGCTTAAGCTTTTTTCCTTTCTCCTTGAGAGGAGGAGCTAAAATCTGGTTTCAATCCTTGCCTAGGAATAGTATAGATTCTTGGGACAAGTGCAAGGATGCCTTTATTGGGAAGTACTATCCCCCTGCTAAAATTATCCAATTAAGGAGTAACATAATGAATTTTAAACAATTGGATAATGAACACGTTGCCCAAGCTTGGGAACGCATGAAATCTCTTGTCAAGAACTACCCTACTCATGGTTTGACTACTTGGATGGTTATCCAAACTTTTTATGCATGCTTGAACTTTACCTCGCGGAACTTGTTAGATTCGGCCGTGGGAGGAACCTTTATGTCAACTACACTTGGTGCTGCTGATACGTCCAAAATGCATCACTATTTTATATCGTAATTCATCCTTATTCATTGATATATTTCACATTACGATGATGTTCTTATGTTGTTTTGGCCTATTTTACACAGTTTGCAACTTTCCGGTGCCGAAGCAGCAGACGCAGGATTCAGCGGTAAAAAGTGGACGCTGAGTTGCTGAAGAAGAATACCTCCAAATTACCTGAAATCGACGGAGGGTATTTTCCAGAAGGATCACGAAGATACGCAAAAGAGCAACCAGAGGGGGAGAGTTTACGGAGTTCCGCCGCCGCTCCGTGGCGGAAACCTACAGAGAAGAAAAGCCATCTCCGGCGGGCAGATTCCGCCGGGGAGATCACCTCCCGGAAGGGGAGATCATCGCCATCGTCATCACCATCGTCACGGGCATCATCGAGATCATCATCAACATCATCCCCAACATCAGCACCATCTCCATCTTCATCCAATCTCATCTCACAATTGCAACTTGTGTTGTAATCCATACTATCTATCCTCTCTACTCTATCGGTGTTGATTACTACTTTGTGGTGAATGCTATTGAGTTTTGTTGGAGAAATATCATTGTGTCCAGATTGTTTATCATCCATCTATCTCCACTGATCATGATCTCTTTTATGTCTTGTGAGTAGTTACTTTAGTTCTTGAGGACATGGGAGAAGTCTTGTTGTTAGTAGTCATATGATGTTGAAGTAATATGTGTTGTTTGATACTTAAGTTGTGTTGTTATTTTCCTAGTGGTGTTGTGCGAGTCGAACACTCAACACTTCGCCTTATTAAGGACCTAGGGGAATACATTGTGTACAAAGAATGCTTACGGTGGGTTGCCGGAGTGACAGAAACCTGAACCCCAGTTCGCACGCTTTTGCACAAGGGAACAATTGATCATCGATCGTATTGCTATGGTTAGGCTTTTGCCTTAAATACTATCTTGTATTTGCGGATGCTTGCAAGGTGTTTAATCATAAGAGTGCACTCATCTTAGTCTAGAGGGTGTACTGGCATAGATCCACCCACTCAACACTTATCAACACATCACATAGTACCGATACGGAATATGGCGAAAGCACATGACTACCTCTCCCGTGTGTCCTCAAGAACACTTTAGCCTTTATAAGTTCAGTTGCTAGGCCTCTCCTTTGCTCAGAAAGAATTGGGCCACTTGTTACTCTCCAGTGCCTTTTACTTTGCTCACTTTTACTTTCCTGTTGCTTATATCAAGAAAACCCCTAAAAAGTTATCTTTCAGTGCTTGCAGTTATTCCTTGCTCAGAATCACTTATCAATACCTTCTGCTCCTCGTTGGGTTCGACACTCTTACTTATCGAAAACGCTGCAATAGATCCCTTACGGTTTGGGTCATCAAGTACCGTTTTCTGGCGCCGTTGCCGGGGAGTGTAGCGCTATTGGTAAGTGAAGTTGGTAAGGAAGTTTTTATATTTCTGTTTTTATTTTGCTGTTGCTGCTCTTTGTCCTTATGGACAACCTTGCTATTGGATCGTTGCTTGTGGGAAGACGCCCCACATCTGTGGTGGTTGCTCCTCCCCCTACTGAAATTGTGCCCTATAAAATACCAGCTGGTATTATTGATTATGTTTTGGCTAATCATTATGCAGGAGACAGACATCCCGGTGAACACTTGCTATATCTGTCACAACTATGTTCATTATTTAAGCTTGCAGGTGTATCAATGGAGTTTGTCATGAGGAAATTGTTCTCCGTATCGCTTATAGATAAAGCTTCAGATTGGTATAAGCTTCTCGATAACTCACACTTGCTTGATTGGCAAGAGCTTATGTCTCTCTTTTATACCAAGTTTTATCCTCTTCATGAAATTCGTCGAGACAGGAACTATATTTATAACTTTAGGTCTCGTGACGGAGAAAGCATTGCTCAAGCTTGGGGGAGATTGAAGTCCCTAATGCTCAAATGTCCTATTCATGAGCTCCCCGAGAAAATTATACTTACAAATTTTTATGCCAGGCTTTCTCGTCAGGATAAGGAGATATTGGATGCCTCCTCTAGTGGGGTATTTCAGACAAAGAGCGTTGAAGAAAGGTGGGATCTCATTGAAAGGATCCAGAGGAATACCGAAGATTGGGAAAACGATAAAGGTATTGAACCCGCTATAAATTATGAGCATGATTATATTGAGAGCTATGTGAAAACTGATTACTTCAATACCTTTTGCTCTAAGATTGGTCTTGATTCCCATCTAATGATTGATTTCTGTAAGAATTTTGCCTCTCACGTTGATTCTTTTAAAAAGAAGAGAGATCAGCATCATGAACCTTTCAAAGAGTTACCTGTTGATATTCATGTTGCTGACCCTATTTTGCCTGCAGTTATATATGAAAAGCCTCCTTTTCCCGAAAGGATAAGGGAGCACTCTCTTGTGACAGGCATAATAAATAAAAGTGAGAGAAGAATTGATGATCCTGAGGACCAGATCAAGGTCGATCCTCAAGTTGCATTGGTTAAAGACCTTGTTACTAATGATGTTTTGGATTCCAATGTAAATTTTTGTGCTGTTTCCACTAACCTTGTCACAACCAAGAATAAAGGCCCAATTTCAGGTACTCCAGTAGTATCTGTTAAAATAGGAGATTGCAATTATTATGGGCTATGCGATTTGGGATCGAGTGCTAGTGCTATCCCCTATTCACTTTATCAAGAGATCATCGGTGAGATTTCACCTTGTGAACTTGAAGAAGTTGATGTTACCATTCATCTTGCAAACAGAGCAACTATCTCTCCTATCGGAATTGTGAGAGACGTTGAAGTCCTATGTGGAAAGGTAAAATACCCTACCGACTTTCTAGTACTTGGTTCAGTGAGGGACAATTTTTGTCCTATTATTTTTGGTAGACCTTTTCTCAGAACTTGTGGAGCTATAATAGATTGCAAGAAAGGTAAAGTTTCTGTTGAATTCAATGGTGAGCCATATGAATTTAACTTTTCTAAGTTCTCCAAGCAGCCTCGTGGTACCGATTTACCTAGTGATGATAAAATTATTGAAAGTATTGCTTCTATTGCTATTCCCCCTCATGATCCTTTGCAGCAATATATGGAGGACCACGAGAATGATTTGCATATGCAGGAAAGAAATGAACTAGATGAAATATTCTTGAGACAACCTGCTATCCTGAAGCACAACCTTCCGGTTGAACCTTTGGGAATTTTATCAAAACCAAAAGAAGACCCGGTGTTCGATCTTAAACCTCTTCCCGATACGCTCAAGTATGCTTATTTAGATGAAAAGAAAGTATATCATGTTATTATCAACTCTAACCTTTCAGGATATGAAGAAGAGCGACTATTGGAAGTACTTCGTAAACACCGAGGTGCAATTGGATATACCCTTGATGACCTTAAGGGGATTAGTCCATCTATCTGTCAACATACTATCAACCTTGAGCCCGATGCTAAACCAGTTGTTGATCATCAACGACGGTTGAACCCGAAGATGATGGATGTTGTAAGAACTGAGATTCTCAAGCTTCTAGCCGCAGGTATTATCTACCCTATAGCTGATAGTAAGTGGGTAAGCCCGGTACATTGTGTTCCTAAGAAAGGAGGTACAACTGTGGTTCCTAATGATAAGAATGAACTAATACCTCAGAGAATTATTATTGGATATAGAATGTGTATTGATTATAGGAAGCTGAACAAGGCAACCAGGAAGGATCACTACCCGTTGCCGTTCATCGACCAAATGCTTGAAAGGTTATCCAAAAATACCCACTTTTGTTACCTCGATGGTTATTCTGGCTTCTCTCAAATTCATGTTAACACTGCTGATCAAGAGAAGACCACTTTTACTTGTCCCTATGGTACTTATGCTTACAGGCGTATGCCTTTTGGTTTATGTAATGCCCCTGCTACTTTTCAAAGGTGTATGTCTGCTATCTTTCATGGTTTCTGTGAGGAGATTGTGGAAGTCTTCATGGACGATTTCTCCATCTATGGAACTTCCTTTGACCATTATCTCCACAACCTTAATAAAGTTTTGCAGAGATGTGAGGAGACAAATCTGGTACTCAACTGGGAGAAGTGCCACTTCATGGTTAACGAAGGAATTGTTCTTGGTCACAAGATTTCCGAAAGGGGAATTGAGGTGGACAAGGCCAAGATCGAAGCAATTGAGAGGATGCCCTATCCAAGGGACATCAAAGGTATTCGCAGTTTTCTCGGTCATGCTGGTTTCTATAGAAGATTTATTAAAGACTTTTCTAAGACTTCGAGACCCCTCACTAATCTTCTCCAGAAGGACGTTCCTTTTGTATTTGATGAAGATTGTAAGGAGGCTTTTGAAGTTCTTAAGAAAGCTTTAATAACCGCTCCTATAGTACAACCACCTGACTAGAATTTACCTTTTGAGATTATGTGTGATGCTAGTGATTTTGCTGTTGGAGCTGTTTTAGGGCAAAGGGTTGATACGAAATTGAATGTTATACATTATGCTAGTAAAACCCTTGATAGTGCTCAAAAGAATTATGCTACTACCGAGAAGGAATTCTTAGCTGTAGTGTTTGCTTGTGATAAGTTTAGGCAGTATATTGTTGATTCCAAAGTTATTATTCATACTGACCATGCTGCCATTAAGTACCTTATGACAAAGAAGGATGCCAAGCCAAGACTTATCAGATGGGTACTCCTTCTTCAAGAATTTGATTTGCAGATTGTTGATAGGAAAGGAGAAGACAATCCGGTGGCGGACAATCTTTCAAGGATGGAAGATATACCGCATGATCCCATCCCAGTCAACGACAGTTTTCCAGACGAGCAACTTGCCGTTGTAAAAGTACAATCTCTTTCCGATCCTTGGTTTGCAGATTATGCTAATTTTATCGTTGCGAAGTATTTGCCTCCAGGTTTAACATTTCAGCAAAGGAAGAAGTTCTTTCATGATTTGAGGCACTACTTTTGGGATGACCCACATCTTTTCAAAGAAGGTCCAGACGGGATCGTGAGAAGATGCATACCGGAACATGAGCAGAAGGACATTCTCAGACAATGTCATGATAGTCCCTATGGAGGACATCATGCCGGTGAGAGGACCGCACATAAGGTTCTTCAATCAGGTTTTTATTGGCCTACTCTCTTTAAGGATGCTAGAAATTATGTTTTAGCCTGTGATAAATATCAGAGAGTTGGTAACATTAGTAGAAGGAATGAGATGCCTATGAATTACTCACTAGTGATTGAACCTTTTGATTGCTGGGGTTTTGATTTTATGGGTCCTTTTCCTTCTTCGCACAAGTACACTCACATTTTAGTAGCTGTTGATTATGTGACCAAGTGGGTTGAAGCAATCCCCACTGAAAGTGCTGATCACAAGACATCTTTGAAAATGCTCAAAGATGTGATTTTCCTAGGTTTGGTGTACCTAGGTATCTCATGACTGATGGAGGATCACACTTCACGCATGGAGATTTTAGAAAAGCTTTAGCCAAGTACGATGTCAATGATAGAATTGCTTCACCGTACCATCCTCAAACTAGTGGGCAAGTTGAGCTCACCAATAGAGAGATCAAGTTGATCTTACAGAAGACAGTAAATATAAATAGAAAGGACTGGTCAAATAAGTTAGGAGATGCTTTGTGGGCGTATAGAACTGCTTACAAAAACCCCATGGGCATGTCCCCCTATAAGATGGTTTATGGCAAGGCTTGCCATTTGCCATTAGAATTAGAGCACAAAGCTTTCTGGGCTGTTAGAGAGCTTAATGCTGACCCAAAGTTAGCTGGTGAGAAGCGTCTCATGAACTTGACTTCTCTAGATGAGTGGAGAAGTGAAGCTTACGAGAGCGCTAAAATGTTCAAGGAAAAGGTAAAGAAGTGGCATGATAGGAGGATTCTGAAACGTGAATTTGATGTTGGTGATAAAGTTTTGTTGTTTAGATCCCGTTTCAGGTTTTCTCCAGGCAAACTACTTTCCAGGTGGGAAGGGCCATTTCATATTGAAGAAGTCTATCGGTCTGGTGCAATCAAGATTAACAATTTTGAAGGCACCAAACCTCAAGTTGTGAATGGGCAAAGACTTAAGCATTACATAGCAGGAGACTGATACGTCCAAAACGTATCTATAATTTCTGCTTGCTCCATGCCACTTTTGGGTGATATTGCTATGATATTCATACACTTCCATACACTTTTGATCATATTTGGACTAACTTACTAATCCAGTGCACCCCAGTGACAGTTTCTGTTTTCGGCTGTTTTTGTATTTCAGGTTTTCACATTTCGAGAACTGCCCAGAAAAATACAGAAAAAATATATAAAAAATCAGCGTTCCGGGAACGACACTGCTTCTGAAGGGGAGCCTGGGGGGGGCACAGGGGCCCCAGGCGCCCTGTGGGCGCGCCCCCCCCCTGGGCCGCGCCGGGGGGGCGCCTCGGCCCCCCGAGAGCCCCCCGATGCCCTACTTTGGCAGATATTTAAAGGGTCCCCCGTAACCCTTGAAACAAGACTTCTTTTCGCGATCCCATCTCTGTTCCGCCGCCGCCGCCGCTTCCAAGATCGGGAGCACCAGGAGAACTCTTCTCGGCACCCTGCCGGAGGGGAGGATCACCACCGGGAGCTTCTCCACCACCATGGACGCCTCCCGGATGACTCGTGAGTAGTCTCCCTTGGACCATGAGTCCATGACCAGTAGCTATGTGATGTTCTCCTCCCGTTCTTGTGCTTCACTAATTAGTCCTCGTGAGCTGCCCTACATGATCGAGGCACCTATGTAATCCTTGTGTTGTTGCTATGTTGAGTTTGCTGGGATCCGATGGATTATGAGATTATGTTCAGATTGATCTTGAGTAATATATTTGATTCACCTCTTTTATATTTTAGTTCATAAGTAATTCTTGCATGTTCTCCGTTGTTATTTATTGCTTTGGCCAAGTAGTAGGTAGTGACTCCAAGAGGGAATGTTATGCTCGATTGTGGGTTCATGCCCCTCGATGACTAGCTTGAGTGACAGAAACATGAGTCTAGGGGATGTGCTGTTGCCACAAGGGGGAAACAACGGTGCTTGTGCCCGCGGGTGCAAGGATTGTTTACTTTACGCAAAGTTCTTTTAATGCAGTTGTCTGTTGCATTGAGTTTACACTATGGGTGGGACTCGCAACTTAATACCAGCGAGATGTTCTGGATAGATATCTCAAGGTGGATGATTAGTAGTAGATATTGATGGATTTCGGTCTACTTACTTTGGCGTACCGCTCATGCTTTGAACCTCAACCTTTCTTGCAATGTAATCAGCATTGGTTTGCGTTCGTGGTCCTGTCAATTGCCCAGCTGTAATTTGTTACCTCACATAGCCGTTTTATCGTCTTTTGGGAGAGAGACATCACTAGTGAACATCATGTGACTCCGGTCCTTATTACCATCATTGATCACATACACTTTTTACTTTTCCGCTATTTTACTTACTATTGCAAAACACTATCTATCACTACTATCATATTGCTTTTAACCCTTTGTGAACTACAAGGCCGGAGAGATTGACAACCTCTCTGTACTCGTTGGGAGAAAAGTTATTTGTATCTGTGTGCAGGTCCACGTTGATTGCTAATTGCGCCGTTAGCAGTTGACACCTACCTGTTGAACCTAGGAGTCTCTCGGGATTCGATCCTTGGCATCTTTGCTAGGGGAAAACACTTCTACTTACTGCATCTTACACCTTCCACTTGGGGTAATCCAACGAGGGGTTCGAGGCCCATCAAGGAGTATTTTCTGGCGCCGTTGCCGGGGACTCCACTCTTCAGGATAGGGGAGTTGCATGCTATCTTTTACCTTTGCTTTTTAGTCTTGTTAGTTTACCTATCATTATTTTTGCTTTAGTTCCTTTTATCGAAAATCACAAAAAAATTACTTGTCTTTTTAGTAGTCCTTTCTGTTTAGCCAAAAATGTTAGGATTTGGTGCTTTGAGGGAATTAGAAGTTCTAGATTTCCATCAAAGGGATGGAGAAAATATGAAGAAGGCATGGGACAGAATTTCTGATGCACATAGAAGAATTATGCCTTGGATACCTATAAAAATTGTGCTTAGAAATTTTTACCATGGTCTTTTTAAATGGTGTAAACACTCCCTTGACATTATAGCTGAGGGAGATTTCTTAGAATGTGATGAAGCTAGAGCTCTTGAGATTATACATGGTCTATTTAGTTACTTTGTTTATGATCATAACTTTGATACTATCATAGATAGACTTGCCACTATTGAGAAAAGAATGGATGCTCTAGACTTAACGAAGGTAGAGAAACCCAAACCCAATAAGAGAGATATTTTGGAAATAGATAATGACTAGGAACCTCTTGTTAGGATTAGCATCTCTAATCAAGACTTCCTTGCTTATTGTGATATTGGATCTATGGTTTCTACTATGCCAAAAATTGTTCATGATTCTCTAAAATTTAATATGGATATACTACCATCTTATCATGAACACACTAATGGAGATATTTCTGAAATCCAGGGAAAAATAAAAGACGTGCCAGTTAAATTCCTTAAGGGGATTGCAATGATTGATTTCTTCATCATGGAGCCAAACCAAGGAAATATAGTGCTTGGAAGGGACTTCCTCCGAGCAGTTAAAGGCTTCATTGATATAGGTAAGGGACAAATCCGCTTACGCGGGAAGGCAAAAGGTGTGTACCCCTTTCCTAGAAGGAACAAGAATGAACTTGTTGAGGAATCATTTGAACCAATTTATAACTCCGATTATTATGATGAATATTGATTCCTCTATGCATTATGCCTAGCTTAAAGGCATAAAAGAAAGCGCTTTTGGGAGGCAGCCCACATGAATAATTTTTTTGCTTTTGTTGTGTCCTGATGTTGTTTACTGCTGTAGAATCATCATTGTATGTTTGCCTTTCATATTTGTGCCAAGTATAGCCTCTGATTGCTAGAAAGTTCAAAAGTTGTGAGGTGCTGTCCAGGAAACAGATTCTGTCCTTGGATAGAAAAATTCATATAAAATCACCAGATCATATTTTTGGTCTGAATTTTTTCGAAAGCATTCTCTATATAATTGTCTTTCGTGCGTCAGTTCTGAGTTTTTTGATTTGAGTTGCAGAAGTATCCCGAACAGGTCAATTACTGCCTGCTGTTCTGTTTTTCACAGATTCTGTCCTGTTTTGCCTTACCTTCACTTTGCAAATTAAGAACTTGTTTTTTCTTTGCAAAAACCTTTTGGCAATCTTGAGAAATAGTAGAACTTCAAGAATATCCTTATTTCCAGCAATGTATAATTATTTTATTAAGGGTACTAACCTCGCTAATCAGATTATGAATGAGTTATGTATGAAGGGAGTTTTCAAGTGTGCGAGGGAAGATGATAAAAAGATTCAGGAGTGTCAAGCGCTCAAGCTTGGGGATGCCCCCATGCACCCCAAGAAATATTCAAGGAGACTCAAGCGTCTAAGCTTGAGGATGCCCCCCGTGCATCCCCTTCTCCATCAACATTATCAGTTCGTCTTTCGTTCCGCTATATTTTTATCACTTCATGTGTTATGTGTTATGCTTGGAGCGTCTTGCTTTTAGTTTTTCATAATGAGTCGGAACCCAACATTCCTTTATGTGGGAGAGAAACACGCTCCACCTCTACCTAGAACATTACATAGAATTTTCATGTCTATCTATGATGTGTGTGTTCTTTATCTTTTAATAGCTACTATCGTGCTTAGCTCTTAGTATTCATGCTTATCTTTTCAAAGAGCTCTTATTTAGTTGGTTGCTTGAACTCTCTTTAATTACCATGCTCACCTTATTAAGAGAGTTTGCTTCCGTTTCATGGGTTAATGTGTCTATGATAAATATGCTACTTTCATGATGGTGCTTAGTAGTTCAGGTTTTCTTATGGTTAATCTCAGATAGCTGGGGGGTTCCCATTGTGTCATTGGAGTACCAACTTGGTTTGTTTGCCTATGATGTGGTATGGTTTAGTAATATCTTCCTTCGAGAATTTATTTTGATTGACTTGGCGTATGCTCACGCATATTCAAGACTGTAAAGAAAGTCTGTCAAGCCTTGATGATCTTTTGTTTCTAAGTAGCGATATAACTACCATGCCTGATTCAATATTGCTTTGTCGCTCTGCATGATTATGACCGTCATTGCTCTCTTAGTTGGTCGCTCCCAGTCTTTTGCTAACCTCCACCTGCACTAAGCAAATTAACCATGCAATACATAGCTCATGGGAAAGTAGCCTAAAAACTATTGTGGTAAAGAATATGTTGCTTATGTATCTTATTTCTTATGAGTTGCTTGCTGAGCGGTAACCATGTTTCTGAGGACGCCATCAACTGTCACACTTTTGTTGAATATCATGTGAGTTGCTATGCATGTTCGTCTTGTCTGAAGTAAGGGTGATTTACCGTGGGTTGAATTAATATGCATATTGTTAGAGAAGAACATTGGGCCGCCAACCAAAGCCATGCCTCATGGTGGAAGTTTTAGCTTGGACCTTAATCATCAATCTCTCATGAGAATATGCTTATGCATTAAAGAGGAGTCCATCATCTATTTTCTATGTTGTCCCGGTATGGATGTCCTCAAGTTGAGATTTATCAAAAACGAGAAATCAAATGCGATCTATCTCCTTGGACCTTTGTACAGGTGGCATAGAGGTACCCCTTTGTGACACTTGGTAAAAACATATGCAATGCAATGATAACCCATGGGGATCCGAGCTAATTAGGACAAGGAGCGAGCACTATTGGTATTCGATGCATGAGGCTTGCAACTTATAAGATGTTTTACACATGACACATATGAAGTACTACTACCGTTGACACAATTGCTTCCATGTTTCATAATAAAAAGCTCTAGCACTTTAAGCACCAACTACTGAGAGCATGATTGTCATTTGAGTGTAATGTGCATTGTCCCAAAGTAGCATTGTCCTTTGCATGATTGTGATATCGTTTATTTTGAAATGATTGTATCTAGTCATCACTTAAACCTTGAAGGTGCCCTTGCATTTATGTTTTGCATCACTAAAAGGGGCAAGCTAGATATCACTTGATCATATTTGCACATCATGTTCATTGCAAATCTTTTTGTTGTTTCAGTTTCATATTGTAAAACTTTCAGTCATTTGTGATTTTCTCTTGAGACAACTTAATTAATTTAGAATCATTGTCTCAGTAAGCTTTTGTCATATGACTATGAGAAAGTCCAGTATGGTTAATAGCATGTCACCACAGAAATTATTCTTGTTATCATTTACCTACTCGAGGACGAGCAGGAATTAAGCTTGGGGATGTTGATACGTCCAAAACGTATCTATAATTTCTGCTTACTCCATGCCACTTTTGAGTGATATTTCTATGATATTCATACACTTCCATACACTTTTGATCATATTTGGACTAACTTACTAATCCAGTGCACCCCAGTGCCAGTTTCTGTTTTCGGCTGTTTTTGTATTTCAGGTTTTCACGTTTCGAGAACTGCCCAGAAAAATACAGAAAAAATATATAAAAAATCAGCGTTCCGGGAACGACACTGCTTCCGAAGGGGAGCCTGGGGGGGGGCCACAGGGGCCCCAGGTGCCCTGTGGGCGCCCCCCCCTTGGGCCGCGCCGGGGGGGGGCGCCTCGGCCCCCCGAGAGCCCACCGATGCCCTACTTTGGCAGATATTTAAAGGGTCCCTCGTAACCCTTGAAACAAGACTTCTTTTCACAATCCCATCTCTGTTCCGCCGCCGCCGCCGCTTCCAAGATCGGGAGCACCAGGAGAACTCTTCCCGGCACCCTGCCGGAGGGGAGGATCACCACCGGGAGCTTCTCCACCACCATGGATGCCTCCCGGATGACTCATGAGTAGTCTCCCTTGGTCCATGAGTCCATGACCAGTAGCTATGTGATGTTCTCCTCCCGTTCTTGTGCTTCACTAATTAGTCCTCGTGAGCTGCCCTACATGATCGAGGCACCTATGTAATCCTTGTGTTGTTGCTATGTTGAGTTTGCTGGGATCCGATGGATTATGAGATTATGTTCAGATTGATCTTGAGTAATATATTTGATTCACCTCTTTTATATTTTAGTTCATAAGTAATTCTTGCATGTTCTCCGTTGTTATTTATTGCTTTGGCCTAGTAGTAGGTAGTGACTCCAAGAGGGAACGTTATGCTCGATTGTGGGTTCATGCCCCTCGATGACTAGCTTGAGTGACAGAATCATGAGTCTAGGGGATGTGCTGTTGCCACAAGGGGGAAAACAACGGTGCTTGTGCCCGCGGGTGCAAGGATTGTTTACTTTACGCAAAGTTCTTTTAATGCAGTTGTCTGTTGCATTGAGTTTACACTATGGGTGGGACTCACAACTTAATACCAGCGAGATGTTCTGGATAGATATCTCAAGGTGGATGATTAGTAGTAGATATTGATGGATTTCGGTCTACTTACTTTGGCGTACCGCTCATGCTTTGAACCTCAACCTTTCTTGCAATGTAATCAGCATTGGTTTGCGTTCGTGGTCCTGTCAATTGCCCAGCTGTAATTTGTTACCTCACATAGCCGTTTTATCGTCTTTTGGGAGAGAGACATCACTAGTGAACATCATGTGACTCCGGTCCTTATTACCATCATTGATCACATACACTTTTTACTTTTCCGCTATTTTACTTACTATTGCAAAACACTATCTATCACTACTATCATATTGCTTTTAACCCTTTGTGTACTACAAGGCCGGAGAGATTGACAACCTCTCTGTACTCGTTGGGAGCAAAGTTATTTGTATATGTGTGCAGGTCCACGTTGATTGTTAATTGCGCCGTTAGCAGTTGACACCTACCTGTTGAACCTAGGAGTCTCTGGGGATTCGATCCTTGGCATCTTTGCTAGGGGAAAACACTTCTACTTACTGCATCTTACACCTTCCACTTGGGGTAATCCAACGAGGGGTTCGAGGCCCATCAGAGACCCTTTCAATGTTGATGTGAATATGATATACACAACAACTCACGAAGAATATGTTGCAACCCTGTTTCAGACACCAGCAGAAGCAGAATAAGAAAAGGTATGTATTACGGTAAGGAAACATCGCAAACCGCCATAAAAGTTCCATATTATGAGTTTTTGCAAAATTAGGAAAATTCTAAGCCTAAGTGGAGCCGGAGACAAGCTCCAGGGGGCCCAGGCGCCCCCCTGGCACGGCCTACCTCCTGGCCGCGCCGGGAGGCCGCCTGGGCACCCAGGAGTCCGTCTCCGACCCCACTTTAGCTTGTTACCTTCCTTTCTGTGCAGAAATTTTTGCTATATATTTGCCCGGATTGTTCCGGTAACGTATCTCGCGATTTCGTGTGTTTTCTTTTCGATCTGTTTCTGCCAGGAAATCTTTTAGCTAGACCTAGGTGCCATGGCTTCCCCAAGTTCCCCCGAGGACAAGTTCGTCGTCAACGTCATCAACCCTTAACTCGCTGAGGTGAAGAAGCACCCTCAGGTTGTTTGGATGGAGGACGGTGTCCTCCATCAAGAAGATCTGAAGGGACCTATCAAGGAGGGGAGCATCCAGGCCAGGCTAGAAGAAGTGGAGCAAGAAGTCTTCAAGTACAAGAAGATGATCGAGCATGGTGTTGAAGCTAACTTTGACATCATCAACGAGCTGAAGACCTACTTCCTGAAGGAGATGAAGGAGATGTGGAAAAGCATCACCGCATCTGGAGAAAGAATGGAAGAGCTCCAAGGGCAAATTTATGATCTACATCACCAGAACTGTGAGTATGAACTAAGGTTTATGCGCATGGGTATGGGTGCTGCATGCAGGATTCAGGAGACAAACTTCTCATATGAGACTGGAGAACCCCTTCCATGGAAGCGCTTCGCCGAGGACTACGTGATCAACGTCAACAAGAATGAGGAGTGAAATCTCCTTGGGTAATGGCATCCCCTTGGCTTGTTCCAAGCTTGGGGGAGTGCCCGGTATCTTTATCTTTATCTTTTGTCTTTTAGAGTCAAGTAGAGTCGTATCATGTCTAGGGAGGTTATTATATGAAATAGGTGTGTGCATTGAGGTCTATCACTCCTTCTGTGGAGAGATTGTATCCGTGAGTGTGGAGTCGTCTATGATGGAATATTAATGAGAAGTCTATTGGTTCCTTTGCTGCACTCGGTATTCTCTTCACGCAATCGACCTTATATGATGATTCTTATGGGGAGTATTGACCTTATATCAGGTATGGCTTTGAAAACTTTATTTAATCTTGGCAAACATAGCTTTGGTCATAACAACAAGCATGATTTTCTTAAAGTAGCGACATAGCCAAAACCTTTATGTTATTATGCTTGAAGTGTTATGCTGACAAGGAAGACAACTTGATGTGTTATGCTTATTTTAATGTTTATGCTTTATATTTCTTTGCATCTTAGTCATCATCAATTGTGTGTTCTCTCAAAGCCTTTGCTAGCCTAAACTCTGTACTAAGCGGAATTCTGCTTGTGCATCCATACCCTTAAACCAATACCTTCCATATGAGTCCATCATACCTTCCTATTCGTGGTATTCCACTACCACCTCCTAAAGTATAGAATTTATGTGTTATCCTTAAATGTTCAAAATCTTCTATTTTGTGCCCCTGTTTTAGCTCATGAGGAAGTAGTAGTTAATTCTTGATCTTTTTAAGTTGGACAAGTTTTACCCCGGGATTGCATGTCTAATCTGCAAACCCCTAATACGAGGAGGAACTGGCATGAGTGCGCCCGGCTCATAAAAGATAATACAACAAACAAACCCTCCTTCACGCTTTGTTCATGAGAAATCAGAAAACTTTGGCAGTGATAAACAAAGGAGATTAAGGGGATGTGATCATCCCCGTGCGGGAGCCGTTCCTCGAAACTTGTCCAGTTTGAGAAGTAATTGAGTTATCTATTAGCATTCGTTGACAAATCATGCACCTCTCAAAACTTGTTTTCATTCTGTTTGATTTAAGGATATCACATGAGTTTTCCCTACTTCCCTAGAGCAGGGCCTATCTCTTAGTTTTAGGTTGACTCAGTTATTCCTACTTCCTTCTATTCTTAAAGAGAGCAGACATTTAATATTGACGAGGATTCATTCTTATAAAGTTGCATTAAGATTTGTCATATCATATCCTTGTTGACATTATCATTTGATAAGTAAGTTGTTTGTCAAGCCCAGCTAAAGCAAACATCTTCCTTTGTGTTAACACTTTCACTTCTTGCCTAATAACATGTTCTTTCAAAAGCTTCAATTAATCTCATCAAAACATAAAGAGAAAGAGCAAAAGTAAAAGCTATTAGTTGTTCTTTGACCAAAGGACATGTTTGCCATGATTTGATGAGTTTCCTTAGCCCTACTTTAGATTATAAGTGTTACCACACTTTTATAAGGACCTTATGAGTTGAAGATTGCTGTTGAGGATATTTGAGTTTGGTGAAGAAACTGTGATGCTTCTTGTCCGTATTCTATCTATCGACACTTCACTCTCTAAACTTGTGGACGGGTTTACCGAGCTTAGTATTCGCTTGGGGACAAGCGAGGTCTAAGCTTGGGGCTGTTGATACGTCCAAAATGCATCACTATTTTATATCGTAATTCATCCTTATTCATTGATATATTTCACATTACGATGATGTTCTTATGTTATTTTGGCCTATTTTACACAGTTTGCAACTTTCCGGTGCCGAAGCAGCAGACGCAGGATTCATCGGTAAAAAGTGGATGCTGAGTTGCTGAAGAAGAATACCTCCAAATTACCTGAAAATCAACGAAGGGTATTTTCCAGAAGGATCACGAAGATACGCAAAAGAGCAACCAGAGGGGGAGAGTTTACGGAGTTCCGCCGCCGCTCCGTGGCGGAAACCTATAGAGAAGAAAAGCCATCTCCGGCGGGCAGATTCCGCCGGGGAGATCACCTCCCGGAAGGGGAGATCATCGCCATCGTCATCACCATCGTCACGGGCATCATCGAGATCATCATCAACATCATCCCCAACATCAGCACCATCTCCATCTTCATCCAATCTCATCTCACAATTGTAACTTGTGTTGTAATCCGTACTATCTATCCTCTCTACTCTATCGGTGTTGATTACTACTTTGTGGTGAATGCTATTGAGTTTTGTTGGAGAAATATCATTGTGTCCAGATTGTTTATCATCCATCTATCTCCACTTATCATGATCTCTTTTATGTCTTGTGAGTAGTTACTTTAGTTCTTGAGGACATGGGAGAAGTCTTGTTGTTAGTAGTCATATGATGTTGAAGTAATATGTGTTGTTTGATACTTAAGTTGTGTTGTTATTTTCCTAGTGGTGTTGTGTGATTCGAACACTCAACACTTCGCCTTACTAAGGACCTAGGGGAATACATTGTGTACAAAGAATGCTTACGGTGGGTTGCCGGAGTGACAGAAACCTGAACCCCAGTTCGCACGCTTTTGCACAAGGGAACAATGGATCATCGATCGTATTGCTATGGTTAGGCATTTGCCATAAATACTATCTTGTATTTGCGGATGCTTGCAAGGTGTTTAATCATAAGAGTGCTCTCATCTTAGTCTAGAGGGTGTACTGGCATAGACCCACCCACTCAACACTTATCAACACATCACATAGTACCGATACGGAATATGGCGAAAGCACATGACTACCTCTCCCGTGTGTCCTCAAGAACACTTTAGCCTTTATAAGTTCAGTTGCTAGGCCTCTCCTTTGCTCAGAAAGGATTGGGCCACTTGTTACTCTCCAGTGCCTTTTACTTTGCTCGCTTTTACTTTCCTGTTGCTTATATCAAGAAAACCCCTAAAAAGTTATCTTTCAGTGCTTGCAGTTATTCCTTGCTCAGAATCACTTATCAATACCTTCCGCTCCTCGTTGGGTTCGACACTCTTACTTATCGAAAACGCTGCAATAGATCCCTTACGGTTGTGGGTCATCAGCTGCCACGAAGCTTCTTGACGAGATGGTGACCAATTATTCCCAATGGCACACCAAACGCGCTCCAACAGGTAGGAAGGTAAACTCTGTCGAGGAGATTTCCTCCCTAAATGAAAAAGTTGACTTGATCATGTCTCTACTTTCCAAGCAATCTTCTATTGATCCTCATGATGTTCCTTTAAATTCTTTGATTGCTCAAGATCAAGTAGATGTGAACTTTATCTCTAGAAACAATTTCAATAACAATGCTTATAGGAGTAATTTTGGTAGCAACCCTAGACCGTTCCCCTCTAATTCCTATGGGAACAACAATTCTTATCCTAGCACCAAGAACTCCACTTCTGAACTAGAGATTATGCTTAAAGACTTCATCACTACCCAAAAGGCCTTCAATAAGAGTGTAGAAGAAAAACTAGACAAACTAGATAATCTCTCTTCGAAGGTAGACAATTTAGCCCATGAGGTAGAGTTGCTTAAAATTAGAACTTCTCCTCTTGAGGAGAGGAAGACCACTCCTATGAATGCTATTCAAGTGCAAATTAATGAAAACATTAGGATGATGGCTAAACTTAAAAAGAGATGGGCTAGAGAAAAGGAGGAAGAAGATAGAATTAAGAGCCTTCCTACCCACCACACTGTTGCTACTATTCAAGTTGTTGAGGATATCCAAACTCTTAGAACCCAATGCACTCCTAGTCCCATTGGACCTATTAATGGTGATGTTATGACCTCAACCGTAGAAGAAGAAACTCCTATGACCATAGAAGCTACCAAACAAGTGAGCCTAAAGGACACCACTACCACTTTACTTGATAGTAGTGACCTTGATTTTGATAATTGCACCCTTTTTGAAGTTATTGGTTTTCTTCACAAGATGTCTAGAGATCCCCACACTAGCACACTTAATCTTGCCTTCACGGAGCATATCACTAATGCTCTCATCAAAGTTAGGGAGGAGAAGCTTAGGGTAGAAGCCTCCATACCTAGAAAGCTAGAAGATAGTTGGGATCCTATGATTAAAATTAAGTTGAATAACTTCTCTTGCTATGCTTTATGTGATGTTGGAGCTAGTACCTCCGTTATGCCCAAAAGAATGTATGATATGTTTGAATTGAAACCTTTTGATCCTTGTTCTTTTGGTGTTCGTCTTGTTGATTCTTCCGTAAAGAAACCTTTGGGGAAGATCGACGATGTTCTTATCATTGTCAATGACAATTATGTTCCCGTTGATTTTACTATTATGGATATTGAATGTGAACCTTCATGTCCAATTATTTTGGGACGTCCTTTTCTTCGCACCGTTGGTGCTATCATTGACATGAAAGAGGGGTATATAAAATTCCAATTCCCTCTCAAGAAAGGGATGGAACACTTCCCTAGAAAGAAGATTAAGTTTCCTTTTGAGTCCGTTACACGGGCTAGCTATTCTCTTACTCTTGATAAAACTTGATCTTCTCTTTTTGCATCATGCCTAGCTTAAAGGCATAAAAGAAAGTGCTTTTGGGAGGCAGCCCACAACGAATTAGGTTTTATTTTGCTTTTGTTGTGTCTTGATGTTTGTTAATACAGTAGCATCATCATTGTATCTTTTCTTTTCAGCTTTGTGCCAAGTATAGCCTCCGATTGCAAGAAAGTTCAAAAGTTGTGACGTGCTGTCCAGAAAACAGATTCTGTCCTAGGACAGAAAAATTCGAATAAAATCACCAGATCATCTTTTTGATCTGAATTGTTTTGACAGCGTGCTCTATACAATTGTCTTTCGAGCGTCTGTTCTGAGTTTTTTGATTTGAGTTGCAGAAGTGCCCCGAAACAATTATTTACTACCTGCTGGTCTGTTTTTCACAGATTCTGTCCTGTTTTGCCTTTTCTTCATTTTGCAAACCTTGAGCTTGCTTTTTCTTTGCAAAAACCTTTTGGCAATCTTGAGAAACAGTAGCTCTTCAAGATTATTTTTATTTCCAGTAGGGAAAAATTATTTTATTGTGGGTACTAACCTCGCTAATCAGATTATGATGAGTTATGTATGAAGGGAGTTTTCAAGTGTGCGAGGGAAGATGATAAAAGAAGATTCAGGAGGGTCAAACGCTCAAGCTTGGGGATGCCCCCGTGCACCCCCAAGAAATATTCAATAAGACTCAAGAGTCTAAGCTTGGGGATTCCCCCATGCATCCCCTTCTCCATCAACAATTATCAGTTCGTCTTTCGTTCCACTATATATCACTTAATGCGTTATGTGCTATGCTTGGAGCGTCTTGCTCTTAGTTTCCTTTTTTTTAGTTTTCTTTAGCTTTGCTTGCTGTTCATAACAAGTTAGAACCCAGCTTTCTTTGTGTGGGAGAGAAACACGCTCCACTTCAACCTAGAACACAACATAGGATTTTCATGCTTATCTTTGCTGTGTGTGTTCTTTGTCTTTCCATAGCTGCTGTCATGTTTAGCTCTTAGTTTTCATGCTTTTCTTTTTAAAGAGCTTTTGTTTAGTTGGTTGCTGAACTCTCTTGAGTTTTCATGTTTATCTTGTTAAGAGAGTTTGCCTGTTGCACTGAGTTGTGTGTCTTAACTTAAAGTAGGTAATTGAGGTTGCTATTTAATTTTAGTAGTAACTTGCAATAGTTTTGAGGTATTGCCATGAGTAATGTCTGAACTTTTGGTGTCAAGAGCTTTAGCCTATTAGTGATAGATGTCGTATTTTGGGAAAACCGTGTTTATTTTCGAAAACCTACAAAATAGTTGAGAACTTTAGCTACTAGATGGATCACTAATCTTTGGAGGGATCGAATATTAGAGTACACTCACGTAACATGAGTCGAGGATGCGCAAGGATAACCAAACCCCCATACACTCCTCCTCGGGGTACTTGCCTCTTTGTGAACCTCCTAATTAGATTGAGAGTTACCGATAATAAGTGCATGAGTTCTTCGGACTAATGTGAGTATTCAAAAGTTGACACTTCCAACTAGCCATATTTTTCTAGCCTCTTCGGTATCGTGCATTGCCCTTTCTCACCTCGAGAGTTGGCGCATACTTCGCCGGTGCATCCAAATCCTTGGCACAATATGCTCTGTCATCATAAGCCTCACTATATCCTTCTTCAAAACAGCCACCATACCTACCTATCAAGGCATTTCCATAGCCTTTCCGAGATACATTGCCATGCAACATCCATCTTCTCATGACTTGATCTTCATGTCATACATACTTTTTGCTTGATCGATGAGCCGCATGCTAGTTGGGCCTTGCCCTAATCATTGCTACATGACGCGCTAGTATCATTGCATATCCTGCTACACTGGCAGAGGCATACATTTGCATACATCATGATAGTTTCATCTTCTTTATGTTGAGTACTTTTGTAAAGTGTGAAAGATCTTCTATACTTCTTGTAATATATAGAGTGTTGCCCCTAAAGTGAGGAAAAGATCACAAAGAGGACAAAATCAAAAGATCCCAAAGAGGACAAATGAGAGTTAAATAGAAAGAGCCATTGAGGCCACAAAAAAAAAGAAAAATAGAAAAAAGAGAAAAAGAAATAAAAAGAGAGAAGGAGGCACACTACTATTCCTTTTGAGAGATCCACACTCGTACTTCATCTTATACCTTGTACTCCATAGAGATTATCATTCATGCATATAGCTATGTGGGGACCTTCACACTATAGAACTTGGCTTGTATATTCCAATGATGAGCCTCCTCAAAAGAGCTCTAGGTCTTCTTGAGCAAGCAAGTTGGATCCACCCACACTAGTTCCATTGGAGAGCTTACCTTAGCTCATATGTGCATCCGTTGCATGGCAATCCCTACTCCTCACATCATATCTATCATTTGGTTTTCTCTCGCCTATGATTGTCCTCATTGATGTGAGCCTTTCACACCTTTTTTGTCTTCCCCCTTCATCATTTTTCTCTCTTTGCCATCCTAAGTGTCAACTTTCTTGCTTACGCTCATCCATTGCATGAGTGCTCAAAATATCGAAAGGGAGTGGATCATTTTGACTTGTACCTGGCTAGTGGTCTGGGATGAGTCAAGATAAGATTCCAAAGAAGACCAAGTGTGAAACTTTAGTAGATTAAGTTCTCAATAATACAAAAACTATGTTTTACTCTGTCGTATATCCCTATCCCCTTTCTTGCACGCAAACACCATTTGGAGACATTCGAGTCACGGACAGCGAGAACTCTTGCATCTTTATGTTCTTATGTTGCTTGTTACAATGCTAATATAGACTCTTGCTTGTTATGACTTGAATTGAATTACATGCCTTGATTGCTTTACTTAAAAGTTCTTATATGGTTGATAGCATGTCACCACAGAAATTATGCTTGTTATCATTTACCTACTCGAGGACGAGCAGGAATTAAGCTTGGGGATGTTGATACGTCCAAAACGTATCTATAAATTATGCTTGCTCCATGCTTCTTTTGTGTGATATTGCTATGATATTGATGCACTTCCATGCACTTTTGATCATATTTGGACTAACCTATTAACTCAGTGCACCACAGTGCCAGTTCCTGTTTTCTGCTGTTTTTCTATTTTAGGTTTCCCCCATATTAAAAGTGCTCCAAAAATTCCAGGAAAAATATAGAAAAATCAGCGTACAGGAAGTTTTGCGAAGAACCAAAGATGGGCCAGAGGGGAGCCAGGGGAGGCCCAGGAGGCCACCTGGCGCGGCCCCACCCCTGGCCGCGCCAGGGGGGGCGCCTGGGGCCCCTGCTCCGCCTCTGGCTGCCCCCCTTCGCATATATATCCCTCTCGTCCCGAAACCCTCGAGGACAGAACCCTTTTTCGCGATCTCGCCTCTGTTCCACCGTCGCAGCGCTTCCAAGATCGGGAGCATCAGGAGAGCTCTTCCCAGCACCCTGCCGGAGGGGAGAACCACCACCGGGAGCTTCTCCACCACCATGGACGCTTCCCGGATGAGTCGTGAGTAGTCCACCTTGGACCATGGGTCCATGATCAGTAGCTATGTGATGTTCTCCTCCCCTCTTTGCTCTTCATGGTTTAGACCTCGTGAGCTGCCCTACATGATCGAGGCACATATGTAATCTTTTTGTTGTTGCTTTGCTGAGTTTGCTGGGATCTGATGGATTATGAGACTATGTTCAGATTGTGTTTGAGTAATATATTTGATTCACCTCTTTTATATCTTTGTTCTTGAGTAATTCTTGCATGTTCTCTGTTGCTGTTTATTGCTTTGGCCAAGTAGTAGGTAGTAACTCCAAGAGGGAGCGTTATGCTTGATTGTGGGTTCATGCCCCCTGATGACTAGCTTGAGTGACAGAAACATGAGTCTAGGGGATGTGCTGTTGCCACAACGGAGAAGACAACGGTGCTTGTACTTGCGGGTGCAAGGATTGTTTACTTTACGCAAAGTTCTTTTAATGCAGTTGTCTGTTGCTTTGAGTTTACACTTTGGGTGGGATTCGCAACTTAATACCAGCAAGATGTTCTGGATAGATATCTCAAGGTGGATGATTAGTAGTAGATGCAGATGGATTTCGATCTACTTGCCTTGGCGTACCGCCCATGCTTTTGAGCCTCTACCTTTCTTTGCAACATAGTTAGCATTGTTTTGCGCACATAATCCTGTCAATTGCCCAGCTGTAATTTGTTTACCTCGCTTTGTTGTTTTATCGTCTTTTGGGAGAGAGACATCACTAGTGAACATCATGGGACCCCGGTCCATATTACCACCGCTGATCACACCTTCTATTTACTTCCTATTTTTATTTCCTAGTTGCAGTCATAGCTATCATTATTATCTCTTGTGTTTGATCCTTTGTAAACAACAAGGCCGGAGGGATTGACAACCTCTCTGTACTCGTTGGGAGCAAAGTTATCTGTATCTGTGTGCAGGTCCCGTCAACCGCTAAGTTTCTGGCGCCGTTGACACCTACTTGTCGACCCTCGGAGTCTCACGGGATTCGATCCTTGGTATCTTTGCCAAGGGAAATTTGCCGCTACGCTACATCTCAACCTTCCACTTGGGGTAACCAACGAGGGGCGAGAAGCCATCAGCAGCTATGAGGATGATCGTTACGGACCCAATCCGTATAGTTGCTACCATCATCTTTCAGCTTGGATTTCTCTAGGAACGCGTTGAAGTTGAGGGTGACATGAGTGTGGGCCATTTGATCTACAAGACATATTGTAAAGAATTTAGACTAAGTTCATGACAATTAAGTTCATCTAATCAAATTTAATGAACTCCCACTCAGATAGACATCTCTCTAGTCATCTAAGTGAAAACATGATCCGAATCGACTAAGCCGTGTCCGATTATCACGTGAGACGGACTAGTCATCAACGATGAACATCTTCATGTTGATCATATCTTCTATACGACTCATGTTCGACCTTTCGGTCTTCCGTGTTCCGAGGCCATGTCTGTACATGCTAGGCTCGTCAAGTAAACCCTAAGTGTATTGCGTGTGTAAATCTGGCTTACACCCGCTGTATGGGAATGTTAGAGCCTACCACACCCGATCATCACGTGGTGCTTCGGAACAACGATCCTTAGCAACGGTGCACAGTTAGGGGGAACACAATTCTTGAAATTTTAGTGAGAGATCATCTTATTTACTACCGTCGTTCTAAGCAATAAGATGCATAAACATGATAAACATCACATGCAATCAAATAAAGTGACATGATATGGCCAATATCATTTTGCTCCTTTGATCTTCATCTTCGGGGCACCATGATCATCTTTGTCACCGGCATGACACCATGATCTCCATCATCATGATCTCCATCATCGTGTCTTCATGAAGTCGCCTCGCCAAACATTACTTCTATTACTATGGCTAACGTTTAGCAATAAAGTAAAGTAATTACATGGCGTTATTCAGTGACACGCAGGTCATACAAAAAATAAGACAACTCCTATGGCTCCTGCCGGTTGTCATACTCATCGACATGCAAGTCGTGATTCCTATTACAAGAACATGATCAATCTCATACATCACATATATCATTCATCACATCTTTTTCGCCATATCACATCACATAGCACATGCTGCAAGAACAAGTTAGACGTCCTCTAATTGTTGTTGCAAGTTTTACGTGGCTGCTATAGGTTTCTAGCAAGAACAATTCTTACCTACGCCAAAACCACAACGTGATATGTCAATTTCTATTTACCCTTCATAAGGACCCTTTTCATCGAATCCGATCCGACTAAAGTGGGAGAGACAGACACCCGCTAGCCACCTTATGCAACTAGTGCATGTCAGTCGGTGGAACCAGTCTCACGTAAGCATACGTGTAAGGTCGGTCCAGGCCGCTTCATCCCACGATGCCGCCGAATCAAGATTGAATTAGTAGCGGCAAGAGAATTGAACAAATCTACGCCCAAAACTGCTTTGTGTTCTACTCGTGCAAGATGCTACGTAAAGACATAGCTCTGATACCACTGTTGGGGAACGTAGCAGAATTCAAAAAAAAAATTCTACACTTCACCAAGATCAATCTAAGGAGTCATCTAGCAACGAGGGATAAAGGAGTGCATCTACATACCCTTGTAGATCGTGAGCGGAAGCGTTCAAGAGAACGTGGATGATGGAGTCGTACTCGTCGTGATCCAAGTCACCGATGATCCCAGCGCCGAACGGACGACACCTCCGCGTTCAACACACGTACGGTGCAGCGACGTCTCCTCCTTCTTTATCCAGCAAGGGGGGAGGAGAGGTTGATGGAGATCCAGCAGCACGACGGCGTGGTGATGGATGCAATGGAAATTCTGCAGGGCTTCGCCAAGCACCCGCGGGAGGAGGGAGAGGTGTAACGGGGGGAGAGGGAGGCGCGAGGAGCAAGGGTGCGGCTGCCCTCCCTCCCCCCACTATATATAGGGGCCAGGGGGCGCCGGCGCTAGGAGATGCAATCTCCTAGGGGGGGCAAGGGGGAGGCTTGCCCCCCAAGGCAAGATGGGCGCCCCCACCCCTAGGGTTCCCAACCCTAGGCGCAGGGGGGAGGCCCAAGGGGGTGCGCCAGCCCACTATGGGCTGGTTCCCCTCCCCTACGGCCCATGGGGCCCTCCGGGATGGGTGGCCCCACCCGGTGGACCCCTGGGACCCTTCCGGTGGTCCCGGTACACTACCGGTGACCCCCGAAACTCTCCCGATGGCCGAAACTCGACTTCATATATATAATTCTTTACCTCCGGACCATTCCGGAACTCCTCGTGACGTCCGGGATCTCATCCGGGACTCCGAACAACGTTCGGGTTATTGTGTGCATATATCTCTACAACCCTAGCGTCACTAAACCTTAAGTGTGTAGACCCTACGGGTTCGGGAGACACGTAGACATGACCGAGACGACTCTGCGGTCATTAACCAACAACGGGATCTGGATACCCATGTTGGTTCCTACGTGTTCCTTGATGATCTCATCGGATGAACCATGATGTCAAGGATTCACTTAATCCCGTATGCAATTCCCTTTGTCTATCGGTATAGTACTTGCCCGAGATTCGATCGTCGGTATACCGATACCTTGTTCAATCTCGTCATGGGAAGTCTCTTTACTCGTTCCTTAATACATCATCTCGTGACTAACTCCTTAGTCACATTGAGCTCATTATGATGATGTCTTACCGAGTGGGCCCAGAGATACCTCTCCGTCACACGGAGTGACAAATCCCAGTCTCGGTTTGTGCCAACCCAACAGAAACTTTCGGAGATACCCATTGCGTACCTTTATAGCCACCCAGTTACGTTATGACGTTTGGCACAGCCAAAGTATTCTTACGGTATTCGGGAGTTGCACAACCTCATGGTCTAAGGAAAAGATACTTGACATTGTAAAAGCTTTAGCATTACGAACTACACGATCTCGTGCTAGGCTTAGGATTGGGTCTTGTCCATCACATCATTCTCCTAATGATGTGATCCCGTTATCAATAACATCAAATGTCCATGATCAGGAAATCGTGACCATCTGTTGATCAACGAGCTAGTAACTGGAGGCTTTACCACGGACACGTTGTGGTCTATGTATTCACACATGTATCACTGTTCCCATACAATACAATTCAAGCATGAATAACAGACAATTATCATGAACAAGGAAATATAATAATAACCATTTTATTATTACCTCTAGGGCATATTTCCAACAGCTTGCTCGTCTTTGGCTTGATCCTGGTGATCTACACTTGATTTGTATGTCCTGAGTTGTGACTTTTTCGAAAAGGGGCGCTTTATTACTTAAAAGGTTTAAGCATTACACCCGGTCTCTGCATAATTAAGATGCACACAGTCAAAAAAAAATTCTCTCACACAATTAAAAAGCTAAATACAAAGAGACATGTAGAGTCCGTGTAACGCCTAAAGTGAAGGGAGGGCCAATCCTAAGATCATGCTGCCACCCATGTTGGGTAAAAGTATCCCTCGTCGCAGCCTCCAATCGTGTACACACCTCCGTAAACAGGTCACGGTTCTTCACGCGTTGTAGAGAGGACCATAAATGAAGAGTCCCGGTACATCTGTAGATAACCTGCATCAGAGAAGTACTTTTATCATTAAACACCTTATCATTTCTACATAGCTAAAGCGACCAAATAACGGCAAGCTCTCCCACCCTGAGAAGAGTTCTAAACTTGTGATCAATCCCATGTAACCAGTTGCCAAATACATTAGCAACACTACAAGAAGGATACACGCCAGAAGCTATTTGGATGACTGACCATATAGAACGAGTCAATTTGCATTGGAAGAATAAATGTTTTATTGTCTCATTATGATGACAAAAGACACATTGCGGACTTCCATGCCAATTCCTCTTAATAAGGTTATCTTTAGTAAGAATCACTCCACGACGAAGATGCCATGCGAAGATTTTATTCTTAAGATGTATCTTCATCTTCCAGATCTTTTTGTTATTATCAACTGGCACATCAGACTGGATTAACGCTCTATACATGGACTCCACTGAGAATTTTCCATTCCCATGGAGATTCCATCGAAATACATCAGACCCATGTGACAATTGCACCGTGGACAACCGCTGAAGCAGGATGTTCTACGATTGGAGTCTGGGTCCAATTAAATCTCTTCTGAACGTCACATTTGGTGGAAATGATTCCAATACCGTGGCGATAGTATCACCCTTGTGGCGCACAATATTGTATAGAGCCGGATATTGTTCCCGGAGTGTGGCATTTTCTAGCCACTTGTCCTCCCAGAATCTAATTTCTGATCCGTCCTTAATAAAGAAGGATCCATAGCAGAAGAAATATTTCTTCGTAGCCATTAGACCCGCCCAAAAGTGGGAATCCCTAGGCTTCCAGTATACTTGGGATACCGCCTTCGAACCCACATATTTCCTCCTCGGGAGGGTTTTCCATACACCATCTTCCGTTAGTAATTTAAACAACCATTTGCCGAGGAGGGCCTTATTCTTAACCTCAAGGTCATGAATGCCCAACCCGCCTTGGTCTTTGGGAAGGCAAACCACACTCCATTTAGCCAATCGATATTTCTTTCTCTCGCTATCTCCTTGCCAAAAGAATCTTGATCGAAAATAATCCAATCTATGTAAAACTCCTTTCGGCAACTGGAAGAAGGAAATCATATATAGTACCATATTACTTAGTACTGAATTTATGAGAACCAATCTTCCACCCAGAGATAGCAATTTTCCTTTCCAACTACTAAGTCTTTTTTTGTAGTCTCTCCTCGACGTGTTTCCATTCAGCATTTGTGAGTCTCCGATAATGTATCGGTATCCCCAAATATGTGATCGGAAACTGGCCCAACCCGCATCCAAACAGTTCGGCGTACAGGTGGGCCTCGTCTTGAGCGTCGCCAAAGCAAAACAATTCACTTTTATGAAAATTGATCCTAAGACCCGAGAGTTGCTCGAATGTTGATAATATCAGTTTTATATTTCAAGCTTTCTCAAGGTCATGATCCATGAAGAGAATCGTATCGTCGGCATATTGATGTATAGAGAGACCACCATCAACTAGATGATTTACTACGCCATCAATTTGGCCATCAATCTTAGCACGCTCAATCATGACCGCTAGCATATCCGCCACTATATTGAATAGCATGAGCGATATCGAGTCACCTTTTCGCAATCCCTTTTTCGTTTAGAAATAGTGTCCAACGTCATCATTGACCTTAATGGCAACACTACCTCCAGAAACGAAGCTATTGATCATTGCGCGCCACTCTGCAGAAAATCTTTTCATTCTGAGAGTCTGTTGAAGAAAGGGCCACTTGACTTTGTCATAAGCCTTTTCAAAGTCTATTTTGAGTACCACCCCATTCAACTTTTTTCGGTGTAATTCATGGACTGTTTCATGAAGGATAACAACTCCATCTAGGATGTGTCTTCCTTGCACAAAAGTTGTCTGTGAAGGACGAACCACATGTTCAGCAATCGAATTTAGCCTAATAGTCGCAACTTTCGTGAATATTTTAGAACTAACATTAAGGAGACAAATAGGTCTATATTGTTGTATCCTTTCAGCCTCATTAACCTTAGGTAATAAAATAATCTCACCGAAGTTTAAGCGAAACAATTATAGCTGGCCAGCATGTAGGTCACCAAAAAAAAGTAGGAGATCCGGTTTAATGACATCCCAGAAGTTCTGATAGAACTCTGCGGGAAAACCATCTGGACCCGGGGCTTTGTTATGCTCCATTAGGAAAACCGCCTTTCTAACTTCCTCTTCGGAGTATGGGGCTGTTAGAAGGTTGTTTTCCTCATCAGAGACCTGGGGGATGTTATCTGTTCGGGACTCATCCATTGAGAAGTTTCCTTCCTATGGGGCTCCGAACAAATTCTTATAATAATTAATGATATACGATTTAAGTTGTTCATGCCCCTCAATTGTGCCTTCATCCTGTTCTAGGGAATGAATAATTTTCTTCCGGTGTCTGCCATTGGCGACTCCATGGAAAAAATCTAGTATTCGAATCATCTTTTAGGATAAACTGAGAGTTAGAATGTTGGTACCATCTGAGTTCCTCTTCACGCAACATGTTAGCTATCTGTGCATTCGAATGACTCTTAGTCTTGATTTCATGCTCAGATAGAGGTCTAACCTCCACCAAAGCTTCTAATTCATCAATGATAGATGAAAAACGAAGCTTCTCCTTTTTGGGGATACCCACTGTATGTCTAGCCCAACCACCTAGGAATTTACGTAATGCACGCATTTTGTTATTCCATCTGTGTATCGGGGTAGGCCCGGCTACCGGTTTTTCCCACACCTCCTTGACCATGCCATGGAAGCCATCCCGAAGCAATCACCCAAGTTCGAACTTGAACTTTCGTCTGTGTTGTGGTCGTGGCAACCCAGTGGTTAGGAGAATGGGTGCGTGGTCTGATATAGCCTCGATACGAGGTAGAGCACGAACAGACACCATAGGAAATTTAGATTCCCAGTCAGTATCCATTAAAACGCGATCTAGTTTCTCATATGTTGGTTCCGGAAGACTGTTCGCCCAAGTGAGTTGTTTTCCAATCATGGAATCCTGAGTTGTGACTTATGGTGAACTCATTGTGATAGCTTTATTTATAAACTTGGGTTCCTGACTTTTCTCTAAAAAACAATCAATGGGTCGAATGGTGTTGTCCGTCTTGCTTCTCACGAACGACAACAGTCTCCTCTAAAAGGAACATGTCATTATTAGTGCATCTAGGGACAATTATTCGTTTTGCAAATCAGCAAGGGGCAATTATTGAGAAGGGGCGAGTTCTTTCTTTTCTCGAATGTGCAAAATTTTACAACATTTTACCCCGCAAAAATTATAACATTATATTTTCACATGTGGCGCGCAAAAGGTAAACAAATATGTATTTATAAATGGGCTTACTTTGTATCTTATTAGACTTGAATTTTTTCCCCGTGTAGCCACCAAATCATAATATTTTCAAAGGAAATTTCACACATTCACACTGAACACATATAAGTTTACATGGAATGGCACGGACGAGACCTCCTAGCCCGTGCTCATGCATGATGTGTTGTTGGGCCGCCCAGTTACACCTAGTTGATCGATGGACTGGTTGACTGTGGAATTTTGAAAAGGATAAAAAACAAAAAAATGGTCATAAATTTGAGAAGTTCATAAACTTGGGAAAAAATGTTCATGAATTTGACAAGGTTCATAAAATTTGGGAAAAATCACAAATTTTCAATTTTGTTACAAATTCGAAATAAATGAAAATTTGAAGAAAAACACATGAGTTTGAACAAGAATCATGGATTTGAAAAAATTTTAAAGTTTAAAAATATTCAAGCATTTCAAAAAAGTATAAGGAATTTGGAAACAAAGTGCGAATTCTAAATAATCATGGGCTTGATAAGCAAATGTTGATTTGAATAATTTCATGGATTTGAAAACAGTTCATGAATTTGAAAATTTAAAAGTTAAAAAATGATAACAAAACTGGAAAATATTTGTAGGTTTCAGAAAAGTTTGCGAGAACGAGAAACAAAGAAAAAGGAAAAGCAAAAAACAGTACAAAATTCGTCTTGGAATAAACAAGGAGAAAGCCTCTCTAAAAAAATTAATACTCCCTCCGTTCACTTTTATAAGACCTTTTAGACATTTAAGACAACACCTAATATAGTGCAATTTCAGCTGTCCTAACGGACTTACAAAAGTGAACAGAGGGAGTAGAAGTTTCTAGAAGACTCCTAAGATCGGTGATTAAAAAATCATGTATGGAACGTACGAACTAGCGAACCTAGTGCGCCCGGCGTATGTTCTAAAGAACAAAAAGGAGTTAAATGGCCAGGCCCAAGGTCAAATTGGGGTGTGCGTGCCGTTGCAATAACACTAGTATCCGGTGCATAAGGCGCTGAATATGATCTGGGGCATGGACATGCCGCGGCCGGTTATTACGCATACCAGGATTTATGCATATTTTAAAAAAATCTGGGGCAAAAACGACATTACTCTCATCCAGAACGAACATGCACACTTATTTGAAAAAGGGTAACACTAGGCGCCGGCGCGCCGTTGTTAGAAGGGAAAGAGAGGACCCAAACGTTCCGGCCGGTCGCGTCCCAGCGGTCCAGCGGTCCAATCCAGCGAGCTCCAGCTTGGGCACTGTGCCCTGTCGCCTGGACATCCTCCTGCCCCACCGGCCACCATCCCCTCATCTGGACCCCCTCTCATCGCCGCTCCGGCGTTGCTGGATGCCGCACTCGCCGCTAGTCGCCACCTTCTTCTCTCAGGTTTCTCGACCGGTCCACGCATGTAGCAAAAACTTCACCCGCGGGTTCCAGCTCCTCCTCGCTGGTGATGCCGCGGCTCCGCCAACACCAGTCGTCGGTTGCAGTTCCGCTGGATGCAGCTATTGTTGCTGTCGGTTGTAGCTCGACGTCAGCCGTCGCCGCTGGCATCTAGCTCCCATGGCCGCCCATTGCAGGTTTCTATTGCACAGTCATAGCAAATGGAGACAACGATTGCAGCAAAGAAAGTCAGTCACTGTCGTCGCCGGTTGTAGCTCGTCATTGCGTCTAGAAAAGAATGGATGTACCAAAAGTCATTAACGGATGTAGCAAAAACCTATGACACTTGCAGCAAAAAAGTCGTCGCCTCCGTCGCGGGTCACAGCTCAATCATGATGGTAGTTGTAGCAAAATGTGATGCTGATTGTTGCAAAATTTGATGCTAGTTGTAGCAAAACTGCGATGCTGGCTGTGTGTTGTAGCAAGATGTGATGCCGATTGTAGCTAAATGCTATGTCGGTTATAGCAAAATGGTATGTCGGTTGAAGCATGCAGCAAAAATTGTGACGTTAGTTTTTTGCTAGGAGCAGCGCCGTACCGTCCTCACCGTTCAGCGTGTGCTCGTGGTTGCAGGCTTGCAGCTCTGATTGTAGCGCCCCAATAGCTAGTTCCCGTAGCTTCGCCGGCGAGGACTCGAAGCCGTAGTTGGGCGGAGGCCATCGCTTAGATCCGAGGGCTGCAAACGGCCATGGCCGCACGTAGCTAGCGGGTATATCAATTGCGAAGGAGGATGGGAGAGGGGCTTGCCGGTCATGAAGGATAGGCAGCGTTTGGCTCCGTCGCACGTCGCACGCGAGTACTCGCTGCCGGTGAGAAAGCTTCTAGAGGTTGCGAGCAGCATGGGGGAGGGCGTGCAGGAGTAGAGCCGCGATGGGTTGAAGATGAAAGAAAAGAAGGAAAAGTCACGTGGGACCCATCATATACAAGCGTCTCGCGCGGGGTGGTTTTTCGTGTCACCTGAGCTGGCGGAAAGTTCGGTCGATACACCGGCTCCAAATGTTTACCAGTGCATAAGGATCTGGGACAAGACCGACGTTACTTTCATCGTGCCAAGTATACTAATCTTTCATCAGATAAAAACGACATTACTCTCATCTAGAACGAACAGGCACAGTTATTTGAAAAAGGGCAATGTTAGGTGCCGGCGTGCCGGTGTTAGAAGGGATAGAGAGGACCCAAACGGTCCGGCCGGTCGCGCCCCAGCCGTGCAATCCAGCGAGCTCCAGCCATCTGATCCGCACATTGACCTCCCTCTCTCCTTCTTCCTCTCCGCGCGCAGCTCGGGCACTGCCCCCTGTCGCCTGGACATCCTCCTGCCCCACCGGCCACCACCCCCACATCTGGACCCCCTCTCACCACCGCTCCCGCGCTGCTGGATATCGCACTCGCCGCCAGTGGCCACCACCTTCTCTCAGGTTTCTCGCCGGGTCCATGCATGCATGTAACAAAAACTTCTGGGTTGCAGCTCCTCCTCGCTGGTGATGGCCGCGGCTCCGGCAACACCAGTCGTCGGTTGCAGTTCTGTTGGATGCAGTTATTGTTGCCGCCGGTTGCAGCTCGACGTCAGCTGTCGCTGCTGGCATCCAGCTCCCATGGCTGCCCGTTGCAGGTTTTTATTGCACAATCATAGCAAACGGAGACAGCGATTGCAGCAAAGAAAGTCAGTCACTGTCGTCGCCGGTTGTAGCTTGCCATTGCAGGTAGCAGCCATTGCGTCTAGAAAAGAATGGATGTACCAAAAGTCATTGCCGGATGTAGCAAAAACCTACGACGCTTGGAGCTGAAAAGTCGTCGCCGTCTTCACGGGTCGCAGCTCGATCGTGATGGATGTAGCAAAATGTCATGCCGATTGTAGCAAAAATCGATGCTAGTTGTAGAAATACTACGACGCCGGCTATGTGTTGTAGCAAAACGTGACGCCGGTTGTAGAAAAATGCGATGTCGGTTGTAGAAAAACGGTATGCCAGTTGAAGCATGTAGCAAAAACTGCGACGTTAGTTTTTTGCTAGGAGCAGCACCGCCCCGTCTCACTGTTCAGCGTGTGCTTGTGGTCGCAGGCTTGCAACTCTGATTGCAGTGCCCTAACAGTCGGTTCCCGTAGCTTCGCCGGCGAGGACTCGAAGCCGTAGTTCGGCGGAGGCCATCGCTGAGATCTGAGGGTTGCAGACGGCCATGGCCGTAGGTAGCTAGCGGGTATACGAATTGCGAAGGAGGATGGGAGAGGGGCTTGCCGGCCATGAAGGATAGGCGGCATTGGGCACCGTCACACGCCAGCACTCGCTGCCGGTGAGAGCGCTTCTAGAGGTTGCGAGCAGCATGGGGGGACCGTGCAGGAGCAGAGCCGCGATGGGTTGAAGGTAAAAAAAAGGATGAAAAGTCACGCAAGATCCATCATATGAGCAGTTTTAGCATGGTCCCTCTTACCCCCTCTTTTCACATGAGAGGTAAGAGTATGTAGTAGATCTAAGCCGTTGATCACATTAATTAGTGGTCGGATTAACTCTTACCTTCTTACCTCATATGTAAAAATAAGGGGTAAGAGGGAGCATGTTAAAATTTGCCCCATCATATACACGCGTCTCGCGGAGTGGTTGTTTTCGTGTCGCCTGAGTTGGCGAAAAGTTCAGCCGACACACCGGCTTCAAATGTTTACCTTTGGAAAAAGATCTGGGACAAGAACGACATTACTCTCATGGTGCCAAGTAATAAAAGGATTCAGGTAGGAAAAGTGTCAAAGTATGGGTACGAATCCATCTCAGCTAGCGTTGACGTGAACGATCTCGACTCGGAATTTTTTAATTTTTTTTTAGAATCATCTCGACTCGGAAGTGAGGTGCGAGCGTACATACGGGCCTTCCAACCCAAGTCGATTTCTTCAGGCCAGGCCTTCAAAAAGGGGGCTGACCCCCAGCCCAGGTATCATCTTCACCACAACCCGAGCGCCCAGGTATCATCTTCACCACAACCCGAGCGCAAAACTAGCGCTCCACATCCAACGAGAGAGACGCAGCAAGTCAACCAGCGAGAGTTGAAGGCGATGGCGAGCGCTGCGACATCGAAGAAGGCGGCGAACCGGCTGGTGGTGGAGGAGGCCACCACCAATGACGACAACTCCGTGTGCAACCTCCACCCGGCCACCATGGAGAAGCTCTCCATATTCCAGGGCGACATGGTGCTGCTCAAGGGCAAACGCCGCCACAACACGGTCTGCATGGCACTTGCCGACGACACCTGCGAGGGGCACAAGCTGAGGATCAACAAGGTGGCCCGCTCCAACCTGCGCGTGCGCATCGCCGACGTCGTGTCGGTGCACCTGTGCCACGACGCCAAGTACGGCAGACGCCTGCACATCCTCCCCGTCGACGACACCGTGGAGGGCATCGCGGGGAACCTCTTCGACGCCTACCTCAAGCCCTACTTCGTGGGCACCTACCGCCCGGTCCACAAGGGCGACCTCTTCCTCGTGCGTGGCGGCATGCGGAGCGTGGAGTTCAAGGTCATGGAGATCGACCCCGCGGTGGACTACTGCATCGTGGCGCCCGACACGGAGGTATTCTGCGAGGGTGAGCCGGTCAAGAGGGAGGACGAGGAGAGGCTGGACGACGTCGGCTACGACGACGTGGGTGGCATGGGGAAACCGCTGACTCTGATCAGGGAGCTCGTCGAGCTGCCACTCAGGCATCCGCAGATCTTCAAGAGCATCGGCGTCAAGCCTCCCAAAGGCATCCTCCTCTACGGCCCTCCCGGGTCGGGCAAGACGCTCATCGCCCGCGCGGTGGCCAACGAGACCGGGGCCTTCTTCTTCCTTATCAACGGCCCGGAGATAATGTCCAAGATGGCCGGAGAGAGCGAGAGCAACCTGAGGAAGGCGTTCGAGGAGGCTGAGAAGAACGCGCCCTCCATCATCTTCATCGACGAGATTGACTCTATTGCCCCCAACAGAGAGAAGACTCACGGCGAGGTCGAGAGGCGTATCGTCTCCCAGCTGCTGACGCTTATGGACGGCATGAAGGCCCGCGCGCACGTCATCGTCATGGGCGCCACGAACCGCCCCAACAGCATCGACCCTGCCTTGAGGCGCTTCGGGAGGTTTGATCGCGAGATCGACATCGGCGTGCCGGACGAGGTCGGGCGTCTCGAAGTGCTCCGCATCCACACCAAAAACATGAAGTTGGACGAGGACGTCAACCTTGAGGTGGTTGCCAAGGATACGCACGGCTACGTCGGCGCCGATTTGGCCGCGCTCTGCACCGAGGCGGCGCTGCAGTGCATCAGGGAGAAGATGGACGTGATCGACTTAGAGGACGACACCATCGACGCCGAGATCTTGAACTCCATGGCCGTCACCAATGACCACCTTAAGACGGCTCTCGTCGGCACCAACCCGTCTGCGCTACGCGAGACCGTCGTCGAGGTGCCCAACGTCAGCTGGAACGATATCGGTGGCCTCGACGGCGTCAAGAGGGAGCTGCAAGAGACCGTCCAGTACCCGGTCGAGCATCCGGAGAAATTCGAGAAATTCGGCATGTCGCCGTCCAAGGGCGTCCTCTTCTACGGGCCACCAGGATGCGGCAAGACCTTGCTGGCCAAGGCGATCGCCAACGAGTGCCAGGCCAACTTCATCAGCATCAAGGGGCCAGAGCTGCTCACCATGTGGTTCGGCGAGAGCGAGGCCAACGTGCGCGAGATCTTCGACAAGGCGCGTCAGTCTGCGCCGTGCGTCCTCTTCTTCGACGAGCTCGACTCCATCGCCACCCAGAGGGGCGGCAGGGTGGGCGACGCGGGCGGCGCGGCGGACAGGGTCCTGAACCAGCTGCTCACCGAGATGGACGGCATGAACGCCAAGAAGACGGTCTTCATCATCGGCGCCACCAATAGGCCGGACATCATTGACTCGGCGTTGCTCCGTCCCGGCCGCCTGGACCAGCTCATCTACATCCCATTGCCGGACGAGGCCTCGCGGCACCAGGTCTTCAAGGCCTGCCTCAGGAAGTCCCCCGTGGCCAAGGACGTCGACCTCGGTGCTCTCGCAAGGTTCACCGCCGGCTTTAGCGGCGCCGACATCACGGAGATCTGCCAGCGGGCGTGCAAGTACGCCATCAGAGAAGACATTGAAAAGGACATGGAGAGGCAGAGGATGGGGAAAGACAGCATGGAGGTGGACGGCGGGCAAGAAGAGGAGGCGGCGGAAATAAAGGCGGCTCACTTCGAGGAGTCGATGAAGTACGCGAGGCGGAGCGTGAGCGACGCCGACATCAGGAAGTACCAGGCCTTCGCGCAGACACTGCAGCAGTCTAGAGGGTTCGGCGCCGAGTTCCGCTTCCCGGCGCAGCCACAGGCGGCAGAAGCTACCGTCCACGCCACCGCGGCAGTTGATGAGGATGAAGACGATCTGTACAAGTGATCTAGTAACCATTGTTAGAAACTGAAGTACCAGAATATTAGTATAGGCTTTGTTTTTGTTGATTCTTTCCATGTACTCCCTTCGTCTTAAAATTCTTCTTACATGTGTCCAAATACGGATGTATCTAATTACACTTTACGTATCTAGAAAAATCTAAGACAAGAAGGGAGTACTTAGAACTCATCTAGATGAGATATAATTTGGTCTCATTCATCTCGAAAACAAGAACATATGCAACCCACGTCAACACACACGTATCTTATAGCATCACATCCAATGGCTATAAAAGGTGAATGAGACCAAATTATATATCATCTAGATGAGTTCTAGCAAACCTGTTCTTTTTTACATGGTAGAAATACAATTGATAAAATAATAAGCTTCTTGTTGTGCTTTCATAGACTCTGGAAACTAGCCTCAGCGTTAACTAAAATCACGACGAGTAAATTAGAAACTAGGTAAGTCCCGGTGTGTTGCACCGGAAAAACATTATGTATGCATGGATGATATACCAGGTCATGCTATTAAAAATTAACTCAACCAAAAACTTCATTAGGCTTAACCCTCCTTTTGGTTAACATCACACATGAGCAATGCCTGTATTTTCTTAAATAAAAAATTAAGGTGGAATGAAGTTGAGCAGATAATTATGTAAAATCCAAAGTAGTCCATAACTCTATAATCTATATAATAACTTATATGATATGTAATTCATGTCTTTGATCCATTAAAATTCACATGAATATTTTTGGAAAATCCACAAGGCAAACATAAATATTCTGAAAACATATATATCTGTGCAAGTTGGCTAGCAAGTTGACTGCTAGCCTGTTGTTTCTTTAGTTAGCCGGCCGGTTGACTGCTAGCCCAATTACATGGGATATTTTGTGCCTTCCAATTGCTTTTGCCAGCGTTGGGAGAGCGAGCTGCTATGAACGTCACATTTAGCAGATGATCCCACTGTATCGCCGTCCGAGCGCGTCATGCCCAGTCCGCCGCCGGTTGTGCCTACACTTGCTAGGGTTGCAGTTGTCACTACCCAATCCTCGTTCCAATTAGCCTCTAGACGTTTGGTGCTGCCGAACCGAGCAAGACCTCGTGCCACACTATTCCCACTTCATCCATTGGTGATGCCAGAGACTTGGATGCGTCTCCATGACATCCCTAAGAAACACAGACGCGAGGACCGCATCAAGGAAGGGCTCCGGATGCTGGGAAGACCAATTGTGGTCGATGAGCTCTCGCTCATCAGGTTGGGGCCAGTCAGGATGAAGATCGCTTGCCGTGCTCCCGAAAAGCTCAATGGAGTGGTGGAGGTCTGGTTTAACCATGAGGGTTACCAAATTAAAGTGGAGAGGGAAATCCTTCCTAAGCGCGGCGGAGATCGTGCCCCCCTAACGGTGGCCTCCTCCAACCCTCCCCCCAAGAGCTCGGCTCCTGCCAAGGAGCTGCGCCCGCTGGTGCCACCCGTCCAAGGCAAGCCCCCCCATCTCTGGCCTTGCCGACGGCCCGTGTGCGCAGGGCAAGGCAGCGGTCACCATCCCCTCGATTCCAGACGTGGGGGAGGACCCCGACGACAGTATGCACGACACCTCCATCGACACGGAAACCTGGGAGAAGCTAGGAGCTTTGACTACAGAGGCTGGGGCCATAGGGCTGGCGACCCAAGATACGGCAGTCAGCGTACCTCCTTTGGCTAGGTCGCTGGACACCTCCTTCAACGAATACGGCTCCAACCTGGTGGTGGCGACGCTTCCCATGTCGGGCAAAGAGGGGGCTGGTGCGTCTATCCCTCTGGCACCTTCCTCCCCCTCGGACAAGAACGCATATCTTGAGGTGGTGGTACTGGGCGATGGTGAGCTGACTCCGGGCCCTCGTCGAGGCTCAAGCGGCTCGGGTCGGCAGCCTAATAAGACGGCGGGAAGGAAGCCAACCACCAAGCAGGCACCGATGGCGGCGGCCGGGGTTTCTTCTGAGCTTGGTGGTGAGCTGGGGGCGGCGTTAGGGGCGACCGGGGCAAACATCAAGGCCAAGCGCTCCAAGGCGACGCCGGTGGCGCGGCGAGCCCCAAGTGCACGAGCCAAGGCCAAGCTGGGCGAGTTGTCCTCCATGGAGAGCGCTAAGCTGCGCATCGCCGACAAGAATCTGGAGGCCGCAGGTAACCCTCCTCCTTCATACCGTATTCTCAATGCCTTTTCTGATGAGCATCTCGCTAACATTCTTGACGATTCGGGAGTTAGTGTTCCCACCCCCCCCCCTTGCGACCTCATTTCCTTAGTGCGTGCGAGGGAAGAGGCGCAAGCTGCCCTGACTGAGGCTGCGTCGCGCTGTGCGGCTGCGGATCAGCTTGCCATCGTTCCAGCAGGGGCTGGTGCCGTGGTGGCGCCCGTTGAAAAATCACAGGCTGGGGAAGCCAGTGTTCTTCCTTCTTCCATTCGGGTCTCAAAGAGGCTTGGCCCGACAAAGAAGAGAGTGGCTAAGGCGGTGACCTCTAGAGGTGTCCGCCTTCGTAACCACGTTATTTAGATGCGTTATCTATTTTGGAACATTCGTGGTTGCGGGCACGTAGGTCGCCGCACCCAACTTAAGGAATATATTGCTAAGGAGCGGATAGACTGTACTGCGCTACAAGAAATGATTAAAGCAGATTTCTCACACCGAGAACTACTAGCTTATGATCCTTTACAACGTTTCGATTGGCACTGGTTGCCCTCGTCGGATGTAGGTACCTTCTTTCTGTCCGCTACCATTAAACATAGGGGGTCTGGGCTGATGTGGGTAGTCATTTGTGTGTACGGCCCAGCTGACCACGCTCGGTCCCATGACTTTTTGCTTGAGCTCACTACTGTGGTCGGAGCAAAGAGGGCCCTAAACTTGCCAGTGGTGGTAGGAGGTGATTTCAACTTGATCCGCTCGGGTGCGGACAAGAACAATGATAATATTGACTGGACTAGGGTGTCCATGTTCAATCAGGCCATTGCCGCGGCGGTGCTCAGGGAGGCAGCCCGTACTGGGGCTAGATTTACGTGGACCAACAAACAGACCCAACCGGTTCGGAGTGTACTAGACAGAGTGTTTTTTACACCTGAATGGGAAGTGCTATTTCCCCTGTGCTCTCTAGTGGCTGAGACGCGCATTGGGTCAGATCACGTGCCCCACATTTTCTCCTCTTGGGAGGAGTCAATCAGTCGTAGCCAACGTTTCTACTTCGAAACGGCTTGGTTTGAGACTGAGGGCTTTGAACAATTGGTTAGGGATCGATGGGATGCTATCCGTGACCACCTCGGCCCCCAACGGGGTCCTGCAGAATTATGGACTGCAGCGGCGGGCAAGCTGCGGGCGTTCCTTCATGGATGGGGAGCGAACCATGGCAGTAATTCTAAGAGAGAACGCGCTTGAATTACTGACGAAATCTCCAGACTCGACCGAGAAGCTGATTTACGGCCTTTCTCGGAAACCGAGTGGGCACATAGATATGCTTTGGAAGATCAAGTCCTAACTATTTTGAGTGCTGAGGAGGAATATTGGCGTCGTAGGGGCGGCGTCAAATGGGTAACAAAGGGAGATGCGAACAGTGGATACTTCCACGCATATGCCAATGGAAGGAAAAGGAAAAGCACTATCATACGCCTCCAATCTGATTCGGGCTTGTTGTTAACCCAAGACCAAATCACGGCCCATATCTATGAGTTTTTCATAGGCCTGTTGGGGACGGCTGACGAAAAAGTTCTCTGCCTGCGCGAGGATTTGTGGGATCCCGCAGAAAGGGTTTCTCAGGCAGAGAATGATAGCCTTGCCCTCTCTTTCCTCCCGGTGGAGATTGACAAGGCGCTCAAGGACATGAGGAACGACACGGCGCCTGGACCTGACGGCTGGCCCGTGGAATTCTTCAAGCGTTTCTGGCCCTGCCTCAAACACCTGTTCTACGGGATCGTGAACGGTTTTGCCTTGGGCATGGTAGACCTTTCGCGTCTTAACTACGGGGCAATTAGCCTTATCTCTAAGGTCAAAGGGGCAGATAACATCAAGCTTTTTCGGCCAATTACCCTGATTAATGTCCCCTTCAAAATCTGCGCAAAGGCATACGCCTCGCGCCTGGCTCCGATTGCTCAACGCATTATTAGTCCTAGCCAAACGGGTTTTCTCAAGCATAGAAACATTCTGGAGGGACCAATTGTGGTTCTAGAAATAGTTCACGAGCTCAAACGTACCAAAGCGAAGGGAGTGCTCCTCAAACTAGATTTTGAGAAAGCCTACGATCGGGTAAACTGGGATTTTGTGCAAGAGGTCTTCCTCAAAAAGGGTTTTGAGGCAGGCTTTGTCCATCATATAACACATCTTGTGTGTAGTGGACACACGGCTGTTACCATTAACGGTGTGATGGGTGATACGTCCAAAACGTATCTATAATTTCTGCTTGCTCCATGCTTCTTTTGTGTGATATTGCTATGATATTGATGCACATCCATACACTTTTGATCATATTTGGACTAACCTGTTAACTCAGTGCACCACAGTGCCAGTTCCTGTTTTCTGCTGTTTTTCTATTTCAGGTTTCCCCCATATTAAAAGTGCTCCAAAAATTTCAGGAAAAATATAGGAAAAATCAGCGTACAGGAAGCTTCGCGAAGAACCAAAGATGGGCCAGAGGGGAGCCAGGGGAGGCCCAGGCGGCCACCTGGCGCGGCCCCACCCCTGGCCGCGCCAGGGAGGCGCCTGTGGCCCCTTCTCCGCCTCTGGCTGCCCCCTTCGCATATATATCCCTCTCGTCCTGAAACCCTCGAGGACAGAACCCTTTTTCGCGATCTCGCCTCTGTTCCGGCGCCGCAGCGCTTCCAAGATCGGGAGCATCAGGAGAACTCTTCCCGGCACCCTGCCGGAGGGGAGAACCACCATCGGGAGCTTCTCCACCACCATGGACGCTTCCCGGATGAGTCGTGAGTAGTCCACCTTGGACCATGGGTCCATGATCAGTAGCTATGTGATGTTCTCCTCCCCTCTTTGCTCTTCATGGTTTAGACCTCGTGAGCTGCCCTACATGATCGAGGCACATATGTAATCTTTCTGCTGTTGCTTTGCTGAGTTTGCTGGGATCTGATGGGTTATGAGACTATGTTCAGATCGTGTTTGAGTAATATATTTGATTCACCTCTTTTATATCTTTGTTCTTGAGTAATTCTTGCATGTTCTCTGTTGCTGTTTATTGCTTTGGCCAAGTAGTAGGTAGTAACTCCAAGAGGGAGCGTTATGCTTGATTGTGGGTTCATGCCCCCTGATGACTAGCTTGAGTGACAGAAACATGAGTCTAGGGGATGTGCTGTTGCCACAAGGGAGAAAACAACGGTGCTTGTACTTGCGGGTGCAAGGATTGTTTACTTTACGCAAAGTTCTTTTAATGCAGTTGTCTGTTGCTTTGAGTTTACACTTTGGGTGGGATTCGCAACTTAATACCAGCGAGATGTTCTGGATAGATATATCAAGGTGGATGATTAGTAGTAGATGCAGATGGATTTCAGTCTACTTGCCTTGGCGTACCGCCCATGCTTTTGATCCTCTACCTTTCTTTGCAGCATAGTTAGCATTGGTTTGCGCACATAATCCTGTCAATTGCCCAGCTGTAATCTGTTTACCTCGCTTTGCTGTTTTATCGTCTTTTGGGAGAGAGACATTACTAGTGAACATCATGGGACCCCGGTCCATATTACCACCGCTGATCACACCTTCTATTTACTTCCTGTTTTTTATTTCCTAGTTGCAGTCATAGCTATCATTATTATCTCTTGTGTTTGATCCTTTGTAAACAACAAGGCCGGAGGGATTGACAACCTCTCTGTACTCGTTGGGAGCAAAGTTATCTGTATCTGTGTGTAGGTCCCGTCAACCGCTAAGTTTCTGGCGCCGTTGACACCTACTTGTCGACCCTCGGAGTCTCACGGGATTCGATCCTTGTTATCTTTGCCAAGGGAAATTTGCCGCTACGCTACATCTCAACCTTCCACTTGGGGTAATCAACGAGGGGCGAGAAGCCATCAAGCAAGTTTCTGGCGCCGTTGCCGGGGACTCCACTCTTCAAGATAGGGGAGTTGCATGCTATCTTTTATCTTTTGCTTTTTAGTCTTGTTAGTTTACCTTTCAGTTTTTGCTTTAGTGTCCCTTAACAAAAATCACAAAAATAGTTATCTTGCTTGCTGCTGCTATGGGTTCCACCGAGAACACCAAGTTGTGTGACTTCACTAGTCATAACAACAATGACTTTATCTGCATGCCTATTGCTACACCTGCCACTTCAGCACCTTCTTATGAGATTAAACCTGCTTTGCTGAACCTACTTATGAAAGATCAATTCTCCGGTGCTGGAGATGATGCTGCTTTGCACTTAAATAATTTTGTTGAGCTCTGTGATATGCAAAAGTACAAAGAAGTAGATGGTGATATTGTTAAGCTTAAGCTTTTTCCTTTCTCCTTGAGAGGAGGAGCTAAAATCTGGTTTCAATCCTTGCCTAGGAATAGTATAGATTCTTGGGACAAGTGCAAGGATGCCTTTATTGGGAAGTACTATCCCCCTGCTAAAATTATCCAATTAAGGAGTAACATAATGAATTTTAAACAATTGGATAATGAACACGTTGCCCAAGCTTGGGAACGCATGAAATCTCTTGTCAAGAACTGCCCTACTCATGGTTTGACTACTTGGATGGTTATCCAAACTTCTTATGCAGGCTTGAACTTTACCTCGCGGAACTTGTTAGATTCGGCCGCGGGAGGAACCTTTATGTCAACTACACTTGGTGCTGCCACGAAGCTTCTCGACGAGATGATGATCAATTATTCCCAATGGCACACCGAACGCGCTCCAACAGGTAGGAAGGTAAACCCTGTCGAGGAGATTTCCTCCCTAAATGAAAAAGTTGACTTGATCATGTCTCTACTTTCCAAGCAATCTTCTATTGATCCTCATGATGTTCCTTTAAATTCTTTGATTGCTCAAGATCAAGTAGATGTGAACGTTATCTCTAGAAACAATTTCAATAACAATGCTTATAGGAGTAATTTTGGTAGCAACCCTAGACCGTTCCCCTATAATTCCTATGGGAACAACAATACTTATCCTAGCACCAAGAACTTCACTTCTGAACTAGAGATTATGCTTAAAGACTTCATCACTACCCAAAAGGCCTTCAATAAGAGTGTAGAAGAAAAACTAGACAACTAGATAATCTCTCTTCGAAGGTAGACAATTTAGCCCATGAGGTAGAGTTGCTTAAAATTAGAACTTCTCCTCTTGAGGAGAGGAAGACCACTCCTATGAATGCTATTCAAGTGCAAATTAATGAAAACATTAGGATGATGGCTAAACTTAAAGAGAGATGGGCTAGAGAAAAGGAGGAAGAAGATAGGGTTAAGAGCCTTCCTACCCACCACACTGTTGCTACTATCCAAGTTGTTGAGGATATCCAAACTCTTAGCACCCAATGCACTCCTAGTCCCATTGGACCTATTAATGGTGATGCTATGACCTCAACCGTAGAAGAAGAAACTCCTATGACCATAGAAGCTACCAAACAAGTGAGCCTAAAGGACACCACTACCACTTTACTTGATAGTAGTGACCTTGATTTTGATAATTGCACCCTTTCTGAAGTTATTAGTTTTCTTCACAAGATGTCTAGAGATCCCCACACAAGCACACTTAATCTTACCTTCACGGAGCATATCACTAATGCTCTTATCAAAGCTAGGGAGGAGAAGCTTAGGGTAGAAGCCTCCATACCTAGAAAGCTAGAAGATAGTTGGGATCCTATGATTAAAATTAAGTTGAATAACTTCTCTTGCTATGCTTTATGTGATGTTGGAGCTAGTACCTCCGTTATGCCCAAAAGAATGTATGATATGTTTGAATTGAAACCTTTTGATCCTTGTTCTTTTGGTGTTCGTCTTGTTGATTCTTCCGTAAAGAAACCTTTGGGGAAGATCGACGATGTTCTTATCATTGTCAATGACAATTATGTTCCCGTTGATTTTACTATTATGGATATTGAATGTGAACCTTCATGTCCAATTATTTTGGGACGTCCTTTTCTTCGCACTGTTGGTGCTATCATTGACATGAAAGAGGGGAATATAAAATTCCAATTCCCTCTCAAGAAAGGGATGGAACACTTCCCTAGAAAGAAGATTAAGTTGCCTTTTGAGTCCGTTACACGGGCTAGCTATTCTCTTACTCTTGATAAAACTTGATCTTCTCTTTTTGCATCATGCCTAGCTTAAAGGCATAAAAGAAAGCGCTTTTGGGAGGCAGCCCACAACGAATTAGGTTTTATTTTGCTTTTGTTGTGTCTTGATGTTTGTTACTACAGTAGCATCATCATTGTATCTTTTCTTTTCAGCTTTGTGCCAAGTTTAGCCTCCGATTGCAAGAAAGTTCAAAAGTTGTGACGTGCTGTCCAGAAAACAGATTCTGTCCTTGGACAGAAAAATTCGAATAAAATCACCAGATCATCTTTTTGATCTGAATTTTTTGACAGCGTGCTCTATACAATTGGCTTTCGAGCGTCTGTTCTGAGTTTTTTGATTTGAGTTGCAGAACTGCCCCGAAAAAATTATTTACTACCTGCTGGTCTGTTTTTCACAGATTCTGTCCTGTTTTGCCTTTTCTTTGTTTTGCAAACCTTTAACTTGCTTTTTTCTTTGCAAAACCTTTTTGGCAATCTTGAGAAACAGTAGCTCTTCAAGATTATCTTTATTTCCAGTAGGGAAAAATTATTTTATTGTGGGTACTAACCTCGCTAATCAGATTATGATGAGTTATGTATGAAGGGAGTTTTCAAGTGTGCGAGGGAAGATGATAAAAGAAGATTCAGGAGGGTCAAACGCTCAAGCTTGGGGATGCCCCCGTGCACCCCCAAGAAATATTCAAGAAGACTCAAGCATCTAAGCTTAGGGATGCCCCCATGCATCCCCTTCTCCATCAATAATTATCAGTTCGTTTTTCGTTCCACTATATATCATTTCATGCGTTATGTGCTATGCTTGAAGCGTCTTGCTCTTAGTTTCCTTTTTTTAGTTTTCTTTAGCTTTGCTTGCTGTTCATAACAAGTTAGAACCTAGCTTTCTTTGTGTGGGAGAGAAACACGCTCCACTTCAACCTAGAACACAACATAGGATTTTCATGCTTATCTTTGCTGTGTGTGTTCTTTGTCTTTCCATAGCTGCTGTCATGTTTAGCTCTTAGTTTTCATGCTTTTCTTTTTAAAGAGCTTTTGTTTAGTTGGTTGCTGAACAAGTCTCAAACAGAAAATAGTTGGCTTACACTCGCCACGTCACAGAATTACAGTACAAGTCTCAAACATCATACATTAAGAACATCACAACCCTCTAAGGACAAAAGCCGAGTGTCAAAGTACCAAACTTAGATAAATAAACCACAGGCGGATCGAATCCTAGTAAGAGACTCCACTACTGATCGTCCGGGTAGCGCACGTAGTACCGACTACGCTCCTCGTCGTACTCCCAATCCAGCTCGGTGCCATCACCTGGATAGCTCATAGCTGGACCTGCATCTGGTGTGTGAAGTAACTGTGAGCCACAGAGGACTCAGCTATCCCGTTCCCGGGTAACAAGACTATCAAAGCCTTTGGGTGAGGATAAGGCTGAAGAAAAGAAACAGTGTCTGCAGCAGCAACTAGCATCTAGCTTACGTGAGTGAGAGCGAGAAGAGAAGGCCTCGGCGAGAAGTGATCACGAAGTGATCCTAGCTACAAGCTCCACAATCATAACCCCTCCGTGTTCAACTCCCGAATCCCTATTGGGAAATTGACAGTCACGGAACACACGCTGGTAGTGTATTAGAAACATTGTGTCAAGTTATCTACAACCGGAATTAACAAGCTCCCATCTGCCACATAACCGCGGGCACGGCTTTCGAAAGTTCAAACCCTGCAGGGGTGTTCCAACTTGACCCATTACAAGCCCACGATCCGCGGAGTCGCAACTCCAAAGTGGGAAGACCCGAGTATCCTCGGAATCCCGTGCTCAAGATATACCGAGCTAAGGTAAGGCTAATCCAGCAAATCCTCCCGGCGTGTCGACACCCTGATAGTAGCCGCGCGTATCTAAGTCTCAGGACACGACCGGATGGGTGATGCTACGGGTTTTTACCAGACCTTGAGTTTCCTCGAGGTGGCCCCGCAGGACCCCCAGTTCGGACCAACACTCATGTGGAGCACTGGCCCGGGGTTGTTGATTAAGAAAGAGGGTTAATTACTCCCTATGCAAGTTTAGTTTGTTATTAGGCAAATAGTACCAATGTTGGGATTTGCTGGAAAAGACTTAGCACTTAGCGGTTTATCGAGGGGGTCCCATACACCCCAACCGTGTTAGGAATGCATAATCAAGGAACATAAAACCGGCTTATACGGATCCTAACGGCATGAGTGGAACAAATCACCAAGCAAAAGGCTTAGCCTTCCACCCTTGCCAATATATAGATGATTTCATTTTAAGCATTTATATAGTGTGATATAACCCAACCAAACTTCAACATGGAGCAAGCATCTTCACTTCACCTGCAACTAGCAACGCTATAAGAAGGGCTGAGCGAAGCGTACTTAGCCAAGCAACGGTTTGCATAGGTAGGTTGGTTAACATGGCAATTGGTTACAAGTAGGAGGCTGACAAGAAGATCATGGGCATCGAGGCAAAACTATAGATCGAGACTACTAGCAATAGGCAAAGATAGTAATGTTATCGGGGTTCGGTCATCTTGCCTGAAGAGAAGTCGTTCGGATCGTAAGAAGAGTTTTCGTGCTCAACCTCGTACCCGGTCTCAGCTTCCGGCTCTAAACAAAACAATCACACCAAGCACCAATCAACAAGATGCAATGCGCACTCGGAAAAGATGAATGCATGATGGATGCACTAAGGATGCACTAAGGAGCACGTAAAATATCACTCAAGCAAAACACCTCAAAACATGATAACAATCTGATATTATTAATCTACACATAAAATCAATCAAGTTTGATATAAGATTCGCTGAAATCGGAGTTACGGGCTAAAAGTTATGCCCGAAACAAGATTTGAGCGAAAGCTGAAAATTACAGCATCATAGCATCTTCGGAGCTCAAAATAATTAAGCTACAGCACCCAAAAAGCATGGCAAAGGACTTGAACACAAACTAGACATATAGTACAGCAACTAAGTCCAAAGGTGCACCCCAACGGAGCCACGGATCAATAGCAATGATCTTGGACATATTAAACTTGACAATAAAATTCTGGCAGCAGAATTTTATTGAAACTTTAGAGCAAAAGATAAACATGCTACAACCACTTAAATGGACATGTGAGGACATGGATGGAAAGATAACAATATATACTACAAGGAATGTCGGTGTACTAAGGTAGGGGTGCCTCAGTACCCCAACTTGTGCATGGGCAGTTGCAGCTTCCCGCGGCAAGGTTTACTGCGTGCTCGCCGGAGACCTTCCTGCTCCCTATTGAACCATTCAAAAACAAAGTATACAAGACATGAGATCGAGACCCCGACAAGAGGAGCTTGCCGGGAAGGCCGTACCAGGCTCAAGGCTGTTCCACTGACACAAGACCCTGGCAAGAGGAGCTCGCCAGGAAGACTAGAATACAACGCCTCGGCGCTATGCGCGCCCCGGCAAGGGGCCCGGGGAGCGGCAAGCTCCCGGGCCCGGCAAGATCGAGGTCCCCGGCAAGGTGCTTGCCGGGGAGGTTGCGCTGTGTGCCCGCGCTCCAGCTCATCGGCCCACGCGTCGCCCTGGGGCTTATCCAGGGACGCGTGGCGGATGGCTGTGCAGCCTGGGGTACACGGTGGCACTCCACGGTGATGGATCCGTCGCCGTGGCGTAAGGAGACGCTAAGGCGGGAGCTTTTGGGGTCGACGGCGACGGGCATTAAATTCCCTTGTCCCCCACTGTTAAAGTAGGTATAGACCACTGTTCTATACTGTAGCTCCACTGTTCCCGCACTGTTACAACTACCACCTCTTTTACATTTTTACCCCTTTCTCCTAAGTTGACACCTGTCGGTGACCCCTTGTACTATAAAAGGAGGCCCATGCACAACGTGGAGGGGGTTCGAAACCTAGATCACTCTCGCGCCGGTGTAGCTGCTTCTTCAAGCTCCCGAGCGCCCAACTCAATACACAACCAAGCAGGAGTAGGGTTTTACGCGTCTACCGCGGCCCGAACCTGGGTAAAACTGCCCGCGTGTCTGCTTCGATCTGCTCTTTGTGCTCCCTCCGCCCTCGTACCGCACAGACAAGGGGCTCCGGTCCCATAGGTGTTCGTGGCGGACAGTTTCCCCCGACATCTTTGGCGCGCCAGGTAGGGGGCGTCGAGGTGGTGCGAACCTGATCCGGCGTTCGCGCGGGCGCATTCTTCATCGACCTCTCCAGCTTCATCAGCAACTTCATCAGCGACAACTCCATGGCCCCGAAGAAGAAGCCTTCGGAGGTCGGAGGCCCGTCTGCGTCTCACCCGCCGCCACCAGAGCCAACGGTGGGCGGGGGAGACGCCGTCGGAAGGGTGGTTGCCGGCGAGGACACTCACGGTGCCACCAGATCCAAGAACCGGGCGGACGACCGAACCTCGGTCTCCGTGGACGCGCCGCGTCCATCACAGCACACGACGACCCCGCAGCGCCATACCACGGGAGGTGGTATCCGCTTGCTGGGGCAAGGCCAAACCGGAGGCTCGCGGGACGCCCCGGACCCCCGTCCGGGCACAAGCAAAGCGAAGGCGCCGGCGCGGGACCCCGCTCCTTCTAACGTTGTTAGAAGTCCGAGCGTATCCCGCTCCTCGCACCGCTCACCCGCGTTCCCCTCCACTCCAGCGGAAGCGCTCGCAAGGGCGCAGCTGCTCCTCGACTTTCCTCCGGCGGCCGACAAGGCCGAAGAATGGAGGGCCACTATCCGGAGCCTGATAGACTTCGCCAACAACGATTCTCCACAGCAGCCGTCGGCCTCACGGCCGCGGCAAGCTGAGAAGACGAGGGCTATCGGCGACAAGACTGCCGGGGGTGCGACAAGCGTGCACTCCCCGCCGCAGAAACAGAAGACGCCGCCCCGCCGGAACAACCCCGACGACGGCTCCACAGCCTCGTCGGACCCGCGGGCCCGTCGGGACCAGCGCCAGGTCCTCGACGACCGGCGAGATGAAGACGCTCGAACCACGATCGAGCGCCGCCGAGAAGCTCGGCGACAATCCGACAAGAGAGCTGGGAACACTGTCGACGCGCACGCGCCCGGTGAACCAGGCGACTTGCCGTACGCGGCAGGCTGCCCCGCGTTCACCCGCGAGCTGCGGCGCGTCCAGTGGCCCAGCATGAAGAACTTTAAGCCCGACGTACCGGAGAAGTACGACGGCAAGACGCACCCCTCGGAGTTTCTCAGCGTCTACACTATCGCAGTGCAAGCTGCCGGGGGGCGCGACGAGAAGATCTTAGCCAACTACTTCCCGCTCGTGCTGAAGCCGAACGTCCGTTCGTGGCTCATGCACTTGCCGGAAGGCTCTATCTCTTCTTGGGCCGACCTCTGCCATCAGTTTGTTGGCGCCTTCACCGGCGGCCACAAACCCCATGGCCAGGAGAGCGATCTCCACATCTTGGCCCAGAAGGAAGGCGAACCCCTGCGCAAATATATCCAACGCTTCAGCCGGGTGCAGCACAACATCCCTGACGTTCACCCTGCTGCGGTTATCAGCGCGTTCCATCAGAACGTGCGTAACCGCCGCATGCGTGAGGAAATGGCGATGACCAAGATTAGGGGCGTCAGCGAGCTATACGCTCTTGCTGACAAGTGCGCACGCGCGGAAGAGGGGAGGAAACTCCCCGGGGAGGATGCTGGCGCAGGGGGAAGCGACAGCGACGACGCCGCCCCGGCAAAGAAGAGCCGGCGGCGGAACAACAGGAAGAAGGGCAAGAAGGAGGTGCTTGCCGTCGAGAAGTCCGGCAAAGAGGCCCCCGCCAAGCAAGCACAGGCTGGCGGCTCCGGCAAGGAGCCTGCCCCTGCGGCGGCGGCCGACAAACCGGGTAGCTCCGACAAGCAATACTGTAAGATTCACCGCACCAAGGGTCACGATCTCTCCAACTGCAAGCGCGTCGAATACCTCGTCGAGCAGCAAAAAGCTGAGTACGAGAGGCGCGACAAGGAGAAGGCCCAAGGTGGCGGGGAAGAGCCCAGCAAGAAGCGGCCGTTCAACGGCCGGGGAGGACGCCGCGGCAAGGCTAAGCAGCGGCAAGGAGATCGACCTCCCCGGGGCCGCGACAACGACGAAGACGACGATGAAGACATGGAGGACGACGAGAACAGCGAGCAGGAGTTCCAGAAGGCCACGGAGGTCCTGTGCGTCGACGGTGGCGCCTCCCTGCACACCTCCCACCGCCAGCTAAAGCAGTGGGTGCGTGAGGTGAACGCAGCGGAGCCGCCCGTGGAGTCGCGCAGGCTCCTCAAATGGTCCAGCACGCCCATCGTTTTTGACCTTGAGGATCACCCTGACCGCACCACGGCGGTCGGGTGCTTGCCGATGCTGGTTTCTCCCACCATCCGCAACCTCAAGGTCACCAAAATGTTGGTTGACGGCGGGGCCGGCCTGAACTTGATCTCCTCTGCTGTGATCAAGAAACTCCAGATTCAAGACGGCGAGCTCGAAGAGACCGGTTCATTCCAAGGAATCAACCCGGGAAGGAGCAAGCCCAAGGGAAAGATCACTCTGCCAGTGACCTTTGGCGGGGAGCTCAACTTCAGAACTGAGCGCATCACCTTTGACGTTGCCGATATTCCATTGCCCTACAATGGAATACTTGGCCGCCCTGCCCTCGCCAAGTTCATGGCAGCTTCCCACTATGCCTACAACGTGCTGAAGATGCCGGGGCCGATAAGCGTCATCACTGTCCACAGCGACAAGAAGGATGCGCTTATTTGCGCCGACAAAATTTACCGGGATGCAGCAGCTGCGGCCGAGAAGTATACTCTTGCCGCTGAAGCTCCCGGGGGGAAGAGGACGAAGACCAAGTCCGGCAAGTGCTCTGGGACCCACTCCGGCAACCGCACCTCTTCGGAGTGCTGCGCTGCCGCCGAGGACGTTCCATCGAGCTCCACCGGCAAGAGCAAGAAAGGAATGGCTGCTCCTCCGGCAACCAAGAAAGTGTCCGCAAAGGAGGACGGCACTGGTGGTACCTTCACCATCAGTGCAACCCTCGACATCAAATAGGAAAGCGCGCTCGTTGCCTTTCTGCGGGCGAATGTCGATGTGTTTGCCTGGCAACCATCCGACATCCCCGGTGTTCCCAGGAAGGTAATTGAGCACAAGCTTGCTGTCTGTCCTCATGCGTGGCCTATCAAGCAGAAAGTGAGGAAGCAAGCCGTGGAGCGCCAAGAGTTCATCAACGAGGAAATCAAGAAGCTAGAAGCAGCTGGCCTAGTTAGAGGTGTGATCCATCCGACGTGGTTAGCAAATCCAGTCGTCGTGCGCAAGGCCAACGGGAAGTGGAGACTGTGTATAGACTTCACCGATGTGAATAAAGCATGTCCCAAGGATCCATTCCCTTTGCCGCGCATTGACCAGATCGTTGACTCCACTGCCGGATGTGAGCTACTCTGTTTTCTTGATGCATACTCAGGCTATCATCAGATTTTCATGGCCAAGGAAGATGAAGAGAAGACTGCGTTTATCACTCCATGTGGCACTTATTGCTTTATCCGCATGCCATTTGGATTGAAGAATGCAGGCTCAACTTTTGCAAGGGTGGTATACACTGCTTTTGAGCCACAGATTCACAGAAATGTAGAAGCTTACATGGATGACATCGTGGTGAAGAGCAAAAGCAAGGAAACCCTGATTCAAGACTTGGAAGAAACGTTTCAGAACCTGCGCAGGATACAGCTCAAGTTGAACCCCGAGAAGTGCGTCTTTGGAGTCCCCTCCGGCAAGCTTCTCGGGTTCTTTGTATCACAGAGGGGGATTGAAGCCAACCCCGACAAGATCAAGGCCATTGAGCAGATAGAGGCCCCGAAGCGCGTCAAGGATGTCAGAAGGCTTGCGGGATGTGTTGCTGCCCTCAATAGGTTCATTTCAAAGTCTGCAGAACGCGCCCTACCTTTCTTCAAAATTTTGAAGAAGGCAGGTCCCATGAAGTGGACTCCGGAGGCAGAGGCGGCGTTGCAGGATTTGAAACGGTACCTGTCCTCCACTCCTATACTTGTCGCACCTAGACCACAGGAAAAGTTGTTGCTATACTTAGCGGCGACCAACCAGGTGGTTAGTGCTGCGTTGGTAGCGGAGAGGGAGTCCGACGAGAAGTCAGCACCACCGGCAAGCGAATCCAGCGACAAGCAGGGGGGTGTCCCGACAAGCTCTGGTCCCGACAAGGAAGACTCTGCGCAGGAGCAAGGAGAGGTGCGGAAGAAGATGGTGCAGCGCCCAGTGTATTTTGTAAGTTCCCTTCTCCAGGGGGCTAGATCAAGATACTCTGGTGTGCAAAAATTGCTTTTCGGCCTCCTCATGGCCTCAAGAAAGCTGCGCCATTACTTCCAAGCCCATGAGATAACAGTGGTCACTCGCTTTCCGTTGAAGAGGATATTGCACAATCCAGAAGCAACAGGCAGGATCGTTGAGTGGGCACTGGAGCTGTCGAGCTTTGGACTCAAGTTTGAAAGTACTTCAACCATACAGAGCCGAGCTTTGGCAGAATTCATAGCTGAGTGGACCCCGACACCAGAAGAAGAAGTTCAAGAAACAAGTGTACCCGTACAAGAAGCGACAAATGAATGGGTAATGTATTTTGACGGTGCCTTCTCGCTGCAAGGCGCCGGTGCCAGCGTGGTACTCATCGCGCCCACCGGAGAACACCTCAAATATGTTATCCAGATGCACTTTCCCAGGGAGCAAGCGACAAACAACACCGCAGAGTATGAAGGCTTGCTTGCCGGCCTCAGGATTGCGGCCGAACTTGGGATCAGAAAGCTGATTGTGCGGGGCGATTCTCAGTTGGTGGTCCGACAAGTTAACAAGAGCTATCAGAGCCCTTTGATGGAAGCATATGTCGATGAAGTGAGAAAGCTTGAAGAGCACTTTGAAGGTTTGCAGATGGAGCACGTCCCGAGAGCTCAAAATGAAATTGCAGATGGCCTTTCAAAGTGCGCCGCAATGAAGTTACCTGTGGAACCAGGGACCTTCTTACTCAAGCTGACTCAACCATCCGTTACACCATCAATTGGGCAGTCCAAGAAGAGAAAGTTGGTCTCCGGCGACTACTTGCCGGCGGATCTTCCTGAGACCGCCGCCAAGGTCTCCAAGATCAACAATCAGAACGCTGAGGAACAGTTTGCTCCTGCAAGTCCTCGGGCTTGTACAGTTGAAGCAAGCGTTCCCGGCAAGCCTCGCCCCGGCGAGCTTGCCGGGGGACCGTCAGCTCCGACAGGACCAGAGGTCCTTGCCGTAGAAGCTGAGGTTCCCGCAGCGGCCCTCGAGCCTTTAGTCCTTGCCGTCGAGCCTCGGGCTCCGGCATGGGCGCAGCAGATCGTCCGTTTTCTGCAAACTGGAGAACTTCCCGACGACCCTCAAGAGATAGAGAAGATAACCAGGCAGTCAAGTATGTATCAGTTCGTGGATAACGAGCTGTACAGAAGGAGACTCAACGGTGTCAGGTTGAAGTGCATCTCCAGAGAAAATGGACAGAAGCTGTTGGCGGAAATACACGGAGGCATATGCGGCCACCACATTGGCGCAAGGGCACTTGCCGGGAAAGCTTTCCGGCAAGGGTTCTTTTGGCAAGAAGCCCTCCAAGATGCGACTGCACTAGTAACCAAGTGTGAAGCGTGCCAGTTCCATGCGAAGCAGATCCATCAGCCAGCTCAAGCTCTCCAAACAATCCCTTTGTCGTGGCCCTTCTCGGTCTGGGGGCTCGATATCCTCGGCCCTTTCCCTCGCGCTGTCGGGGGCTTTGAGTACTTGTACGTTGCAATCGACAAGTTCACAAAGTGGCCAGAAGTGGAGCCAGTGAGGAAGGTGACAGCACAGTCAGCAGTCAGGTTCTTCAGGTCGATTGTTTGCCGTTTCGGGATCCCTAACAGGATCATCACCGACAACGGTACGCAATTCACTAGTCGCACCTTCATGCAGTACGTCCAAGACCTTGGCGCCAAGGTCTGCTTCGCTTCTGTTGCTCACCCGAGGAGCAACGGTCAAGCGGAGAGGGCAAATGCTGAAGTGCTGCGCGGACTCAAGACAAGGACCTTTGACAGGCTGCGCAAGTGCGGAAGAAATTGGATAGAGGAGCTCCCGGCGGCTCTTTGGTCAATCAGAACGACACCAAGTCGAGCCACTGGACAGACGCCTTTTGCTCTAGTCTATGGAGCAGAAGCAGTTCTCCCCACGGAACTCGTATACGGATCTCCTCGAGTGCTCGCTTATGATGAGCTCGAGCAAGAGCAGCTGCGGCAAGATGACGCATTGCTCCTTGAGGAGGGACGTCTCCAGGCTGCGGTACGAGCTGCTCGATACCAGCAAGCTTTGCGCCGCTACCATAGCCGCAAAGTCAAGGCCAGGAGTCTCGAGGAAGGCGACCTTGTTCTTCGGCGTGTTCAGTCCGCCAAGAATTCCAACAAGTTGACGCCGAAGTGGGAAGGCCCTTATCGGGTGAGACAAGTTACGAGGCCCGGCGCTGTCCGCCTCGAGACCGAAGAAGGCTTACCGGTGAGCAACTCCTAGAACATAGAGCATCTTCGCAAGTTTCACCCCTAAGGCGCGGTTGCCGTGATCCGCTCCGGCAACCACCTTTTGTACAAGCTTTGCCGCTGTTGCATGTAACCCTTTGTACAAAGCCGGGCGCAGACCCCGTGCATCAGTAAAGTTTTCGTGTTTCTCGCATCGATTGCCTTTTGCATGCCTTTCCCTGCTATTTGCATGTTCTATTTGGCGTTTCGATGCAACACTCAAGTGTACGGTAAGCATTAGCGTGCCGACAGGCCATATACTTGTTTCCCTCTCCGTTTTCTTTCCTCTTAAGCAGAAGGAACGATTCCTCGCGCACAAGTTTGCCGGGGGGGGGAAGGAGGTGGAGGAGGAACCAAGTGCTGTTCAAGAAAGAGAAGTCTTACCGAAAAGCGAGCAGTATAAGCAAGCAGCATATGAAAGATAAGTTGTTAGAATTTGACCAGTTCAAATTTTAAAATTTTAAGTTGTCTTCCTTGAACGATCACATTTTGTATGGAAAACCTGTGCGCGGAGGAACCTACCCGTAGCTTGCCGCACCCTTATCTTGCTTTCGAGTTCACTCAACGATTTAAGTGAGCTGCGACAAGTGTCGCGCCCTTGCTTCGTTTCCGAGTACGCTCAGCAAGCTAAGTGCGTTGCGACTAGCTGCGGCAAGGTTGCTTGCCGGCGAGGACCTTGCCCAGCAGGCTGCTCAGAGTCCAGCACTCAGCGCTCGCGGCAAGGGTCCCTTGCCGGCAAGCTCCCCGGGAGCGTAGGGTGAAAAACATACAAACCCAAAGATTGAAACAAGGAAGATAACATTACACTGATTGATCAAAATAGAGTAAATATCTTACAGAGGATAACTTGTCGCAATGGACTAATAGGTTCATGACATAATGTGCAGCAACAAAAAGATAAAGATAAATGGAGCCCTAGTCTACGCGGTCGCCCTCCTTCCTGCCAAGCTTTGCCACCTTGGCGATGATGTGGCCGACCTGCTCCTTCAGGGCCTCCGTATCTGCATCTGCCGGCAGGGTGCGAAGAACGTTCGTGAGGTTGATTCCCGGGTTGCGGTACACGATCTTCGTCAACACCCGCTCCAGAGTTCCCGCGCAGAGCCGGCGCGACTCCTCGGCCAGCTGCGCGGGGATGCGGTTCCGGAGACCTGCAAGAGCCGGAGCGACCCCTCTGAAGAAGAGGCTGAGCTTGGCGCTGTGCGGGAGATCCGGATCCGGCGAGTAGATAAGATGTTCGACCTTCAACGCCAGCAACTCCTGGTCAATATTGGACGCAGAAGAAACCAGCTCTTCGGTCCACACTTCAATAGTCTGCCGGAAGAGCTCGGATGCCTTGTTGACGCTCTCCACCAAGGTTCGCTCCTTGCGGAGCTCATCCTTCAACTTGGTCTCCTGGGCCCGGGCAGCATCGAGCGATTCCTTCAGGGTGGTGACCTTCAGCTCCAAGTCCTCAATGGAGTCCTTGGCGGCCTTCAGCTCATCGCCCCTCTTTGATAGACTCACCTGAAGCTCAGAGTTTGTGTGAGCGTCCTTCTCGCGCTCCAAGATGAGCGCGGCAACCTTCTCGGCGCTCACCTTCATCGCCTTCTCCAACTGTTCGACCTTGGCGGCGAGCTCTTTCTTGGCGTCTTCCGCGGCAACCGCAGCGGCTTTCGCCTCCTTCAGCTCCCCGCCAAGGGCAGCCTCGCGAGCGGCAAGGTCTTCTTCATGAGAGTCCAGCTCAACCTTCCGCTGCGCGAGCTCTCCTTCCCGCCGGGACATATCCACTCCGGCGAGGCGCTGCTGTTCTTCCGCTTCAGCCTTCTCGAGCACCCATTCTTGGTACTCGCCGGCGAGACGCTCACGCTCTTCCGCCACCTGGCGGAGGGCAGCCTGATTGGCGGCGCTGAGCTCCGCCGCACGCTTCTCCATCTCTGCCGCGGCCTTGGCGGCAAGAGCCTCCCGGGAAGCGAGCTTTGCCTGCCTGGCCCGGTAAAGGGCCAGGAGTTGGTGGAGCAACCTCTCCTCCTCGGGCCCCTCACCTCCACTGGGCGCCTGGACGATCTTCAGGCCTGCGGAGGCGAGGACTTCTCCGTCGAACGCCTCGCCCTCCGCAGGAGCTCGCGACGAAGACCCCCACGGCATCTGGATGAAGACGCCATTGGGGGCCTCGAGATAGAACCTCTGCTCCTCGCCGGCGGAGGGACCGGTGGCCGGTGCAGCATCCGATGCTCCCGCCGCCCCCGGGTCGGCGGTGCGGCCACCGTCCCCCTCCCCGGCCGCTGCGTCTGCAGCCGGGGCAGTCTCTTGCGCGGCCGGCTCGGCGGCCTCGGCTGTCTCCTCGACGACAGGGGCGTCGCCGCCGCCGCCCTGCGCGCCCTCCTCCTCAAGGTCGATGACCTCCGTCTCCATGGGCGCAGGAGGAGGAAGATCTAAGAAGAAGAAAAAGAAGCTCAAGGCTCAAGCAAATATCCAAAAAAGAGACAGGCCAAGAAAACAAGTCACAAAGCTCACCTTGGCGGACATCCTCAGCGGCGGGCTCCCTCGCCGGGGAGCTCGGCCTTGTCGGAGTAGTCACCCTCGCCGGGGAGCTTGGCCTTGGCGGGGTGGCCGCCCTCGCCGGGCTGCTCGTCCTTGGCGGGGTACTCTGCCTTGGCGGAGTACCCGCCCTTGACGGAGCACTCTCCCTTGCCGGAGAGTTCTGCCTCGGCGGGGATGGCGGGGCCTGCGGCTCCTCAGCTGTGGTCTCCGGGCGCCCTTCCCGCTGGGGCTCAACCTCTGCACAGAACAAGACAAGAGATGTCAACATGTGAAGACAAAATCAAATCCTCAGGCGTTCCCCAAACCGAAAAGAGAGAACCCCAGACTTACGCTGGGGGCTGCGCTGCGGGCTGCGCTGGGGGCTGCTCATCGGAGCAGCGCTCGAGTCCGGCAGGCTCGGCTCCGGCACACCCCCTGTTGCCGCTGCCGCTGAGCCTTCCGCGACCTCGGCCTCGGGCGCCTTGGCCTTCTTCGCTGCGCGATGGGCCAGGGTCCTGAAATCAAAACAGTAGACAGAGTCAGCATCAACAGAAGTTCAAGACAAAAATCAAGAGGATGTAGAATCTTGGATTCTTACTCCTGGTCCTCCTCGTCGTCCTCGCTCAGGGCGGAGAAGTCATACTCCACCGTGGGCGCGTCGGCGCGAGGAGCGGAAGACGAAGACTCCCTCGCGCGCTTGGTGCTCACCGGGGCTGGGGGCTGTGAAGACCCAGCCCCTGTGGCTGCCGGCGCCCGGGGGACGGGCGGAGCCGTTGCCCCGCTCCGAGAAGACCCCTGCCGGCTCGCTGCCGGCCTGCGGGGCGCCTCCGTCGTGGTCCGCGCACGGGCCGCCTCAGCTGCGGCTGGTGCGCCGGACGGCCTTGGCGCGGCTTGACTCCCCCGGGGAGCCGCCCGCCGAGGCGGCTGTTGCCGGGGCGCCTGCGCCCTCTCCCCCGTCGCCGCTTTGCGGAGGCGCTTTGCCGGGGACTGCTTCGGGCTTGCCGGGGGCGGGGAGCTCTCCGACGAGGAGAGGTCGTCGGCGTATAACTCCGTGGATCCGCCGGAGTCTTCGGCCTCCTCCTCCTCCTCCTCCTCTGCCCCAGCCGGCTCGCTGGGCCCAGCGTCCTGCGCTGCGGCCCCCTTTCCCTTGGCGCCTCTGCCCCTCGCGGCGCCTCTGCTCCCTCCGGTGGTGCCCTCCATTGCCGCAGCCTCCGCCGCGATCCCATGGATCCCGGAGTGCCTCAACGAGGGGACCCCGGCGAGCGCGTCGGGTGGGAGATTCAGCAACCTGCGGATCTCCGCCTCCTCCGCCTGGGTGGACGCCTCCTCGGCCTCCGCCTCCTCCGGCGAGAACCCGAAAACTCCTGCCGCCGCGGCTGCGGTGGCCTCCTCAGCCCGAGAAGCTATGTAGGCGATTTCCTGGTCGGTGGTGTCCCGCGTGTGCAGCTTGAGGTCCTCCTTGTTCCTCGCCACCTCGGCGAGGTTGTCGTAGAAGTTGAGGACGTCGATGGGCTTCGGGGCGATCCACGAGCGGTCCAAGCCATGCGAGTCGCACATGGGCATCATGGCGAGGATTCGGTCCCTGGCGGCGTTGTTGCAGAGCGGCACCACTTCCCGGGGAGTCCTGAACCACTCGGGGTGCGTCGGGTCGTACTTGAAGAGTTCCCGTACCATCCCCCGCAGCTCCAGAGTGGTGAAGTTGAAATTAAGCCCGGGGCGCAGCCTCATGATATCTGCCGGGCCGCCGTACTCCCATGCCGGCCTCTTCCGGTCTTGGAGAGGGGCGATGCGCCGGCGGAGGAAGTCTGCGCCCACCTCGGCAACAGATAGATTGGCCAACCGAAGACGAAGAATCCGGACAAGGGCGATGTTGAGCTTAACATCGTCCGAGTCCAGGTCACTCCAGTCCCTGCCGCGCACAATGGGTGTTGTGCGCGACGCGGTGAAGGCTTGCGGCTGGTCCTCTACGATCCAGCACCACTCCGCTCGCCATTCCTCCCACTTGCCGCGGAGCTCCCCCGGCAAGTACGCCCCTTTCTTATTCAGGCGAAAGATCCAAGAAATTCCTCCGGAGAGGGGGGCATCGGCCTCGGCTCTAGGGGTGAAGAAGTGTCTAAAGAGGGCTACATTGGGGTGGACTCCTATGAAGTTTTCGCACATGTGTGCGAAAACGGCCATGGTGAGGATGGCGTTGGGGGTGAAGTCAAGCAGATGGAAGCCATATGTGTTCATGACATCACAGAAGAAGTTCGAAAAAGGAGGACAGAGACCACAATGGAAAAAGGCAGCAAAAAAGTGGTACCCGCCGGGATAGCTGTCCTTGGCGACGGCCGGGTATGCTCGCGTGCGGGGATGCGCATCGGTTCCCTTGGACCAGAACAAGTAATACTTGTTCCAGAGTTCCTGCACGCCGAGCTTCGGCGGGAAGACGACGTGCCTCTTCCGGTAGGCGATGAGCTTGGCCGCTTGCTCCGACTTCTCCTTCTTGGCCTTCTCCGCCTTCGCCTTGTCGGCCTTTGGGGCCATGGGGGACGCGGTGGAAGGAGGGGGACGAAGAGCTCGGCGGCGGCGGAAGTATGGAGGCGGGGCACAGGAAGGAATCTTTTGCAGGTGGAAGACGACGTAATGAGAGCGTAAGGAGGGGAACCGCGCCCGCTACCTCTGCTTTTATGGGGGAGTGGGGGGGGGGGGCGTTTCGCCCTTTCCATTAAGAGATCGTGGGCACGTCCCATCCCACGGCGCCGCGATCGACGCGTGCCGTTACCGTGGGGTGCGGCGGATATGGAAGTGGATTCGGCGCGCCGCGGGCCGCGGGTGCCCGTGCACTGTTTTGGGCCTGGCCCAACAGCGCTCGGCACCGTGTGTGGCCCAGGCCCGGGGGCTCCTGTCGGTGTACTAAGGTAGGGGTGCCTCAGTACCCCAACTTGTGCACGGGCAGTTGCAGCTTCCCGCGGCAAGGTTTACTGCGTGCTCGCCGGAGACCTTCCTGCTCCCTATTGAACCATTCAAAAACAAAGTATACAAGACATGAGATTGAGACCCCGGCAAGAGGAGCTTGCCGGGAAGGCCGTACCAGGCTCAAGGCTGTTCCACTGACACAAGACCCTGGCAAGAGGAGCTCGCCAGGAAGACTAGAATACAACCCCTCGGCGCTATGCGCGCCCCGGCAAGGGGCCCGGGGAGCGGCAAGCTCCCGGGCCCGGCAAGATCGAGGTCCCCGGCAAGGTGCTTGCCGGGGAGGTTGCGCTGTGTGCCCGCGCTCCAGCTCATCGGCCCACGCGTCGCCCTGGGGCTTATCCAGGGACGCGTGGCGGATGGCTGTGCAGCCTGGGGTACACGGTGGCACTCCACGGTGATGGATCCGTCGCCGTGGCATAAGGAGACGCTAAGGCGGGAGCTTTTGGGGTCGACGGCGACGGGCATTAAATTCCCTTGTCCCCCACTGTTAAAGTAGGTATAGACCACTGTTCTATACTGTAGCTCCACTGTTCCCGCACTGTTACAACTACCACCTCTTTTACATTTTTACCCCTTTCTCCTACGTTGACACCTGTCGGTGACCCCTTGTACTATAAAAGGAGGCCCATGCACAACGTGGAGGGGGTTCGAAACCTAGATCACTCTCGCGCCGGTGTAGCTGCTTCTTCAAGCTCCCGAGCGCCCAACTCAATACACAACCAAGCAGGAGTAGGGTTTTACGCGTCTACCGCGGCCCGAACCTGGGTAAAACTGCCCGCGTGTCTGCTTCGATCTGCTCTTTGTGCTCCCTCCGCCCTCGTACCGCACAGACAAGGGGCTCCGGTCCCATAGGTGTTCGTGGCGGACAGTTTCCCCCGACAAGGAACAATGAAGAACCATTCCAAAACTATCATGCTTTGTCCTAGAACATCACACGAACATGGCATCGGAACGTTACAGATTTCAGACTTAGTGAAAAACCACTAAGTCCTAAAACAGCAATATCATCATAGCAACTAAAAGAGCATGTTTAAGTCACCTCGAAACTAATCATGGCAAAGGGTAAGCACCTCATCAAAGTGCACATGATGGTGATCCCGAAACACACAAGCATGCATCATAGAGGTGAACACAACGATCACAACGAGCTCAACAAGATGGCATTTCATAACAAGTGAAACAACATCACAGCCACATGGCACTTTGCAACGATGATAATAAGGCAATAATAAATCTACCATGCAACCTATCACAAGCAACACGTAGTTCGTGGCAAGACGAACACGTGGACATGTCATTTGCATCATTTGGACAAACGAGCTAAAAGATATCACATGGCAAAGGTGGCATAAAAATAACACATAGCAGCAGTTTATATCATGATGCACTCTTGCAACACCAAAACAAGCACCTAGATGATCTCTAACATGCATGACAACAACAGGTAAAACGTAGAGCACAACTCCACGAACGTCTGGACATATTACACGCGCAAAACGGAGCATCAGGCAAAAAGTTATGCATGGTCAAACATAGCATCAGAGATAAACAGATCTGGGACTTAGCAGAAATTTAGGGGCAACCTTAGTCCAGATCTGGAAGTCCACGGGCCCGAAGTGGAGAAGGCCCGCGTTGGAAGCAGATCCGGCGGCTACGGATCCGGCCCGCGCGGCGGCTGACGGGCCCGGGCGGGGCGGTGCTGGTGCGGGCCTCGCGAGAAGTGGAGGCGGCGGCCCGCGGCGGAGGCGGCTACTGGGCCCCGGGGCGGCTGCGGCGACTCGGCCCGGTCGCTGGGCGGCGCGCGGAGCGGGCCTCGGCCTGCCTGGCGACGGTGGAAGGCGGCCAGGCACGGGAGGTGCGGTCGGGCCGAGCGGGGAGGTGAGAAGGCGGCCCGGGGCGGCGGGATGGAGTGGGCCGAGCCCGACGCGGCGGCTCGCGGCTGGAGGAGGCCCAAAGGAGTGCGGCCTGGGAGGAGCCTGGCGCGGGGCGGTTGATGACTGGGCCGCACGACGGCTGAGGCTAGATCGGCGAAGCGGAAGGAGGCGAGATCGGCCCTGGGCCTGGCGGCGGCGATGAAGCGGCCCAGGCGCGGGAAGGCTGAGGCCAGATCGGCGAAGCGGCCGGCCAAGTGGTCCCTGGCGCGCTCGAGGACGTACGGGCCGGCGGAGCGGTCAGTCTGGCCTCACAGATCGACGAGGGGAACGGCCTGGACCGGTCGGCTGCCAGAAGGATCGACGAGGGGAAAGGCCTGGCGCACGATCGAAGGAACCGGTCGGCGATGCTGCTAGCTGCGGCTGGCGGCGGCTGATTTCTTCGGAAGAAATGCCAAGTGGCAGTAGGTAGGTAGGTAGATCTGAGAAAAATGAGAGGGGAGAAGTGGAGAAGACAACTAGATGCCCAAAATTAGACTAGGGTCTAATATATAGCAGTTTAGCTAGGGTTTGGAGATTTAGGGGCGCTAGGAGCCCTCCGATCGCGATCCGACGGATCCGATCACGGGGATAGATTTAGAAGGGCCTAGGAGAGACAAAAGACTGCAGTAGGGGTGTTTCTGGGACACGAAGTGAAGGCACTTTGGACCCACACGAACAACGGACGGGATAGTCAACGGAGTCCAAACGAGACGAGATTTGAGAGGCGGGTTGCACACAACAAAACAACAACACAGACAACAACCTCGCGGCACACTGGTAACGTTAAACGCCCGAACAACAAAGTAGGCCTACGGGACGTCACGGACACGTGAGGGAGCTCCGGAACGCGAAACGGACAACGGAAAGAAACACGCGGAACCGGATGCAACCGACAACACAAATGCAATGCGATGCACATGTCTACATGATATGAATGAATGCCACACACTCACACAACACACGACGAAAACCCGAAAGACAAAGAACCCAGAATGGAAATAGATGAAGCCGGAGATATATTATATACCCAAAAGGGAAAGTATTACATCCGGGGCATTACAAACTCTCCTCTACTACAAAAAGATCTCATCCCGAGATCTAGGACTGGAAAAAGGAAGGGTACTCGGAACGAAGATGATCTTCTCGTTCCCAGGTAGCTTCTCGGTCGGTGTGATGTGACCACTTGACTTTCAGAAATTTGATGGACTTGTTGCGGGTCTTGCGTTCGGTTTCTTCGAGAATTGCAACTGGGTGCTCTCGGTAGGACAGGTCTTGCTGAAGATCAATCTCTTCAAACGGAATCATGCGCTCAGGTGCCTTGAAGCATTTGCGAAGTTGAGACACATGGAAGACATCATGAACATTTGCAAAGTTGGAAGGGAGCTCGAGCTGATAGGCTAGATCGCCTCTTTTGCCAAGAATCTTGAAAGGCCCGACGTATCTAGGAGCGAGTTTTCCTTTGATACCGAATCTTTGGGTTCCTTTCATCGGAGAAACTCGGAGATAGACATGATCACCGATGTCGAAAGCCAAATCACGATGCTTTCCGTCATAGTAGCTCTTTTGACGCGACTGAGCGGCCTTGAGATTCTCACGTATGACTTTGCACATTTCTTCGGCTTCTGAGATCAAGTCATTGCCAAGAAGTTGGCGTTCGCCTGTTTCAGACCAGTTGAGAGGGGTACGGCACTTTCTGCCATAGAGAATTTCAAACGGTGCTTTGCCTGCACTTGCTTGAAAGCTGTTGTTGTAAGAGAACTCGGCAAATGGAAGGCAGTCTTCCCATTTCATGCCAAAGGAGATGACACAGGCTCTGAGCATGTCTTCTAGAATCTGATTCACGCGCTCGACTTGACCACTAGTCTGAGGGTGAAATGCAGTGCTGAACCTGATCTTAGTGCCCATGGCGGACTGAAAGGAGTCCCAGAACCTTGATGTGAACAAGCTGCCACGGTCTGAGGATATCACTTGAGGAATGCCATGTAGGGACACAATTCTGGAAGTGTACAGCTCTGCAAGTTGAGCTGCATTGATTGATTCTTTGACTGGAAGAAAGTGAGCGACTTTGGTAAGCTTGTCAATCACCACAAAGATAGCATCATTGCCTCGCTTGGATTTAGGAAAACCAGTGACGAAGTCCATTTCAATGTGGTCGAACTTCCACTCAGGAATAGGAAGAGGTTGGAGAAGACCGGCTGGACGTTGATGTTCTTCTTTCACTCTTCTGCATACATCACATTCATTCACGAATTGGGCAATTTCCCTTTTCATGCGTGTCCACCAGTAAGATTGCTTGAGGTCTTGATACATCTTGGAACTGCCAGGATGAATGGAAAGGAGAGAATCATGAGCTTCTTCCATTATGAGCTTCCTGAGATCACCTTTGGGAACACCGAGTCTGTCCTCGAAGAACAAGGTATCTCTCTCATCAACACGGAAGCACTTGTATTTTGGAGTGCCCTTTGCAATACCATGTTTCACCTTCTTCACCATGGTATCACTGAGCTGGGCCTCACGGACTTGATCTTCCAAGGTAGGAGCAATCTGGAGATTTGCAAGAAAACCCTGCGGAACAACTTGAAGGTTGAGCTTCCTGAATGCTTCACAAAGCTCAGGCTGGTACGGCTTGATAAGAAGGCTGTTGCAATATGCCTTTCTGCTCAAAGCATCTGCAATCACATTCGCCTTGCCAGGAGTGTATTCAATGCTGGGATTATACTCTTGGATCATTTCGACCCAACGAGTCTGGCGGAGGTTCAGATGCGGCTGTGTGAAGATGTACTTCAAGCTCTTGTGATCAGTGAAGATGTCGACCTTTCTGCCCAACAACAGATGTCTCCACGTAATCAGAGCATGTACCACAGCTGCTAGCTCGAGATCATGTGTGGGATAATTCTTCTCACTTGGCTTTAGCTGACGAGAAGTATATGCCACAATTCTCTTATCTTGCATAAGCACACCACCAAGACCTTGAAGAGAAGCATAGCAGAATACTTCATAGGGCTTGGTTTCATCCGGAGGAGTCAGAACTGGAGCAGAAACAAGCTTCTCTTTGAGGGTTTTGAATGCCAATTCACACTCTGGAGACCAAAAGTATTTGACATTCTTCTGAAGCAGGTTGGAAAGAGGCTTGGCAATCTTGGAGAAGTTCTCCACAAACCTTCTACAATAGCTGGCAAGACCCAGAAAACTGCGGAGCTGCTTGACGTTCTGAGGAGCTTCCCAGTTGACAATTGCTTCAACCTTCTCGGGATTAACCGCAATACCGTCAGCTGAGATGATGTGGCCCAGGTACAAAACCTTATCGAGCCAAAACTCGCACTTTGAGAACTTGGCATAGAATTTATGCTCTCGGAGTCGATCAAGAACCAGACGTAAGTGCTTTTCGTGATCTTCTTCATTCTTGGAAAACACCAGAATATCATCCAGATACACAAGCACAAACTCGCCAGTATAGGGGTTGAAGATGTAATGCATCATCCTTGAAAAGGTAGGAGGAGCATTGGCGAGACCGAAGGACATGACGGTATACTCGTATGAACCGTAGCTCGTTCTGAAGGCCGTCTTGGGAATGTCTTCCTCGCGAATGCGAATTTGATGATAGCCCATTCGGAGGTCAAGCTTAGAGAACACTTTAGCTCCTTTGAGATGCTCAAAGAGTTCGTTGATGTTGGGGAGCGGATACTTGTTCTTAATCGTCTTCTTGTTCAATGGCCGGTAGTCAACACAGAGACGCTCCGTGCCATCTTTCTTCTTGACAAATAAGACACCACAGCCCCATGGAGATGTACTCGGTCTGATGAGACCCATACTCTCCTGCTTATCAAGCTGCTTCTTCAATTCCTTCAATTCATCCGGAGAGAGCTTGTATGGACGCCGGCACGCAGGCTCAATGCCCGGCTCGAGTTCAATGACAAACTCCACCTGACGGTGTGGAGGCATGCCTGGAAGTTCTTCTGGAAAGAAGTCTTGATATTCGTTCACCACCGGAATTTGATTTATGGCATTAATTTCGCCCTTATCATTAAGAGAGAAAAGCCGGATAGTATTATCCCTGGAGGCGAAGATAATCACATCTTCATCAGAATGAGTCATCTTGACTTCCTTTTGAGCACAATCAATGTGAGCATCATGCTGAGAAAGCCAATCCATTCCGAGAATGAGGTCAATGTCAGAATTGCCGAGAATCACCGGAGAAGCCAAGAATCGATAATCGCCCATGCAAATGGACACATCCGGAACATGCACCCAAGAGGTCATTTGCAAACCAGGAGAAATAATGCTCAACGGCTTCGGCATCACTTGAGTGACAAATTCATGCTTACCAACAAAAGGTCTTGAAATGAAGGACAAAGATGCACCCGAATGAAACAATACTTTAGCAGGGATAGAGTTCACTGAGAGGTTACCCAAAATGACATCAGAAGAGTTCTCCGCTTCGGCTGCACTCATCAGATTGACCCTTGCTGCCTTTGGATCATGCCTGACAATAGCTGAACTCACAGGTGGAGGAGGAGGAAGACGCTTCGGATTCGTACATCTGTTGGCATAATGACCCTTCTGGCCACACTTGTTGCACACCACTTTAGAGAGAGGATGGAAATGAGAGCCACTAGACTTGGAGCCTTGAGACTGAAACTGCTTCTTTGCCTGGTTGCTCGGGTTGGGTGGGTGGGAGAAACCACGACCACTAGAGTTCTTGTTGTTGGAGTTGTTGTATGGAGCTCGAATCACTGGAGGAGGAGGAAGCCAGAATTTCTGTTGTTTCGCAGCCAACTGAGACGATGAGGAAGAGTGAACAGCATCTCGAATTCTCTTCTTAGAAGCCTCCATCTTAAGCTGAGCTGCTTCTTGTTTCAAAGCCATGTTATAGAACTTGTCGAATTCATCGGGCTCGAACAAAGTGAGAGCAAGCTGAAGTTCATCTTTGAGACCTCCACGGAACTGATAGATTTTACTCTTGGCATCAGGAATGTCTTGCTTTGCATAGCGAGCGAGGTTTTGGAACTTGACATTATACTGATAGACTGTCATGGAGCCCTGCTTCAGGTTGCGGAATTGCTCACGCATACCCTCGATGACACTTGTAGGAATGTGGTGCGAGCGGAAATCCTTGCAGAAATTCTCCCAAGAGATCACTTGACCCGGCCTAGAGTCTTTGTACTGCTGCCACCAGTCAGCTGCTTGATCTTTCAGTTGGAAGGCTGCAAACTTCACATAATCATCTTCCTTCACGTTACTTCACTCAAAATGCTACTTTATGTCGGTCAACCAATCCTCAGCATCAAGAGGGTCGACACAGTAACTGAAAGCTTTAGGATTGTTAGCCAGGAACTAGTTGAGGGTAGCATGGTGCTGCTGGAAGAAGTTGCCTTGATTCCCTGGAATACCCTGATTAGCTTGATTAGCTTGCATCATCTGCATCATCTGCATCATCAACTGAGTGTTCTGGGCAGTAGTCTGCATAATTGCTCTCCAAGCCTCAGGCGGAGGAGGAGGGGAAGGAGGATGTTCTGGAACCTCTTCCACCTCTGGGTTAGCGTTGGGAACCTTTTTCGGAGCCATCCTGTAAGAGATGACCACGAATCAGCAATTGATTGACAAAAGGTATAGCTGAATCAATGGAATGAATTGCAACAAGTCTTCACAATAATCATTCGAACAATAAGAACGAATGAAATCATCCGAACAAGAGGAACGAATGAATTTCTCAGTTAAATGATAACATCAATCTTCACGAGAAGCCACATAGGGGACAAAAGGATAAAATAAGAAAACAACAAGGTATGGACGGGAACAAACACAAGAGAGGAGTTTCGTTCTAACATCTTTGTGCTGAAAGCATATGAACGCGTTACGAAAAGGTTTTGCAATCCCCGGATCAGCATAGCCAAGGACCCTTTAAGATGCAACTCCTGATAGTAACATCGGTCATATAACCCCTTCACTCAATGTCGAACCCCGAACTCACTAACCTGCATTCGTTGGAAGAATGCCTACGATCTACTGGATAAAACCCACCTATAGATTTCCGAAAGATTCCAGTTATGCAATCAGGTGTTGGGGATACACGGGAAGCACCGCGCAATCAACTCTAAACCTACATCCAGGTGTATCCATCCTTCAACACATAACCAGTCTTTCTCGGAAACTGTGTACCTCGGACCTTCGAAAAGCATCCACTATAACAAGCTATGGCAATACTCCCGAACTACCTCCCCAGTACTGGGTGATGTCGGGGTTATCTTGCCACTGGCCGTATAGGGGAGATTTTCGATGTCGGCCGTCTTAAGTATTTAGTACTGCCGCGATATGCTTGTTACAATGATACCCCGAAGCTCAACTCCTCGGTAACAAGAGGCATCGAGAATAATATCCTTGTCACAAGAACATCGAAACAATCCCAGAATACTCGCGGGATTCCTAAAAAAAATTGTGCAAATTTTGAAGATAGAAGAGACAAGAGTAGACGTCAGGATTCCTCACCAGAGAGAAAGGGGATGAGAAGCAAAGAAATCCTACTCTCCGATATAATATAGGACTCAAAAAGTTTTCAGTGTGTGCCTAGACTCGACCGTCAACGATTCGATCAAACAGTGGGCGCTCCTAGGTCGGAGAAGGCTCTGATACCAACTTGTAATGCCCAGGATGGAGTTATACCTCCTACGTGTCGAGGCACGACTTAAAGGCATAAATCCATCCTAGAATGATCTCAAGTTTGGTAATCTTTGCACAACTCATGTAAAAGAGGGATAGTAAACAAAAAATAGCTGGCTTACACTCGCCACGTCACAGAATTACAGTACAGGTCTCAAACATCATACATTAAGAACATCACAACCCTCTAAGGGCAAAAGCCAAGTGTCAAAGTACCAAACTTAGATAAATAAACCACAGGCGGATCGAATCCTAGTAAGAGACTCCACTACTGATCGTCCGGGTAGCGTACGTAGTACCGACTACGCTCCTCGTCGTACTCCCAATCCAGCTCGGTGCCATCACCTGGATAGCTCACAGCTGGACCTGCATCTGGTGTGTGAAGTAACTGTGAGCCACAGAGGACTCAGCAATCCCGTTCCCGGGTAACAAGACTATCAAAGCCTTTGGGTGAGGATAAGGCTGAAGAAAAGAAACAGTGTCTGCAGCAGCAACTAGCATCTAGCTTACGTGAGTGAGAGCGAGAAGAGAAGGCCTCGGCGAGAAGTGATCACGAAGTGATCCTAGCTACAAGCTCCACAATCATAACCCCTCCGTGTTCAACTCCCGAATCCCTATTGGGAAATTGACAGTCACGGAACACACGCTGGTAGTGTATTAGAAACATTGTGTCAAGTTATCTACAACCGGAATTAACAAGCTCCCATCTGCCACATAACCGCGGGCACGGCTTTCGAAAGTTCAAACCCTGCAGGGGTGTTCCAACTTGACCCATTACAAGCCCACGATCCGCGGAGTCGCAACTCCAAAGTGGGAAGACCCGAGTATCCTCGGAATCCCGTGCTCAAGATATACCGAGCTAAGGTAAGGCTAATCCAGAAAATCCTCCCGGCGTGTCGACACCCTGATAGTAGCCGCGCGTATCTAAGTCTCAGGACACGACCGGATGGGTGATGCTACGGGTTTTTACCAGACCTTGAGTTTCCTCGAGGTGGCCCCGCAGGACCCCCAGTTCGGACCAACACTCATGTGGAGCACTGGCCCGGGGTTGTTGATTAAGAAAGAGGGTTAATTACTCCCTTTGCAAGTTTAGTTTGTTATTAGGCAAATAGTACCAATGTTGGGATTTGCTGGAAAAGACTTAGCACTTAGCGGTTTATCGAGGGGGTCCCATACACCCCAACCGTGTTAGGAACGCATAATCAAGGAACATAAAACCGGCTTATACGGATCCTAACGGCATGAGTGGAACAAATCACCAAGCAAAAGGCTTAGCCTTCCACCCTTGCCAATATATAGATGATTTCATTTTAAGCATTTATATAGTGTGATATAACCCAACCAAACTTCAACATGGAGCAAGCATCTTCACTTCACCTGCAACTAGCAATGCTATAAGAAGGGCTGAGCGAAGCGTACTTAGCCAAGCAACGGTTTGCATAGGTAGGTTGGTTAACATGGCAATTGGTTACAAGTAGGAGGCTGACAAGAAGATCATGGGCATCGAGGCAAAACTATAGATCGATACTACTAGCAATAGGCAAAGATAGTAATGTTATCGGGGTTCGGTCATCTTGCCTGAAGAGAAGTCGTTCGGATCGTAAGAAGGGTCCTCGTGCTCAACCTCGTACCCGGTCTCAGCTTCCGGCTCTAAACAAAACAATCACACCAAGCACCAATCAACAAGATGCAATGCGCACTCGGAAAAGATGAATGCATGATGGATGCACTAAGGATGCACTAAGGAGCACGTAAAATATCACTCAAGCAAAACACCTCAAAACATGATAACAATCTGATATTATTAATCTACACAGAAAATCAATCAAGTTTGATATAAGATTCGCTGAAATCGGAGTTACGGGCTAAAAGTTATGCCCGAAACAAGATTTGAGCGAAAGCTGAAAATTACAGCATCATAGCATCTTCGGAGCTCAAAATAATTAAGCTACAGCACCCAAAAAAGCATGGCAAAGGACTTGAACACAAACTAGACATATAGTACAGCAACTAAGTCCAAAGGTGCACCCCAACGGAGCCACGGATCAATAGCAATGATCTTGGACATATTGAACTTGACAATAAAATTCTGGCAGCAGAATTTTATTGAAACTTTAGAGCAAAAGATAAACATGCTACAGCCACTTAAATGGACATGTGAGGACATGGATGGAAAGATAACAATATATACTACAAGGAACAATCAAGAACCACTCCAAAACTATCATGCTTTGTCCTAGAACATCACACGAACATGGCATCGGAACGTTACAGATTTCAGACTTAGTGAAAAACCACTAAGTCCTAAAACAACAATATCATCATAGCAACTAAAAGAGCATGTTTAAGTCACCTCGAAACTAATCATGGCAAAGGTTAAGCACCTCATCAAAGTGCACATGAAGGTGATCCCGAAACACACAAGCATGCATCATAGAGGTGAACACAACGATCACAACGAGCTCAACAAGATGGCATTTCATAACAAGTGAAACAACATCACAGCCACATGGCACTTTGCAACGATGATAACAAGGCAATAATAAATCTACCATGCAACCTATCACAAGCAACACGTAGTTCGTGGCAAGACGAACACGTGGACATGTCATTTGCATCATTTGGACAAACGAGCTAAAAGATATCACATGGCAAAGGTGGCATAAAAATAACACATAGCAGCAGTTTATATCATGATGCACTCTTGCAACAGCAAAACAAGCATCTAGATGATCTCTAACATGTATGACAACAACAGGTAAAACGTAGAGCACAACTCCACGAACGTCTGGACATATTACACGCGCAAAACGGAGCATCAGGCAAAAAGTTATGCATGGTCAAACATAGCATCAGAGATAAACAGATCTGGGACTTAGCAGAAATTTAGGGGCAACCTTAGTCCAGATCTGGAAGTCCACGGGCCCGAAGTGGAGAAGGCCCGCGGTGGAAGCAGATCCGGCGGCTGCGGATCCGGCCCGCACGGCGGCTGACGGGCCCGGGCGGGGCGGTGCTGGTGCGGGCCTGGCGAGAAGTGGAGGCGGCGGCCCGCGGCGGAGGCGGCTACTGGGCCCCGGGGCGGCTGCGGCGACTCGGCCCGGTCGCTGGGCGGCGCGCGGAGCGGGCCTCGGCCTGCCTGGCGACGGTGGAAGGCGGCCAGGCACGGGAGGTGCGGTCGGGCCGAGCGGGGAGGCGAGAAGGCGGCCCGGGGCGGCGGGATGGAGTGGGCCGAGCCCGATGCGGCGGCTCGCGGCTGGAGGAGGCCCGAAGGAGCGCGGCCTGGGAGGAGCCTGGCGCGGGGGGGTTGATGACTGGGCCGCACGACGGCTGAGGCCAGATCAGCGAAGCGGAAGGAGGCGAGATCGGCCCTGGGCCTGGCGGCGGCGATGAAGCGGCCCAGGCGCGGGAAGGCTGAGGCCAGATCGGCGAAGCGGCCGGCCAAGTGGTCCCTGGCGCGCTCGAGGACGTACGGGCCGGCGGAGCGGTCAGTCTGGCCTCACAGATCGACGAGGGGAACGGCCTGGACCGGTCGGCTGCCAGAAGGATCGACGAGGGGAAAGGCCTGGCGCACGATCGAAGGAACCGGTCGGCGATGCTGCTAGCTGCGGCTGGCGGCGGCTGATTTCTTCGGAAGAAATGCCAAGTGGCAGTAGGTAGGTAGGTAGATCTGAGAAAAATGAGAGGGGAGAAGTGGAGAAGACAACTAGATGCCCTAAATTAGACTAGGGTCTAATATATAGCAGTTTAGCTAGGGTTTGGAGATTTAGGGGCGCTAGGAGCCCTCCGATCGCGATCCGACGGATCCGATCGCGGGGATAGATTTAGAAGGGCCTAGGAGAGACAAAAGACTGCAGTAGGGGTGTTTCTGGGACACGAAGTGAAGGCACTTTGGACCCACACGAACAACGGATGGGATAGTCAACGGAGTCCAAACGAGACGAGATTTGAGAGGCGGGTTGCACACAACAAAACAACAACACAGACAACAACCTCGCGGCACACTGGTAACGTTAAACGCCCGAACAACAAAGTAGGCCTACGGGATGTCACGGACACGTGAGGGAGCTCCGGAACGCGAAACGGACAACGGAAAGAAACACGCGGAACCGGATGCAACCGACAACACAAATGCAATGCGATGCACATGTCTACATGATATGAATGAATGCCACACACTCACACAACACACGACGAAAACCCGAAAGACAAAGAACCCAGAATGGAAATAGATGAAGCCGGAGATATATTATATACCCAAAAGGGAAAGTATTACATCCGGGGCATTACACAAACCCCCATACACTCCTCCTCGGGGTACTTGTCTCTTTGTGAACCACCTAATTAGATTGAGAGTTACTGATAATAAGTGCATGAGTTCTTCGGACTAATGTGAGTATTCGAAAGTTGACACTTCCACCTAGCCATATTTTTTCTAGCCTCTTTGGTACCGTGCATTGCCCTTTCTCACCTCGAGAGTTGGCGCATACTTCGCCGGTGCATCCAAATCCTTGGAACGATACGCTCTGTCATCATAAGCCTCATTATATCCTTCCTCAAAACAGCCACCATACCTACCTATCAAGGCATTTCCATAGCCTTTCCGAGATACATTGCCCTGCAACATCCATCTTCTCATGACTTGATCTTCATGTCATATATGCTTTTTGCTTGATCGATGAGCCGCATGCTAGTTGGGCCTTGCCCTAATCATTGCTACATGACGCGCTAGTATCATTGCATATCCTGCTACACTGGCAGAGGCATACATTTGCATACATCATGATAGTTTCATCTTCTTTATGTTGAGTACTCTTGTAAAGTGTGAAAGATCTTCTATCCTTCTTGTAATACATAGAGTGTTGCCCCTAAAGTAAGGAAAAGATCCCAAAGAGGACAAAATCAAAAGATCCCAAAGAGGACAAATGAGAGTTAAATAGAAAGAGCCATTGAGGCCACAAAAAAATAAAAAAAATAAAAAAAAGAGAAAAAGAAATAAAAAGAGAGAAGGGGACTACTATTCCTTTTGAGAGATCCACACTCGTACTCCATCTTATACCTTGTACTCCATAGAGATTATCATTCATGCATATAGCTATGTGGGGACCTTCACACTATAGAACTTGGCTTGTATATTCCAATGATGAGCCTCCTCAAAAGATCTCTAGGTCTTCTTGAGCGATCAAGTTGGATGCACCCCCACTAGTTCCATTGGAGAGCTTACCTTAGCTCATATGTGCATCCATTGCATGGCAATCCCTACTCCTCACATCATATCTATCATTTGGCTTTCTCTCGCCTATGATTGTCCTCATTGATGTGAGCCTTTCACACCTTTTTTGTCTTGCCCTTTCATCATTTTTCTCTATTTGCCATCCTAAGTGTCAACTTTCTTGCTTACGCTCATCCATTGCATGAGTGCTCAAAATATCGAAAGGAGTGGATCATTTTGACTTGTACCTGGCTAGTGGTCTGGGGATGAGTCAAGATAAGATTCCAAAGAAGACCAAGTGTAAAACTTTAGTAGATTAAGTTCTCAACAATACAAAAACTATGTTTTACTCTCTCGTATATCCCTATCCCCTTTCTTGCACGCAAACACCATTTGGAGACATTCGAGTCACAGACAACGAGAGCTCTTGCACCTTTATGTTCTTATGTTGCTTGTTACAATGCTAATATAGACTCTTGCTTGTTATGACTTGAATTGACTTACATGCCTTGATTGCTTTACTTAAAAAGTTCTTATATGGTTGGTAACATGTCACCACAGAAATTATGCTTGTTATCATTTACCTACTCGAGGATGAGCAGGAATTAAGCTTGGGGATGTTGATATGTCCAAAACGTATCTATAATTTCTGCTTGCTCCATGCTTCTTTTGTGTGATATTGCTATGATATTGATGCACTTCCATACACTTTTGATCATATTTGGACTAACCTATTAACTCAGTGCACCACAGTGCCAGTTCCTGTTTTCTGCTGTTTTTCTATTTCAGGTTTCCCCCATATTAAAAGTGCTCCAAAAATTCCAGGAAAAATATAGGAAAAATCAGCGTACAGGAAGCTTCGCGAAGAACCAAAGATGGGCCACAGGGGAGCCAGGGGAGGCCCAGGGGGCCACCTGGCGCGGCCCCACCCCTGTCCGCGCCAGGGGGGCGCCTGGAGCCCCTGCTCCGCCTCTGGCTGCCCCCTTCACATATATATCCCTCTCATCCCGAAACCCTCGAGGACAGAACCCTTTTTCGCGATCTCGCCTCTGTTCCGCCGCCGCAGCGCTTCCAAGATCGGGAGCATCAGGAGAACTCTTCCCGGCACCCTACCGGAGGGGAGAACCACCACCGGGAGCTTCTCCACCACCATGGACGCTTCCCGGATGAGTCGTGAGTAGTCCACCTTGGACCATGGGTCCATGATCAGTAGCTATGTGATGTTCTCCTCCCCTCTTTGCTCTTCATGGTTTAGACCTCGTGAGCTGCCCTACATGATCGAGGCACATATGTAATCTTTCTGCTGTTGCTTTGCTGAGTTTGCTGGGATCTGATGGATTATGAGACTATGTTTAGATTGTGTTTGAGTAATATATTTGATTCACCTATTTTATATCTTTGTTCTTGAGTAATTCTTACATGTTCTCCGTTGCTGTTTATTGCTTTGGCCAAGTAGTAGGTAGTAACTCCAAGAGGGAGCGTTATGCTTGATTGTGGGTTCATGCCCCCTGATGACTAGCTTGAGTGACAGAAACATGAGTCTAGGGGATGTGCTGTTGCCACAAGGGAGAAAACAACAGTGCTTGTACTTGCGGGTGCAAGGATTGTTTACTTTACGCAAAGTTCTTTTAATGCAGTTGTATGTTGCTTTGAGTTTACACTTTGGGTGGGATTCGCAACTTAATACCAGCGAGATGTTCTGGATAGATATCTCAAGGTGGATGATTAGTAGTAGATGCAGATGGATTTCGGTCTACTTGCCTTGGCGTACCACCCATGCTTTTGAGCCTCTACCTTTCTTTGTAGCATAGTTAGCATTGGTTTGCGCACATAATCCTGTCAATTGCCCAGCTGTAATTTGTTTACCTCTCTTTGTTGTTTTATCGTCTTTTGGGAGAGAGACATCACTAGTGAACATCATGGGACCCCGGTCCATATTACCACCGCTGATCACACCTTCTATTTACTTCCTATTTTTATTTCCTAGTTGCAGTCATAGCTATCATTATTATCTCTTGTGTTTGATCCTTTGTAAACAACAAGGCCGGAGGGATTGACAACCTCTCTGTACTTATTGGGAGCAAAGTTATCTGTATCTGTGTGCAGGTCCCGTCAGCCGCTAAGTATCTGGCGCCGTTGACACCTATTTGTCGACCCTTGGAGTCTCACGGGATTCGATCCTTGGTATCTTTGCCAAGGAAATTTGCCACTACGCTACATCTCAACCTTCCACTTGGGGTAACCAACGAGGGGCGAGAAGCCATCAATGGGCAAGTTTTTTCGCAATAAACGGGGACTAAGGCAGGGAGACCCGAGCTCCCCTCTGATTTTCAACTTTGTTGCCGATGCCTTGGCGGCAATGATCAATCGAGCGCGGGCAGCGGGCCACATTCGAGGTTTGGTCCCTCACCTCATTCCTGGAGGAGTGACCCATCTCCAATACGTGGACGATACGATGCTGCTTTTCGAGCCAAATGATCTTAGCATTGCTTCAGTTAAACTTCTACTTCTCGCTTCGAGATCCTCTTGGGTCTCAAGATCAATTTCCTCAAAAGTGAAGTGATCACCATAGGGATGGATGACCACACGAGTGTTAGGATCGCGAATCTGCTGAATTGTAAACGCGGGCGTTTCCCGATCGAATACCTGGGACTGCCCATCTCGACCAAAGGCTTAACCATAGCGGAATGGGAGCCGCTTTATGGGAAAGTGGTCAACAGGGTTAGTCCGTGGAGGGGAAGATTCATGTCCTCGGCGGCAAGACTCATTTTGACTAACTCGAGTCTTTCCTCCCTCCCAATCTTCACTATGGGGATGTTTCTGTTGGCTAACGGTGTTCATGCCAAACTTGACACACCCCGGTCTTGATTCTTTTGGGAAGGAGTTGGAACCAAACGCAAATACCACCTAGTTAAATGGGCGGCCGTCTACCGTCCTAAAAAGATGGGAGGGCTAGGAGTCACAAACTCGAAACTAATGAACGTGGCTTTATTAGCCAAATGGTGGTGGAGGCTAGCTCATAACGAGTCGGGACTCTGGGCTAACATTCTACGGGCCAAATATTTCCCGGACGGTAATGTCTTCAAGGCCCAACCCACTGGATCTGCCTTTTGGAAAGGGATCCAAGCAGTCCATCCGGCTTTTACGCTTGGTGCCCAGTTCGGCGTCAACAATGGAGAGTCCACGCGTTTTTGGCTAGATCACTGGTGGGATAGTACACCGCTATGGCAGTCTCACCCTGATCTTTACCATCTTGCCACGCACACCAATATTTTGGTTGTCGATGCCCTTAGAGTCCAGCCGCCTGCGATCGTTTTTATCAGAACCTTGGGGCCGGACGAGGTCGCTCGATGGGATAACCTAGTGATGGCCTGGGGTGCCCTTAGCCTGTCCAATGAGACTGATTCCATCACTTGGAAACTTACTGCATCTAAACAATTCACGGTAAAGTCCCTTTACACCAAGATGACCGAAGGCCACATGCTGGATACGGCCAGGGGGCTATGGAAGGCGGGCTTGCCGCTGAAAATCAAGATTTTTATGTGGCAGTTATTTCAGAATCGGTTACCGACCTCGGATAACGTGGCAAAATGCAACGGGCCTGCAGATGGCACCTGTACTGTTTGCGGATTAGGGGAAGACGCAAATCATGTATTTTTTCGATGTGCGATGGCCAAGTTTGCCTGGAGCGCGGTCCGTGAGACTTTCTCGCAAACTTGGAACCCACAATCTAGCGCTGAACTACTCTCTATCCTTAAAGCTCAAAAAGGGACCAATGCACGAACTCTTTGGAGATGCGTTGGGGCGCGGTTATGGTGTCTTTCGACAGTTAGGAACAAGATTACAATTGAGCATAAGTTCCCGAATCATCCAGCTGATATTTTCTTCAAATGTCACTTATTTTTACAGGTTTGGATGCCGTTGGGGAAAACGCGTGATGAACCGTGCATGAAAGCAGCGATGGAGCAGATCAAGACGGTGATGATGAAGGCGCGACATACTTGAGGCTCACCGCACTGATCCACCTAGCTGCTGATGTCTTTTGGGACCCAAGACCCTCACATTGTTTTCTGCTATATCTCTCCTGAGGGCTTTTATGTTGCAAGCTACTTTGTCTCGTGAACTTTATTTTGGGTCTGTAATATTGACTTAAGCGATGTGACGATGCTGTCAATGTGGCTTTATTAATTTAAAGCCGGACACTTCTAGCGTCTACGTTCCAAAAACAAATCCAGTAACCATTGTTAGAAAATGAAATACCAAAATATTAGTATAGGCTATGTTTTTGTTGATTCTTTCCATGTATATATAATTTTAGTTTGTAAGAATTTATACATACATCATAGAAATACAGTTGATTTTGGGACTGACTACTAGTCAGTCAACTGAATTTGTGATGGGTCAGTCACTTTTTTTACCCCATAGAACGTGTGGCGTGGTGTGTCGTGTTTGTGTGTGCATGCATGCGCAAGCTAGCTAGCTTCGGCTGGTCGTGGCGTGTGAGCTAGCAGCTCCAGCTGCGTCCATGCGTGAGCTTGCTAGCTCCGGCTGTGTCAGTGTGTGAGCTGGCTGGCCATGGTTAGTGACATGATATTGCATTGCACAAAAGACGAAACAAAATGTAAAAACACATAAAACAAACAATGACGGAAAATGCATATGTTTTTTTTGAAAAGGAGGAAAGCCACGTACCTCTGCATCAGAATAATGCATGCAGCCAATTTATTAACCAAAAGTACGTAAACATAGTCTGAGGTCTAAAACTAGCTCACAAAAGGAGCACAAGAACAGTAAAGATAAAAAGATGTCACAGCCGGCGGAAAAACAGACTACAATGACTAAACACCTAGCCTTGGTATTACACTTTCAAAAGAAAAAACTAAAACAAAATCTAAATAATTAAATTTTCTAAGAAAGAATTAAACCCTTTAAGAAGAAAGAAAATGAGAATGAAAACACTTTCAAAACTTGCACACAATTTGCATTGATATTACATTTTTTTGAAATATGCAAAGAATAAGCATATAACAATACATTTTTTGCATTCTACTATAATTTTCATAGTGTAACTGAAAATGTATTTCCTTTAAGAAGAAACACAACAACAAAAAATTGCGCATAACTTTGCACCGAAATTGCACTTTATCATATGATGCAAAAATAATATAATCATGAATTTTTGGCACTTATTATATAGTATTTGTTTGTATAAAATTACACTCAGCCAAAAACCCACAAAAAACAATAATAACTAATAAAGGAAAGGCAATGGGAAAAATAAAACCCCGTAGAAACAGAAAACAGAAATAAATAAGTGAAGCAAAAATACCCTTAAATAGAAAGTAAATGATATAAAGAACTAAAACAAAATAATGACAAAATTTTCACACAATCTGCACATAAATTGCGCTTTGTTATAATATGCAATAATAAACACATAATATTGAAAAAAATCGTGAAAACAAAATTATCTAAAGAAAGTATGAATTAGTGGCATTGGTATTTGATCCATGGTGTCTCTACTTCTACGGATCAAACTAATGAATTAGTGGTATCGGTAGTAACCGTTTAAGAATAAAGAAAAGTAAAAAAATGATAACATTTGCACATGGTTTGAATAAAAATTGCACTTTTTTATAATATGCAAAAATAAGCACAGACAGTGAAATTTCACGAAAATTTTCCTAAGTAGGACTGAATTAGAGGTATCGGTATTAACCTTGAAGAATAAATAAAATGAAATAAAAATTTACACAAAATTAAAATAGTGAAGTTTTCTATGAAACAATGAATTAGTGTCATTGGTTTCCCATTAAAGAAGAAAGGAACTGAAAATAATAAAACAAATAAATAATTATTTTGCAAACTATTTCTACAGAAGTTGCGCATTTTTAGTGTACATATAATCATGAAATTTTGGCACATATTATATAGTATTTTTTTAATACAACTACACTTATCCAAAAACCCACAAAAAACAAAAATAACCAATAAAGGAAAGAAAATGGGGAAAAGAAAAACCCATAGAAACAGAAAACAGAAATAAATCAAAAATATCCTAAAAATAGAAATAAAACCAATTAACAAAGTGAATCAGAAAAACAAAAGAAAAAGCACATAAAAACATAAAAGTATTAAAAATCAAGGGAGAGAGACAAGGGCTGGATTGCACAGTTAATGGGCTTCGGCCCAGAAAAGAAACCGACTTACCCAAATAAGGGGTCAGTCAAAAAAAAAGAACCCTACACAACACACAACACGGGTCAGAAAATAAATCGCAGCATGAATCTAACAGAAAAATCAAATGGCCACAAATTCGACTGGCCCAAAAGTGAAAATTCAGCTGACTGAAAAGTAGCTAAATTGGTTGATTTTTTTTTTGACATGATAGAAATACAGTTGATGAAATAATAAGCTCCTTGTTGTGCTTTCCTAGACTCTGGAAATTAGAAGGAAAAAACTAGCCTAAGCATTAACTGAAATAATAAGCTCATTAGTGTATATTCTCTGTCAACCCCTCTCCACTCCTTCACAAGACCACTGGGAAAAAAGGAAAATAGTTGCCTAATTAATGTACGATTAATTTCTCATTGAACTTGTAAGAACAAAAACAACTGTCGTCTGAAACTTGTGGCTCTCAATAGTCTTATTTGCTGAGAGTTCTTTGTCAGCCAACAATGAGTTGATCTATACTACCCTTATCCTGAGGCCAATTGGTTGTACCCAACTGAATAGCATTCAGCCCGGCCTTTCATAGTATGCCCTTTCTGTTGTGAGTTCTGGTTGGAGAACATGCTAGTGTCCACCATGAACGGCCGGGCTGGGCATACTATGACGATGCCACAAACCTAGGGTAGGGTCACAGGCCTGACCCAGATACCCTGCCCAAGGTCACTACCCTAGAAGCTCAAAGACGATTCAAGCCGTCGACTGATATGACCCAAGAGAGCAATTCACTCGACGGCTTACCTTCACTTGGATGGCTCAACTGCACTCGGAAGGATGAGGACACTCGACCGTACAAAAACGACTCGACCCCCGAAGGTCAAAGGTCCCATAAGACCAACAACGGTCGTACATTCACTCCGAAGTAATGACAACCTTTACTATCCTTTATTACAGGTATTATCAGTAACGTTCTGCTTTTATGTACATTGAACCCTTTGTAACATGGGGATGGTTGGGGTCCTAGCGCACTCTATATAAGCCACCCCCTCCTCCGGTACAAGGGTTCGCACCCCCTGTAACACACACACACACACACACACACACACACATATACATATTCCAGTCGAACGCCTCCGGGCATCGAGACGTAGGGCTGTTACTTCCTCCGAGAAGGGTCTGAACTCGTAAACACCTTGTGTACAATCTCACCGTAGCTAGAACCTTACCTCCTCCTACGTACCCCCTATTCTTACTGTCAGACTTAGAACCACGACAGTTGGCGCCCACCGTGGGGCAGGTGTCTTAGCGACTTCCGGTGAGGTTGCAAGCTTTTTTCTCCGATCTCCATCATCATGGTTTCCGGCGTCGGTCAGGCGTTGGGCCGCGAGATCCGACTCGGCGCGCTCATCTTCATCGCCGACGACTCCGCTTGGCTCCAAGAGGCCCCCCTCGACGTCGAGGCACCGCCCGTCCGCAGAGCAGCGCACTTCCGTGCTAGTGCCTGCGGCGTCCTTCTCCGGCAGCCGTCGACTCAATATCGGTCGACTCCTTCATCGTCTGTCGTCCTCGCTGGTCGCCGCAGCAAGCAATCCGGTCGGTCGCGGCTCCAGCGGTGGGTGAAGCACGCGGTGGCCCACCAAGTGGCCACCCCCAAGTCGTGGCCATCGAGCTCGACGAGTACCACTACGGGCCGGTCGATCTATCGACTGGTTCCGCAGACACGCTTTCCGAGTGCGGGAGCGGCGACCCCGCAGCTGAGGTCCTCATGGTCGACTCACGGCGCAGTCCGCCAGGGTACACTCGCGGCGGAAACGGCGGCAGCAACGACGGTCAGTCATACGACCACGACGGGTACATACCCAAGCCCCTCACTGCCGAGCAAAGGGAAGAGCTCTGCCGCCGCAACGAAGATGCACTCTACACCCCCATCTTGGGGGATACTCCAGAAGCTCGAGCTCTGGAGGCCACGCGCCTTGCCACCATGGCCGAGCGCGCGCGGCTGGAAAACCTTAAGCGTTCACTCAACGATCGAGCCCGTCGATTGATTCCCGAATCCAGTCAACGCCCGCGGCAGCCGTTCCCGTGCGAACCTCAGGTATTCCGAATGCCGATCCAAAACCTCACGACTGCGGCCTGTATCACAGATTTAATCCAGCCGTCCCAGTCGGAGGCGGGGAGAGGCTTGCAGCAGATTCGGGCGCTGCTCCAGACAGTTGGAGAGCAGAACGCGGTCGTTTCTCAATCACGCAACAGAATTCACAGCAGATCAGTGGCGGTAGACACCGTCTGGTCTGCCCATAGCCCAAGATCGCCTCTGGGGCACGAGGGTCATGGGCCCCATCAAGAGCAACACCTGGGTCGGAACGATGATCAGTTCGACCGTCGACTCGGTAACAACGATCGTCGTTGAGTGCCTACGCCTTCCCCGGGAAGCGGATCGTACTCGCCTCGACGACATGATGGCAGGCGTCTGTGTGACGACAAGCGAAGGATCCCCACAGATCCCAGAATACCTGGCTTTGACACGAGATCGATCCTTGTGCAAGGCCTGGTTAACAGGAATCGAGCATACAAAGAAGAACAAGGCAGAGATCGTCCGAGTGGCAGCAGAGCGCCTGTCTCTGGGCCCGAGTGTTTCAGCAATGCCATCAGGGTTGCCGAGATTCCCCCCAACTTCAGATTGGCGATGGGAGTGAGCAAGTTCACCGGCGAGTCGAAGCCAGACACTTGGCTGGAAGATTACCGCGCAGCTGTGCAGATCGGTGGTGGCAATGATGATGCGGCTATGAAGCATCTCCCCCAGATGTTGGTTGGCTCGGCCAGAGCTTGGCTATATCAGTTGGCCCCTGGGAGCATTTTCAGCTGGGAGGAGTTGGCCCGAGTGTTTGTCAGGACTTTCGAGGGCACCTGCAAATGGCCCGCGGGGCTGGCAGAGTTACATCATTGTGTTCAGAAACTGAATGAGACCCTGAGAGATTACATCCAGAGGTGGATCACTTTGCATCATACGGTGGAGAACGTGTCCGAGCATCAGGCAGTCTGTGCCTTCAAGGAGGGCGTACGATATAGAGAGCTGAACCTGAAGTTCGGTCGGACAGGAGATATGTCTTTGACTCGGATGATGGAGATAGCCAGTCGGTATGCTAACGGAGAAGAGGCTGACTGACTCCGTAGCGGAAAAATAATCAGTCGACCAAGATGATCAGAATTCCAATCGGAAGCCGAAGCACAAAGCAGAGCCAGCCGTTCCAGGAGAGGCTGCGGTCGTTACCAAGGGGAAAGGTAAAGGGAAGCCTAAAGGCCCTTGGATCCCCAAGAAAGTGAAAGACCTAGCAGGGAATGACGTGCTTGATCTACCGTGCCCTATTCACACGAAGAAGGATGAAAAGGGGAATTTGGTTTACCCCAAACATACCACTCGACAATGTCGACTCCCGATTCAGAACTTCCAGAAGGACTAGCCCGCTGAGAAGGAGAAAGAATCCGAGGAGACCGAGGACAAAGAAGGGGATGGAGGTTACCCCCAGATCAACTCCACCTTGATGATTTTTGCTGATATCGAGAGCAAGAGTCGACTGAAAGTTATCAACAGAGAAGTCAACATGGTTGCTCCGGCAACGACGACGTACCTAAAGTGGTCCAAGACTCCCATTACATACGACCAGTCTGACCACCCCGGGCACATTGCTACCCCTGGGCGGCAGGCGTTGGTGGTCGACCCAGTTGTTGATGGTACGCGATTGACTAAAGTACTGATGGAGGGAGGCAGTAGTCTGAATATCCTGTACGCTGAAACCCTCCGGGGAATGGGCATTCCGATGTCCAAGCTGAGTGAGGGCAACATGAGATTTCACGGAGTCATCCCCGGAAAGAAGGCCGACTCACTTGGTAAATCACTCTTGATGTGGTTTTCGGCGACTCGACTCACTACCGCAAAGAAAAGTTGAAATTTGAGGTGGTGGACTTCCACAGTGCTTACCATGCAATACTGGGCAGGCTCGCCTATGCCCGTTTCATGGCTCGACCATGTTATGTATACCTCAAGTTGAAGATGCCAGCACCCAAGGGCATGATCACCGTCACTGGAGATCGGCAGAAGGCAGAAGAGTGCTTCCAGAAAGGCTCGAAAATTGCTGACGAGCAGATGGCAGCGGTAGAGATGGGAGAATACCAGAAGAATGTGGATCCGAGTGATTTGTTGCGTGCTAAGAAGCCTGCTTCCAAGTGAGCATTCTGATACGTCCAAAACGTATCTATAATTTCTGCTTGCTCCATGCCTCTTTTGTGTGATATTGCTATGATATTTATGCACTTCCATACACTTTTGATCATATTTGGACTAACCTATTAACTCAGTGCACCACAGTGCCAGTTCTTGTTTTCTGCTGTTTTTCTATTTCAGATTTCCCCCATATCAAAAGTGCCCTAAAAATTTCGGGAAAAATACAGGAAAAATCAGCGTATCGGGAGCTTAAAAAAAACCAAAGCAGGGCCAGAGGGGAGCCAGGGGCAGCCCAGGCGGCCCCACCCCTGGCCGCCTAGGGGGGGCGCCTGGGCCCCCCTCTCCGCTTCTGGTGACCCCCTTTGGCATATATACTCCTCGCGTCCCGAAACCCTCGAGTCCGGAACCCTTTTCTCCAGAAGCTATTCCGATCTCCGCCGCCATCGCCACCAAGTTTCGGGGGACCAGAATTCCTGTGCTAGCATCCTGCTGGGACGGGGAAGTGCCCCGGATTCATCTCCATCGACGTTGCTTCCTCCCTCCATGATGCGGGAGTAGTTCCTCCTCGGGGCTGAGGTTTCTACCAGTAGCTATGTGGTCAATTCTCTCTCCCATGATGTGATCTTTGTTGTGATCATAGGCTATGTTAATCTAGGGTGATCCCATGATATTTCCCCTTCCTCTATGTATTGGATTGATGTACTCACTTGTCTTTATCTAGTATAATCCCCGAGACCAAGGTGACAGCGGTCTATTGGACATGGATTAGAAGAATATTTTCATGAGTGATTTCCTCTTTTGTGTGTTGATTGAAGATTGAGAGTCTCTTGGTGCTTGTCTTTGACTATCCTTGAGATATGTTGTGGTGATTGTGGTACTCTCTTTGTTTGCTCGCGGTGACATTGGGAAATCCATAGATTGAGAACTACGAACTTAGAGGTGTGCTTTTGTAGCCCTACATAATTCTCTTCCTCTCTTGACCACAAAGGAACGACCTCCGAGTGCATGTTTTATGGGAAATATCATGTGATTCGATTATGTTAATGTTGTTGGGAGTTGCCACTAGTGAAAGTATGAAGCCTAGGCCTTGTTTCCACCATTGCAATACCATTTGTGCTCACGTTTACCACTTGTTTGCTTGCTGCACTTTTTATTACAGATTTATATTACTTTGCTTTGCCACTCCTATCATCCATATTTTACCATCTCTTCGTCGAACTAGTGCACCTATACAACTCCTAGTTGTATTAGGTGTGTTGGGGACACAAGAGACTTCTTGTATCTTAGTTGCAGGGTTGCTTGAGAGAGACCATCTTCAACCTCTACTTCCCTGAGTTCGATAAACCTTAGGTCATCCACTTGAGGGAAATTGCTGTTGTCCTAGAAACCTCTGCGCTTGGAGGCCCAACATAGTCTACAAGAATAGAAGCGTGTGTAGACATCACATTCCAGTCGGCAGGGGAGACGAAGCCTGTGCATATTCATCCCACCGACCCCAATGCAGCTCCGACTCACATCTCATCCACACTCGACAGCAAATAGGAAGAATCGCTCATCCAGTTCCTCCGCGAGAACTGGGACATCTTTGCATGGAAACCATCCGACATGCCAAGTGTACCCAGGGGACTGGCTGAGCACCGTTTGCGAGTCGATCCAAAAGTGAAACCCGTGAAGGAACATCTCCGTCGGTCCGCTGCGGAGAAGAGGAAAGCAATTGGCGAGGAGGTGGCTCGGCTTCTGGCAGCTGAGTTCATCCACGAGATCTACCACTCCGAGTGGCTCGCCAATGTAGTCATGGTCCCCAAGAAGGACAAGTCGCTCCGCATGTGCATCGATTTCAAACATATCAATCGGGCCTGCCTGAAGGATCATTTCCCTCTCCCTCGCATCGATCAGATCGTCGACTCGACTGCGGGGTGTGAGCGATTGTCTTTTCTGGATGCATATTCCGGGTACCATCAGATCCGACTGTTTGGACCCGACGAAATAAAAACAGTGTTCATCACCCCATTCGGGTGTTTTTGTTACGTTACCATGCCTTTTGGTCTCAAAAATTCCGGTGCGACTTTCATGCGCATGATTCAAAAGTGTCTACTGAAGCAGATCAGTCAGAACGTGGAAGCGTACATGGATGACATCGTGGTCAAGTCACGTAAAGGTTCTGACCTACTGACTGACCTCGCTGAGACATTCACAAACCTGAGAAGCTATGATATCAAGCTCAACCCGTCAAAGTGTACATTCGGAGTTCCGGGTGGCAAGTTACTCGGTTTTCTCATTTCCGAACGGGGAATTGACGCTAACCCAGAAAAAGTCAATGCTATCCTCCGAAAGAAATGCCCTGTGCGTATACATGACGTCCAGAAGCTTACTGACTATTTGGCTGCATTGAGTCGATTCATCTCTCGTCTCGGTGAGAAGGCATTACCTCTCTACCGACTGATGAAGAAGTCTGAAAAGTTTGAGTGGAAGTCTGAAGCTGAAGCAGCGTTCGAGGAACTCAAAGCCTTGCTTTCCACCCAGCCGGTGCTTGCTGCCCCAGTCAGCAAAGAGCCTCTTTTACTGTACAGCGCAGCCAGTGGACAAGTTGTCAGCACTGTACTCACGGTCGAGCGAGAAGAAGAAGGCAAAGCCTACAAAGTCCAACGCCCAGTCTATTACGTTTCCGAAGTCATGACTCCCTCCAATCAAAGATACCCGCATTATCAGAAACTTGTGTATGGGATCTAATTGACCGCCAAGAAAGTTGCACATTACTTCTCAGATCATTCAATTTCAGTTGTCTGCGATGCCCCGTTATTAGAAATTCTGAACAATTGAGATGCAACCGGTCGAGTGACTAAATGGGCGATTGATCTCCTTCCGCTGGATATCAAGTTTGAAGCAAAGAAAGCTATCATGTCTCAGCAAATAGCATATTTTGTTGCCGAGTGGTTCGAACAGGAGCAGCCGACTCAGATCCAGTCGGATGATTGGACAATTTTCTTTGATGGATCCAAGAAGTTGAACGGATCCGGTGCAGGTGTGGTCTTCGTGTCCCCCAGAGGCGACAAGCTCCGGTATGTCCTGCAAATTCACTTTGATACTTCGAACAATGAAGCTGAATACGAGGCGCTTTTGTACGGGTTGCGTATGGCCATATCACTCGGCGTCCGTCGCCTGATGGTATACGGCGACTCGGACTTAGTGGTCAATCAAGTAATGAAGGAATGGGACGTCAGGAGCCCAGCAATGACCAGTTATTGCAGTGCAGTACGGAAGCTAGAGAAGAAGTTCGAAGGTTTATAGCTCCACCACTTACCCAGAATCAAGAACCAGCTTGATGATGATCTCGCGAAGATAGGATCCACTCGGAAACCTATACCCAAGAATGTGTTCTTGGAGCATCTACACACCCCGTCAGTCAAAGAGGACCCCTTCACAGAGGAGCCCCCACAACTGATAAGTGTGTCTGATCCGACTGAAATTGAAGTCTTAGCTCTAGTCGACCTAATCATCGAAGTCCTGGTGATCACACCCGACTGGACAGTGCCGTACATAGCATACTTGCTTAGACAGGAACTCCCAGAGGATGAGGATGAAGCGCGTCAGATCGCCTGTCGATCCAAAGCCTTCACAGTGATACAGGGTCAACTCTACAGGGAAAGTGTCACAGGAGTCGCTCAGCGCTGCATCACCCCTGAAGAAGGTTGAATGATCCTGAATGAGATTCACTCGGGAACCTGTGGCCACCACGCTTCCTCTTGGACCATCGTGGCCAAAGCATACCGAGCCGAGTTTTACTTGCCCCGCGCGAATGAGATGGCGAAAGATATCGTCGACAAATGCGAGGCTTGCCAGTTCTACTCCAACATGTCTCACAAACCTGCATCTGCCTTGAAGACTATCCTGTTGGTTTGGTCATTTGCTATTTGGGGTTTGGACATGGTAGGACCCTTCAAGACAGGCAGGAGTGGCTTCACTCACTGCTACCTCTTGAGCTTGCGTTGTATTCCCTTGAAGAGGAAAGGGAGATGCAGCACATTAGCGTAAGTATTTCCCTCAGTTTTTGAGAACCAAGGTATCAATCTAGAAGGAGACCACGCGCGGGTCCCTCGCACCTGCACAAACAAATAAGAACTTCACAGCCAATGCGATAAGGGGTTGTCAATCCCTTTACGGTCACTTACGAGAGTGAGATCTGATAGAGATGATAGTTGATATTTTTGGTATTTTAGGTTTATAGGAACAGAAAATAAAAGCAGTAAAAGTAAAGTAGATGTAGATTGATATGTTGAGAATAGACCCGGGGCCATAGTTTTCTCTAGTGGCTTCTCTCATGGTAGCGATATTCTACGGCAGGTAAACAAATTACTGTCGAGCAATTGACAGCAAAACAAATAATTATGAGACTATCTAGGCATGATCATTGTATATAGGCATCACGTCCGAGACAAGTAGACCGAAACGATTCTGCATCTACTACTATTACTCCACACATCGACCGCTATCTAGCATGCATCTAGTGTATTGAGTTCATAAGAACAGAGTAACGCCTTAAGCAAGATGACATGATGTAGAGGGATAAACTCAAGCAATATGATATAAAGCCCATCTTTTTATCCTCGATGGCAACAATACAATACGTGCCTTGCTGCCCCTACTGTCACTAGGAAAGGACAGCGCAAGATTGAACCCAAAGCCAAGCACTTCTCCCATTGCAAGAACTATAGATCTAGTAGGCCAAACCAAACCAATAATTCGAAGAGACTTGCAAGGATATTATGAGCACACATAAAAAGTTCAGAGAAGAACCAAATATCTTTCATAGATAACCTTGATCATCAACTCACAATTCATCGGATCTCGACAAACACACCGCAAAACGAGATTGTATTGAGATCTAGAGAGAGAGAGAAGAAGCCATCTAGATACTAGCTATGGACCTGAAGGTCTGTGGTAAACTACTCACAACTCATGGTGAGGGCGATGATGATGATGATGAAGGCCTCCGTGATGGATCCCCCTCTGGTGGAGCTCCGGAACAGGCTCCAAGATGGGATCTCCACGGGAATAGAAGGTACGGCGATGGAATTAGGGTTTTTTCTCTGTTCACGGAGTTTCTGGGGTACGTGGACTTATATAGGAAGAAGGAGGGCACCGGGGGAGTCATGGGAGCCCCACGAGGCAGGGGGGCGCGCCCCCACCCTCGTGGGCCCCTCGTGGCTCTTCTGACGTGGTTCTCAAGTTCTTCATGCGTGATTTTCTCCAAAAATATCTCTCGCGAAGGTTTCATTCCGTTTGGACTCCGTTTGATATTATTTTTCTTTAAAACCCTGAAACGGGCAAAAAACAGCAATCTGGACTGGGCCTTTGGGTTAGTAGGTTAGTCGCAAAAATGATATAAAAGTGAATGATAAAGCCCATTAAACATCCAAGACTTCATAAATAATAGCATGGAATAATAAAAAATTATAGATACGTTGGAGACATATCAAGCATCCCAAGCTTAATTCCTGCTCGTCCTCGAGTAGGTAAATGATAAAGAAATAATTTTTGATGTGGAATGCTAACCAATATAGTTTTTTAATGTAATTGTCTTAATTGTGGCATGAATGTTCAGATCTGAAAGATTCAAGATAAAAGTCTATATTGTCATAAGAAATAACAATACTTCAAGCATACTAACAAAGCAATCATGTCTTCTCAAAATACTATGGCTAAAGAAAGTTATCCCTAAAAAATCATATAGTCTGGCTATGCTCCCTCTTCATCACACAAAATATTCATATCATGCACAACCCGAATTTCAGCCAAGCAATTGTTTTCATACTCTATCTTTTCAAACCTTTCAATTTTCACGCAATACATGAGCGTGAGCCATGGATATAGCACTATGGGTGGAATAGAGGTGGTTGTGGAGAAGACAAAAATGAGGGAAATAATCTCACATCGACTAGGCGTATCAACGGGCTATGGAGATGCCCATCAATAGATATCAATGTGAGTGAGTCGGGATTGCCATGCAACGGATGCACTAGAGCTAAATATGATTGAAAGCTCAACAAAAGAAACTAGTGGGTGTGCATCCAACTTGCTTACTCACGAAGACCTAGGGCATTTGAGGAAGCCCATCGTTGGAATATACAAGCCAAGTTCTATAATGAAAATTCCCACTAGTATATGAAAGTGACTAAGCATGAGACTCTCTACAATGAAGAACATGGTGCTACTTTGAAGCACAAGTGTGGAAGAAGATAGTAGCAATTGTCCCTTCTCTCTTTTCTCACATTTTTCTGGAGGGGCTTTCTCCTCTTTTTTATTTATTTATTAGCCCCTCTCTATTTTTTTGGGCCATCTCCTTTTTTTATTGGCCTTTCCTCACATGGGAGAATGCTCTAATAATGATGATCATCACACTTTTTATTACAACTTGAAATTACAACTCGATACTATAACAAGTATGACTCTACATGAATGCCTCCGGCGATGTACCGGGATATGCAATGAATCAAGAGTGACATATATGAAAAATTATGCATGGTGGCTTTGCCACAACTACGATGTCAACTACATGATCATGCATGGCAATATGACAATATGATGCGTGTCATATGAACGGAACGATGGAAAGTTGCATAGCAATATATCTCAGAATGGCTATGGAAATGCCATGATAGGTAGGTATGGTGGCTGTTTTGAGGAACAATATGATGGCTGTTTTGTGGAAGGATATATAGTGGGTTTATGGCACCGGCGAAAGTTGCGCGGTACAGAGGCTAGCAATGGTGGAAGGGTGAGAGTGCGTATAATCCATGGACTCAACATTAGTCATAAGAACTCATATACTTATTGCAAAAATCTACGAGTCATCAAAACAAAGCAATCAACGCATGCTCCTAGGGGGGAGGTTGGTAGGAGTTAACCATCGCCCCCCCCCC
>LR738711.1:201637459-201673884 GCA_902687465.1 Secale cereale
CCCCGACCTCCACACAAAGGTTGGCACTCTACAAATACCTTATGCTCTAACTTCGTCACATAGCGATTCACCATACGTGCATGATATAGGAATCACTAACCTTAACACAAGTATTTCTCAATTTCATAATAACTCCACTAGCATGACTCTAATATCACTATCCTCATGTCTCAAAACAATTATCAAGCATCCAACATACCATTCTATTCAATGCACTTAGTGTGATTTTTTTTTACTACATTGACATTGGATGTCTATCATGTGAAGACTAGTTTCTTTAGCCTAAACACATTACCATGCTGTTTTAATAGACTCTCAAAAGGATATAAGTGAAGCATGAGAGTTCAACAATTTCTACAAAATATTACCACCACCGTGCTCTAAAAGATACAAGTGAATCACTAGAGCAAAAACTATTCAACTCAAAAGATATAAGTGAAGCACATAGAGTGTTCTAATAATTTCTAAGCCATATTCAACTCTCTCAAATAGGTGTGTCCAGCAAGGATGATTGTGGCAAACTAACAAGCAAATACTCAAATTATACAGGACGTTCCAAGCAAAACACATAACATGTTGCGAATAAAATATAACTCCAAGTATAGTTACCGATGGATGAAGACGAAAGAGGGGATGCCTTCCCAGGTGAAAGATCGTGGATGTCGCCTAGAGGGGGGTGAATAGGCGCTTTAAAATAATTACAGTTTAGGCTTGAACAAATGCGGAATAAACCTAGCGGTTAATTTGTCAAGCACAAAACCTACAACAACTAGGCTCACGTATGTGCACCAACAACTTATGCTAAGCAAGATAAACAACTAGGTGATAGCAAGATATATGACAAGAAACAATATGGCTATCACAAAGTATAGTGCATAAGTAAAGGGCTCGGGTAAGAGATAACCGAGGAACGCGGAGACGACGATGTATCCCGAAGTTCACACCCTTGCGGATGCTAATCTCCGTTTGGAGCGGTGTGGAGGCACAATTCTCCCCAAGAAGCCACTAGGGCCACCGTAATCTCGTAACGCCCTCGCACAATGCAAGATGCCATGATTCCACTAAGGGACCCTTGAGGGCGGTCACCGAACCTGTACAAATGGCAACCCTTGGGGGCGGTTACCGAACCCGTACAAATTGCTCGGGGTGATCTCCACAACCTAATTGGAGACCCCGACACTTGCCCGGAGCTTTACACCACAATGATTGAGCTCCGAACACCAAGGTTGGGGCTATCTCCCCAACGACACCACAAAGCTACACCACAATGGAATATGGCTCCGAGGTGACCACAACCGTCTAGGGCGCCCAAGCACCCAAGAGGAACAAGCTCAAGGGTACCAAGCACCCAAGAGTAATACGCTTCTCAACTTCACTTCCACGTATCACCGTGGAGAACTCGAACCGATGCACCAAATGCAATGGCTAGGGCACACGGAGTGCCCAAGTCCCCCTCTCCCAAATCCCACGGAAGCAACTAATGCTAGGGAGGGAAATGAGTGGAAGAACAAGAAGGAGAACACCAAGAACTCCAAGATCTAGATCTAAGGGGTTCCCCTCACCTAGAGGAGAAAGTGATTGGTGGAAATGTGGATCTAGATCTCCTCTCTCTTTTCCCCCAAAAACTAGCAAGAATCCATGGAGGGATTGAGAGATAGCAAGCTCGAAGAAGGTCAACAATGGGGGAAGAACACGAGCTCAAGAGATAAGGTCCAATGGGGAAGAAGATCCCCTTTTATAGGTCCCCACGAATCTGCCCGTTATGTGCAGAAAACTGTAGGACCGGTACAACCGGTGCACGAACCGGTACAACCGGTCAAAGCAGAGGAAAAACCAACCTGTAGGAAAAAGCACTAAGCGGTACAACAACCCGGGGAACCGGTAGTACTGGTTAAACTAAACTAACCGGTACAACCGGTCAACAACCGCCCAAGAACCGTTCCAAAACAGAAACTATTCCGGTGGTAGAGCGGTACATGACCGGTACGACCTTCAGACCAATTCTGGAGCGGTACTACCGCTCCAAACACCGGTTGTACCGGTCAACCGGTACAACCTCTCTATGGGGCGGTACAACCTCTCTATGAAAAACACGTAAGATCAAAATAGTCACAACTTTCGCATACAAACTCCGAATTCGATGAAACCAAGTTTGTTGGAAAGCTAGCGACAAGGGCTAACACAATCTTGAAAGAAATATCAATAAGAAGAAAATTAGAAAAGGCCCATAAGAAAATGGTGAGAACCCTTCCTCGGATAAGACCGGTAAAACCTCCAACACCGAAAATATTATAGAAGACGCATGTGAACTCCGTTTTCGATGAACTCAAGCTTGTCATCAAGATGACCATAAGCTCTAAGACTCACAAAGAGAACCAAACAAGAACCAAGAAACATATTGCAAGGATGCAATGGTTTGAGCTCTCTACTAACGATACGATCAAGCTACCAACTTGAGAGCCCCCCTTGATAGTACTGCAAACGATCCTATAACCCGGTCTCCCAACTACAGCCATGAGACCGGTAAAATAGAAAACCTATCAAGGGCAAACCTTTGCTTTGCACAAAGTCCACTTGAGCTAGATGTAGACGATCTTGACTTCCTCAAGTTGGACCAGCTTTCTTGATTGCATTGTCTCGGTGAAGACTAGTAGATTGCTCCCCCATACTCCACCATGGGTGAGCCACTCTTCAGCATATCTTCACAAGTCCATTGTCACCACAATGGACGGCAAGCTTCAAGCACTTGATCTCTTCGTGATGCTCCACTTGAACTTGCACACCGCAACCTAACCCCACAAAGAACTCTCACGAAGACCATGGGTTAGTACACAAAGCGTGATTGACAATGCTTACCATACCATGGGATTGCTTGATCCCTCTCGGTACATCTTCTACACTTTGTGTGTTGATCAACTTGATTCATTCTTTGACTTAGTTTTGATCAACCTTGAATCTTTCCAACTCTCTTCATTTGGATGATGTCTTGAAGGTAAACATGAATGATCACAAACTCTTCTTCTTCAAGACATGCTTGCAATATGCTCAACACCCACAAGACCAATCTTTGGATAATTCCTTAATAGCACCTTGGTCATCACAAACTCTCCTTGAAACCAACAAATGAACTCCAATAAAAGCCTATGGACAAACCCTTCAAATATAACTCAAGGCAACCATTAGTCCATAGAGATTGTCATCAATTACCAAAACCAAACATGGGGGCACCGCATGTTCTTTCAATCTCCCCCATTTTGGTAATTGATGACAATCACTTTCAAGAGAGATTATATAAGGAATTATGCATCACCATACCATGCAATAATAATGTATGCGCATGAGATGCAAAAGCTTAGGAACAAAATCAAAGCAAGAAGAGAGAAGAGAAAACTCTCTAAACTTCCTCACAAAACTAAACTCTCTGAAACTTCTCCCTCATTGGCATCGATTGCCAAAATGGGCGAATAGCTTAGAAGGCCAATATAAATTGTGTTCCTCTATAAATTGTGTATTCCTCAAAATAGAGAGTGGAATGCAATACATATATCCAACTGTAAATACTTGGAGGAAGACAAACTATATTGAAGCCCAAAGATTGCAAAAGAATGATATGCCACAAAGGCATAACAAAGGGAGAAAAACACGCAATCAAGCAATCAAAGGATACCAATTGAATCAAGCTATCAAAATATACCAATTGACCCAACTAGACCAATGATCCTACATGCCAAATGAATAAAAGATATTATGATAAGAGCAAAGGAGTGTTCTAGAGAAACTAGAGAAGCTCCCCGTGATTTGTGCACAATTTAGTTTTGTATTTGGATACAACGAGCACAAAATAGGATCGTCGCTCCCCCAAGATCAATAGAACCTCACGACATAGCAACGGAGTGTTCTAAAGACACTAGTGAAGCTCCCCATAATTTATGCACTCCTTAGAATATTTTCATTAGGATACCAAGTGCACAAAATAGGATCATCACTCCCCCAAGATCAATAGACACTCACACCAAGTGCAAGTGAGCATGAAGGAAACAAAGCCTAGCACTTGCAACAAACAACCGGTTGAGCAATATATAAAAGAGTCAACTTAAGAGTAGGCTCAACCAAAATGATGTGTGTGAGTCATGGCAAAGCACTTGAGAAGATTAATGTATGGATGAACATTAAGCATCAATATACTCTTGAATGAATGAGATACACAGTGCAAGGCCTATCATTCCCACACACAACAGCAAATGGGTTCACAAGCTCACTACTAATCATATAAATAACCTATGCTTGTGACAACCTGTGGTGAAGATATAAAAAGGATAGCTTTGTCATGAGGAGGGATACCAACAGAAATGGCAAAAGCCTCGCCAAGACAAGCAAGAGAAAAAATTATCTTCACCACAAAAGAGTGCATCAAGATGCAATGATATAAGATCCGCACTCAAGACACACACCTTCACGGAGCCACCAAAAAAATAAAACAGGAACGAAAAGGTGGACGTGAAAGAAGGGGATATCAAATAGATATGCACCTTCTCTCAAGTGTATAAGATTCTAGGTAGACGAAGATCATGATGATATCAATCCACAAAGAAGGATGTACACACGAAATTCTTGCAAAAAGGAATGAATAAGATTTCCCCAAGGAAGTCATAAATATACCAATAAGATATTTGCTTGAAGGCATAGCACATGGTGACACCACCTTCCTTTTGAATGAGCCGAGCATCCAATGCATCTCCAATTTTTCCTAGAACACCAACACAAACAAAATGGTACCCAAACTCATTGGGACCAAAGAGTTAGAAACACCAATACATAGGAAAAACTCCACAAACATATGTGCATTTATATATGGAAAAGAATTTCATGCACATCCCATCCAAATTGAGACTAGGTGGAGTTTCCCTTATATATTGGGTTAAAGAAAGAAAGCATGCCAAAGAAAATACATGAAGTAAATATGCATGCTCAAGACTTTCAAGAAACGAAACAAAATGAAAAAGAAATACCAAGTGAAAATAGGATACCAAATGGAGAAATCATCACTTGGAAGTCTATTAGAAGATACATCAAGGAATGAGATATCCATTGATACACGCAAAAGGAAAGATATTGGACTCCCAAAAGAGAGGATGGTTCCAAACAAACCAACCCATCTACAAAGTTTCATGTTGGCACAAGTATCAAAAAGAAATGGCTTGCCTTCCATCAACACACACTTGATATGGATCACAAGATGAGTGTTCTATCGAAAATAGGATAGCTCCCCCACGAATTGTGCATTTAAAGAGAATTTACATTCGAGCACAAAATGCACAAGGTGGGATCACCACTTTTACTATATCTAGAAAACACTCGACAAAAACAATAAAACACGAGATCCACAAGTGTCATGGAAGGAAATGGGAGTTGACACAAACTTGGCAAGAGATAAGATAAATAAAACCAAAAGACAATGTAAATATGATCAATAATTTCCACCACATAAATGATTACCAATTGTCAAAGACAAGAGGTATTTGGAAATAATTCCCGATGATAGATAGCAATGATATCCAACATCATCTTCACACCAAACACAAGCAAAATGCAACTTGTAGAGCTAACATGCCACCTAGGAACAACATAATTTATACTTTCAACTCTAGGTGACAATATCTCAAATTTACACATTTTCTAGGCTTGTAATATGCACATAGAATATTACTCCCCCATAATGTGATACCAATGAAAAACTTACCAAGATGCAAAAGAGAACCAACAAGAGATAACTAATGGAACATTTAGAATTTGACTTTCTCATGAGAAGACATACCACATAGATACTAGATAATCTTGTAATATCAATACTAGATGGTATTCCTCATGTACACACATTTATAGGATTGTGAGGTGCACAAAGCACATCACTCCCACAAAATGGGATGTTCCATTAATCTCTGACAAGAGCCAACTAAGATAAAAGCAAGAAGCACAAAGGCTCAACGCACGACACACACATACATGATGTGCAAACCAATATACACATACTTGATTTCTCAAGATACACAAATTGGAGGCACATCATATACAAACACATGCAAGGAACAAAACCAAAACATTCAAAGGGGCAAGTAACTTTCAATGTAAACAATTTAAGCACGAGTTACCGCAAGGAGGAACATTGGATATAAGACAGAAACTTGATAATCTGAATGACTTGGCTTGAGACAATATGACTGATGAAGACCCCTTAATTCTTCATAATGTAGCCAAGTCTCCAATGCCCTCCAAAACACCTATTGATCAAGTTTGAGCTAGTTGGTCCCCAACCAAGTTGGGTCCTAAGAGGTTAGTCACAATAGGCTTGGCTACCCAAATGGTTTTTTTCTTGACACCACTTTGAGTCCCAAGAAACTTGGCAAACACATTGCAAACCTTATCCTTCCCAAGAGAATATACATCATCAATAATAACTGGGTTGGATAAGTTACCACTAGTGCATGAAGAAGCAAGGTGACCCTTCTCACGGCATAAGTAGCAACATCTACTCTTCACTTTCTTCTCATTTGATTCCTCAAAATGAGAAGCATTACCATGAGTCTTCTTGGGAAGCGGCCTTTCTCCAACTTGCGGTTGAGCACGAGATTGAACTTGTGGCCTCTTCCCTTGTTGCTTGTCACTAATGGCCTTCTTCTTCAATGGGCAAGATCTAACATGATGCCCTTCAATTTTGCACTTGAAGCAAATAATCTTGGTCGAATTCTTGAGTTGTTCTTGGCCTTGATCTTGGACCTTTTCTTCTTGTTGGAGTTGAATCCAAGTCCACCTTTGTCATTGGGGGATTTTTGCACACTCAAGATATTGTTGAGTGTGGACTTCCCTTCATGACACTTTTCCAAGTCTTTCTTCAAAGAAGTGACTTGGACCTTGAGCTCTTTGATTTCCTCTACATGGTTAGTATCAACAAAAGTACTAGAGGAAGTATAAGCTTCACTGTTAGAGCAACAAGGCAAGGAGAGCAATTCATCACAAGATGTACTAACATTGTGAGTAGATGAATTAAGAGGACTAGCACATGGCAAGATAGCATTTTGACTTGAAGTAGTGCTAGTATCCACATGAGGCTCACTAGATGTTACCTTGATACTCATAGCCTCATGAGCTATCTTTAGCACATTATAGGATACTAGAAGATCATCATGAGAGCTTGTGAGCTTTACATGACTTTCTTCTAATTTCCCATAATTGCCAGATAGCAACTCAAGTTGAGCCCTTAGCTCAACATTCTCCTTCAAAATGGATGCTTCACTAGAAATAGAGTTAGTAGCACAAGCATCATCAATAATAGCAAGAGGAGAAGGCAACTTGGCAAGCTCTTTAGAATATGAAGCTTTAAGATGAGCATGAGACTCGGTGAGTTTGATGAGCTCACTCTTAATGACCCTTGAGCCATTTTCGAGGTGCTCAAAATCCTCAAGGAGTTTAGCATGTACAACTTCAAGCTTCTCATTTTTAGTTCCAAAATCATTAGCCACCTCGAGAGCTCTATCATGGGATTCCTTTATTCTAGATAGTTCTAGAGCAAAAGTCTCCTCAAGAGATTCCTTGGTGGTTTGTTCAAGTTCAAGAGCTTGCGAGAGGTCGGCGATCTCATTAGCGTAATCACGCTCATGACTTTCCATTTTCTCAATGGTAACCTCATGCTCCTCTAGATGAGATTCCAACTCCTCTATATATTTCTTTCCCTCAATGGAAATAGACATGATTTCCATGAAGTTGGAACTAGCCATTTTATTCTTATGAAGAGCTTTAAAAATCATCCCCCCCTTAATTTTTAAGGAGGCAACATTATCATTCTCTTCATCATTATCAACATCATCATCATTGTCATCATCACTATCATGACAAGTTGTATTGGGATTCAAAGTGGGAGATACCTTTGAAGCCTTAGCCATAAGGCAAAACGCAATAGATGATGATGTAGGATCCCTTGAAGCACCATTCAAGACTACATCATGTTCCGTGGGGTGTTGGGTTTCCTCTACATTGTTAGCATAACAATTCGAGGAAATAGATGCATTTTTATCATGGCAACAAGATATAGCAAGCATATCATCATGAGTTTTAGTCAAGCAATTTCTGCATGATATGCAAGGACAATCAACACAAGCATGTGAAATATGTAGGGTGCTCGAAGTGTTAAAGTCCAAAGAATATGCATTGCAATAAGATAGTGATGAATGATCATCCACAATAAGCATACTATCATCATTGCAATGACCAACACTACTCACCATATCATTACCTTGTGGCAAACCACATGTAGGTGAAGTATAAGAAGTTGAGAAGACAACACGGTCGGAGGTGGAGGGAGAACAATCATTGCCACAATTCTTGGACACACCATATTTATCTTGAAGCTTTGTCCACAACTCATGAGCATCCCGAAATGGCATGAGTTGAAATATAACTACATTGCTCAAAGCATCAAAAATCACATTAGAAGCTTGAGCATTGAGATAAGAGTTTTTCTCGTCCTCTAAAGATAATCTTTGTGGATCCTTTGGAGGAGAAAAACCCATATCTACAATTCGCTCTAAATTTGGGTCCATGACCCTAAAGAGATTAAGCATGCGAATTATCCAAACATCAAAATTTGTGCCATCGAAACTAAGAGTGTCAGAGAAACCTAAACCCCTAGTCGACATCCTTACTCTCTAGGCGGTTAAGCCCTATAAAGAGAGACGAGGCTCTGATACCAATTGAAAGATCGTGGATGTCGCCTAGAGGGGGGTGAATAGGCGCTTTAAAATAATTACGGTTTAGGCTTGAACAAATGCGGAATAAACCTAGCGGTTAATTTGTCAAGCACAAAACCTACAACAACTAGGCTCACCTATGTGCACCAACAACTTATGCTAAGCAAGATAAACAACTAGGTGATAACAAGATATATGACAAGAAACAATATGGCTATCACAAAGTATAGTGCATAAGTAAAGGGCTCGGGTAAGAGATAACCGAGGAACGCGGAGACGACGATGTATCCCGAAGTTCACACACTTGCGGATGCTAATCTCCGTTTGGAGCGGTGTGGAGGCACAATGCTCCCCAAGAAGCCACTAGGGCCACCGTAATCTCCTCACGCCCTCGCACAATCCAAGATGTCATGATTCCACTAAGGGACCCTTGAGGGCGGTCACCGAACCCGTACAAATGGAAACCCTTGGGGGCGGTTACCGAACACTTACAAATTGCTCGGGGTGATCTCCACAACCTAATTGGAGACCCCGACACTTGCCCGGAGCTTTACACCACAGTGATTGAGCTCCAAACACCAAGGTTGGGGCTATCTCCCCAACGACACCACAAAGCTACACCACAATGGAATATGGCTCCGAGGTGACCACAACCATCTAGGGAGCCCAAGCACCCAAGAGGAAAATCCTCAAGGGTACCAACCACCCAAGAGTAATAAGCTTCTCAACTTCACTTCCACGTATCACCGTGGAGAACTCAAACCGATGCACCAAATGCAATGGCAAGGGCACACGGAGTGCCCAAGTCCCCCTCTCCCAAATCCCACCGAAGCAACTAATGCTAGGGAGGGAAATGAGTGGAAGAACAAGAAGGAGAACACCAAGAACTCCAAGATCTAGATCCAAGGGGTTCCCCTCACCTAGAGGAGAAAGTGATTGGTGGAAATGTGGATCTAGATCTCCTCTCTCTTTTCCCCCAAAAACTAGCAAGAATCCATGGAGGGATTGAGAGATAGGAAGATCGAAGAAGGTCAACAATGGGGGAAGAACACGAGCTCAAGAGATAAGGTTCAATGGGCAAGAAGATCCCCTTTTATAGGTCCCCGCGAATCTGCCTGTTATGTGCATAAAACTGTAGGACCGGTACAACCGGTGCACGAACCTGTACAACCGATCAAAGCAGAGGAAAAACCAACCTGTAGGAAAAAGCACTAAGCGGTACAACAGCCCGGGGAACCGGTAGTACCGGTTAAACTAAACTAACCGGTACAACCGGTCAACAACCGCCCAAGAACCGTTCCAAAACAGAAACTATTCTGGTGGTAGAGCGGTACATGACCGGTACAACCTTCAGACCAATTCTGGAGCGGTACTACCGCTCCAAACACCGGTTGTACCAGCCAACCAATACAACCTCTCTATGGGGCGGTACAACCTCTCTATGGGGCGGTACAACCTCTCTATGAAAATCAAGTAAGATCAAAACAGCCACAACTTTCGCATACGAACTCCGAATTCAATGAAACCAAGTTTGTTGGAAAGCTAGCGACAAGGGCTAACACAATCTTGAAAGAAATATCAATAAGAAGCAAATTAGAAAAGGACCATAAGAAAATGGTGAGAACCCTTCCTCGGATAAGACCGGTAAAACCTCCCACACCGAAAATATTATAGAAGACGCATGTGAACTCCGTTTTCGATGAACTCAAGCTTGTCATCAAGATGACCATAAGCTCTAAGACTCACAAAGAGAACCAAACAAGAACCAAGAAACATGATGCAAGGATGCAATGGTTTGAGCTCTCTACTAACGATACGATCAAGCTACCAACTTGAGAGCCCCCCTTGATAGTATTGCAAACGATCCTATAACCCGGTCTCCCAATTACCACCACGAGACCGGTAAAATAGAAAACTAATCAAGGGCAAACCTTTGCTTTGCACAAAGTCCACTTGAGCTAGATGTAGACGATCTTGACTTCCTCAAGTTGGACCACCTTTCTTGATTGCATTGTCTCGGTGAAGACTAGTAGATTGCTCCCCCATACTCCACTATGGGTGAGCCACTCTTCGGCATATCTTCACAAGTCCATTGTCACCACAATGGACAGCAAGCTTCAAGCACTTGATCTCTTCGTGATGCTCCACTTGAACTTGCACACCGCAACCTAAACCCACAAAGAACTCTCACGAACACAATGGGTTAGTACACAAAGCGTGATTGACAATGCTTACCATACCATGGGATTGCTTGATCCCTCTCGGTACATCTTCTACACTTTGTGTGTTGATCAACTTGATTCATTCTTTGACTTAGTTTTGATCAACCTTGAATCTTTCGAACTCTCTTCATTTGGATGATGTCTTGAAGGTAAGCATGAATGATCACAAACTCTTCTTCTTCAAGACATGCTTGCAATAAGCTCAACACCCACAAGACCAATCTTTGGATAATTTCTTAATAGCACCTTGGTCATCACAAACTCTCCTTGAAACCAAAAAATGAACTCCAAGAAAAGCCTATGGACAAACCCTTCAAATATAACTCAAGGAAACCATTAGTCCATAGAGATTGTCATCAATTACCAAAACCAAACATTGGGGCACCGCATGTTCTTTCACCGGGGCATCCCCAAGCTTAGGCTTTTGATTATCTTGAATTTACTTGGGGTGCCATGGGCATCCCCAAGCTTAGGCCTTTGCTACTCCTTGTTCCATAGTCCATCAAAGCAATACTCAAAACTTGAAAACTTCACAACACAAAACTTAGACAAAAATTCTCGTGAGCTCCGTTAGTATAAGGAAGCAAACCACTACTCAGAAGTGCAGCAATGAATTCATTATTTGTTTATATTGGTGTTAAACCTACTGTATTACAACTTATCTATGGTTCATATCCTCCAATACTACTCATAGAAGCATTGAAATAAGCAAACAACACACGAAAAACAGAATCTGCCAAAAACAGAAAAGTCTGTAGTAATCTGCAGGTTTCGCCTACTTCTGGAACTCCAACAAATTCAAAATAAATTGGTAAATTTGCGGAATTTACTACCAATCATCTTCAAAAAGAATCAACTAAAATGCACGCTCAAGTAAAATCTGAAGACTACTTTAGCGAGCGCTAACGATTCTGTTTTTTCACAGCAAGATCATATAAACTTCATACAAGTCTTCCCAAAGGTTCTACTTGGCACAAACACTAAACAAGACATGAAAGCACATCTAATCAGAGGCTAGATGCAATATTTATTCCCTAACAGCAACAAAAACAAAAAATATAAAATTGGGTTGCCTCCCAACAAGCGCTATCGTTTTACGCCCCTAGCTAGGCACGATACAAGATAAATCTAGGTGTTGCCATCTTTGGAAGCAATCCATAAGTGGCTCTCAAGAAATTCAAGAATTGAAGCACCAGGAGAGCATCATAAAGCACATGGCAAACACATCTAAGTCTAACATACTTCCTATGCATAGGCATTTTATAGGGAAACAAATTAGCAAGACAAGCAAGATCTAACATATGCAAGGAAGAAGAAAGAAACAATAGCAATCTCAACATAACGAGAGGTAATTTAGTAACATGAAAATTTCTACAACCATATTTTCCTCTCTCATAATAATTTCATGTAAGATCATAATAAAATTCAACAATATATCTATCACAAAACATATTCTCAACACGGTCCACATTCATACGAAGTTGAAACTCTTCCAAAATAGTGGGAGCAATATTAACTAAAGTCACGACCTCTCCAAACCAACTTTTATCAAAAAAAATCATAAGATTGATAATACTCCAAATATGTGGGATCCAAAGTTGACACTCTTCCAAACCCACTTTCAATATTATTGCACATATTATTATCAATCTTACATTCATCATGGGGATTAATTAAATTTTCAAGATCGTAAGAAGAATCACCCTAATCATGATCATTGCAACAAATAGTAGTCATAGCAAAACTAGCATCCCAAGCTTAGGGTTTTGCATATCATTAGCAGAATTGACATTAATAGAATTTATAATAACATCATTGCAATCATGCTTTTCATCGAAGGAACCATCAAGTATGGGTGTAGTTGCAACGATCTCATGTTTAACATAAGGAAATATAGCAAATTCATCTTCATAAATATTGGCATCATGGCCACAAGGATAGCAAGCATCATGTTCATCAAGGGATTTTTAAATCAAATCATCGGAATCAAAATTATCTATAGATTCATGCATATCATTATTTTCTTTCAATGCAGCAGTCATTCTTTCAATAAATTCTTTGACATAGGCATTATGAGCATAGTTTTCAAAGCAATATTTAAGTATGTCAAAAAAATTAGATTCGTAGACTGTAATATCATACTTTTCAATCAAAGAAGCAACTTCATAAGCACCCTTAAAAGCAACAAATTCTTCAATTTGTTCGATATCGTAGTAACTATAAACACCCTTTGCATAAGAAGATAAGATTTCATTATCTTTAAACTCACATAGGTAGGGTAGGTGTTTTTTAGGGTTCTTGGAGCAACAAGTAAAATCACAAATTCCACAAAGATTCCAAGCATAACACATCAATCTGTTTATTTGATCCCATAAGAGTCTCCCTTTTTTAGACAAATGATGACGCACAAAATGAGCATGCTCATCTAAAGATTTCCCATCAACTAGGCTAGTTGGGGTTTCAGCACGAGAGCATAAGGATCGAAGATGATCCAAGTAGAACACTTTAAGGTGGTCCATAACAATAGATTATTAGCAAGCAAAGATGCAAGCACATAGAAGGCACATGGAGACACAAGCAAACAAGAAGCAAGCGAACGATAAACACACGGCAGAAGAAGGGCAAATAAAACGGCAAGGGTGAAGTGGGGGAGAGGAAAACGAGAGGCAAAAAAATGTAATGCGAAGGATAAGGGTTTGTGATAGGTACTTGGTATATGACTTTTGCGTAAGCCTCCCCGGCAATGGCGCTAGAAATTCTTCTTGCTACCTCTTGAGCTTGCGTTGTATTCCCTCGAAGAGGAAAGGGAGATGCAGCACAGTAGCGTAAGTATTCCCCTCAGTTTTTGAGAACCAAGGTATCAATCCAGTAGGAGACCACGCGTGAGTCCCTCGCACCTGCACAAACAAATAAGAACTTCGCAGCCAACACGATAAGGGGTTGTCAATCCCTTTACGGTCACTTACGAGAGTGAGATCTGATAGAGATGATAGTTGATATTTTTGGTATTTTAGGTTTATAAGAACAGAAAATAAAAGCAGTAAAAGTAAAGTATATGTAGATTGATATGTTGAGAATAGACCCGGGGCCATAGTTTTCTCTAGTGGCTTCTCTCATGATAGCGATATTCTACGGCGGGTAAACAAATTACTGTCGAGCAATTGATAGAAAAGCGAATAATTATGAGACTATCTAGGCATGATCATTGTATATAGGCATCACGTCCGAGACAAGTAGACCGAAATGATTCTGCATCTACTACTATTACTCCACGCATCGACCGCTATCCAGCATGCATCTAGTGTATTGAGTTCATACGAACAGAGTAACGCCTTAAGCAAGATGACATGATGTAGAGCGATAAACTCAAGCAATATGATGAAAACCCCACCTTTTTATCCTCGATGGCAACAATACAATACGTGCCTTGCTACCCCTACTGACACTGGGAAAGGACACCGCAAGATTGAACCCAAAGCCAAGCACTTCTCCCATTGCAAGAACTATAGATCTAGTAGGCCAAGCCAAACCAATAATTCGAAGAGACTTGCAAGGATATTATGAGCACACATAAAAAGTTCAGAGTAGAACCAAATATCTTTCATAGATAACCTTGATCATAAACTCACAATTCATCGGATCTCGACAAACACACCGCAAAAAGATATTACATCGAATAGATCTCCTCGAAGACCGAGGAGAACTTTGTATTGAGATCCAGAGAGAGAGAGAGAAGAAGCCATCTAGATACTAGCTATGGACCCGAAGGTCTGTGGTAAACTACTCACAACTCATGGTGAGGGCGATGATGATGATGATGAAGGCCTCCGTGATGGATCGCCCTCTGGTGGAGCTCCGGAACAGGCTCCAATTTGGGATCTCCATGGGAACAGAAGGTACGGTAGTGGAATTAGGGTTTTTTCTCTGTTCACGAAGTTTCTGGGGTACGTTGACTTATATAGGAAGAAGGAGGGCACCGGGGGAGTCACGGGGGCCCCACGAGGCAGGGGCGCGCCCTGGGAAGGGGGGAGGGGGCGCCCCCACCCTCGTGGGCCCCTCGTGGCTCTTCTGACGTGGTTATCAAGTTCTTCGTGCATGATTTTCTCCAAAAATATCACTCGTGAAGATTTCATTCCGTTTGGACTCCGTTTGATATTCTTTTTCCGCAAAACCCTGAAACAGGCAAAAAACAACAATCTGGACTGGGCCTTTGGGTTAGTAGGTTAGTCCCAAAAATGATATAAAAGTGAATGATAAAGCCCATTAAACATCCAAGACTTCATAAATAATAGCATGGAACAATCAAAAATTATAGATACGTTGGAGACGTATCAAGCATCCCCAAGCTTAATTCCTGCTCATCCTCGAGTAGGGAAATGATGAAGTTTGTTCTCTCTTCGGGAGGAGGAGGACTTGCAGGCGCGACGTACTCATCCAGGTCGATCCCGTCAGCGATACGGGTAGCGGCTTCCAGGAAAGTCTCCATGAATGACTGGAACTGGAGCTTCTTTGTGTTGGCAACCTTGAGCGCAGCCAGCCTCTCCTCCTTCACCTCCTTGTAGTGCACACGGACCAGAGACAGTGCAGTGTCGGCGCCGCACCGGGCGGTGATGACCCTCAACCGTAAGGGATCTGTTGCAGCGTTTTCGATAAGTAAGAGTGTCGAACCCAACGAGGAGCAGAAGGTATTGATAAGCGATTCTGAGCAAGAAATTACTGCAAGCACTGAGAGATAACTTTTAGGGGTTTTCTTGATATAAGCAACAGAAATGTAAAGACAAGTAATGTAAAAGGTACTAAAAGTAACAAGTGGCCCAATCCCTTCTTAGCAAAGGAGAGGCCTAGCAACTGAACTTATAAAGACTGAAGCGTTCTTGAGGACACACGGGAGAGGTAGTCATGTGCTTTCGCCATATTCCGTATCGATACTATGTTATGTGTTGATAAGTGTTGAGTGGGTGGATCTATGCTAGTGCACTCTCTAGACTAAGATGAATGCACTCTTATGATTAAACACCTTGCAAGCATCCGCAAATACAAGATAGAATTTAAGGCAAAAGCCTAACCATAGCAATACGATTGAGGATCCATTATTCCCTTATGCAAAAAGCGTGCGAACTGGGGTTCAGGCTTCTGTCACTCCGGCAACCCACCAAGCATTCTTTATACACAATGTATCCTCCTAGGTCCTTAATAAGGCGAAGTGTTGGGTGTTCGACTCACACAACACCACTAGTAGAATGACAACGCAACTTAAGTACCAAACAACACATATTACTTCAACAGCATATGACTACTAACAACAAGACTTCCCCCATGTCCTCAAGAACTAAGCTAACTACTCAGAAAACATAAAAGAGATCATGATCAGTGGGGATAAATATGTGATAAACAATCTGGACATAATAATATTTCTCCAACAAAACTCAAAAGCATTCACCACAAAGTAGTAATCAACACCAACGGAGTAAGGGGGATAGGTAGTACGAGTTACAACACGAGTTGCGATGGTAAGATGAGATTTGTATGAAGATGGAGATGGTGCTGGTGTTGGGGATGATGTTGATGATGATCTCGATGTTGCCCGTGACGATGGTGATGACGATGGCGACGATCTCCCCTTTCGGGAGGTGATCTCCCCGACGTAATCTGCCCACCGGAGATGCCCTTTTCTTCTCTGCAGGTTTCCGCCTCGAAGCGGCGGCGGAACTCCGTAAAAAGTCCCGTGCCTAGGGTTTTCGTGGGACGGAGAACATATATGCAAAAGGGGGCGACCAGAGGTGGGCCAGGGGCTCCAGGCGCCCCCCCGGTGCGGCCAGGGGGGGCGCGCCCCCAGGCCGCCTGGGCACCCTGTGGCCCCCCTCTGACTCCCCTTTTGCATGTCTTCGTTAATCGTCTGAAAAATACCTCCCGTCAATTTTCAGGTAATTTGGAGGTGTCCTTCTTCAGCAACTCAGCATCCATTTTTTCCTGCTGAATCTTGCGTGTGCTGTTTCGGTATCGGAAAGTTGCAAACTGTGTAAAATAGACCAAAACAACATAAGAACATCATCATAACGTGAAATATATCAATGAATAAGGATAAATTATAATACAAAATAGTGATGCATTTTGGACGTATCAACACCCCCAAGCTTAGACCTCGCTTGTCCCCAAGCGAATATGAACTCGGTAAACCTGTCCACAAGTTTAGAGAGTGAAGTGTCGATAAATAGAATACGGACAAGAAGCATCATAGTCTCTTCACCAACTCAAATATCCTCAGCAGCAATCTTCAACTCATAAGGCTCTTATGAAAGAGTGTCAACACTTATATTTGAAAGTAGGACCAATGGAAACTCATTATATCATGGCAAACATGTCCTTTGGTCAAAGAACAACAAATAATTTTAACTTTTACTTTTGATGGGATTAATTGAAGCTTTTTGAAATAACAAGTTAATAAGCAAGAAGTGAATGTGTTAACACGAAGGAAGATATTTGCCTTAGCTGGGCATGACAAAGAACTACTTATCAAATGATAATGTCAACAAGGATATGATATGACAAATCTTAATGCAGCTTTATATGAATGAATCCTTATCAACATCAAACGTCTGCTCTCTTTGAGAATAGAGGGAAGTAGAAATAACTTACTCAACTTAAAATTAAAAGATAGGCCCTGCTCTAGGGTAGTAGGGAAAACTCATGTGCTATCCTCAAATCAAACAGAATGAAAACAAGTTTTTGAGAGGTGCATGATTCGTCAATGAATGCTAATAGATAACTCAATTACTTCTTGAACTGGACAAGTTTCGAGGAACGGCTCCCGTATGAGGACGATAACATCCTCTTATTCTCCTTTGTTTATCACTGCCAAAGTTTTCTGATTTCTCATGAACAAAGCGTGAAGGAGGGTTTGTTTGTTATATTATTTTTAAGCCGGGCGCACTCAATGCTAGTTCCTTTTTGTATTATGGGTTTGCACATTATACATGCAATCCCGGGGTGAAGCTTGTCCAACTCAAAAAGGTCATGAATTAGCTACTACTTCCTCATGAGCTAAAGCAGAGGCACAAAATAAAAGATTTTGAACATTTAAGGATAACACATAAATTATATACTTTAGGAGGTGGTAGTGGAGTACCACGAGTAGGTAGGTATGGTGGACTCATATGGAAGGTATTGGCTTAAGGGTATGGACGCACAAGCAGAATTCCGCTTAGTACAGAGTTAGGCTAGCAAAGGTTTTGAAAGAGCAGACAACTGATGATGACTAAGATGCAAAGCAATATAAAGCATGAACATTGAAATAAGCATAACACATCAAGTTGTCTTCCTTGTCAACATAACACTTCAAGCATAATAACATAAAGGTTTTGGCTATGTTGATACTTTAAGAACATCATGCTTGTTGTTATGACCAAAGCTATGTTTGCCAAGATTAAATAAAGTTTCATAGCCATACCTGACATAAGGTCAATACTCCCCATAAGAATCATCACATAAGGTCGATTGCGTGAAGAGAATACCGAGTGCAGCAAAAAGGAACCGATAAACTTCTCATTAATATTCCATCATAAACGACTCCACACACACGGATACAATTCTTCACCAAAGGGGTGATAGACCTCAATGCACACACCTATCTCATATAATAACCTCCCTAGACATGATACGACTCTACTTGACTTCTGAAAGACAAAAGGTAAAAGATAAAGATACCGGGCACTCCCCCAAGCTTGGAACAAGCCAAGGGAATGCCATTACCCACGGAGATTTCACTCATCATCCTTGTTGGCGTTGATCAAGTAGTTCTTGGCGAAGCTCTTCCATGGAAGGGGTTCTCCAGTCTCATATGAGAAGCTCGTCTCCTGGATCCTGCATTCAGCACCCAAACCCATGTGTAGAAACCTTAGTTCATACTCACAGTTCTGGTTATGTAGATCATTAATTTGCCCTTGGAGTTCTATAATTCTGTCTTCAGACTCGGCGATTCTTTCCCACATCTCCTTCATCTCCTTCAGAAAGTAGTTCTTCAGCTCGTTGGTGATGTCAAAGTTGGCTTCGACACCACGCTCGGTCATCTTCTTGTACTTGAAGACTTCTTGCTCCACTTCTTCCAGCCTGGCCTGGACGCTCCCCTCCTTGACAGGTCCCTTCAGATCTTCTTGATGAAGGACGCATTCCTTCATCTGAACAACCTGAGGGTGCTTCTTCACCTCAGCGAGGTAAGGGTTGATGACGTTGACGACGAACGTGTCCTTGGGGGAACTTGGAGAAGCCATGGCACCTAAATTTAGCTGAAAGATTTCCTGGCAGAAACAGATCGAAGAGAAAACACACGAAATCGCAAGATACGTTGCCGGAACACCCCGGGCAAATATATAGGAAAAATTTATGCACAGAAAGGAAGGTAACGGACCAAAGCAGGATCGGAGACGGGCTCCAGGGTGTCCAGGCGGCCTGCCGGCGCGGCCCAGGGGGGCACGCCAGGGGGGCGCCTGGACTCCCTGGTGGTCGTCTCCGGCTCCACTTCGACTCGGAATTTTACTAATTTTACAAAAACTCGTAATACGGAACTTTTATGATGGTTTGCGGTGTTTTCTTACCGTACTACATACCTTTTCTTTATTCTGCTTATGCTGGCGTCTGAAACAGGGCTGCAACATGTTCCTCGTGGGTTGTTGTGTATATTATATTCACATCAACATCGACAGGGTCTCCTGCTATGTAGTGTTTAAGTCTTTGCCCATTCACAACTTGAGGTTTGGTGCCTTCAAAATTATTAATCTTAATTTCACCAGACCGATAAACTTCTTCAATATGAAATGGTCCTTCCCACCTGGAAAGTAGTTTACCTGGAGAAAACCTGAAATAGGATCTAAACAACAAAACTTTATCACCAACATTAAATTCACGTTTCAGAATCTTCCTATCATGCCACCTTTTTACCTTTTCCTTGAACATTTTAGCGCTCTCGTAAGCTTCACTTCTCCATTCATCTAGAGAAGTCAATTTCATGAGACGCTTCTCACCAGCTAGTTTTGGGTCAGCGTTAAGCTCTCTAACAGCCCAGAAAGCTTTGTGCTCTAGCTCTAATGGCAAATGGCAAGCCTTGCCATATACCATCTTATAGGGGGACATGCCCATGGGGTTTTTGTAAGCAGTTCTATATGCCCACAAAGCATCTCCTAATTTATTTGACCAATCCTTCCTATTTCTGTTTACTGTTTTCTGCAAGATCAACTTAATCTCTCTATTGGTAAGCTCAACTTGCCCACTAGTTTGAGGATGATACGGTGAAGCAATTCTATGATTAACATCGTATTTAGCCAGAGCTTTTCTAAAAGCTCCGTGCGTGAAGTGTGATCCTCCATCGGTCATGAGATACCTTGGTACACCAAACCTAGGAAAAATTACATCTTTAAGCATTTTCAAAGATGTTTTGTGATCAGCACTTTCAGTGGGGATTGCTTCAACCCACTTGGTCACATAATCAACAGCTACTAAAATGTGAGTGTACTTGTGCGAAGAAGGAAAAGGACCCATAAAATCAAAACCCCAACAATCGAAAGGTTCAATCACTAGTGAGTAATTCATAGGCATCTCATTCCTTCTACTAATGTTACCAACTCTCTGACATTTATCACAAGCTAAAACATAATTTCTATCATCTTTAAAGAGAGTAGGCCAATAAAAACCTGATTGAAGAACCTTATGTGCAGTCCTCTCACCGGCATGATGTCCTCCATAGGACTATCATGACACCGTCGGAGAACGTCCTTCTGCTCATGTTCCGGAATGCATCTTCTCACGATCCCATCGGGACCTTCTTTGAAAAGATGTGGGTCATCCCAAAAGTAGTGCCTCAAATCATGAAAGAACTTCTTCCTTTGCTGAAATGTTAGACCTGGAGGCAAATACTTCGCAACAATAAAATTAGCATAATCTGCATACCAAGGGTCGGAAAGAGGTTGTATTTTTACAACGGCAAGTTGCTCGTCTGGAAAACTATCGTTAACTGGGATGGGGTCATGCGGTATATCTTCCATTCTTGAAAGATTGTCCGCTACCGGATTGTCTTCCCCTTTCCTATCAACAATCTACAAATCAAATTCTTGGAGAAGGAGTACCCATCTGATAAGCCTTGGCTTGGCATCCTTCTTTGTCATAAGATATTTAATGGCAGCATGATCAGTATGAATAATAACTTTGGAATCAACAATATACTTCCTAAACTTATCATAAGCAAAAACTACAGCTAAGAATTCCTTCTCAGTAGTAGCATAATTTCTTTGAGCACTATCAAGGGTTCTACTAGCATAATGTATAACATTCAATTTCTTATCAACTCTTTGTCCTAAAACAGCTCCAACAGCAAAATCACTTGCATCACACATAATCTCAAAAGGTAAATTCCAGTCAGGTGGTTGTACTATAGGAGCAGTTATTAAAGCTTTCTTAAGGACTTCAAAAGCTTCCTTACAATTTTCATCAAACGCAAAAGGAACATCCTTCTGGAGAAGATTAGTGAGGGGTCTTGAGGTTTTAGAAAAGTCTTTAATAAATCTTCTATAAAAACCTGCATGACCGAGAAAACTGCGAATACCTTTGATGTCCCTTGGATAGGGCATCCTCTCAATAGCTTCGATCTTGGCTTTGTCCACTTCAATTCCCCTTTCGGAAATCTTGTGACCAAGAACAATTCCTTCATTAACCATAAAGTGGCACTTCTCCCAGTTGAGTACCAAATTTGTCTCCTTGCATCTCTGCAAAACTTTATTAAGGTTGTGAAGACAATGGTCAAATGAAGTTCCATAGACGGAGAAATCGTCCATGAAGACTTCCATAATATCCCCGCAGAAACCATGAAAGATAGCAGACATACACATTTGAAAAGTAGCAGGGGCATTACATAAACCAAAAGGCATACGTCTGTAAGCATAAGTACCAAAAGGACAAGTAAAAGTGGTCTTCTCTTGATCGGCAGTGTTAACATGAATTTGAGAGAAGCCAGAATAACCATCGAGATAACAAAAGTGGGTATTTTTGGATAACCTTTCAAGCATTTGGTTGATGAACGGCAATGGGTAGTGATCCTTCCTGGTTGCCTTGTTCAACTTCCTGTAATCAATACACATTCTATATCCAATAATAATTCTCTGAGGTATTAGTTCATTTTTATCATTAGGAACCACAGTTGTACCTCCTTTCTTAGGAACACAATGCACCGGACTTACCCACTTACTGTCAGCTATAGGGTAGATGATACCTGCGGCTAGAAGCTTGAGAATCTCAGTTCTCACGACATCCATCATCTTCGGGTTCAACCGTCGTTGATGATCAACAACTGGTTTAGCATCAGGCTCAAGGTTGATAGTATGTTGACAGATAGATGGACTAATCTCCTTAAGGTCATCAAGGGTGTAGCCAATTGTGCCTCGGTGTTTACGAAGTACTTCCAATAATCGTTCTTCTTCATATCCTGAAAGGTTAGAATTGATAATAACAGGATATACTTTCTTTTCATATAAATAAGCATACTTGAGCGTATCGGGAAGAGGTTTAAGATCGAACACCGGGTCTTCTTTTGGTTTTGATAAAATTCCCAAAGGTTCAACCGGAAGGTTGTGCTTCAGGATAGCAGGCTGTCTCAAGAATATTTCATCTAGTTCATTTCTTTCCTGCATATGCAAATCATTCTCGTGGTCCTCCATGTATTGCTGCAAAGGATCATCAGGGGGAATAGCAATAGAGGCAATACTTTCAATAATTTTATCATCACTAGGTGAATCAGTACCACGAGGCTGCTTAGAGAACTTAGAAAAATTAAATTCATATGGCTCACCATCGAATTCAACAGAAACTTTACCTTTCTTGCAATCTATTATAGCTCCACAAGTTCTAAGAAAAGGTATACCAAAAATGATGGGACAAAAATTGTCCCTGGCTGAACCAAGTACCAGAAAGTCGGTAGGATATTTTACCTTTCCACATAGGACTTCAACGTCCCTCACAATTCCGATAGGAGAGATAGTCGATCTATTTGCAAGATGAATAGTAACATCAACTTCTTCAAGTTCACAAGGGGAAATCTCACCGATGATTTCTTCATAGAGTGAATAAGGAATAGCACTTGCACTCGATCCCAAATCGCATAGTGATACGTCCAAAACGTATCTATAATTTCTGCTTGCTCCATGCCACTTTTGGGTGATATTGCTATGATATTCATACACTTCCATACACTTTTGATCATATTTGGACTAACCTACTAATCAAGTGCACCCCAGTGCCAGTTTCTGTTTTCGGCTGTTTTTGTATTTCAGGTTTTCACGTTTCGAGAACTGCCCAGAAAAATCCAGAAAATTTATATAAAAAATCAGCGAACCGGAAACAACACTGCGTCCGAAGGGCGGCCTGGGGGGGCACAGGGGCTCCAGGCGCCCTGTGGGCGCCCCCCCTGGGCCGCGCCGGGGGGGCGCCTGGGCCCCCCGAGGCTCCCCCGGTGCCCTACTTTGGCATATATTTAAAGGGTCCTCCGTAACCCTCAGAACAGGACTTCTTTTCGCGATCCCATCTCTATTCCGCCGCCGCCGCCGCTTCCAAGATCGGGAGTACCAGGAGAACTCTTCCCGGCACCCTGCCGGAGGGGAGGATCACCACCGGGAGCTTCTCCACCACCATGGACGCCTCCCGGATGACTCGTGAGTAGTCTCCCATGGACCATGAGTCCATGACCAGTAGCTATGTGATGTTCTCCTCCCGTTCTTGTGCTTCACTAATTAGTCCTCGTGAGCTGCCCTACATGATCGAGGCACCTATGTAATCCTTATGCTGTTGCTATGTTGAGTTTGCTGGGATCCGATGGATTATGAGATTATGTTCAGATTGTTCTTGAGTAATATATTTGATTCACCTCTTTTATATTTTAGTTCATAAGTAATTATTGCATGTTCTTCGTTGTTATTTATTGCTTTGGCCGAGTAATAGGTAGTGACTCCAAGAGGGAACGTTATGCTCGATTGTGGGTTCATGCCCCTCGATGACTAGCTTGAGTGACAGAAACATGAGTCTAGGGGATGTGCTGTTGCCACAAGGGGGAAAACAACGGTGCTTGTGCCCGCGGGTGCAAGGATTGTTTACTTTACGCAAAGTTCTTTTAATGCAGTTGTATGTTGCATTGAGTTTACACTATGGGTGGGACTCGCAACTTAATACCAGCGAGATGTTCTGGATAGATATCTCAAGGTGGATGATTAGTATTAGATATTGATGGATTTCGGTCTACTTACTTTGGCGTACCGCCCATGCTTTGAACCTCAACCTTTCTTGCAATGTAATCAGCATTGGTTTGCGTTCGTGGTCCTGTCAATTGCCCAGCTGTAATTTGTTTACCTCACATAGCTGTTTTATCGTCTTTTGGGAGAGAGACATCACTAGTGAACATCATGAGACTCCGGTCCATATTACCATCATTGATCACATTCACTATTTACTTATCGCTATTTACTTACTATTGCAAAACACTATCTATCACTACTATCATATTGCTTTTAACCCTTTGTGAACTACAAGGCCGGAGAGATTGACAACCTCTCTGTACTCGTTGGGAGCAAAGTTATTTGTATCTGTGTGCAGGTCCACGTTGATTGTTAATTGCGCCGTTAGCAATTGACACCTACTTGTTGAACCTTGGAGTCTCTGGGGATTCGATCCTTGGCATCTTTGCTAGGGGAAAACACTTCTACTTACTGCATCTTACACCTTCCACTTGGGGTAACCAACGAGGGGTTCGAGGCCCATCATGGAGTATTTTCTGGCGCCGTTGCCGGGGACTCCACTCTTCAGGATAGGAAAGTTGCATGCTATCTTTTACCTTTGCTTTTTAGTCTTGTTAGTTTACCTTTCATTTTTTTTGTTGTAGTTCCTGTTAATCAAAAATCACAAAAAAAAAATATTTTGCCTTTTTATTAGTAGTCCTTTCTGTTTAGCCAAACATGTTAGGATTTGGTGCTTTGAGGGAATCAGAAGTTCTAGATTTCCATCAAAGGGATGGAGAAAATATGAAGAAGGCATGGGACAGAATTTCTGATGCACATAGGAGAATTATGCCTTGGATACCTATAAAAATTGTGCTTAGAAATTTTTACCATGGTCTTTTTAAATGGTGTAAACACTCCCTTGACATTATAGCTGAGGGAGATTTCTTAGAGTGTGATGAAGCTAGAGCTCTTGAAATCATACATGGTCTATCTAGTTACTTTGTTTATGATCATAATTTTGATACTATCATAGATAGACTTGCTACTATTGAAAAGAGAATGGATGCTCTAGACTTAATAAAGGTAGATAAACCCAAACCCAATAAGAGAGATATTTTGGAAATAGATAATGACTGGGAGCCTCTTGTTAGGATTAGCATCTCTAATCAAGACTTCCTTGCTTATTGTGATATTGGATCTATGGTTTCTACTATGCCAAAAACTGTTCATGATTCTTTAAAATTTAATATGGATATACTACCATCTTATCATGAACATACTAATGGAGATATTTCTGAAATCCAGGGAAAAATAAATGACGTGCCAGTTAAATTCCTTAAAGGGATTGCAATGATTTATTTCTTCATCGTGGAGCCAAACCAAGGAAATATAGTGCTTGGAAGGGACTTCCTCCGAGCAGTTAAAGGCTTCATCGATATAGGTAAGGGACAAATCCGCTTACGCGGGAAGGCAAAAGGTGTGTACCCCTTTCCTAGAAGGAACAAGAATGAACTTGTTGAGGAATCATTTGAACCCATTTATAACTCCGATTATTATGATGATTATTGATTCCTCTATGCATTATGCCTAGCTTAAACGCATAAAAGAAAGCGCTTTTGGGAGGCAACCCACATGAATAATTTTTTTTTGCTTTTGTTGTGTCTTGATGTTGTTTACTGCTGTAGCATCATCATTGTATCTTTGCTTTTCATATTTGTGCCAAGTATAGCCTCTGATTGCTAGAAAGTTCAAAAGTTGTGAGGTGCTGTCCAGGAAACAGATTCTGTCCTTGGATAGAAAAATTCGTATAAAATCACGAGATCATCTTTTTGGTCTGAATTGTTTCGACAGCGTTCTCTATATAATTTTCTTTCGTGCGTCAGTTCTGAGTTTTTTGATTTGAGTTGCAGAAGTATCCCGAACAGGTCAATTACTGCCTGCTGTTCTGTTTTTCACAGATTCTGTCCTGTTTTGCCTTACCTTCACTTTGCAAATTAAGAACTTGCTTTTTCTTTGCAAAAACCTTTTGGCAATCTTGAGAAACAGTAGAACTTCAGGAATATCCTTATTTCCAGCAAGGTATAATTATTTTATTAAGGGTACTAACCTCTCTAATCAGATTATGATGAGTTGTGTATGAAGGGAGTTTTCAAGTGTGCGAGGGAAGATGATAAAAAGATTCAGGAGTGTCAAGCGCTCAAGCTTGGGGATGCCCCCGTGCACCCCCAAGAAATATTCAAGGAGACTCAAGCGTCTAAGCTTGGGGATGCCCCCGTGCATCCCCTTCTCCATCAACATTATCAGTTCGTCTTTCGTTTCACTATATTTTTATCACTTCATATGTTATGTGCTATGCTTGGAGCGTCTTGCTTTTAGTTTTCTTTTTAGTTTTTCATAACGAGTCGGAACCCAGCATTCCTTTATGTGGGAGAGAAACACACTCCACCTCTACCTAGAACATTACATAGAATTTTCATGTCTATCTATGCTGTGTGTGTTCTTTGTCTTTTAATAGCTACTATCATACTCTGCTCTTAGTATTCATGCTTATCTTTTCAAGAGTTTTTATTTAGTTGGTAGCTTGAACTCTCTTTAATTACCATGCTCACCTTATTAAGAGAGTTTGCTTCCGTTGCATGGGTTAATGTGTCTATGATAAAGATGCTACTTTCATGATGGTGCTTAGTAGTTCAGGTTTTCTTATGGTTAATCTCAAATAGCTGGGGGGTTCCCAATGTGTTATTGGAATACCAACTTAGTTTGTTTGCCTATGATGTGGTATGGTTTAGTAATATCTTCCTTCGAGAATTTATTTTGATTGACTTGGCGTATGCTCACGCATATTCAAGACTGTAAAGAAAGTTTGTCAAGCCTTGATGATCTTTTGTTTCTAAGTAGCGATATAACTACCATGCCTGATTCAATATTGCTTTGTCGCTCTGCATGATTATGACCGTCATTGCTCTCTTAGTTGGTCGCTCCCAGTCTTTTGCTAACCTCCACCTGCACTAAGCAAACTAACCATGCAATACATAGCTCATGGGAAAGTAGCCTAAAAACTATTGTGGTAAAGAATATGTTGCCTATGTATCTTATTTCTTATAAGTTGCTTGCTGAGCGGTAACCATGTTTCTGGGGACGCCATCAACTGTCACACTTTTGTTGAATATCATGTGAGTTGCTATGCATGTTCGTCTTGTCTGAAGTAAGGGTGATTTACCGTGGGTTGAATTAATATGCATATTGTTAGAGAAGAACATTGGGCCGCCAACCAAAGCCATGCATCATGGTGGAAGTTTTAGCTTGGACCTTAATCCTCAATCTCTCATGACAATATGCTTATGCATTAAAGAGGAGTCCATCATCTATTTTCTATGTTGTCCCGGTATGGATGTCCTCAAGTTGAGATCTATTAAAAACGAGAAATCAAATGCGATTTATCTCCTTGGACCTTTGTACAGGTGGCATAGAGGTACCCCTTTGTGACACTTGGTTAAAACATATGCAATGCAATGATAACCCATGGGGATCCGAGCTAATTAGGACAAGGAGCGAGCACTATTGGTATTCGATGCATGAGGCTTGCAACTTATAAGATGTTTTATACATGACACATATGAAGTACTACTACCGTTGACACAATTGCTTCCATGTTTTCAAAATAAAAAGCTCTAGCACTTAACCTTTCTTTTACCTTTATGTTAAAGCACCAACTACTGAGAGCATGATTGTCATTCTGAGTGTAATGTGCATTCTCCCAAAGTAGCATTGTCTTTTGCATGATTGTGATATCGTTTATTCTGAAATGATTGTATCTAGTCATCACTTAAACCTTGAAGGTGCCCTTGCATTATGTTTTGCATCACTAAAGGGGGCAAGCTAGATATCACTTTATCATATTTGCACATCATGTTCATTGCAAATCTTTTTGATGTTTCAGTTTCATGTTGTAAAACTTTCAGTCATTTGTGATTTTCTCTTGAGACAACTTAATTACTATAGAATCATTGTCTCAGTAAGCTTCTGTGATATGACTATGAGAAAGTCCTATATGGTTAATAGCATGTCACCACATAAATTATTCTTGTTATCACTTACCTACTCGAGGACGAGCAGGAATTAAGCTTGGGGATGTTGATACGTCCAAAACGTATCTATAATTTCTGCTTGCTCCATGCCATTTTTGGGTGATATTGCTATGATATTCATACACTTCCATACACTTTTGATCATATTTGGACTAACTTACTAATCCAGTGCACCCCAGTGCCAGTTTCTGTTTTGGCTGTTTTTGTATTTCAGGTTTTCACGTTTCGAGAACTGCCCAGAAAAATCCAGAAAAATTATATAAAAAATCAGCGAACCGGAAACAACACTGCGTCCGAAGGGCAGCCTGGGGGGGCCACAGGGGCTCCAGGCGCCGTGTGGGCGCCCCCCCCCCCCCCTGGGCCACGCCTGGGGGCGCCTGGGCCCTCCGAGGCTCCCCCGGTGCCCTACTTTGGCATATATTTAAAGGGTCCTCCGTAACCCTCAGAACAGGACTTCTTTTCGCGATCCTATCTCTGTTCCGCCACCGCCGCCGCTTCCAAGATCGGGAGCACCAGGAGAACTCTTCCCGGCACCCTGCCGGAGGGGAGGATGTAGGATCGAAAGTAGGTCTAGAGGGGGGGTGATTAGACTACTTGACAATATAAAAAATCTGCCTTTAGATCATGCAAAGTTTTTGGCAGTTTCACAAACAAGATCAGTTCAAGTAACACCCTACACATGCAATTCTAGAGTTTATGCAGCGGAAAGTAAATTGCATATGTAAAAGAGAGGTGGAGAAGATCAAACGCAGTTTGGTGACACGGAGATTTTTGTCGTGGTTCCGATAGGTGGTGCTATCGTACATCCACGTTGATGGAGACTTCAACCCACGGAGGGTAACGGCTGCGCGAGTCCACGGAGGGCTCCACCCACGAAGGGTCCACGAAGAAGCAACCTTGTCTATTCCATCACGGCCTACGCCCACGGAGGACTAGCCTTACTCGGGGTAGATCTTCACGAAGTAGGCGATCTCCTTGCCCTTACAAACTTCTTGGTTCAACTCCACATCTCAACGACGGAGGCTCCCAAGCGACACCTAACCAATCTAGGAGGCACCACCCCCCAAAAGGTAATATACGGTGTTGATGATGATGAACTCCTTGCTCTTGTGCTTCAAGTGATAATCTCCCCAACACTCAACTCTCCTCACTGATATGGCTGTGGTGGAAGAAAGATTTGAGTGGAAAGCAACTTGGGAAGGCTAGAGATCAAGTTTCATATGGTAGGAATGGAATGGCTTGATCTCAACACAAGGGTAGGTGGTTCACTTCTCAGAAAGTGTATGATAGAAGTGGTGGTACTTTCTGATGGCTCTCCTCACGAATGAGGAGGGGGTGGAGGGGTATATATAGCCTCCACACAAAATCCAACCGTTACACACACATTTGACCAATCTCGGTCAGACCGAAGTGAAAACTCGGTTAGACCGAAAGTTCAAATATAGTGAACGTTGGGATTTTCGGTGGGACCGAAAATACCATCTCGGTGAGACCGAAGTGAGTCAAAGGTTAGGGTTTGCCATTTCGGTGAGACCGAAAATATAAACTCGGATATTCCGAATTGATGTCAACTGATCACAGAAGGTTGGCAGCCCTTTACTTATGGGTGTGTGTTAAGTAGTGAATAGTGCTGATAGTTGAGGGAGTCAGATCACCAAGCACTTGAGCAACAAGAACATTAACACAACCTCATCCCCTTTTAATAGTATTGGCTTTCCTATGGACTCAATGTGATCTTTGATCACTAAACCAAAAATGGAGTCTTGAGCTTTTGCCAATGCTTGTCTTAGCATTTTGAGGGGTCCACTTCTTCAGACATTTCCATACCCACATCATCGAACTTTTCTGAAATGATTCTCAAGAGAATATTAGTTCAATGATATATATGTTGTTATTAATTACCAAAACCACCCGGGGATTAGTTGCACTTTCAATCTCCCCCTTTTTGGTAATTGATGACAACATATAGATCAAAGCTTCGACAAAAGATATAATCAATGAATAATATCGTCGCTTTGAGAGGTATGTGATAAACAAGAGCTCCCCCTAAATTTGTGCATTATTTAAAATTTGCGTTTGAATGCAAATGCACAATCGATTAGGATTATGGGTCACTCTTCCATGTCACATACATCTTGGTGGAGCGCACAAAATGATAAGAATGAATAACATGCACTCAATCACCAAGACAAGAGTAAATAGCCATACAATAAGAAATAGCATATGATAAACAATAAGCACACATTAAAGCATAGTATGACTAAGCACTCATTAAGGTAGCATCAAACATAGTAGCAAGCACACTTAAAGTATCTGGAACCAAAAGAAACCAATGTATCTCAAGGAAAACGGCAAAAGAACGAAAAGACGAAAGAGCACTCTCTCTCTCGAAGCCCTATGATCTATAACAATTTCTCCCCCTTTGGCAACAAGTTACCAAAAAGTTCGAAAAGGTATAGAGCTAAACGTCACTGCGGGCTCGGCTGGCTGCTCCCGTCTGGGTCGATGTCGGTGTAGAGATAGCTGCGTCGGCGAAGACTTCTGCTGATGTCTGCGCTGGAGGAGTGGATGCTGGAGCTGAAGGAACTGCTGGAGCTGTAGCTGGTGCTGAAGTGGTAGCCCTGGAGTCTGTCACTGGGATAGCTGCAGACCTGGATCCTCTGGGAACCGGAGCATTCTGGCGATGAGAGTCCTGGACTATATCATCCTGCATAAGCTCTGCTCTCTCCTGCCTAGTCTCCTCCATGTCTGCCTCAAGTTTGTTGACAGACACCTGAATCCCAGTCAGCTTCACGTCCAGAGCGTGGATCTTGTCCTCGACGATCCTCTCAAGGCTCTCCTGAGATTGCTCAATGCTGGCCAGGCGTTGTTCAATTCTCCGGGTTGCTTCAAGAATCTGATCTCCGAAGCTCTTTGGCTTAGCTGCTGCTGCTGCTGCCTCTCTGTCAGCTTTGGCTTTCTTTGCAGCTTCAATCTTGGCTTGCCCTTCAACTGAGGTGGGATCCTCTTCATCCATCACAACTACGTTGTCCTCATGCTCTGGCTGCAGTGGTAAGTGCTTCCTATCCAACATGAATTTGCCCGTGCCAAACTTGGCGTTGATAAGCATCTGTATCTGCGGAGCAAACCCACATGACCTCTTCTGGTCAGCTGCAGTCCTCTTAATGGTCTCTACCATCAAGTCCATCACCTTAAAAGGTGCCTTCTCATCGAGAATGTGCAGCATGTTGATAGAATAGCCTCGTATCATCCGGTGGTCACCTGACTTAGGCATCAAAGTATGCCTCAGGATAGTGTTAGTGGTGGTCAGACCTGCCTGGAGATAATACACTGAGCCGAGTTTCCATCCCTCCAAATCAGCAGCTGGGATCTCCTTGTACATATTCTTCATGGAATCATGACTCTTCTTAGGAATCCCATAGACATCAATGTCGTCCTCTCTCTGCACTGGAGCATTCAGAAGTTCTGCCCATTCTGCAACAGTTGAAGAAAACCGTTGACCTTCAGTCATCCAGGTGATCTTGCCATCGGGGTAGAAATGGGCTGTGGCATAGAACTGCATGATCATCTCGTCATTCCATGCTGTCAGTTCTTGACCCACAAAGTCAGCAACTCCACATGCAGTAAAGCTCTCATGCACATGGGGAAAGAAGTCCCGATGCTCTCTGCTGTCAATGTACTTCCAGTCAACATACCTGGTGTCAGCAACAATGGGCTTCTTATCCATTAGCACGGTCTCATAGAAATCCTGCTGCTCTTTGGTGTGGAATCTGGGGTCCACAGCAGTCCTTCTTCTTACGGCATATGGATCAGACTGTCTCCATAGCCTGAGACCTTTGTCCTTTCTTGCCTTCATGTCCTCAGCTTGAGGATGAGCATCATTGTGGAGTGGCAACTTGGGACGGAGCTTGAGCAACACATGCTCTTCATCAGATTCAGACGGTGGCATCTCACCTTTGTTCTTCTCAGAAGCTGGAATGCTTCTGGTTGTCCTCTTGGGCTTGGCTGGAGCTGCCTTAGCTTGAGCAGGCTTCTTGGGCTTGGAGGAGGTTTGAGCCCGAATAGCATCACCCATGAACTTAGCTTTCTGAGGAGGAGGCTGGGGTGCATCTTCTTCTTCTTCTTCAGCATCATCAACTTGAGGTTCAGCATAAACAACTCTCTTCCTTTTGGAAGTCTTCTTCACCTTGCTTGGAGCTGGCTCTTCCAAGTTGAGCTTCTTGGCAACTGCAGACTGCTTCACTTTGCTCGTGCCTTTCTTTGGCTGCTGCCCTTGGAGCTCTTTGGCAACCACTTGCCTCTTTGGCTTGGAGGTAACTTCCTCAGCAACAAAATCGGAATCCTCAGAATCAGACGTTCTCTTCTTCCTGGTTCTCGTAGCAGCAGGAGGCAGACCACTAGGGGTGCTCCTCTCACCATCATCACTAGAGCTGCTAGCCTCAGGACTTGTACCTGCCTCTGGAATCTCAGCAAACGGTGATTCGGACCTGTTCTGGCTATCACTGACATCTGACATGGCTGAAAGACCTGTGAATAGATAAGGTGTAGGCAGAGTAGAAGAGTTATCACAACTGCAGAAGTTTTTGCAAAAAAATGAGTTAAAAACTTAGTTTTGAGTTTTCACAGAATGTATTTCGGTCAAACCGATTTCAAGTTTCGGTGTAACCGAAGTGTTCAACAGAACCTACACACCACTTTCGATCAGACCGAAATGGGTTTCGGTCCTACCGAAAAACTAGGGTTTCATAGAAACTTCACTTCGGACATTCCGATTTTCACAACTCGGTCAGACCGAACTGTGTAGTGCAATGGTCAGAGACCAAATCGGTCAGTCCGAGTTTCAGGAATCGGCTTCACCGAGATGCATTCCGTGGAAACCTAAACCTAAGAATTTTCCTCGAAACTAAACGATCTGAACAATGTATTGGGATCATATCAAACGTGGATTGAATCAGGGCAGTCCTATCATGCAAGAATCAGAAGTGGAGCATGAATAGGGATCGAGACACACCCTAACTTGGTGGTGTCCCTCTACGGCGGCAACGGAGGAGAAGATTACCGTTGACGGCGGCGGAGACCTGCGGCAAGGGCACACAGGCGACGATGGCGACGATCCTTAGATCAGGGCGGCGGCAGCAGGGGTCTTGGAGGGCGAACGGTTTGAAAGGAATAGATCGCGCGCAGCCCTCAGTATATATAACCCCGTACTGTCGGTGGGACCGAGTTGAAAAACTCGGTGTCACCGAGATGTATTTCTGCTGTGCAGTTACACATATCGGTCAGACCGAGATTTTGAACTCGGTTTCACCGAGATGAAACCTAGATCAATCTAAGTGTTTTCGGTTGGACCGAGATTGGGAAGCCGGTCAGACCGAAATAGACTTAGAAGGTTTTGGAAGTCAGCCTTAGACGAATCGGTGGTTCCGAGCGCTCCTCACTCGGACTGTCCGAAAAAGACTTGTTCAAAGTTGTGATATAAGCATGAATAGAATTTTGAGACAAGAAAGCATAGATAGCTAGGGAAGGTGCTTAGGCATTCTTGTCCATCCATTTGGCCAGAAAAAGAAACCAAAACAATCAAAACAACAAATGGATGTCCTTGAATGGATAAAATCATGCATCCAACATGCTCACACAATAAGATAGCAACTGAAATATGTGTCAAACATGCACAACCAAAACTCTAGCTACTAGCACACAAATTGTCGATGACTAGGTCATCTATATATGAGTATATTGACTTAGGAGTCAAATGAGAACATTTGATCATAGGTCATACTCATCGTTTAAGCACAAGTGGGGTTACCACTTTTACATAAAGCATTTATGTGTTCACATCATTTGGAGATGCTTTAGCTCATTTTTAGAGCAAAGCTCCCCCTAGATGTGAGAACCCCTTTTAAAGGGTCAAACTAACCTTGGGTTGTCGTAGAAGACTTCATGTAGATGTTGAAGATGTGGATGCTCAATGTTGATGTAGATCATCATGAGTTGGGAGCAATCCTTTGGATTAGGGCACTTTCAATACCTACATGGGTTAGTCCCACAAGGAACAAACAAGAATATCCATGGACATAGAGTGAAGTGCACAAAAAATGATGTCCATGAAATCAATGATTACCTTGTCCCTTGACTTACCAACAAGAGGGTTTGTGACTCCATGAACAAGTGCATGATGTGGAAGTTGATTGCACAAGTTCTTGCCAAAATGAATATGAGTGAAGTTTGTTGGCGGAGTCACCCTCAAGAACCTACTAGTTCTTCTTCTTTGGGATCCACATCATCTTGATGGGAATCCTTGGTGTTGTAGTTGAGCTTGACGAAGTAGAACTTGATGTGTCCTTGGGAACCCACTTGACCATGGCTTGAGGTGCTTCAATGAATGCATCAATCTCCTCTTGAAGCTTGTCCTTGGCCTTTAGCTTGTGGTCTTGTGGTGGAAGGTCATCTTGAGCTTGTTCCACATTGGAAGAAGTAGGATCATACTTCTCCTTTTGTGAAACAAACTGTGGAGTAGGGTATTGACCTTCTTCCCACTCAACACCTTTGGCGTTGAACTTTCGCTCAAAACCAATCCCTTGATTCTTCCGGTGTCTTCCTTGTTTGCGAACAATCTCCTCAAAGTTCTTTCTTCCGGCAAGACTCTTGTAGACACCTTTCTCTATGATTTCCTTCAATAAGCTATTTTCTTGCTCAAGTGTAACTTGGCTTGAAACATTGTTAGTGGAATCAAGAGAACTACTAGAAGTAACAACATTGGATTTAACATTGTTATTGTTACTACTAGAGGAAGAATTTTTCTTATGCTTGTCATGCTTAGTCTTAATAGGTGGCAAGAAATTAGACAAGAGAAGTCGTTTGGCAAGATATGAAGAACTCTTCTTTCGAAGATCGTCATTGATCGCTTTTAGAAACTCATGTTCTTGCTCTAGAGTGAGCTTCTCGAAGCGTAGCTTCTCATGAGATCTTAGGAGCTCTCTATGATCTTCTTGAGTAGTTTCATGAGCTAACTTAAGAGTGTTTAATTCTTTAGTTAGACGCTCAATCTCCTTCATAGCATTGTCATTCGACTCTTCTCGACTATAAAGACTACTAGCATTTTCATCATTACTAAGCTCACTAGATTTATCATGCAAGAGCTCATCTTCACCAAGTAAGTCATCCTCATCACTATCAAAGTCAATGAACTCAGGGTGTGTTACCTTGGGGCCTTTAGCCATGAAGCATCTTCCAATTCCCTCATTAGGTGAATCAAATAAGTCGTAGGAGTTGGAGTTGGAGGATACGAGTGCAAGTCCGGCAACACCTTCATCTTGACTGTAGTCGGAGTCGGAGTGATAGCTTCCATCGGATTGACTGTCAGAGTCGGAGCCGGAGACCCATTCACCAACATGAGCTTGATGTCTTCTTCTTGTGTAGCTCCTTGATGACTTGTCTTTCCTCTCCGAATCCTTGCTTCTCCGAGAGGGTCTTCGTTCATAACGATCATCTCTACTCCTTCTCTCTTTCCGAGGTGACTCATCTCTTGCTCTTCTTCTTGGAGATTCTTCTCTTCTCTTGTGGGGAGCCGTACACTCATTTGAGAAGTGTCCGGGTCTTCCACAATTGTAGCAGTTTCGATCACGACTAGAAGATCTCTATCCATCATATGATCTAGACTTTGAGCTTCTCTCTTTGCCTCTATTCTTGTAGAACTTGTTGAAGTTCCTGACCATTAGGCTTATGTCTTCATTGGAAACTAACTTGTCACTTGAGGTAGTAGGAGCATCACTTGTAGCTTTGTAAGCACCACTTGACTTGTTGTGAAGCTCTTCCTTATCCTTAAGTGTCATCTCATGAGCAACAATCCTTCCAATGACTTCAGTTGGCTTGAGAGTCTTGTAGTTTGGCATCATTTGGATCAAAGTGCACACGGTGTCATACTTTCCATCCAAAGCTCTGAGAATCTTCTTAATGATGAATCGGTCGGTCATTTCTTCGCTTCCTAAGCCAGCAATCTCATTTGTGATGAGAGCAAGCCTAGAGTACATTTCAGCGACTCCTTCACCATCCTTCATCTTGAACTTGTCAAGTTGACCTTGAAGAATATCTAGCTTTGATTCCTTCACAGATTCAGTACCTTCGTGC
>LR738711.1:201673894-201702382 GCA_902687465.1 Secale cereale
TCAGACCGAAATGGGTTTCGGTCCTACCGAAAAACTAGGGTTTCATAGAAACTTCACTTCGGACATTCCGATTTTCACAACTCGGTCAGACCGAACTGTGTAGTGCAATGGTCAGAGACCAAATCGGTCAGTCCGAGTTTCAGGAATCGGCTTCACCGAGATGCATTCCGTGGAAACCTAAACCTAAGAATTTTCCTCGAAACTAAACGATCTGAACAATGTATTGGGATCATATCAAACGTGGATTGAATCAGGGCAGTCCTATCATGCAAGAATCAGAAGTGGAGCATGAATAGGGATCGAGACACACCCTAACTTGGTGGTGTCCCTCTACGGCGGCAACGGAGGAGAAGATTACCGTTGACGGCGGCGGAGACCTGCGGCAAGGGCACACAGGCGACGATGGCGACGATCCTTAGATCAGGGCGGCGGCAGCAGGGGTCTTGGAGGGCGAACGGTTTGAAAGGAATAGATCGCGCGCAGCCCTCAGTATATATAACCCCGTACTGTCGGTGGGACCGAGTTGAAAAACTCGGTGTCACCGAGATGTATTTCTGCTGTGCAGTTACACATATCGGTCAGACCGAGATTTTGAACTCGGTTTCACCGACATGAAACCTAGATCAATCTAAGTGTTTCGGTTGGACCGAGATTGAGAAGCCGGTCAGACCGAAATAGACTTAGAAGGTTTTGGAAGTCAGCCTTAGACGAATCGGTGGTTCCGAGTGCTCCTCACTCGGACTGTCCGAAAAAGACTTGTTCAAAGTTGTGATATAAGCATGAATAGAATTTTGAGACAAGATAGCATAGATAGCTAGGGAAAGTGCTTAGGCATTCTTGTCCATCCATTTGGCCAGAAAAAGAAACCAAAACAATCAAAACAACAAATGGATGTCCTTGAATGGATAAAATCATGCATCCAACATGCTCACACAATAAGATAGCAACTGAAATATGTGTCAAACATGCACAACCAAAACTCTAGCTACTAGCACACAAATTGTCGATGACTAGGTCATCTATATATGAGTATATTGACTTAGGAGTCAAATGAGAACATTTGATCATAGGTCATACTCATCATTTAAGCACAAGTGGGATTACCACTTTTACATAAAGCATTTATGTGTTCACATCATTTGGAGATGCTTTAGCTCATTTTTAGAGCAAAGCTCCCCCTAGATGTGAGAACCCCTTTTAAAGGGTCAAACTAACCTTGGGTTGTCATAGAAGACTTCATGTAGATGTTGAAGATGTGGATGCTCAATGTTGATGTAGACCATCAAGAGTTGGGAGCAATCCTTTGGATTAGGGCACTTTCAATACCTACATGGGTTAGTCCCACAAGGAACAAACAAGAATATCCATAGACATAGAGTGAAGTACACAAAAGATGATGTCCATGAAAGCAATGATTACCTTGTCCCTTGACTTACCAACAAGAGGGTTTGTGACTCCATGAACAAGTGCATGATGTGGAAGTTGATTGCACAAGTTCTTGCCAAAATGAATATGAGTGAAGTTTGTTGGCGGAGTCACCCTCAAGAACCTACTAGTTCTTCTTCTTTGGGATCCACATCATCTTGATGGGAATCCTTGGTGTTGTAGTTGAGCTTGACGAAGTAGAACTTGATGTGTCCTTGGGAACCCACTTGACCATGGCTTGAGGTGCTTCAATGAATGCATCAATCTCCTCTTGAAGCTTGTCCTTGGCCTTTAGCTTGTGGTCTTGTGGTGGAAGGTCATCTTGAGCTTGTTCCACATTGGAAGAGGTAGGATCATACTTCTCCTTTTGTGAAACAAACTGTGGAGTAGGGTATTGACCTTCTTCCCACTCAACACCTTTGGCGTTGAACTTTCGCTCAAAACCAATCCCTTGATTTTTCCGGTGTCTTCCTTGTTTGCGAACAATCTCCTCAAAGTTCTTGCTTCCGGCAAGACTCTTGTAGACACCTTTCTCTATGATTTCCTTCAATAGGCTATTTTCTTGCTCAAGTGTAACTTGGCTTGAAACATTGTTAGTGGAATCAAGAGAACTACTAGAAGTAACAACATTGGATTTAACATTGTTATTGTTACTACTAGAGGAAGAATTTTTCTTATGCTTGTCATGCTTAGTCTTAATAGGTGGCAAGAAATTAGACAAGAGAAGTCGTTTGGCAAGATATGAAGAACTCTTCTTTCGAAGATCATCATTGATTGCTTTTAGAAACTCATGTTCTTGCTCTAGAGTGAGCTTCTCGAAGCGTAGCTTCTCATGAGATCTTAGGAGCTCTCTATGATCTTCTTGAGTAGTTTCATGAGCTAACTTAAGAGTGTTTAATTCTTTAGTTAGACGCTCAATCTCCTTCATAGCATTGTCATTCGACTCTTCTCGACTATAAAGACTACTAGCATTTTCATCATTACTAAGCTCACTAGATTTATCATGCAAGAGCTCATCTTCACCAAGTCATCCTCATCACTATCAAAGTCAATGAACTCAGGGTGTGTTACCTTGGGGCCTTTAGCCATGAAGCATCTTCCAATTCCCTCATTTGGTGAATCAAATAAGTCGTAGGAGTTGGAGTTGGAGGATACGAGTGCAAGTCCGGCAACACCTTCATCTTGACTGTAGTCGGAGTCGGAGTGATAGCTTCCATCGGATTGACTGTCAGAGTCGGAGCCGGAGACCCATTCACCAACATGAGCTTGATGTCTTCTTCTTGTGTAGCTCCTTGATGACTTGTCTTTCCTCTCCGAATCCTTGCTTCTCCGAGAGGGTCTTCGTTCATAACGATCATCTCTACTCCTTCTCTCTTTCCGAGGTGACTCATCTCTTGCTCTTCTTCTTGGAGATTCTTCTCTTCTCTTGTGGGGAGCCGTACACTCATTTGAGAAGTGTCCGGGTCTTCCACAATTGTAGCAGTTTCGATCACGACTAGAAGATCTCTTTCCATCATATGATCTAGACTTTGAGCTTCTCTCTTTGCCTCTATTCTTGTAGAACTTGTTGAAGTTCCTGACCATTAGGCTTATGTCTTCGTTGGAAACTAACTTGTCACTTGAGGTAGTAGGAGCATCACTTGTAGCTTTGTAAGCACCACTTGACTTGTTGTGAAGCTCTTCCTTATCCTTAAGTGTCATCTCATGAGCAACAATCCTTCCAATGACTTCAGTTGGCTTGAGAGTCTTGTAGTTTGGCATCATTTGGATCAAAGTGCACACGGTGTCATACTTTCCATCCAAAGCCCTGAGAATCTTCTTAATGATGAATCGGTCGGTCATTTCTTCGCTTCCTAAGCCAGCAATCTCATTTGTGATGAGAGCAAGCCTAGAGTACATTTCAGCGACTCCTTCACCATCCTTCATCTTGAACTTGTCAAGTTGACCTTGAAGAATATCTAGCTTTGATTCCTTCACAGATTCAGTACCTTCGTGCATTTCAACCAAAGTATCCCAAATCTCTTTAGCATTCTCAAGACGGCTGATTTTGTTGAACTCTTCGGGACACAAAGCATTGAAGAGAATGTCACAAGCTTGAGCATTGTTTTGCAACATCCGCAACTCTTCGGGTGTAGCTTCGCGATCCGGAACTTTTCCTTCTTCAAAGAAATCACCTTGCATGCCAACACAAATAATGCCCCATGCGGCTGGGTTATGACCAAGAATATGCATTTTCATTTTATGCTTCCAACTAGCAAAATTTGTACCATCAAAGTAAGGACCTCTATGATAATTACCCTCACTAGATGCCATACTCTCCTAGGTTGTGAAACCAAGCTTATGGAGTCCAATGCAATGGAAACCAAGGCAATGGAAACCTGGCTCTGATACCACTTGTAGGATCGAAAGTAGGTCTAGAGGGGGGGTGATTAGACTACTTGACAATATAAAAAATCTGCCTTTAGATCATGCAATGTTTTTGGCAGTTTCACAATTAAGATCAACACAAGTATCACCCTACACATGCAATTCTAGAGTATAAGCAGCGGAAAGTAAATTGCACATGTAAAAGAGAGGTGGAGAAGATCAAACGCAGTTTGGTGACACGAAGATTTTTGTCGTGGTTCCGATAGGTGGTGCTATCGTACATCCACGTTGATGGAGACTTCAACCCACGGAGGGTAACGGCTGCGCGAGTCCACGGAGGGCTCCACCCACGAAGGGTCCACGAAGAAGCAACCTTGTCTATTCCATCACGGCCTACGCCCACGGAGGACTAGCCTTACTCGGGGTAGATCTTCACGAAGTAGGCGATCTCCTTGCCCTTACAAACTTCTTGGTTCAACTCCACATCACGACGGAGGCTCCCAAGCGACACCTAACCAATCTAGGAGGCACCCCCCCCCAAAAGGTAATAGACGGTGTTGATGGTGATGAACTCCTTGCTCTTGTGCTTCAAGTGATAAACTCCCCAACACTCAACTCTCCTCACTGATATGGCTGTGGTGGAAGAAAGATTTGAGTGGAAAGCAACTTGGGAAGGCTAGAGATCAAGTTTCATATGGTAGGAATGGAATGGCTTGATCTCAACACAAGGGTAGGTGGTTCACTTCTCAGAAAGTGTGTGGTAGAAGTGGTGGTACTTTCTGATGGCTCTCCTCACGAATGAGGAGGGGGTGGAGGGGTATATATAGCCTCCACACAAAATCCAACCGTTACACACACATTTGACCAGTCTCGGTCAGACCGAAGTGAAAACTCGGTTAGACCGAAAGTTCAAATATAGTGAACGTTGGGATTTTCGGTGGGACCGAAAATACCATCTCGGTGAGACCGAAGTGAGTCAAAGGTTAGGGTTTGCCATTTCGGTGAGACCGAAAATATAAACTCAGATATTCCGAATTGATGTCAACTGATCACAGAAGGTTGGCAGCCCTTTTTCGGTGAGACCGAAACTCAGAATCGGTGTGACCGAGAATCTAGGGTTTGGAGAAACAACTGAAGTGGTTCATCTCGGTGGGACTGAGTTGGAGAAATCGGTGTGACCGAGATTACTTATGGGTGTGTGTTAAGTAGTGAATAGTGCTGATAGTTGAGGGAGTTAGATCACCAAGCACTTGAGCAACAAGAACATTAACACAACCTCATCCCCTTTTAATAGTATTGGCTTTCCTATGGACTCAATGTGATCTTTGATCACTAAACCAAAAATGGAGTCTTGAGCTTTTGCCAATGCTTGTCTTAGCATTTTGAGGGGTCCACTTCTTCAGACATTTCCATACCCACATCATCGAACTTTTCTGAAATGATTCTCAAGAGAATATTAGTTCAATGATATATATGTTGTTATTAATTACCAAAACCACCCGGGGATTAGTTGCACTTTCAGAGGATCACCACCGGGAGCTTCTCCACCACCATGGACGCCTCCCGGATGACTCGTGAGTAGTCTCCCTTGGACCATGAGTCCATGACCAGTAGCTATGTGATGTTCTCCTCCCGTTCTTGTGCTTCACTAATTAGTCCTCGTGAGCTGCCCTACATGATCGAGGCACCTATGTAATCCTTATGGTGTTGCTATGTTGAGTTTGCTGGGATCCGATGGATTATGAGATTATGTTCAGATTGATCTTGAGTAATATATTTGATTCACCTCTTTTATATTTTAGTTCATAAGTAATTCTTGCATGTTCTCCGTTGTTATTTATTGCTTTGGCCGAGTAATAGGTAGTGACTCCAAGAGGGAACGTTATGCTCGATTGTGGGTTCATGCCCCTCAATGACTAGCTTGAGTGACAGAAACATGAGTCTAGGGGATGTGTTGTTTCCACAAGGGGGAAAACAACGGTGCTTGTGCCCGCGGGTGCAAGGATTGTTTACTTTACGCAAAGTTCTTTTAATGTAGTTGTCTGTTGCATTGAGTTTACACTATGGGTGGGACTCGCAACTTAATACCAGCGAGATGTTCTGGATAGATATCTCAAGGTGGATGATTAGTAGTAGATATTGATGGATTTCAGTCTACTTACTTTGGCGTACCGCCCATGCTTTGAACCTCAACCTTTCTTGCAATGTAATCAGCATTGGTTTGCGTTCGTGGTCCTGTCAATTGCCCAGCTGTAATTTGTTTACCTCACATAGCTGTTTTATCGTCTTTTGGGAGAGAGACATCACTAGTGAACATCATGAGACTCCGGTCCATATTACCATCATTGATCACATTCACTATTTACTTATCGCTATTTACTTACTATTGCAAAACACTATCTATCACTACTATCATATTGCTTTTAACCCTTTGTGAACTACAAGGCCGGAGAGATTGACAACCTCTCTGTACTCGTTGGGAGCAAAGTTATTTGTATCTGTGTGCAGGTCCACGTTGATTGCTAATTGCACCGTTAGCAATTGACACCTACTTGTTGAACCTAGGAGTCTCTGGGGATCTGATCCTTGGCATCTTTGCTAGGGGAAAACACTTCTACTTACTGCATCTTACACCTTCCACTTGGGGTAACCAACGAGGGGTTCCCCATAATAATTGTGATCTCCTATTTTAACAGATACCACCGGAGTACCTGAAATTGGGCCTTTGTTCTTGGCTGTGACAAGGTTAGTGGAAACAGCACAAAAAGTTATATTGGAATCCAAAACATCATCAGTAGCAAGGTCTTTAATCAATGCAACTTGAGGATCGACCCTGATCTGGTCCTCAGGTTCATCAACTCTTCTCTCACTTTTATTTATTATGCCTGTTACGAGAGAGTGTTCCTTTATCCTCGTGGGAAAAGGAGGCTTTTCATATATGACTGCAGGCAAAATAGGCTCAGCAACATAAATATCAATAGATGGTTCTTTAAAAGGTGCATGGTGCTGGTCTCTATTCTTTTTAAAAGAATCAACGTGAGAGGCAAAGTTCTTACATAAATCAATCACTAGATGGGAATCAAGACCAATCTTAGAGCAAAAAGTATTGAAGTAATCAGTTTCCACATAGCTCTCAATATAATCATGTTCATAATTTATAGCGGGTTCAATACCTTTATCAATTTCCCAATCTTCAGTATTCCTTTGGATTCTTTCAAGGAGATCCCACCTTTCTTCAACACTCTTCTTCTGAAATACCCCACTAGAGGAGGCATCCAACATCTCCTTATCCTGACGAGAAAGCCTGGCATAAAAATTTGTAAGTATAATTTCCTTGGGAAGCTTATGAATTGGGCATTTGAGCATTAGAGACTTCAGTCTCCCCCAAGCTTGAGCAATGCTTTCTCCGTCACGAGACCTAAAGTTATATATATAATTCCTGTCTCGATGAATTTCATGAAGAGGATAAAACTTAGTATAGAAAAGAGACATAAGCTCCTGCCAGTCCAGCAAGTGTGAGTTATCGAGAAGCCCATACCAATCTGAAGCTTTATCTATAAGGGATACGGCAAACAATTTCCTCATGACAAACTCCCTCGATACACCTGCAAGCTTAAATAATGAACATAGTCGTGACAAATATAGCAAGTGTTCACCGGGATGTCTGTCTTCTGCATAACGATTAGCCAAAACATAATTGATAATGCCAGCTGGTATTTTATAAGGCACAATTTCAGTAGGGGGAGGATCAACCACCACAGGTGTGGGGCGTCTTCCCGCAAGCAACGCTCCAATAATTGGGTTATCCATAAGGACAAAGAGCAGCAATAGCAAAAAATAAAAACAGAATTATAAAAAAAACTTTCTTACCAGTTTCACTTTACCAATAGCGCTACGCTCCCTGGCAACGGCGCCAGAAAACGTTACTTGATGACCCTCAACCATAAGGGATCTGTTGCAGCGTTTTCGATAAGTAAGAGTGTCGAACCCAACGAGGAGCAGAAGGTATTGATAAGCGATTCTGAGCAAGAAATTACTGCAAGCACTGAAAGATAACTTTTAGGGGTTTTCTCGATATAAGCAACAGGAATGTAAAGACAAGTAGTGTAAAAGGTACTGAAAGTAACAAGTGGCCCAATCCCTTCTTAGCAAAGGAGAGGCCTAGCAACTGAACTTATAAAGACTAAAGCGTTCCTGAGGACACACGGGAGAGGTAGTCATGTGCTTTCGCCATATTCCGTATCGATACTATGTTATGTGTTGATAAGTGTTGAGTGGGTGGATCTATGCTAGTGCACTCTCTAGACTAAGATGAATGCACTCTTATGATTAAACATCTTGCAAGCATCCGCAAATACAAGATAGAATTTAAGGCAAAAGCCTAACCATAGCAATACGATCGAGGATCCATTATTCCCTTATGCAAAAAGCGTGCGAACTGGGGTTCAGGTTTCTGTCACTCCGGCAACCCACCATAAGCATTCTTTATACACAATGTATCCTCCTAGGTCCTTAATAAGGCGAAGTGTTGGGTGTTCGACTCACACAACACCACTAGTAGAATGACAACGCAACTTAAGTACCAAATAACACATATTACTTCAACAGCATATGACTACTAACAACAAGACTTCCCCCATGTCCTCAAGAACTAAGGTAACTACTCACAAAACATAAAAGAGATCATGATCAGTGGGGATAAATATGTGATAATCAATCTGGACATAATAATATTTCTCCAACAAAACTCAATAGCATTCACCACAAAGTAGTAATCAACACCAACGGAGTAAAGGGGATAGGTAGTACGAGTTACAACACGAGTTGCGATGGTAAGATGAGATTTGGATGAAGATGGAGATGGTGCTGGTGTTGGGGATGATGTGGATGATGATCTCGATGATGCCCGTGACGATGGTGATGACGATGGCGATGATCTCCCCTTCCGAGAGGTGATCTCCCCGGCGGAATCTGCCCACCGGAGATGCCCTTTTCTTCTCTGCAGGTTTCCGACTCGAAGCGGCGGCGGAACTCCGTAAAAAGTCCCGTGCCTAGGGTTTTCGGGGGACGGAGAACATATATGCAAAAGGGGGCGACCAGAGGTGGGCCAGGGGCTCCAGGCGCCCCCCCCGGCGCGGCCAGGGGGGGATGCGCCCACAGGCCGCCTGGGCACCCTGTGGCCCCCCTCTGACTCCCCTTTTGCATGTCTTCGTTATTCGTCTGAAAAATACCTCCCGTCAATTTTCAGGTAATTTGGAGGTGTTCTTCTTCAGCAACTCAGCATCCACTTTTTCCTGCTGAATCCTGCGTCTGCTGTTTCGGTATCGGAAAGTTGCAAACTGTGTAAAATAGACCAAAACAACATAAGAACATCATCATAACGTGAAATATATCAATGAGTAAGGATAAATTATAATACAAAATAGTGATGCATTTTGGACGTATTAGGCGGATGACTTCTTCCACTCCCGCACTCGACCGAGGAAATCATTAAGACGAGTCATCAGAGACTCGAGGTCATTCTCATGCACCATCCCCCGTCAGAGCGCAGTGTCGATCTGGGACATCACCGCCTTCAGTTGAGCAAGGTAGCCAGTGGATCTAGTGAGGCGAGACTCTAGTCGCAAGACGTTCATCGCGACTTCATCCTTGACGAGGGAATTGGCAGGGTCCAGACCCGTTTCGACCCGCCAGGTCTCCTCCTCAAAGTTCTGGCAGAATTCTACAAGGACGAAAACACGATGAGTTAACGATTGGAATGTGAGTCCACAACTCTGACTCAGTCGGACAAAAGAACATACCTTCAAGCATGAGGAACAACTTTTTTGCGAGGTCACCCAGATAAGTCTCCAACCTGTTCTTCTTCTGCGAGAGGTCCCCTACCTTCTCGTCCAGAGCAAGATTGGCCTTCTTCAGTCGCTTTACCTCCTTGTTGGCCTCACCAAGGGAGACCTTCAGCTTGGCGATCTCTTCTTCAAGCTTGCCGACCAAAGCCAGCTTCTGTTCGGCGAGTTCAGCTTTCTTCTACGCCTTCTACTGCGCTGCTGCCAAATCGAGATCCTTCTGCTCCAGAGCTGCTTTCATTTGATCTACAAGGGACAGTGCTAGACAGATGAACATAAGGATATCCATGGCACACTCATTGGAATACAGTTGACGAGTTATGCACTTTTGTTACCAGACGTTTCGTCCTTGGTTTTCTTCAAGTGCTCCCTGGCCAGCTCCAGATCAAGATTGAGTTGGACCTGCTTCTTCTCAAGGTCCGCGAATTTGGCTCCAAACTCACAAGATTTCCGTAATCAACAAAGAAGACAAACTAGTCAATTAAAAGGCTACGACAAGAGTGTTCTAAGACTATCGCCGAGTCAAATACTCAATAGTAGCCTCGGGGACTACACCTAGTGGGTGCACTCAGCGTGCCCCCACTGGTTCTCACTCGACCGGATCAGTCCTGTTCGAGTTCAAAAAAAGAGAGAAAGAGGTGCACTTTGTTCTTAGACCAAGGTCGACTGCCAGCAATCGACCATGGCCTCGAGGACTACACCCAGTGGGTGCACTCAGCGTGCCCCCACCGGTTCCCACTCGACCGGATCCGTCCCAGCGCGAGTAGAAGGAATTCGAAACAAGTAAACAAAATCAATTCTAAGATCACGGCCGACTGACTTCAGTCGACCATGGCCTCGGGGACTACACCCAGTGGGTGCACTCAGCGTGCCCCCACTAGTCCAATCGCCACAGTAAGACCGATTACAAGAGCTACGTTACAATATCAGGAATACCCTCTGGGTGGAACATCATCTTACGAACAAAGCGGAATATCATCTTACAAACAAAGCAACAGTTTTCAGAATGAAGACCCCAACAAAATAGCAAGTCAGTCGGAAAAGACAAACCTGGACGTTGGTTCAAAGAGCTGAACTAGCATTATAAGCAGCCATGCTAGCTTTGTATCCTACCTTCGTCCGCTCCATCATTAGCCCTGCTTGACGAACGGCTTCCTTGGCCGCGCTCACAGGGTCCTCCAGGACGTGATGAGTAGAGAAAAGCACAGACGGCGGGGCAGTCAGAGTAGCCGCAGGGTCCGCGACTTGGACAGTCGATGCGAACGGACAGTCAGTCGACACGGGAACATCAAAAGAGACCGAGACCCGAGCCGTGTCCCCTTGTTGCTGGGCTTCCGAGCCAGAGGGTGTCTTCCGACCCCTCCTTCCCATGCATCTTCAAGGCACCTCCTCGCGCTCGTCCTCCTCCTCATCATCAGGCAATTCAATGACATTGCACGGCTCTGCAGGAAACATTCGACCAAGAAGAAATTTAGTCGACCGACAGACTGGTGGACGAAAGCAAAGGTGTAGCCGAAAAACTGTACCTGCGTGAGACGTGGCCATGTCTATAGTCTCCTCGTCGTCACGACCCTTGTCAACATCCATAGAGGTCCCAGAAGCGGCAGCGTTGAAGATTTCAAAAAAATAGTCGGTGGAATGGACTAGTGAATCTACAAAGGCAAATCAGACTTCTGGAACGAAAAGGGAGCAAAGTAGAGCGGCACTCACGTGGAAGCAATTGGAACATCCACTTTGATCTTTAGCAAGGCCTTCCGAGGTTTGGAGGCGGTGACCTTGGAATATTTCGGAGCCTTGTCAGTCGGATCTGGGGTGGACGTCCGAGTGCGCTTCTGCACCTGAGAGCTGGAGGGACCTGTCCTTGCGTGCACGTGCTCTGGGTCGTGGGTCTGCTTGGAGCACTTCTCGACGCGGGGCGGCGACTCAACTTCTTCACCGCTGCTGGAGTCCTCGCTCTCCTTCGCGGTCTCCTCATCGGACTTCTAGTCGGAAGCCTCACCTATGCCCTCCTCCCTCTCCTGAATCTGCTCTCCGTTGGGCACCGAATACATTTCAGTAAATATCTGTAGATAGAAGGAACAATCAAATACCAATCAGATTCATCAACACCTACAAAGAAGAATAAGAGAATTAACTCGGAAACCAGGGCCAAACCTTGTCTGGTTCGTGGTCTGTGTCGAACGGGCGGACTCTCCTGGTCCCCCGAGGATTATCCTTGTTCCCGATCATGCACTTCAGGCACTGCTCCACCGTCTTCTCGACGGCCTCCTCTGGGTGGACCCGAGAAGTGTCGTCGGCGCCCGAGTACATTCACATCGATGGTCCCGAGCTTGGAGAGGCTGAATCCGCCGTTTGAGGAACACCTCCAGCAGATCATCCCAGGGACCCCGTCGCGGACCAACTGGACCACTCGCTCAACTAGCATGTCCACCTCTGCCTTTTCAGCCCGACTCACAAGCAGCGTAGGTGGCTGGCCGACTCAATCTAGGGAAAACGAAGGGAGTCCGGTTGACTGACCAGGAGTCGGGAGGTCTTTGCAGTAAAACCAAGTCGATTGCCATCCACTGTCCAACTCAGGAAGGACCATGGCAGGGAAAGTACTCCTACCCCTAGTCTGAATAGCCAAACCACCGCACATTTGGATTACGTGCGTCTTCTCGTCACTCGGATTTGCTTTCTTGACAGTTTGGGAGCGACAAGTGAAAATGTGCTTAAACAAGCCCCAATGCGGTCGGCACCCAAAAAGTTCTCACACAAAGAAGCGAAGACGGCAAGATGTGTGATGGTATTGGGGGTGAAATGGTGCAGCTGGGCGCCGTAGAAATTCAAGAAACCGCGAAAGAAAGGATGTGGAGGCAGGGAGAAACCTCGGTCGACGTGAGCCGCGAGGAGGACGCATTCGCCCTCTTGCGGCTGCGGCTCGAGCTCGTCCCCCTGCAACCGCCAAGAGTCGCGAGCAATCAAACCCTCCTCCACCAGCTCCTCCATGTCCTCCGCCTACATCGTGGACTTGATCCAATCCCCCTGGATCCAACCAGGCGAGAGCCCGGTCCTCGACGTCGATCCTCGATCGATCTTCTTCCCCTTCCCCATCACCGCCGCTTTCTTTGAGCGCTCGAGGGCTGTCGTCTTGTCCTTGCCCATGGGGGCGAGCCATGCATGGGCGGAGCGGTGGAAGGCGGGGGGAAAGCGTGCGGCGGAAGTGCAGAGGAAGAAGAAGCAGAGATTGGGCGCACAGTGCCTTCGCCTCGGCCGCGGTGCTCCTTTATAGCGCAATGGTCGAGTGGCTGAGTTGTGGACCCAGGCAATTGAAAGATCGTGGATGTCGCCTAGAGGGGGGGGGGTGAATAGGCGCTTTAAAATAATTACGGTTTAGTCTCGAACAAATGCGGAATAAACCTAGCGGTTAAATTGTCAAGCACAAAACCTACAGCAACTAGGCTCGCCTATGTGCACCAACAACTTATGCTAAGCAAGACAAAGAACTAGGTGATAGCAAGATATGTGACAAGAAACAATATGGCTATCACAAAGTAAAGTGCATAAGTAAAGGGCTCGGGTAAGAGATAACCGAGGCACGCGGAGACGACTATGTATCCCGAAATTCACACCCTTGCGGATGCTAATCTCCGTTTGGAGCGGTGTGGAGGCACAATGCTCCCCAAGAAGCCACTAGGGCCACCATAATCTCCTCAGGCCCTCGCACAATGCAAGATGTCGTGATTCCACTAAGGGACCCTTGAGGGCGGTCACCGAACCCGTACAAATGGCAACCCTTGGGGGCGGTCACCGAACCCGTACACTTTGGCAACCCTTGGGGGTGGTCACCGAAACCCGTCGAATTGCTCGGGGCGATCTCCACAACCTAATTGGGGACCCCGACGCTTGCCCGGAGCTTTGCACCACAATTATTGAGCTCCGAGCACCACAAGGTTGGGGCTATCTCCCCAACGACACCATGAAGCTTCACCACAATGGAATATGGCTTCGAGGTGACCACAACCGTCTAGGGCACCCAAGCACCCAAGAGGAACAAGCTCAAAGGTACCAAGCACCCAAGAGTAATAAGCTTCTCAACTTGTAACTTCCATGTATCACCGTGGAGAACTCAAACCGATGCACCAAATGCAATGGCTGAAGGAAATATGCCCTAGAGGCAATAATATAGTTATTATTTATTTCCTTATATCATGATAAATGTTTATTATTCATGCTAGAATTGTATTAACCGGAAACTTAGTACATGTGTGAATACATAGACAAAACAAAGTGTCCCTATGTCGGGGGAACTGTCCACCACGAACACCTATGGGACCGGAGCCCCTTCTACGTTGCGGTAAGGGAGCGGAGGGAACACGAAGAGCAGATCGAGGAACACACACGGACAGTTTACCCAGGTTCGGGCCGCGCGGACGCGTAAAACCCTACTCCTGCTTGGATTGTATTGAGTTCTTGGGCTCGGGAGCTTGAAGAGCTAGCTACACCGAGCAAGAGAGCTGTCTAGGTTCCGAACCCTTTCTACGTTGTGCATGGGCCTCCTTTTATAGCCCAAGGGGTCACCGACAGGTGTCAACGTAGAGGAGGGTAAAAATGTAACTTTGGTGGTAGTTGTAACAGTGCGGGAACAGTGCATGAACAGTGGATGAACAGTGGTCTTCACCTAACTTTGACAGTGGGGGACAAGGGCATTAAATGCCCGTCACCGTCGACCCCAAAAGCGCCCGTCCATGCGTCTCCGTCCGCCACGACGGTAGCCTCGTCACCGTGGCTTGCCACCGTGTCCCCCAGGCTGCACAGCCATCCGCCACGCGTCCCTGGAAGGGCCCCAGGGCGACGCGTGGGCCGATGAGCTGGAGCGCGGGCACACAGCGCAGGCTTCCCCCGACAAGCACCTTGCCGGGGTCTTGATCTTGCCGGGCCCGGAAGCTTGTCGCTCCCCGGGTCCTGCCGGGGCGCAGGGTGCGCCGAGGCATGTCTTCTGAGATGCAGTCTTCTGGTCTTCCTGGCAAGCTCCTCTTGCCAGGGCCTTGTATTAAAGTGATAGTATTGAGCCTGGGACGGCCTTCCCGGCAAGCTCCACTTGCCGGGGCCTTGATCTTCTGTCTTGTATACTTTGTTTTTGAATGGCTTTATAGAGACCAGAAAGGTTTCCGGCGAGCACGTGGTCAGCCCTGCCGCGGGAAGCTGCTACTGCCCGTGCGCAAGTTGGGGTACTAAGGTACCCCTATCTTAGTACACCGACAGGAGCCCCCGGGCCTGGGCCACACACGGTGCCGAGCGCTGTTGGGCCAGGCCCAAAACAGTGCACGGGCACACGCGGCCCACAGCACGCCGAATCCCCTTCCGCATCCGCCGCGCCCCTCCCTAACGGCACGTGTCGATTGCGGCGTCGTGGGAGAGATCGTGGCCTGTACTTTAATGGGAAATGCGGAGTGTCCCCCACTCCCCCCTTAAAAGCAGAGGAAGCAGGGGCAGTTTCCCTCCTTCGTCTTCATTGCGTCTTCATCCTCCAGAAATCCTCCGCTGCTCTTTGCCTCCACCCCTCCTCCGCCGTCTACCGCATCCGCGGCGCCGTCGAGCTCCTCACCCCCTCCCTCGCCGCCTCCGCCATGGCTCCGAAGAGCGAGAAGGCGAAAGCGGACAAGGCCAAGAAGGAGAAATCCGAGCAGGCGGCGAAGCTTGCCGCCCTGCGGAAGAGGAACGTGGTCTTCGCGCCGCGGCTCAGCGCGAAGGAGCTGCGGAACAAGTACTACCTCTTCTGGTCCGGGGAGACCAAAGCTCATCCCCGCACCAGAGCCTTCCCCGCCGTCGCCAAAGATCTGTTTCCCGACGGGTATTTCTTCTTTGCTGTCTTCTTCCACTGTGGATTGTGCCCTCCGTACTCGGAGTTTTTCTATGACATTATGAACACATACGGCCTCCACCTCCTAGACTTTACTCCCAACGCCATCCTTACGATGGCGATTTTCGCACATCTGTGCGAAAACTATGTTGGGATCCATCCAAACGTAGCGCTCTTTCGCCATTTCTTTATGCCTAGAGTAGAGGCTGGCGCTCCCCTTTCCGGCGGCATCTCCTGGATCTTCCGGTTGAATAAGAAGGACTCATACCTGAAGGGAGAACTCCACGGCAAGTGGGAAGAATGGCGCGCAGATTGGTGCTGGGTAGTAGAGGATCAGCCGGAGCCCTTCACTGCGCCGCGCACAACAGCCATAGTGCGCGGCAGAGACTGGAGCGAATTGGCCCCGGAGGACGGCAAGCTCAATATTGCCCTCATCAGGATACTTCGTCTCCGGGTAGCTAAATTGACCATCGGAGAGGTAGGGGCAGATTTCCTCCGCCGCCGCATTGCCCCTTTACAGGAGAGAAAAAGGCCAGCATGGGAATTTGGCAACGCGGCGGATATGATGAGGCTGCGCCCTGGGTTGAACTTCAACTTCACTGCTTTGGAGCTAAAGGGGATGGTCCGGGAGCTCTTCAAGCATGACCCGGCCCACCCGGAATGGCTTAGATCTCCCCGAGGAGTAGTGCCGCTGTGCAACAGTACTGCCCGGGACTCCTTACGCGCGATGATGCCCGCGTGCGATTCCCACGGCGTCGACCTCACATGGATAGAGCCTCCACCAGACGCAATACTGAGTTTCTTCGACAATTTGGTCGAGGTGCCCAAGAACCCCGAGGAGAACAGGGGCCTTACTCGGGCCACTACGGATCGGGATATTGCTTACATTGCTTCCCGGATGGAAGATGCCGCCGCAGCCGCAGCGGCGGGAGATTTCGGATTCACCGTCGACGAGGCGCAGGCCGCGGACGAGGCGTGCCAAACAGAGGAGGCAGAGATCCGTAGGCTGCTCAAGCTTCCGCCCGACGAGTTTGCCGGGGTTCCTTCCCTGAGGCATGCCGGGATTCCCGGGATTGTGAGCGAGGCCGCCGCAGGAGGCGAGGTTGCCGGAGGGAGCAGAGTTGCCGGAGGGAGCGGAGCCGCCGGAGGGAGCGGAGCCGCAGGACATGATGCTGGACCCAGCGGGCCTGCTGGGGAGGCGGAGGAGGACGCTGAGGCCGATGAAGACACCGGTGGGTCCCTGGGACTTGACGACGACGCCTCCTCGTCCTCGGAGAACTCCCCGCCTCCGGCAAGTCCCACGCAAGCGCCGAGGAAACGCCTCCGCAAGGCGGCTACAGCAACGAGGACGTAGGCGCCTCGACAGCAGCCTGCTCGCCGGGCGGCGCGCGCCACCAGAGCGAGCCAAGCCGCGACGGAGGCGCCCCGCGCACCAGCGCCAAGCGGAGGGGGATCCTCCCGGAGCGGAACGGCCGCTCCGCCTGCTCCTCGGGCCTCGGCGTCAACGGAGGCTGGGTCTTCGCAGCCCCCAGCCCCGGAGACCGCCAAGCGCCCGAGGGAGCCTTCTCCTCCTGCTCCTCGTGCGGGAGCACCTCAGGTGGAGTTCGATTTTTTCGCCCTCAGCTCCGACGACGACGAGGAAGAGGAGTAAGTATTTGTAATTTGTAACTTCTTCAATTCTGTCTCGATTCTTTCTTTGATGATTCTGATCTTGTTCTTGCTTTGCTTTCAGGACTCTGGCCCAGCGGATGGCGAAGAGGGCCAAGATCCCCGTGGTTGAGGTCGAAGACGACTCGCCCGTCGCGGCGACAGGGAACGCGCCGGCGACGAACTTGCCGGATCAACCCGCTGCTCCGAGGAGCAGCCCCCAGCGCAGCCCCCAGCGTAAGTCTGGTCTTGAGATTTCCGTTCGTCGGGCGTGCTTGAGGTTTTTGCTTGTACTAATTATCTTGTTGTCTTGTTTGTCTTGTGCAGAAGTGGAGCCACAGCCGCAGGAGCGCCCGGAGACTGCCCCCAACGAGCCACAGGTTCCACCCTCCCCGCCGAAGGTGAACTCCCCGGCGAGGGAGAGCGCTTCGCCAAGGACGGGCACCCCGATGAGGGCGGGCACCCCGCCAAGGGCGAGCAGCCCGACAAGGGTGGCCACCCCGCCAAGGGAGGGCGCGGGCGGCCCTCGCCAGCAGGGGCCACCACTCCACCGCCAAGGGAGGACTCCCCGGCGAGGGAGCCTGTCGTCGAAGAAGTCCGCAAAGGTAAGTCTTGTAGCTTCTTCTTCTTGGACTAGTCTTTTTGGATATTTGCTTGATCTTTTCTTTTCTTTTTCTTCTCCTAGATCCTCCTGCGCCGGAGCGGATGGAGACTGAGGCAGCCGGCGAGGAGGGCGCGCAAGGCGACGGCGGCAATGCCACTGCCACTAAGGGCATGGCAGGGGCCGATGAGCCTGCCGCTGAGGAGACCGCCCCGGCCGCAGACGCCGCGGCTGGGGAGGGGGACGGCGACTACACTGCTGGCCCGGAGGCAGCAGGAGCGTCAAGCGCTGCACCGGCCGCCGATCCCTCCGCCGCCAAGGAGCAGCCAGGCATTTATCCTGAGGCCCCCAATGGCGTCTTCATACAAGTCCCTTGGGGGTCCTCGTCGCGAGCCCCCGTGGAGGGAGAGACCTTTGATGGAGAGGTTCTCGCCTCCGCGGGGTTGAAGATTGTCGAAGCACTTGGCGGTGGAGACGAGCCCGAAGAGGAGAAGCTCCTTCGCCGGCTACTGGCCCTTTACCGGGCCAGGCAGGCGAAGCTGGACTCCCGGGAAGCTCTTGCCGCCAAGGCTGGAGTCGATTTGGAGAAGCGCGCTGCCGAACTCCGCGCCGCCAACCAGGCAGCTCTCCGCAACTTGGCGGAGGAGCGTGAAGGGCTTGCCGAGGAGCAGCAAGCCTTCCTCCTGGAGAAGGCTGAGGCAGAGGAGCGGCAGCGGCTGGCCGCCGAGGAGTTATCTCGGCGGGAAGGGGCGCTCAACCAGCGGAAGGTTGAGCTCGACGCCCATGACGACGAGCTCACCGCCCGGGAGCAGGCTCTTGGCGGGGCCCTGAAGGAGGCAAAGGAAGCTGCTGCCGCCGCGGAAACCGCCAAGAGGGACCTGGAGCTCAAGGTGGAGCAACTGGAGCGGTACCTGAAGGCGAGCGAGGACAGGGTCACCGCGCTCAACGTGGAGCACGAGAAAGACGCCCATACCAACTCAGACTTACAGGTACGCCTCTCCAAGAAGGTCGACGAGCTTACTGCTGCCAAAGATTCAATCGCTGACTTGGAGTTGAAGGTCTCCACCTTGACTGATTCACTTGACGCTGCCCGGGATCGCGAAACGAAGATGAAGGACGAGCTCCGCAAGGAATGAGGCCTAGTGGAGAGCGCCGCCACTTCAGCGAACAACTTCAGCCAGGCTGTGGAGCAGTGGACCGACGATCTGGTCGCCTCTGCTGCCAACATTGACAAGGAGCTGATGGCGCTGAGGGTGGAGCATCTTGTGTATTCTCCGGACGAGAATCTCCCCCACAGCGCCAAGTTAAGTCTCTTCTTCAGGGGAATCGCGCCGGCGCTTGCACGGCTGCAGGAGAAGCTCCCCGCGCAGCTGGCTGAGGAGCTGCGTCAGCTCTGCGCGAGTACCTTGGAGCGCGTCTTGACGAAGATAGTCTACCGCAACCCTGGCATCAATATCGTCAACGTCCTCCGCAGCTTGTCGGACGATGCAGATCAGGAGGCGTTGAAGGCGCAGGTCGCCCACATCGTCGCCAAGGTGAACAAGATCTCAAGGCGTGAAGGCGACCGCATAGACTAGGCTTCCTCCTTTCTGTTTCCTTTGCTGCTGCAAAGTGTGTTATGAACATGAATCAATTAGTTATTGCGACAAGTTATCTCTGTAATATATTATCTTATTTTCGAGCAATCAATGCGGTGTTATCTCCCTTGCTTTTGGTCCTCTACTTTGTATGCTTTTTACCCTACGCTTTTAGGGGACTTGCCGGCAAGGGGGCCTTGCCGCGAGCGCTGAGTGCTGGACTCTTAGCAGCCTACTGGCAAAGGACCTCGTCGGCAAGTAACCTTGCTGCGGCTAGTCGCAGCGCACTTAGCTTGCTGAGCGAACTCGAAAACGAAGTAAGGGCGCGACACTTGTCGCAGCTCACTTAAGTCGTTGAGCGTACTCGAAAACAAAGTAAAGGTGCGGCTAGCCACGGGTATGTTCCTCCGCGCACAGGTTTTCCATACAAAGTGTGGTTGTTCAAGTAAGATAACTAAAATTTAAAAATTTGAACTGCTCAAATTCTGGTAACTTAGCTTTCATAATCTGTTCGTTCTCCGGCAAGCTTCTCTTTCTTGAACAGCACTTGGTTCGTCCTCCACCTCCTTCCCCCCCCCGGCAAACTTGTGCGCGAGGAACGTCCCTTCTGCTTAAGATGGAAAGAAGAAGAGAAGGGAAAACAAGTACGGGGCTTCTTGGCCCATTAATGCTTACTGGAGATGTGGGTTGCACAAGCTGCCAAACAATGCATGCAAATAACAAAGAAAAGCATGGAAATGGCAGATAGTGCGAAACACAAAAGCTTTACTGATGCACGGGATCTGCGCCCGGCTTTGTACAAAGGTTTACATGCGACAGCGGCAAGACTCGTACAAAAGGTGGTTGCCGGAGCGGATCACGGAAACCGCGCCTTATGGGTGAAACTTGCGAAGATGCTCTATGTTCCAGGAATTGCTCACCGGTAAGCCTTCTTCGGTCTCAAGGCGGACAGCGCCGGGCCTTGTGACTTGTCTCACCCGATAAGGGCCTTCCCACTTTGGTGTCAACTTGTTGGAATTCTTGGCGGACTGAACACGCCGAAGAACAAGGTCGCCTTCCTCGAGACTCCTGGCCTTAACCTTGCGGCTATGATAGCGGCGCAAGGCTTGCTGGTATCGAGCAGCTCGTACAGCAGCCTGGAGACGTTCCTCCTCAAGGAGCAATGCGTCATCTTGTCGCAGTTGCTCTTGCTCGAGCTCATCATAAGCGAGCACTCGAGGAGATCCGTATACGAGTTCCGTGGGGAGAACTGCCTCTGCCCCATAGACAAGGGCAAAGGGTGTCTGTCCGGTGGCTCGACTTGGTGTCGTTCTGATTGACCAAAGAGCCGCCGGTAACTCCTCTATCCAGTTTCTTCCGCACCTGCGCAGCCTGACGAAGGTTCTTGTCTTGAGTCCGCGCAGCACTTCAGCATTTGCCCTCTCCGCTTGACCATTGCTCCTCGGGTGAGCAACATAAGCGAAGCAGACCTTGGCGCCAAGGTCTTGGACGTACTGCATGAAGGTGCGACTAGTAAACTGTGTGCCGTTGTCGGCGATGATCCTATTGGGGATTCCGAAACGGCAAACAATTGACCTGAAGAACCTGACTGCTGACTGTGTTGTCACCTTTCTCACTGGTTCCACTTCTGGCCACTTTGTGAACTTGTCGATCGCAACGTACAAGTACTCAAAGCCCCCGACAGCACGGGGAAAGGGGCCGAGGATATCGAGCCCCCAGACCGAGAAGGGCCAGGACAAAGGGATCGTCTGGAGAGCTTGAGCTGGCTGGTGAATTTGCTTGGCATGGAACTGGCACGCTTCACACTTGGTTACTTGTGCAGTTGCATCTTGGAGGGCTTCTAGCCAGAAGAACCCTTGCCGGAACGCCTTTCCGGCAAGTGCCCTTGCGCCAATGTGGTGGCCACATATGCCTCCATGTATCTCTGCCAACAGCTTCTGTCCATCTTCTTTGGAAATGCACTTCAACCTGACACCATTGAGCCTTCTTCTGTACAGTTCGTTATCCACGAACTGGTACATACTTGACTGCCTGGTTATTTTCTCTATCTCTTCTGGGTCGTCGGAAGTTCTCCAGTTTGCAAAAAACGGACGATTTGCTGCGCCCATGCCGGAGCCCGAGGCTCAACGGCAAGGACTAAAGGCATGAGGGCCGCTGCGGGAACCTCAGCTTCTACGGCAAGAACCTCTGGCTCTGCCGGAGCTGATGATTCCCCGGCAAGCCTGCCGGGGCAGGGCTTGTCGGGAACGCTTGCTTCAACTGTACAGACCCTTGGATCCGCAGGAGCAAGCTGTTCCTCAGCGTTCTGGTTGTTGATCTTGGGGACCTTGGCGGCGGCTTCGGGAAGATCCGCCGGCAAGTAGTCGCCGGAGACCAACTTTCTCTTCTTGTTCTGCCCAACTGATGGTGTAACGGATGGCTGAGTTAGCTTGAGCAGGAAGGTCCCTGGTTCCACAGGTAACTTCATCGCAGCACACTTTGAGAGGCCATCCGCAATATCATTCTGAGCTCTTGGAACGTGCTCCATTTGCAGACCTTCAAAGTGTTCTTCAATCTTCCTCACTTCATCAACATAGGCTTCCATCAAAGGGCTCTGGTAACTCTTGTTCACTTGTCGGACCACCAACTGAGAATCTCCCCGCACAATCAACTTCTTGATCCCAATTTCGGCCGCAATTCTGAGGCCGGCAAGCAAACCTTCATACTCAGCAGTATTGTTTGTCGCTTGCTCCCTGGGAAAGTGCATCTGGATAACATACTTGAGGTGCTCTCCGGTGGGCACTATGAGTACCACGCCGGCACCGGCGCCTTGCAGCGAGAAGGCACCATCAAAGTACATTACCCATTCGCTGGTCGCTTCTTGTACGGGGACGCTTGTCTCTGGAACTTCTTCATCGGGCGTTGGAGTCCATTCAGCTATGAACTCTGCCAAAGCTCTGCTCTGTATGGTTGAAGTACTCTCAAACTTGAGACCAAAGCTTGACAGCTCCAGTGCCCACTCGACGATCCTGCCTGTTGCTTCTGGATTCTGCAATATCCTCTTCAACGGAAAGCGAGTGACCACTGTTATCTCGTGCGCTTGGAAGTAATGGCACAGCTTTCTCGAGGCCATGAGGAGGCCGAAAAGCAACTTCTGCACCCCAGAGTATCTTGATCTAGCCCCCTGCAAGAGGGAGCTTACAAAATACACTGGGCGCTGCACCATCTTCTTTCGCACTTCTCCTTGTTCCTGCACAGACTTATCCTTGTCGGGGCCAGAGCTTGTCGGGGAAGCCCCCTTCTTGTCGCTGGATTCGCTTGCCGGTGGTGTAGACTCCTCATCTTCCTCCCTCTCCGCTACTAACGCAGCACTAACCACTTGATTGGTTGCTGCTAAGTATAGCAGCAACTTCTCTTGTGGCCTAGGTGCGACAAGTATTGGAGTGGAGGATAGGTATCCTTTCAAGTCTTGTAGCGCTGCCTCCGCTTCCGGAGTCCATTTCATAGGACCTGCCTTCTTCAAGATTTTGAAGAAAGGCAGGGCGCGTTCTGCAGACCTTGAAATGAACCTACTGAGGGCAGCCACACAACCTGCAAATCTCCATACGTCCTTGACGCGCTTCGGGGCTTCGATCTGCTCGATGGCTTTTATCTTGTCGGGATTGGCTTCAATCCCCCTCTGGGACACAAAGAACCCAAGAAGCTTGCCGGAGGGGACTCCGAAGACGCACTTCTGGGGGTTCAACTTGAGCTGGATCTTGCGCAGATTCTCAAAGGTTTCTTCCAAGTCATGGATCAGGGTATCTTTGCTCTTGCTCTTGACCACTATGTCATCCATGTAAGCTTCTACATTTCTGTGTATCTGTTGCTCAAAAGCAGTGTGCACCACCCTTGCAAATGTTGAGCCTGCATTCTTCAATCCAAAGGGCATGCGTATGAAGCAATACGTGCCGCATGGAGTAATGAATGCAGTCTTCTCTTCATCTTCCTTGTCCATGAAAATCTGGTGGTATCCAGAATATGCATCAAGGAAGGAAAGCAGCTCACATCCGGCGGTGGAGTCAACAATCTGGTCAATACGCGGCAAGGGAAATGGATCCTTGGGACATACTTTATTCACATCAGTGAAGTCTATACAAAGTCTCCACTTCCCATTGGCCTTGCGCACGACAACTGGATTGGCCAACCACGTGGGATGGATCACGCCTCTAACTAGGCCTGCTGCTTCTAACTTCTTGATCTCTTCCGCGATGAACTCTTGGCGCTCCACGGCTTGCTTCCTGACATTCTGCTTGACGGGCCGCGCATGAGGACAAACAGCAAGCTTGTGCTCAATTACCTTCCTGGGAACGCCGGGGATGTCGGATGGTTGCCATGCAAACACATCGACATTCGCCCGCAGGAAGGCAACGAGCGCGCTTTCCTATTTGTTGTCAAGTGTAGCACTGATGGTGAAGGTACCACCAGTGCCGTCCTCCTTGGCGGACACCTTCTTGGTTGCTGGTGGAGCGGCCATCCCCTTCTTGCACTTGCCGGTGGAGCTCGATGGAGCGTCCTCGACGGCAGCGCAGCACTCCGAAGAGGTGTGTTTGCCGGAGTGGGCCCCAGAGCACTTGCCGGACTTGGCTTTGGTCTTCTTCCCCCCGGGAGCTTCAGCGGCAAGTGTATTGCTCTCCGCCGCGGCTGCTGCATCCCGGTATATCTTGTCGGCGCAGATAAGAGCGTCCTTCTTGTCACCAGGGACAGAGATGACGCTTATCGGCCCCGGCATCTTGAGTACATTGTAGGCGTAGTGGGAAGCTGCCATGAACTTGGCGAGGGCAGGACGTCCAAGTATCCCATTGTATGGCAATGGGATATCGGCCACGTCAAAGGTTATCCTCTCTGTCCTGAAGTTGAGCTCCCCGCCAAAGGTCACTGGCAGAGTGATCTTCCTCTTCGGCTTGCTCCTCCCCGGGTTTATTCTTTGGAACGAACCGGTTTCTTCGAGCTCGCCGTCTGAGATCTGGAGTTTCTTGATCACAGCCGAGGAGATCAAGTTCAGGCCTGCCTCGCCGTCAACCAACATTTTGGTGACCTTGAGGTTGCGGATGGTTGGTGAGACCAACATCGGCAAGCACCCGACCGCCGTTGTGCGGTCAGGGTGATCCTCAAGATCAAAAATGATGGGCGTGCTGGACCACTTCAGCAGCCTGCGTGACTCGACGGGCGGCTCAGCTGCGTTTACTTCCCGCACCCACTGCTTGAGCTGGCGGTGGGAAGCGTGCAGAGAGGCGCCTCCGTCGACACACAGGACTTCTGTGGCCTTCTGGAACTCCTGCTCGCTGTTATCTCCTTCCTCCATGTCGTCGTCGTCGTCTTCTTCTTCATCCTTGTCGCGGCCCCGGGGAGGTCGATCACCTTGCCGCTGCTTGGCCTTGCCGCGGCGTCCTCCCCGGCCATTGAATGGCCGCTTCTTGCTAGGCTCTCCTCCGCCACCTTGGGCCTTCTCCTTGTCGCGCTGCTCGTATTCAGCTTTCTGCTGCTCTACGAGGTACTCGACTCGCTTGCAGTTCCAAAGGTCGTGGCCCTTGGTGCGGTGGATCTTGCAATATTGCTTGTCGGAGCCGTCCTGCTTGTCGGCTGCCGCCACAGGGGCAGGCTCCTTGCCGGAGCCGCCAGCCTGTGCCTTCTTGGCGGGAGCCTCCTTGCCGGACTGCTCGACGACCAGCACTTCCTTGCTCTTCTTTCTTCTGTTGTTTCGCCACCGGCTCTTCTTTGCCGGGGCGGCGTCCTCACTGCCGCTTCCTCCTGCGCCAGCATCCTCTCCGGGGAGTCTCCTCCCCTCTTTGGCGCGCGCGCACTTGTCAGCCAGAGCATAGAGCTCGCTGACATCCCGAATCTTGGTCATGGCCATCTCTTCTCGCATGCGGCGGTTACGCACGTTCTGGTGGAACGCGCTGATAACCGCGGCAGGGTGGACGTCGGGAATGTTGTGTTGCACGCGGCTGAATCGTTGGATGTACTTGCGCAGGGATTCTCCTTCCTTCTGGGCCAAGATGTGGAGATCGCTCTCCTGGCCGTGGGGTTTGTGGCCGCCCGTGAAGGCGCCAACAAATTGGTGGCACAGATCTGCCCACGAAGAAATGGAGCCTTCCGGCAAGTGCATAAGCCAAGAACGAACATTCGGCTTAAGCACTAGCGGGAAGTAATTGGCCAGTATCTTCTCGTCGCGTCCCCCGGCAGCCTGCACCGCGATGGTGTAGATGCTGAGGAACTCCGAGGGGTGCGTCTTGCCGTCGTACTTCTCGGGTACGTCGGGCTTGAAATTTTTCATGCTGGGCCACTGGACGAGCCGCAGCTCACGGGTGAACGCAGGGCAACCTGCCGCGTACGGCAAGTCGCCTGGTTCACCGGGCGCGTGCGTGTCGACAGCGGTCCCAGCGCGCTGGTCCGATTGTCGCCGGGCTTCTCGTCGACGCTCGATTGTCGTCCGAGCATCTTCTTGCCGCCGATCGTCAAGGACTTGGCGCTGGTCCCGACGAGCCCGCGGATCCGACGACGCCATGGAGTCGTCGTCGACGTTGATCCGGCGGGGAGGCGTCTTCTGCTTCCGCAGCGGGGAGTGTACGGTGGTTGCACCCCCGGCGGTCTTGTCGCCATCGGCCTTCGTCTGGTCGACTTGCCGTGGCCGCGATGTCGCCGGCTGCTGCGGCGTGTCGTTGTTGGCAAAGGCGATGAGGCTTTGGATCGTCGCCCTCCAGTCTTCGGCCTTGTCTGCCGCTGGAGGGAAGTCGAGAAGCAGTTGCGCTCTTGCAAGAGCTTCTACTGGAGAGGAGGGGAGCGGCGGCGAGCGATGCGAGGAGCGAGATATGCTCGGACTTCTAACAGGGTTAGAAGGAGCAGTCTCTCGCCCCGGCGACCGCGCCTTGCTCGTGCCAGGACGGTGGCCTTGAGCGTCCCGCGATCCTCCGGTTTGTCCTTGGCCCAGGAAACGAATGGTACCTCCTGTACCACGGCGCTGCTGGCCTGTCGTCTGCTGAGATGGACGTGGTGCATCTACGGACACCGAGGCTTTGGAGTTTGCCCGGTCGTCCGTCCTGTCCTTGGACTTGGTGGCGCCGTGAGTTTCCTCACCGGCGACCACCCTTCCGCCGGCGTCTCCTCCACCAACCGTTGGTTCTGGTGGCGGTGGGATCGACGCAGACGGGCCTGCGACCTCCGAAGCCTTCTTCTTCGGGGCCATGTTGCTGCTGATGAAGTTGATGAAGCTGGAGAGGTTGATGAAGAATGCGCCCGCGTGAGCACCGGATCAGGTTCGCACAACCTCTACGCCCCCTACCTGGCGCGCCAAAGATGTCGGGGGAAACTGTCCACCACGAACACCTATGGGACCGGAGCCCCTTCTACGTTGCGGTAAGGGAGCGGAGGGAACACGAAGAGCAGATCGAGGAACACACGCGGGCAGTTTACCCAGGTTCGGGCCGCGCGGACGCGTAAAACCCTACTCCTGCTTGGATTGTATTGAGTTCTTGGGCTCGGGAGCTTGAAGAGCTAGCTACACCGAGCAAGAGAGCTGTCTAGGTTCCGAACCCTTTCTACGTTGTGCATGGGCCTCCTTTTATAGCCCAAGGGGTCACCGACAGGTGTCAACGTAGAGGAGGGTAAAAATGTAACTTTGGTGGTAGTTGTAACAGTGCGGGAACAGTGCATGAACAGTGGATGAACAGTGGTCTTCACGTTACTTTGACAGTGGGGGACAAGGGCATTAAATGCCCGTCACCGTCGACCCCAAAAGCGCCCGTCCATGCGTCTCCGTCTGTCACGACGGTAGCCTCGTCACCGTGGCGTGCCACCGTGTCCCCCAGGCTGCACAGCCATCCGCCACGCGTCCCTGGAAGGGCCCCAGGGCGACGCGTGGGCCGATGAGCTGGAGCGCGGGCACACAGCGCAGGCTTCCCCCGGCAAGCACCTTGCCGGGGTCTTGATCTTGCCGGGCCCGGAAGCTTGTCGCTCCCCGGGTCTTGCCGGGGCGCAGGGTGCGCCGAGGCATGTCTTCTGAGATGCAGTCTTCTGGTCTTCCTGGCAAGCTCCTCTTGCTAGGGCCTTGTATTAAAGTGATAGTATTGAGCCTGGGACGGCCTTCCCGACAAGCTCCACTTGCCGGGGCCTTGATCTTCTGTATTGTATACTTTGTTTTTGAATGGCTTTATAGGGACTAGAAAGGTTTTCGGCGAGCACGTGGTGAGCCCTGCCGCGGGAAGCTGCTACTGCCCGTGCACAAGTTGGGGTACTAAGGTACCCCTATCTTAGTACACCGACACCCTAGTATGCCTCTACTGGACTAGTTCATTGATCAAAGATGGTTATGTTTCCTAACCATAAGCATGAGTTGTCATTTGATCAACGGGATCACATCATTAGGAGAATGATGTGATGGACAAGACCCATCCGTTAGCTTAGCACTATGATCATTTAGTTTTACTACTATTGCTTTCTTCATGACTTATACATGTTCCTATGACTATGAGATTATGCAACTCCCGAATACCGAAGGAACACCTTGTGTGCTATCAAACATCACAACGTAACTGGGTGATTATAAAGATGCTCTACAGGTGTCTCCGAAAGTGTTCGTGGTGTTGGCATTGATCAAGAATATGATTTGTCACTCTAAGTGTCGGACAGGTATCTCTGGGCCCTCTCGGTAATGCACATCATAATAAGCCTTGCAAGCAAATGACTAATGAGTTAGTCACCAGATGATGTATTACGGAACGATTAAAGAGACTTGCCGGTAATGAGATTGAACTAGGTATTGAGATACCGATGATCGAATCTCGGGCAAGTAACATACGGATGACAAAGGGAACAACGCATGTTGTTATGCGGTTTGACCGATAAAGAGCTTCGTAGAATATGTAGGAGACAATATTAGTATTCAGGTTCCGCTACTGGTTATTGACCGGAGATGAGTCTCAGTCATGTCTACATAGTTCTCGAACCCGTAGGGTCCGCACGCTTAACGTTTGATGACGATCGGTATTATGAGTTTATGAGTTTTGATGTACTGAAGGTAGTTCGGAGTCCCGGATGAGATCACGGACATGACGAGGAGTCTCGGAATGTCCGAGACGTAAAGATTGATATATTGGCCGACTATATTCGGACACCGAAAGTGTCCCGGAAAAGTTTTGGATTTAACCGGAGTGCCGGAGGGGGTTACCG
>LR738711.1:201702392-201730963 GCA_902687465.1 Secale cereale
CCCGAGGGAGTATGGGCCACAGTGGGCCTATGAGGGAAATAGAGGGGCCCATAGGGCTGGCCGCACCCCCTAGGGTTCCTAGTTGGACTAGGAAAAGGGGGTGAGGCGCCACCTCTCCTTTCCTTCTCCTCTCCCACTTCCTTTCCTACTCCTAGTAGGAATAGGAAAGGGGATTCCTATTCCTACTAGGAGTAGGAATCCTACTCCTGGCGTGCCTTAGAAGGCCAGCCGCACCTCCCCCCTTGCTCCTTTATATACGGGGGCAGGGGGCACCTAAAGACACACAAGAAACATTGTCCTAGCCGTGTGCGGTGCCCCCCTCCACAGAAACACACCTCGGTCATACCGTTGTAGTGCTTAGGCAAAGCCCTGCGTCGGTAGCTTCATCATCTCCGTCACCATGCCGTCGTGCTGACGAAACTCTCCCGGGAAGCTCAACTGGATCAAGAGCTCGTGGGACGTCATCAAGCTGAACTTGTGCTGAACGCGGAGGTGCCATACGTTCGGTGCTTGATCGGTTGGATCGCGAAGAAGTTCGACTACATCAACCGCGTCACTAGACGCTTCCGCTTTCGGTCTACGAGGGTACGTAGACACACTCTCTCCTCTCGTTGCTATGCATCTGGTTGATAGATCTTCTATGATCGTAGGAAATTTTTGAAATACTACGTTCCCCAACGGTGGCATCATGAGCCAGGTCTATGCGTAGATGATATGCACGAGTAGAACACAATGAGTTGTGGGCGATAATAGTCATACTGCTTACCAGCATGTCATACTTTTTTTCGGCGGTATTGTGAGATGAAGCGGCCCGGACCGACATTACGCGTACGCTTACGCGAGACTGGTTTCACCGTTACGAGCACTTGTTGCTTAAAGGTGACTGGCGGGTGTCTGTCTCTATCACTTTAGCTGAATCAAGTGTGGCTACGCCCGGTCCTTGTGAAGGTTAAAACAACACATACTTGACAAAAAATCGTTGTGGTTTTTGTATGCGTAGGTAAGAACGGTTCTTGCTAAGCCCGTAGCAGCCACGTAAAACTTGCAACAACAAAGTAGAGGACGTCTAACTTGTTTTGCAGGGCATGTTGTGATGTGATATGGTCAAGACATGATGAGTGATACGTTATTGTATTAGATGATCATGTTTTGTAAAATTATCGGCAACTGGCAGGAGCCATATGGTTGTCGCTTTATTGTATGAAATACAATCACCATGTAATTGCTTTACATTATCACTAAGCGGTAGCGATAGTTGTGGAAGCAATAGTTGGCGAGACGACAACGATGCTACGATGGAGATCAAGGTGTCGCGCCGGTGACGATGGTGATCATGACGGTGCCTTGGAGATGGAGATCAAAAGCACAAGATGATGATGGCCATATCATGTCACATATTTTGATTGCATGTGGTGTTTATCTTATTATGATTCTTATTTTGCTTAGTACGGCGGTAGCATTATAAGATGATCCCTTACAAAAATTTCAAGGTACAAGTGTTCTCCCTGAGTATGCACCGTTGCGAAAGTTCATCGTGCCGAGACACCATGTGATGATCGGGTGTGATAAGCTCTACGTTCACATACAACGGGTGTAAGCCAGTTTTGCACACGCAGAATACTTGGGTTAAACTTGACGAGCCTAGCATGTACAGACATGGCCTCGGAACACTGGAGACCGAAAGGTCGAGCGTGAATTATATAGTAGATATGATCAACATAAGATGGTCACCATTGAAAACTACTCCATCTCAAGTGATGATCGGACATGGGTTAGTTGATTTGGATCACGTGATCATTTAGATGACCAGAGGGATGTTTATCTAAGTGGGAGTTCTTTAGTAATATGATTAATTGAACTTTAATTTATCATGATCTTAGTCCTGGTAGTATTAGCATATCTATGTGGTAGAACAATAAACTCGCGATGTAGCCTCCCGTTTGTTTTTATATGTTCCTAGAGAAAAATAAGTTGAAAGATGTTAGTAGCAATGATGCGGACTTGATCCGTGATCTGAGGATTTTCCTCATTGCTGCAAAGAAGAATTATGTCCTTGATGCACCGCTAGGTGACAGACCTATTGCATGAGCATATGCAGACACTATGAACGTTTTGACAAAAGCTCGGTATGATGACTACTTGATAGTTTAGTACACCATGCTTTACGGCTTAGAACCGGGACTTCGAAAACGTTTTGAACGCCACAAAGCATATGAGACATTTTAGGAGTTGAAATTAGTATTTCATACTCACGCTCGTGTCAAGAGGTATAAGACCTCTGACAGTACTTTGCCTACAAGATGGAGGAGAATAGCTCAACCAGTGAGCATGTGCTCAGACTGTCTGGGTATTACAATTGCTTGAATCAAGTGGGAGTTAATCTTCCAGATAAGATAGTAATTGACAAAGTTCTCTAGTCACTATCACAAAGTTAGTAAAACTTCGTGATGAACTATAATATGCAAGGGATGACGAAAGTAATTCCCGAGCTTTTCGCGATGCTGAAATCAACGAAGGTAGAAATCAAGAAAGAGCATCAAGTGTTGATGGTTAACAAGACCACTTGTTTCAAGTAAAGGGCAAAGGGATAATAGGGGAACTTCAAGAAGAATGACAAGCAAGTTGTCACACCCGTGAAGAAACCCAAAGCTAAACTCAAGCCTGAAACTAAGTGCTTCTACTACAAAGGAAATGGTCACTAGAAGTGGAACTGCCCTAGATACTTGGCGGATAAGAAGGATGGCAAAGTGAACAAAGGTATATTTGATATACAGATTATTGAGGTGTACTTTACTAGTGTTCATAGCAACCCCTGGGTATTTGATACTGGTTCAGTTGCTAAATTTAGTAACTCGAAACGAGAGTTGCAGAATGAACAGAGACTAGTTAAAGGTGAAGTGACGATGTGTGTTGGAAGTGGTTCCAAGATTGATATGATCATCATCGCACACTTCCTATACTTTCGGGATTAGCGTAGAACCTAAATAAATGTTATTTGGCATTTGCATTGAGCATGAATATGATTTGATCATGTTTCTTGCAATACAGTTGTTCATTTAAAGTCATAGAATAATTATTATTCTATTTACATGAATAAAGCCTTCGATGGTCATACACCCCATGAAAATAGTTTGTTCGATCTCGATTGTAGTGATACACATATTCATAATATTGAAGCCAAAAGATGCAAGGTTAATAATGATAGTACAACTTATTTGTGGCACTGCCGTTTAGGTCATATTGGTGTAAAGCGCATGAAGAAACTCCATACTGATGGACTTTTGGGATCACTTGATTATGAATCACTTGGTGCTTGCGAACCATGTCTCATGGGCAAGATGACTAAAACTCCGTTCTCTGGAACAATGGAGCGAGCAATAGATTTGTTGGAAATCATACATACTGATGTATGTGGACCGATGAGTGTTGAAGCTCGCGGCGGGTATCGTTATTTTCTGACCTTCACTGATGATTTGAGCAGATATGGGTATATCTACTTGATGAAGCACAAGTTTGAAACATTTGAGAAGTTCAAAGAATTTCAGAGTGAAGTAGAGAATCATCGTAACAAGAAAATAAAGTTTCTACGATCTGATCGTGGAGGTGAATATTTGAGTTACAAGTTTGGTCTTCATTTGAAACAATGTGGAATAGTTTCACAACTCACGCCACCCAGAACACCACAATGTAATGGTGTGTCTGAACGTCGTAACCGTACTTTATTAGATATGGTGCGGTCTATGATGTCTCTTACCGATTTACCACTATCGTTTTGGGTTATGCATCAGAGACAGCTGCATTCACGTTAAATAGGGCAACATCTAAATCCGTTGAGACGACGCCTTATGAACTGTGGTTTGGCAAGAAACCAAAGTTGTCGTTTCTTAAAGTTTGGGGTTGCGATGCTTATGTGAAAAAGCTTCAACCTGATAAGCTTGAACCCAAATCGGAGAAATGTGTCTTCATAGGATACCCAAAGGAGACTATTGGGTACACCTTGTATCACAGATCCAAAGGCAAGGTATTTGTTGCTAAGAATGGATCCTTTCTAGAGAAGGAGTTTCTCTCAAAAGAAGTGAGTGGGAGGAAAGTGGAACTTGATGAGGTAATTGTACCTTCTCCCGAATTGGAAAGTAGTACATCACAGAAACTAGTTCCAATGATTCCTACACCAATTAGTGAGGAAGCTAATGATGATGATCATGAAACTTCAGATCAAGTTACTGCTAAACTTCGTAGATCAACCAGAGTACGTTCCGCACCAGAATGGTACGGCAACCTAGTTCTAGAAGTCATGTTACTAGACCATGATGAACCTACGAACTATGAGGAAGCGATGATGAGCCCAGATTCCGCAAAATGTCTTAAGGCCATGAAATTTGAGATGGGATCCATGTATGAGAACAAAGTATGGACTTTGGTTGACTTGCCTAATGATAGGAAAGCCATCGAAAATAAATGGATCTTCAAGAGGAAGACCGACGCTGACGGTAATGTTAATGTTTACAAAGCTCGACTTGTTGCGAAAGGTTTTCGACAAGTTCAAGGCGTTGACTATGATGAGACTTTCTCACCCGTAGCGATGCTTAAGTCTGTCCGAATCATGTTAGCAATTGCCGCATTTTATGAAATCTGGCAAATGGATAACAAAACTGCATTCTTTAATGGATTTATTAAAGAAGAGTTGTATATGATGCAGCCAGAAGGTTTTGTCAATCCTAAAGGTGCTATCAAAATATGCAAGCTCTAGCAATCCATCTATGGACTGGTGCAAGCATCTCAGAGTTGGAATATACGCTTTGATAAGTTGATCAAAGCATATAGTTTTATACAGACTTGCGGTGAAGCATGTATTTACAAGAAAGTGAGTGGGAGCACTACAGCCTTTCTGCTAAGTATGTGTGAATGACATATTTTCGATCTGAAATAATGTAGAATATTCTGGAAAGCATAAATGAGTGTTTGAAAGGATTTTTTCAAAGAAAGACCTCGGTGAAGCTGCTTACATATTGGGCATCAAGATCTATAGAGATAGATCGAGACGCTTGATAAGACTTTCGATGCGTACATACCTTGATAAGATTTTGAAGTAGTTCAAAATGAATCAGTCAAAGAAGGAGTTCTTGCCTGATTTGTAAGGTGTGAAGTTGAGTAAAGACTCAAAGCCTGACCACGGCAGAAAATTATAGAGAGAATGAAAGTCATTCCCTATGCCTCAGCCATAGGTTCTATAAAGTATGCTATGCTGTGTACCAAACCTGTTGTATACCTTGCCATGAGTTTGACAAGGAGGTACAATAGTGATCTAGGAGTAGATCACTGTACAGCGGTCAAAAAATATCCTTAGTGACTGGATGACTAAGGAAATGTTTCTCAATTATGGAGATGATAAAGAGTTCGTCGTAAAGGGTTACGCCGATGCAAGCTTTGACACTAATCCAGATGACTCTAAGTATCAATCTGGATACATATTGAAAGTGGGAGCAATTACCTAGAGTAGCTCCATGCAGACCATTGTAGACATAGAAATTTGCGAAATACATACGGATCTGAATGTGACAGACCCGTTGACTAAACTTGTCTCACAAGCAAAACATGATCACACCCTACTACTCTTGGGTGTTAATCACATAGCGATGTGAACTAGATTATTTACTCTAGTAAACCCTTTGGGTGTTGGTCACATGGCGATGTCAACTATGGGTGTTATTCACATAATGATGTGAACTATTGGTATTAAATCACATGGCGATGTGAACTAGATTATTGACACTAGTGCAAGTGGGAGACTGAAGGAAATATTCCCACAATTCTTGGACACATCATATTTATCTTGAAGCTTTGTCCACAACTCATGAGCATCCCGGAACGGCATGAGTTGAAATATAACTACATTGCTCAAAGCATCGAAAAGCACATTAGAAGCTTGAGCATTGAGATAAGAGTTTTTCTCATCCTCTAAAGATAATCTTTGGGGATCCTTTGGAGGAGAAAAACCCATATCTACAATTCGCTCTAAATTTGGGTCCATGACCCTAAAGAGATTAAGCATGTGAATTACCCAAACATCAAAATTTGTGCCATCAAAACTAAGAGTGTCAGAGAATCCTAAACCCCTAGTCAACATCCTTACTCTCTAGGCGGTTAAGCCCTATAAAGAGAGACGAGGCTCTGATACCAATTGAAAGACCGTGGATGTCGCCTAGAGGGGGGGTGAATAGGCGCTTTAAAATAATTACGGTTTAGGCTCGAACAAATGCCGAATAAACCTAGCGGTTAAATTGTCAAGCACAAAACCTACAACAACTAGGCTCACCTATGTGCACCAACAACTTATGCTAAGCAAGACAAACAACTAGGTGATAGCAAGATATATGACAAGAAACAATATGGCTATCACAAAGTAAAGTGCATAAGTAAAGGGCTCGGGTAAGAGATAACCGAGGCACGCGGAGACGACGATGTATCCCGAAGTTCACACCCTTGCGGATGCTAATCTCCGTTTGGAGCGGTGTGGAGGCACAATGCTCCCCAAGAAGCCATTAGGGCCACCGTAATCTCCTCACGCCCTCGCACAATGCAAGATGTCGTGATTCCACTAAGGGACCCATGAGGGCAGTCACCGAACCCGTACAAATGGCAACCCTTGGGGGCGGTCACCGAACCCGTACACCTTGGCAACCCTTGGGGGCGGTCACTGGAACCCGTCAAATTTCTCGGGGCGATCTCCACAACCTAATTGGAGACCCCGATGCTTTCCCGGATCTTTACACCACAATGATTGAGCTCCGAGCACCACAAGGTTGGGGCTATGTCCCCAACGACACAACGAAGCTTCACCACAATGGAATATGGCTTCGAGGTGACCACAATCGTCTAGGGCGCCCAAGCACCTAAGAGGACCAAGCTCAAAGGTACCAAGCACCCAATAGTAATAAGCTTCTCAACGTGTAACTTCCATGTATCACCATGGAGAACTCAAACCGATGCACCAAATGCAATGGCAAGGGTACACGGAGTGCCCAAGTCCTTCTCTCCCAAATCCCACCGAAGCAACTAATGCTAGGGAGGGAAATGAGATGAAGAACACGAAGGAGAACACCAAGAACTCCAAGATCTAGATCCAAGGGGTTGCCCTTACCTAGAGCAGAAAGTGATTGGTGGAAATGTGGATCTAGATCTCCTCTCTCTTTTCCCCCAAAAACTAACAAGAATCCATGGAGGGATTGAGAGATAGCAAGCTCGAAGAAGGTCAATAATGGGGGAAGAACACGAGCTCAAAGGATAAGGTTCAATGGGGAAGAAGACCCCCCTTTTATAAGGGGGGAGAAAATCCAACCGTTATCCCCACCAACCAGCCCACAGTGAGCGGTACTACCGCTCTCCGGAGCGGTACTACCGCTGGCTGCAGCGGTACTACCACTTGGCTGCAGCGGTACTACCGCTTCAGCCACTCACAGCGCCAAAGAGAGAAAAACAAAGAGAAAGAGCCCCGGAGCGGTACTAGAAGCGGTGGTGGGGCCGTACTACCGCTCCCACTGCCGCACCTACTACCGCCCAACCCGACACGAAAAACGGTGGTCTCGAATCGAGACGGTACTAGCATGGAACCGGAGCCGTACTACCGCATGTAGCCATAAGCGGTACTACCATTGTGAACCAGCGGTACTACGGCTCCGGCCCAGCGGTACTACCGCAGGAGCAACATTAAAACCCTGAACAGCCATAACTTCTTCAAATGAGCTCCGAATTGAGCAAACTCAAGCTTGATGGATAGAGGAAGTAGAGACCGGGAGGTATGCCTAAGATATAGAGGAGTGAACACTCCATCAGAGAAGAACTGGCATAACCTCCAACATCGAAAACATCATAGAAGATGCATGTGAACTCCGTTTTCGATGAACTCGAGATTGTCATCAAGATGACCATAAGCTCCAAATCTCACAAGGAGAAGAACCAAACAAGAACCAACAAAGATGATGCAAGCATGCAATGGTTTGAGCTCTCTACGAACGATACAGTCAAGTTACTTATCGAGAGCCCCCCTTGATAGTATGGCAATCGATCCTATAACCCGGTCTCCCACAACTACCATGAGACCGGTAAAATAGAAAACCTATCAAGGGCAAACCTTTGCCTTGCACATAGTCCACTTGAGTTGGATGATGACGATCTTGACTCCCTCAAGTTGGACCATCTTTCTTGATTGCGTTGCCTCGATGAAGACTAGTAGATTGCTCCCCCATACTCCACTATGGGTGAGCCACTCTTCGGCACATCTTCACAAGTCCATTGCCACCACAATGGACGGAAAGCTTCAAGCATATGATATCTTCATGATGATCCACTTGAACTTGCACACCGCAACCTAACCCCACAAAAAACTCTCACGAATGCCATGGATTAGTACACAAAGCGTGATTGACAATGCTTACCATACCATGGGATTGATTGATCCCTCTCGGTACATCTTTTACACTTTGTGTGTTGATCAACTTGATTCATTCTTTGAATTAGTCTTGATCAACCTTGAATCTTTCGAACTCTCTTCATTTGGATGATGTCTTGAAGGTAAACATGAATGATCACATACTCTTATTCTTCAAGACATGCTTGCAATAAGCTCAACACCCACAAGACCAATCTTTGGATAATTCTTTAATAGCACCTTGGTCATCACAAACTCTCCTTGAAACCAACAAATGGACTCCAAGAAAAGCCTATGGACAAACCCTTCAAATATAACTCAAGGCAACCATTAGTCCATCGAGATTGTCATCAATAACCAAAACCAAACATGGGGCACCACATGTTCTTTCAGCAATCCTGTCAAATCCCACAGCGGTCGCGTGACCGATACGTGGCGAAAAAGGCGGCGCGGAAATCGAGGTGTCCGAGCATATCCGATGCGATTACCGCGGCACGCCCCGTCTCGCGCGCTTCCCCGAAATTCAAATCCCACAAAATCTGGAGGCCAGAGAGCAGCCAATCGCGCCGAAAGTCACGTGCCCCGCCGGCGCTCGGGACTATGCATGAAAATTCACTCGACGGACTATACATGAAAGTTCACTCGACGGTCCTGGAATCGATTAAGGCGACTGAGTTAAGGTTGAAGGGCTAGGCCGATCCCCGGATCCGAGGGAGATGCCCCGGGGTCATTAAACATGGATCAGGACTGTCCTCAACCCTCTTCTTCACACGGACCTCAATCCATTCGGGGGCTACTGACGATGCCACATACCTAGGGTAGGGTCACAGGCCTGACCCAGATACCCTGCCCATGGTCACTACCCTAGAAACTCAAAGACGATTCAAAGATGACAGAAGCCGTCAACTGATATGGCTCAAGAGAGCAATTCACTCGACGGCTTACCTTCACTCGCATGGCTCAACTGCACTTGGAAGGATGAGGACACTTGACCGTACAAAAACCACTCGACCCCCGAAGGTCAAAGGTCCCATAAGACCAGCAACGATCGTACATTCACTCCAAAGTAATGACGGCCTTTACTATCCTTTATTACAGACGTTGTCAGTAAAGTCCTGCCTTTATGTACATTGAACCCTTTGGCTGGGGTCCTGGCACACTCTATATAAGTCACCCCTCCTCTGGTACAAGGGTTCGCACCCCCTGTAACACACACACGTATACATATTCCAGTCGACCACCTCCGGACACCGAGATGTAGGGCTATTACTTCCTCCGAGAAGGGCCTGAACTCGTAAACACCTTCTGTACAATATCACCGTAGCTAGGACCTTGCCTCCTCCTACGTACCCCCTATTCTTAATGTGAGACTTAGAACCACCACATACTGCTCAATGCTCATGATCATATTCACCACAATGCACTTATGGTTTGCATCTTAAAAATATTGTACAGAAATGTGATAACGCGAACATATTATAAAAAAGAGCGACACAATTTTGTTCACAAATATTGTTTTCCAAAACACTACGATATTTGAAATTTCAAGAAAAAAATAAGAAAATATGAATAAAAATTCGAAACCAAATTATTTTCAATTTCTACGAACATTTTTTGTATTTGAGTAGAAATAATTTGAATACAAGATTATTTTCTAAATTCCAATTAAATTTTGAAAGCATGAAATTTATTTGAAAATGCAGAATTTTCGAAATCACAAAAAGTTTCATGGTGCCCTGGAATGGTGATACAAGGCCTTAGAAAGAATTTGGTCATTTGAACGATGTCGAAAAGAGGTACTCTAAGATGGAACCCTCCACTCAACCCGAATGCCCTACCTGAACTTTTTACCATTTAAATTTGTGAACTTTGTTTTCAAATTCGTGAACTTCTTTTCATATCTAGGAACTCTTTTCAACTTTCACAAATGTTTTATAAAAGCCTGTAATATTTTCATATTCATAAACATTCTTTTTCAAAATTGATGATCCTTTTCAAATCGGCGAATGCTTGGGCCGCTCCAATGGGCACCCCGCGGAAGCGATGCCGTTGCCCGGTTGGGCAATGCCTGAGCCTACTTATTCCTATTATTTTTTCGTTAATTAATTTTATTACTTTTTAAAATTTATTATTCATTTTGAAACTAAATTTGAAATGTTTTTGGAATATCAAAAAATCTTATTGTTTTAAAATATTTTTCCAAATTATAAAAAGGTTTTGGAATTTTAAAAATATTCCCACTTTTGAATTATTTGTTCAAAATTTTAATAAATATTAGTGTTTTAAAATGTTGATAAATTTGAAAAAAAAGTATATAGTTCGTAATTTTTGTACAACATCAATATTTGGAAATTTATTAACAATTTTGGAAAAGGTGTTCATCTTTATAAAAAATTCATCCACAATTTTAAATTCAAGAATTGGTGACAAATTTAAAAAATAATTCGGATATAAGAAAATGGTCATGGTGGTTAATAATAATAGAAATTGCAAATAACAAAAGTCTTGCCCTAGCAGCCTACCCGAACCACCATCTTTGAACATTACGTTCTTCTTGCCATCCATGAAATGAAACCAAATTTTGCGAGCATGTGGGCATGCTCATGGCAGGCGTCCATGCAAAATTTGAAGGAATTCAGACACCGAATGCATGTTGTGTCATGCTCGGCTAGTGTTTTAGATTTTTGTTCCTCGGGAATACCCAAGAAAATGTGTATGAAATTTATCATGAATGTTTGGCATGGTGATGGTGGTATGTGAAAAAAAATGAATCCATTTTATTGATGTGAAAAAGTGGATCCAGACTTGCCCTACCAGCCTACTTGAACCACCACCTTCGAACATGGTGTGCTTCGTGCCGTGCATGAAACGACACGATTTTTTTTCCTGCATGTGGGCATCCATGCAATATTTGAAGGAATTCAGAGACCTAACGCACGTTGCGTCACGTTCGGTTAGTGTTTTAAGGTTCACGGGAAAAGTCTAAAAAATGGATAAAATATCAGAATTCAATGAAATTTATCATGGATTCTTGGCATGGTGATGCTAGTGTGTGGGAAAAAGTGGGTCCATTTTATTATGTGGAAAAACTGCATCCAAACTTGCTTTACCGGCCTACCCGAACCATCCCTTTGAATAAGGTGTCCTTTTTGCCATGCATGAAATGACACCAAATGCTGCCAGCATGTGGCATGCTCATGGCAGTCCTCGATGAAAATTTTGAAGGAATTCGGACACCGAACGCACGTTGCGTCACGTTCGGCTAATGTATTAGAGTTTTTTCACCAAGAATATCCTAGAAAATGCATAAAATGTCAGAACTCAATGAAATTTATCTTGGATGCTTAGCATGTTGGTGCTAGTGCGTGGACAAAATTTGGGTGCATTTTATTGTGTGGAAAAAGAGTGCATCCAGAATTATCCTACCGGCCTACCTGAACCATCTCCTGTGAACATGGTGTGATTCTTGCCATGCATGAAATGACACTAAATTTTGCCAGCATGTGGGCATACTCATGGCGGCCCTTCATGAAAATTTTGAAGGAATTCAGACATCAAACGCACATTGCGTTACGTTCGGCTAGCGTTTTAGGGTTTGATCATCGGGGAAACTCTAGAAAATGCATAAAATGCCAGGACTCAATGAAAATATATCATGGATGCTTGGCATGGTGATGCTAGTGTGTGAAATTTTTTGGGTCCACTGTATTGATGTGAGCATTTTTTGAAAAAGAAAAGGAACAAAAAAGGAAAAACAATAAATTGGTCTTTGATTGATTTATTTTCATTTTTCTGTTTAATAGATGTTCAAAAAATTTAAAAGTGTTTGTTTTTTCATGTAAGATGTTTCTATTTAAAAGAACATTTTTTTAAATGAACAATAAACAAACAATTTTTCTATTTAAAAGATGTTCAAAAATCTAATGATATTGATGTCAGGATTTTTTATTTAAATTAGCACTTTTTGGCATAGCTATACAATTTTTTTTAATCTGAATATTTGTACTTTATGAAAAAAGGTAAAAATAAATTGAAATTTCGAAAAAGAAACAAAGAAAAAAAGGATCGGTTCAACAATGGGCCGGCCTAGTCGCGAAATTGTCGCCGGTAAAACCGGTAGACCTTGGGGTACGGGGTCCCGAGTTGTGGATCTCAAATCAATGGTAACAGGGACGAAGGAGATAGTATTTACGCAGATTTGGACCCTCTCGAAGAGGTAATACACTACGTCATGTTGTGATTGTATTAATGATGATGATGTATCGAATACATGTTTGATCGACCTCGAGATTGTAAGGAGAGACCAAACTCTAGGGCTAGGCGAATGTAATTGTGTTGAGATCCCCTCTACGGGCTCAACCCTTTAGCTTATATACACGTCGGGCGGGGCATCTAGGGTTACATGGTCGATTTCCAGGGGCACCATGGAGGCCGTAGGAGATGTCTTAGAGTATACGTCACGTTTTCGGTAGATGTCATCTTGATCACGTCCAGACGTGTAACTTCCAGAATCCATTCGATGGAGAATGAGGCCTACAGGCCTAAGTCAACAAATCGTTCCATCTTTGATCTTGAGGATCACCGAGGAGAATCTGAAGAGTTTACACGTCGGGTATCCGAGGAGCCCCTTTAAGTTCTTGGTCTCTATAAATGCCTTATTATTTTTACGCCACACCTCGGGTTTGAAGTTTTTACTGTGCGGCGGTGTCCTCTTGCATCCGAGCTCCAACGCCGGACTGCATTTGAGGTATCTTTTTGCAGCCGAGCTCCAATGTTGGTCTGAATCCGAGGTTTTATAGATTATCCCGGTCTTGAAAAAGTTAAAGGAGGTCAGTCGAGCTTAATGCCAATGTCCTATATGGATCTAGCCACTTGCACCCAAGCTTTATGCCAGACTGCTTCTGAGGTGGTGCACCACCTCAGCCTTGGGTTGAATTTTGTGGAAATTTCAATTGGTGCAGTTTATTCTATGCCGAGATGTATAGCCAATAGCCCTCAAGGTGCGTGTCAGCCTAAAATCAAATGTGCACATGCAGGATAATGTAAAACCACTGATTCTAGTAGCCCGTGAGACTCGGGTCGATTCACAAAATCTGCATGGGGATCAAGTCCTTGCTCGCCAGCATACTTAGGAACAAAACCGCGGTGTGCAAAGTCCCCGAGACTCAGGTCCTAAGGATCGTAATCTCCTTGGAAATTGTTTTGCACTTTTAAATTGTCTACATTGAATCGCCAATGCAGTAGCCACCGAGACTTGGGTTGGGAAATATAGCCGACCCTAGGATCGTCGGGAACTAGTTCAACTCTCATGTACGTTTTGACCACGCCGAGGTGCAGCTCGGTAGGAAAGATGCTGAACTTCAGGTCGGAAAAGATTTCCCGACAAAAACCATCACGTAGAACACCTCAATCAACAGGATGTCCCGCCTCCTGAAAGGAATACATAATATAGGTTAAAGGTATTATAAGCTCAAAAAACCAAAAAAAACTTAGGTCAAAAGTTTACGTCTCCATTAAATCATGTTTTTTTGGTGTCAATCCGAAATTGCTCCAACAATTAAGTTGTGTTTACGTCATGCTTTAACATGATACATCTGATCTCCAGACTTCAAGCGGGTCAGCCTTCGGCTTCAACCTCATATCCCGAAGGCGGAGTGTTTCTCGGGCCAGTTTAGTGAACTAAACTCGAGCGGCTTCAGAAAGAAGTCGGGCTACCCGGCTATTGAACACACACTCGCGTCGGGAAAAGGAGTAGTAAGAAAGACTTTGCAACGAATTATGAAACGGTTAGTAAAAATTTAAGAGCCCCCACTTAACTTAAGAAAAGTAATTGTTTTTGACAAACATTATTTTTAACAAACATCATTTTTGACCAACTGGTTTTTTGTTTGACACAAATATAATGCTTGGTTGAACTGAACAAAAATTTAGCATCCACAAAATTTGAGCATCAAAGCGACTTAGCTGGTTAATGCGCTCGGTGTTGATGACGTGGTCCGAGCTTATGGCGGTTCGAGGTCCCAGCTCCCAAGCCGGTCCCGAGGTGCCCGAGCGAAGAGCTCGACTTGATGAAGTGACAGCACATCTTTGTCGATATGTTGATGCGGAGCTCCTTGTCCAGCTGAGGTGTCAAAGTTGGTCGGCTGGTGACGCTGAAGTCCCCGAAGTAGATTGATGAAGAAATGGTGAAACCCCCATCCCAGCTGAGGTGTCGGAGCCTCCATGTCAACCAATGTTTCGAAGCAGGTCGGTATGTTAAACGTCATCATGAAGAAGAGGTGGCACGGCGATGCTAGCGCAAGTCAAAATTTGTGATGCGGTAGATGTCGGTTTGATGCGCGGTGATGCCACTGTGCTAGCTGATGGAAATATGCCCTCGAGGCAATAATAAAATGGTTATTATTATATTTCCTTAATCATGATAAAGGTTTATTATTCATGCTAGAATTGTAGTGACCGGAAACTTAAATACATGTGTGAATACATAGACAAATACCGTGTCCCTAGTGAGCCTCTACTAGACTAGCTCGTTGTAACGCCCCGGACACACCCGCCGGTGGTCGTTACTCCTGGCGGGATCTAGACTGGCCTCACATATCAATACTAGTCTTTTCTGCGCACTTTGTCCTCACTCGTGCGCACCTGGGACCAACTTCCCGGTCGGTCACCCATCCTGAAACTACTCCAAGCTGAGCACGCTTAACTTTGGAGTTCTATCTGAATGGGCTCCCGGAAAAGAAGGAATTCCTTATTGATATGAGTAGTCTATCATCCCTATTAAGCTAGGCCATCACGCTCGTTGATCAAATATGGTTAAGGTTTCCTAACCATAGACATGAGTTTTCATTTGATAAAGGGATCACATCATTAGGAGAATGATGTGATGGACAAGACCCATTCATTAGCTTAGCATTTGATCGTACAGTTTTTGCTACTGCTTTCTTGTATGTCAAATACATATTCCTTAGACCATGAGATCATGCAACTCCCAGATACCGGAGGAATACCTTGTGTGCTATGAAACTTCACAACATAACTAGGTGATCATAAATGTGCTCTAAAGGTATCTCCGAAGGTCTTTGTTGATTTGGTATGAATCGAGATTGGGATTTGTCACTCCGAGTATTGGAGAGGTATCTCTGGGCCCTCTCGGTAATACACATCATAAGAAGCCTTGCAAGCAAATGACTAATGCGTTAGTTATGAGATGATGTATTACTGAACGAGTAAAGAGACTTGCCAGTAATGAGATTGGACTAGGTATAGAGATACCGACGATCCAATCTCGGGCAAGTAACGTACCAATGGACAAAGGGAATTACGTATGCTGTCATAACGGTTCGACCGATAAAAGATCTTCGTAGAATATGTAGGAGCCAATATGGGCATGCAGGTTCTGCTATTGGTTATTGATCGGGGAGGTGTCTCGGTCATGTATACATAGTTCTCGAACCCATATGGTCCGCACGCTTAACGTTCGTTGATGATATAGTGTTATATGAGTTATATGATTTGGTGACCGAATGTTGTTCGTAGTCCCGGATGATATCACAGACATGACGAGGAGTCTCGAAATGGTCGAGGGGTAAGGATTGATATATAAGACGATGATAATTGGACATCGGAATGATTTCGGAGTGCACCGAGTAGTCATCGGGTCACCGACAGGGGTTCGGGACACACCCCGGACACACCTAATGGGCCAAGGGAGGGACAGACCATCCCACAAGGTGGCTGGTGCACCCCTTCCATGGCTGGCTAGCCCTAGGGGAAGGAAAGGGGAGGGTGGACCCTCTTACCTTTCCCTCCTCAAAGTGAGAAAGGAAGGGGGGCGCTGATACGTCCATTTTGCATCATGCTTTTATGTTGATATTTATTGCATTATGGACTATTATTTCACATTATGGTACAATACTTATACCTTTTCTCTTATTTTGCAAGATTTGCATGAAGAGGGAGAATGCTGGCACCTGGAATTCTGGACCGAAAAGGAGAAAATTTGAGTGGCCTATTCTACACAACTCCAGAAGTCCTGGAAATCAACGAAGAATTATTTTGGAATATATAAAAAATATTGGGCGTAGAACATATAGAAGGGGACCCACCATGTGGCCACAAGCCTAGGGGCGCGCCTTACCCCCGGTCTTGTGGCCCCCCCTGGTAGGCCTCCAGTGCGCCCTTCTGCTATACGATGTCTTTTGACCTGGAAAAAAATCAGGAGAGAACTTTTGGAACAAAGCGCCGCCGTCTCGAGGTGGAACTTGAGCAAAACCAATCTAGGGCTCCAGTGGAGCTGTTCAGCCAGGGAAACTTCCCTCCGAGAGGGGGAAATCGAAGCCATCGTCATCACCAATGATCCTCTTATCGAGGGAGGGTTGATCTTCATCAACATCTTCACCACCACCATATCCTCTCAACCCCTAGTTCATCTCTTGTATTCAATCTTTGCCTCAAAACCTCAGATTGGTACCTATGGGTTGCTAGTATTGTTGATTACTTCTTGTAGTTGATGCTAGTTGGTTTATTTGGTGGAAGATCATATGTTCAGATCCTTGATGCTATTATATACTCCTCTGATTATGAACATGAATATGCTTTGTGAGTAGTTACGTTCATTCCTGAGGACATGGGAGAAGTCTTGTTATAAGTAGTCATGTGAATTTGGTATTCGTTCGATATTTTGATGAGATGTATGTTGTCTTTCCTCTAGTGGTGTTATGTGAACGTCGACTACATTACACTTCACCATTATTTGGGCCTAGGGTAAGGCATTGGTAAGCAATAAGTCGATGATGGGTTGCGAGAGTGACATAAGCTTAAACCCTAGTTTATGTGTTGCTTCCTAAGGGGTTGTTTTGGATCCCTATGTTTCATGCTATGGTTAGATTTATCTTAATTCTTCTTTCGTAGTTGTGGATGCTTGCGAGAGGGGTTAATCATAAGTGGGAGGCTTGTCCAATTAAGGACAACACCCAAGCACCGGTCCACCAACATATCAAATTATCAAAGTAGCGAACATGAATCATATGAGCATGATGAAAACTAACTTGACAATAATTACCATGTGTCCTTGGGAGCACTTTGCTTTATATAAGAGTTCGTCCAGGCTTGTCCTTTGCTATAAAAATGATTGGGACATCTTGCTACACCTTAGTTACACTTGTTACTTGTTACCCATTACGAATTATCTTATCACAAAATTACATGTTACCGATAATTTCAGTGCTTGGAGACAACACCTTACTGAAAACTGCTTGTCATTTTCTTCTGCTCCTCGTTGGGTTTGACACTCTTACTTATCGAAAGGGCTACAATAGATCCCCTATACTTGTGGGTCATCAGGCGCCACCCTCCCATGCCTTCCTCCCACACTCCAAATAAGGAAGGGGGCGCAGGGCAAGGCAGCAGCCCTAGGGCTGCCACCAGGTCTCTTGGGGCGCCCTAGGGGCTGCCTCCTTCCCTCCCACCTATATATACATGGGGAGGGGGCGCCACACAATGACGACAACATTGTCTTAGCCGTGTGCGGCACCCCCGTTCACCGTTTACTCCCTCGATCATGTTTTCGTAGTGCTGAGGCGAAGCCCTGCGAAGATCGCATCACCATCACCGTCACCACACTGTCCTGCTGTCGAAAATCATTTACTACCTCGTCGTCTTGCTGGATCAAGATGGCATGGACGTCACCGAGCTGAATGTGTGCTGACCGCGAAGGTGCCGTCCGTTCCGTACTCGATCGGTTGGATCGCGAAGAAAGTTCGACTACATCAACCGCATTGTCAAACGCTTCCGCTTACGGTCTACGAGGGTACGTAGACACACTCTTCCCCTCGTTGCTATGCATCTCCATGGATAAATCATTGCGTGTGTGTAGAATTTTTTATTTTCTATGCAACATTTCCCAACAGTGGCATCATGAGACAGGTCTATGCGTAGATGATATGCACGAGTAGAACACAAAGAGTTGTGGGCGGTGATGGTCATACTGCTTACCACCAACGTCTTATTTTTATCCGGCGGTATTGTGAGATGAAGCGGCCCGGACCAACCTTACATGTCCATGTACATGAGACCGGTCCCACGCACAAACATGCAACATGTTTTGCGTAAAGGTGGCTGGCGAGTGTCTGTTTCTCCTACTTTAGTTGAATCGAATTTTACTACGGTCGGTCCTTGAAGAAGGTTAAAGCAGCAAACTTGATAAATCACCATTGTGGTTTTTGCTGTAGGTAAGAGCGGTTCTTGCTAGAAGCCCGTAGCAGCCACGTAAAACTTGCAACAACAAAGTAGATGACGTCTAACTTGTTTTTGCAGGGCGTGTTGTGATGTGATATGGTCAAGATGTGATGAGTTATATGTTATTGTATGAGATGATCATGTTTTGTAATATCGACAACCGGCAGGAGCCTTATGGTTATCTCTTAATTATTGTATGAAATGCAAGCGCCATGTAATTGCTTTACTTTATCGCTATGAGTTAGCAATAGTTGGCGAGACGACCACGACGCAATGATGGAGATCAAGGTGTCAAGCCGGTGACGATGGAGATCATGACAATGCTTTAGAGATGGATATCAAAAGCACAAGACGATGATGGCCATATTATGTCACATATTTTGATTGCATGGGATGTTTATCCTTTATGCATCTTATTTTGCTTAGATTGATGACAGAATTATAAGATGATCCCTTCTCTTAATTTCAAGATATAAGTGTTCTCCCTAAGTATGCACCGTTGCTACAGTTCATCGTTTCGAGACACCACGTGATGATCGGGTGTGATAGACTCTGCATTAACATACAACAGGTGTAAGCCATATTTACACACGGGGAATACTTGGGTTAAGCTTGACGGGCCTAGCATGAACAGACATGGCCTCGGAACACTGGAGACCTAAAGGTCGAACATGAATCATATAGTACATATGATCAACATAGAAATGTTCACCATTGATGACTACCCCATCTCACGTGATGATCGGACATGGGTTAGTTGATTTGGATTGATAACTTGAGGGATGTTAATTTAAGTGGGATTTCATTAGTAATTTGATTAACTGAACTTAATTTATCATGAACTTAGTCAAATATCTTTGCATATTATGTTGTAGATAAATAGCTTGCGATGTAGCTCCCCGTTTTTGATACGGTCCTAGAAAAAACTGAGTTGAAAGATGATGGTAGCAATAATGTGGACTGGGTCCGTGATATGAGTATTATCCTCATTGCTGCATAGAAGAATTATGTCCTTGATGCACTGCTAGGTGACAGGCCTATTGCAGGAGCATATGCAGACGTTATGAACGTTTGGCAAGCTTGATATGATGACTACTTAATAGTTTAGGCGCCATGCTTCACGGCTTAGAACCGGGACTTCAAAAACATTTTGAATGCCACAGAGCATATGAGATGTTCCAAGAGCTGAAATTGGTATTTCAGACTCATGCCCATGTCAAGAGGTATCAGACCTCTAACAAGTACTTTGCCTACAAGATGGAGGAGGATAGATTAGATAAAGAGCATATGCTCAGAATGTCTGGGTACTACAATCACTTGAATCAAGTGGGAGTTAATCTTCCAGATGAGATAGTGATTGACAGAGTTCTCTAGTCACTATCACCAACCTACTAGAACTTCGTGGTGAACTACAATATGCAAGGGATGATGAAAATGATTCATGAGCTCTTCACGATGCTGAAATCGACGAAGGTAGAAATCTAGAAAGAGCATCAAGTGTTGATGGTTAACAAGACCACTAGTTTCAAGAAAAAGGTCAAGGGAAAGAAAGGGTGATACGTCTCCAACGTATCTATAATTTTTTATTGTTCCATGCTATTATTTATGAAGTCTTGGATGTTTAATGGGCTTTATCATTCACTTTTATATCATTTTTGGGACTAACCAACTAACCAAAAGGCCCAGTCCAGATTGCTATTTTTTGCCTATTTCAGAGTTCTGCAGAAAAGGAATATCAAACTGAGTCCAAACGGAATGAAACCTTCGCGAGAGATATTTTTGGAGAAAATCACGCACGCGGAGCTTGAGGACCAAGTCAGGGGACAGAGAGGTGGCCCTCGACGGTGGGGGGCGCGCCCCCCTACCCAGTGCGCGCCCCCTACCTCGAGGCCCCCTCAAGTGGCCCCTGGTGCCCTCCTTCTTAGTATATAAGTCCACGTACACCAGACACTCCATACGCAGAGAGAATACCCTAATTCCACTGCCGTAGCTTCTATTCCCGTGGAGATCCCATCTTGGAGCTTGTTCCGGAGCTCCACCGGAGGGCGGTCCATCACGGAGGCCTTCATCATCATCATCATCGCCCTCACCATGAGTTGTGAGTAGTTTACCATAGACCTTCGGGTCCATAGCTAGTATCTAGATGGCTTATTCTCTATCTCTCTCTGGATCTCAATACAAAGTTCTCCTCGGTCTTCGAGGAGATCTATTCGATGTAATCTCTTTTTGCGGTGTGTTTGTCGAGATCTGATGAATTGTGAGTTTATGATCAAGGTTATCTATGAAAGATATTTGGTTCTTCTCTGAACTTTTTATGTGTGCTCATAATATCCTTGCAAGTCTCTTCGAATTACTGGTTTGGTTTGGCCTACTAGATCTATAGTTCTTGCAATGGGAGAAGTGCTTGGCTTTGGGTTCAATCTTGCGGTGTCCTTTCCCAGTGACAGTAGGGGCAGCAAGGCAGGTATTGTATTGTTGCCATCGAGGATAAAAAGATGGGGTTTACATCATATTTCTTGAGTTTATCCCTCTACATCATGTCATCTTGCTTAAAGCGTTACTCTGTTCGTGTGAACTCAATACACTAGATGCATGCTGGATGGCGGTCAATGTGTGGAGTAATAGTAGTAGATGCAGGCAGGATTCGGTCTACTTGTCTCAGACATGATGCCTATATACAATGATCATGCCTAGATAGTCTCATAATTACTCACTTTTCTATCAATTGCTCGATAGTAATTTGTTTACTCGCCGTAGAATATCGCTATCATGATAGAAGCCACTAGAGAAAACTATGGCCCCCGGGTCTATTCTTAACATATCAATCTACATCTACTTTACTTTTACCGCTTTTATTTGTTGTTTTATTAAACCAAAAATACAAAAAATACAAACTATCATCTCAATCAGATCTCACTTCCGTAAGTGACCGTAAAAGGATTGACAACCCCTTATTGTGTTGGTTGCGAAGTTCTTATTTGTTTGTGCAGGTGCGAGGGACTGGCGCGTGGTCTCCTACTGGATTGATACCTTGGTTCTCAAAAACTGAGGGAAATACTTACGCTACTGTGTTGCATCTCCCTTTCCTCTTCGAGGGAATACAACGCAAGCTCAAGAGGTAGCAAGAAGAATTTATGGCGCCGTTGCCGGGGAGGCTTACGCGAAAGTCATATACCAAGTACCTATCACAAACCCTTATCCTTCGCATTACATTTTTTGCATCTCGTTTTCCTCTCCCCCACTTCACCTTTGTCATTTTATTTGCCCTTCTTCCGCCGTGTGTTTATCGTTCGCTTGCTTCTTGTTCGCTTGCGTGTGTTGGATTGCTTTCTTGTCACTATGGCTCGGAACAATACCAAATTGTGTGACTTCCCCAATACCAACAACAATGACTTTATTAGCACTCCGATTGCTCATATTATAGATGCTGGATCTTGTGAGATCAATGTTGCTTTGTTGAATCTTGTCAAGAAAGATCAATTCTCCGGCCTTCCTAGTGAAGATGCCGCTACCCATCTAAACAACTTTGTTGATTTGTGTGATATGCAAAAGAAAAGGGATATGGATAACGATTTCGTGAAATTGAAGTTATTTCCGTTTTCACTTAGAGATCATGCTAAAACTTGGTTTTCCTCTTTGCCTAGAAATAGTATTGATTCGTGGAATAAGTGCAAGGATGCTTTTATCTTTAAGTACTTCCCTCCTGCTAAGATCATATCTCTTAGAAACGATATTATGAATTTTAAGTAACTAGATCATGACCATGTTGCACAAGCTTGGGAGAGAATGAAATTGATGATACATAATTGCCCTACACATGGTTTGAATCAATGGATGATTATTTAGAACTTTTATGCTGGCTTGAATTTTGCTTCTAGAAATCTTTTAGATTCGGCCGCCGGAGGCACTTTCATGGAAACCACCTTAGGAGAAGCTACCAAACTCCTAGATAATATTATGGTTAATTATTCTCAATGGCACACCGAAAGATCTACTAGTAAAAAAGTGCATGCTATCGAAGAAATTAGTGTTTTGAGTGGAAAGATGGATGAACTTATGAAATTGTTTGCTGCTAAGAGTGCTTCTTCTAATCCTAATGATATGCATTTGTCCACTTTGATTGAGAATAACAATGAATCTTTGGATGTGAATTTTGTTGGTAGGAATAATTTTGGTAACAATGCTTATAAAGGTAATTTTAATCCTAGGCCTTTTGTCGTGGTTCTAAGTCTGACAGTAAGGGTAGGGGGGTACGAATGGAGAGGCAAGGCCCTAGCTATGGTGATGTTGTACACAAGGTGTTTGCGAGTTCAGGCCCTTCTCGGAGGAAGCAATAGCCCTACGTCTCGATGCCCGGAGGCTCGGTCGACTGATGTGTGTATATGTGTGTTACAGAGGTGCGAACCCTTGTTCTAGAGGAGGGGGTGGCTTATATAGTGTGCCAGGACCCCAGCCATGCTCCACGTTACCAAGGGTTCAATGTACCTTAAGGCAGGCGTTACTGGTAACGCCTGCAGTAAAGAGTAATTAAGGTGTTTACTACGGTGAGTAAATACCGGACCGTTGCTGTCTCAAGTGATGCTTGACCTTCGGGGGTCGAGTGCCTTGGATTGGTCGAGTGGGGTTGAGTCGTCTTGCGGATGAGGTTCAGTCGAGTGGAGTGTCTTCTTGGACCGTCTCAGTCGACTGTCTCCATTGTCATAAGTTTTGTCTTTTGATCTTCTAGGGTAGTGACCTTGGGTGGGGTACCCCGGTCGGACCTGTGACCCTACCCTAGGTCTGTAACCTCGTCAGTAGCCCCCGAATGGATTGAGGCTTGAGCAAGAGAGTGCTGAGGGAAGCTCCGGTTCTGGTTTGACGTCCCTGGGGTAGATTGCTTTGGAGCTTGTATCTTGGGCAGTCTTCCTCAGCCGTGCCTTGGTCGCCTTGATCGATTCTGGATCCGCCGAGTGAGTTAGTTGCTTCTTGTGTCGACTGGACTTTGTGCTAAGCGTCGGGCGCCGTTAGCGCGTGCCGTTTTCGACGGGATTGGTTGCCCTTCGGTCGCCGGATTCGGCGGGGTTTTCGAAATTTGGGGAAGCGCGCGGGGCGGGACGTGCCGCAGCAATCGGAGGGATGCGCTTGAGATGCCTCGATCCTCGCGCCACCTTTTTCGCCACATATCGCGCCAGCGCCTGTTACGGGATTTGATAAGATTACTCGGGGCCACCGGTCAGCCACTCGACCGGGCTGCTATAAGAGCGCGCCGAGCCCGTAGTGGGGGCACTGTGCGCCCAATCTTTCTCCTTCCGCCTCTACTTCTTCGCTACGCCCCTGCTTCTTCTCGCCTCTCTCCACAGCGACCGCCGGTGCACGAGCCATGGGCAAGGACAAGACCGCGGCAATGGAGCGCTCGAAGAAGGCGGCGTCGGGGAAGGGGAGGCGATCCGGCTGGAGTGGATCGTCGTCAAGGTCCGTACTCCCCGCTGGTTGGATCCAGGGGGATTGGATCTGATCCTCCGTCGTGGCGGAGGATATGGAGGAGCTGGAGGAGGAAGGGTTGATCGCCCGCGGTTCCTGGCGGGTGCCGGGGGGAGAACTCGAGCCCCGGCCGCGGGAGGGCGAATGCGTCCTCCATGCGACCCACGTCGACCGAGGTTTTTCTATGCCCCCGCAACCTTTCTTCTGCACGTTCTTGATTTTCTTCGGTGCCCAGTCGCACTACTTCACGCCCAACTCCGTCGCCTTCCTTTCTGCCTTTGTTTCCATGTGCGAGAACTTCCTCGGTTGCCGGCCGCACTGGGGTTTGTTCAAAGACATTTTCACCTGCCGCTCGCAAACTGTTAAGAGGGTGAATCCGAGTGATGGTAGGATGCACGTCCTCCAGGCGTGCGGCGGGCTCGGGATCCAGCTTAGGAATAGGAGCGCCTTTCCCTCCATGATCTTTCCGGAGTCGATTCGGGGCTGGCAGTCGACCTGGTTTTATTACAAGGACAGTCCGACTCCGGGTCAGTCGACTGGTCTTCCTCCGTTCACTCTAGGTCGAGCCAGCCCACCTCCTTCGATGATAGTGGGTAAGGACGAGAGGGCCTAAGTGGACATGTTGGTGGAGCGGGTCGTCTAGTTAGTCCGCGAGGGGGTAACGTGGATGGATCTGTTTGAGGTGTACCTCACGCGGAGGATCCAGCCGCTCCAAGCTCGGGACCACCCGATGTGGTTGTATTCTGGCACCGACGACTCGTCGCGAGTCCACCCGGAGGCGGCCGACCCGAAGTACGTGGTGCAGTGCTCGAAGTGCATCACGGGGAACAAAGACAATCCCAGGGGATCTGGGAGGGTCATCCCATTCGACGCTGACCATCTTCCTGACAAGGTTAGTCTCCTACTTCCGAGTGACGTTTCTGTCATCTCGCTTGCGATTTGTATTGATGGATCCGACTGATATTTGGTCAAACTTCTCTCTTTGCAGATCTACACTGAGATGTACTCGCTGCCCAACGGGGACTTGGTCCAGGAGGGTGAGGAGGGCGTGGGCGACGCCGCCGAGTGGAAGTCGGAGGAGGAGACCGAGGAGGAGAGCGAGGACTACAGCAGCGGGGAGGAGGTCGAGTCACCTCCCCACGACGAGTGGCGATCCAAGGAGAAGTACGTCCCAGGGGCCACACGCCTTCGGACGGGTTCTTCGGGCTCTCGGACGCCCAAGCGCACTCGGACGGCCACTCCTGATCCTGCTGAGAAGATGCCCAAGCAGCCCAAGGTCACCACCACCAAGCCCCGGAAGGCCTTGCCCAGGATCAAGGTGGATGTACCCATCGCCTCCACGTAAGTGTCGCTTGGTCTTGTCTCTTTCTGCTTTTTGGAGGTCGATCGTATCTCCTGTCGACTCATCTTCGAGTGAACCCTCCAGTGCCGCGGCTTCCACGACCTCGATGGACATCAACCGGGGCCGAGACGACGAGGAGACCGTGGACGCCGCGACATCACGCGCAGGTGCAGGTTCTATGGATTGCGTCTTGTGTCCTTTCGCCGTTGTGGGTGATGGTCGACTGAACTTTGCTTGCTGCTTGACTCGAAGTGCCGCGCCTCGTCATAGAGCTTCTGGATGACGATGATGATGAGGAGCGGTTGGGAGGGGACCGGCGACGCGCAGGGAAGAAGGGCCGGAAGACGCCTTCTGGCTCGGAGGCCCAGCAACAGGAAGATGCGGCCCGAGCCACGGTCTCCTTCGCCGTCCCTGTGTCGACCGTGCGTCTGGCTTCGACAGCCGTCGACCCATTGCCTGCTTTAGTCGTCGACCCAGCGTCTACTCCAGCCGTCGACCCAGCGCCAGCTCCTGCCGTAGACCCAGCGCCCGTACCTGCCATCGACCCCACGCCCGCCACTTCGTCTGTTCTCTTCTCCTCCTATCGCCTCCCGGAGGATCCTGTGGGGGCGGCTCAAGAAGCCGTTCACCAGGCGGGGGTGATGATGGAGAGGACGAAGGCGGCGTATGAGGCCAGCATGGCAGCTTACGATGCCAGTTCTGCTCTTCGGGCCAACGTCCAGGTTCGTTATCTTCACTGAAGTGGTCTTTGGCTTCGAGAGAATCTGATGTTTTGTTCGTGAGATACCACACCCACTGGGTGAATCCTTGGAGTGCTTTCTCCTCTTTTTTTTGAGCTCGAGCCGGAGTGATCTCGGCCGAGCGAAACCAATGGGGGCACGCTCAGTGCACCCACTGGGTGTAGTCCCCGAGGCCGTGGTCGACTGCTTGCGGTCGGCCATGGTCTTACTATAGAACTTTTCTTCCTTGCTTTTTTTTAGCTCGAGCCGGAGTGATCTCGGCCGAGCGAAACCAGTGGGGGCACGCTCAGTGCACCCACTGGGTGTAGTCCCCGAGGTCGTGGTCGACTGCTGGCGGTCGTCCATGGTCTTACTATAGAACTTCTCTTCCGTGCTTTTTTTTTGAGCTCTAGCCGGAATGATCTCGGCCGAGCGAAACCAGTGGGGGCACACTCAGTGCACCCACTGGGTGTAGTCCCCGAGGCTGCGGTTGAGTATTTTGACTCGACTGTAGTCTTATAATCTTGCTTTGTCGTGTTGATGCAGAAATCTTGCGAGTTTGGGGCCAAGTTTGCAGACCTTGAGAACAAGCAAATCCAGCTTAACCTCGACTTGCAGTTGGCTTGGGACCACCTGAAGAAGACGCAGGATGATGCGACTGGTAACTGACCCCGACCTTTTGTCGACTGACTTTTGATAGATATGCCTTGTGTTCCTTCATGTTCATGTGTCCAGTGGCGGCTTTGGTAGGTCAACTGATGGCAGCCTTGTAGCAAAAGGATCCCGACCTGGTGGCGGCGCAGCAGGCGGCTCAAGAGAAGGCGGAACTGGCAGCGCATAAGTTGGCTTCTGTGGGTGCGCTCGAGGCGGAGGTCATCAGGCTGAGAGGCTTGCTCGATGCAGCCAATCAAGAGGTGACTCAGCTGAAGAACTCCAAGGTTGTCTTGAACGACAAGTACGAGGCTCTTTTTCGGAAGAGGGTTGATCTTGAGGCGTATCTGGGCGACATCACCAAGATATGGTACCTCGTGCTTGAAGGTATGTCTCCTTTGGCCTGGTTTAGGCTAGATCGGTCGACCCATATCTTGTCTGCTGACTCGACTTGCTATTTTCGGCGCAGAGTCTTGTCGTAACTTTGAAGAGGAGATTGATGGGTCGAGCCCGGCTTGGACCCAACCAACTCCATCGTGAAGGACGAGGTATCCATGAACATACTGAGGCTGGAGTCCCGCCTCACTGCGGCCACGGATTATCTGGGACGGCTGAAGGCAGTGATGGCCCGAATCGACACCGCGCTCTGGAGGGGGGTCGTGCAGGAGAACGACCTCGAGTCCCTGATGACTAGACTCAATGAGATCCCCAACTGAGTGCAGGAGTGGAAGAAGTCGGCAGCCCGGGGAGGAGCCGACGTGGCGCTGTCCTTGGTCCGTGTGCACTGCAAGGAGGTGAAGGAGAGGAGGCTTGCGGCGCTTAAGGTTGCAAATACGAAGGAGCTCCAATTCCAGTCGTTTATGGAGACCTTCCTGGAAGCCGCCACTCGCATCACCGACGGGATCGACCTGGACGAGTTCGTCGCACCGGCAAGCCCGCCTCCTCCTGAGGAATGACTTTGATACTTTAATCTCATTTGCCGCGGAATGCCGCGTGGACTTGTAATCGTTAAACTCTGGTGGGCTTGTGGCCCAAGTACTCTTGCCCAAATCTTGCGGGGCTTTTATCTGATTTTGATCTTTCGGTTTGCTGCTCTTCTTTGATTGCTTGAATCTTTGAGTCGGCGTCTGCAGCCAAGCCTCTGAGTGAGAGGGTCGCTCTCCACTCGGAGTGGATGTTTACAACTTAGGTAATTCCAAGCTACGTTGTATTTGTGGCGGAGCTCGGAAGGCAGAGCCACTTTATACTTGTAACGTAGCTCGGAGGACCGCAGCTAAGCCCCTGAGTGAGAGGGTTGCTCTTCACTCGGCGTAAGTGTTTGAAACTTAGGCGAGTCATGGGGTCGCAGCTAAGCCCCCGAGTGGGAGGGTTGCTCCTCACTCGGAGTGGATGTTTATAACTTAGGCGATTCCAAGCTACGTTGTATTTGTGGCGGAGCTCAGAAGGCAGAGCCACTTTATACTTGTAACGTAGCTCGGAGGACCGCAGCTAAGCCCCCGAGTGAGAGGGTTTCTCTTCACTCGGTGTAAGTGTTTGAAACTTAGGCGAGTCACGGGGTCGCAGCTAAGCCCCCGAGTGGGAGGGTTGCTCCTCACTCGGAGTGGATGTTTATAACTTAGGTGATTCCAAGCTACGTCGTATTTGTGGCGGAGCTCGGAAGGCAGAGCCACTTTATACTTGTAACGTAGCTCGGAGGACCGCAACTAAGCCCCCGAGCGAGAGGGTTGCTCTTCAC
>LR738711.1:201731041-201760419 GCA_902687465.1 Secale cereale
GGCGGTTCCAAGCTATGTTGTATTTGTGGTGAAGCTCGGAAGTTAGAGCCACTTTATACTTGTAACATAGCTCGGAGGACCGCAGCTAAGCACCCGAGTGAGAGGGTTGCTCTTCAATCGGAGTGGATGTTTGTAGCTTAGGCGGTTCCAAGCTACGTTGTATTTGTGGCGAAGCTCGGAAGACAGAGCCACTTTATACTTGTAACATAGCTCGGAGGACTGTAGCTAAGCACCCGAGTGAGAGGGTTGCTCTTCACTCGGAGTGGATGTTTGTAGCTTAGGCGGTTCCAAGCTACGTTGTATTTGTGGCGAAGCTCGGAAGACAGAGCCATTTTATACTTGTAACGTAGCTCGGAGGACCGCAGCTAACCACCCACTGGGGGATTTTGAAGATCAATGTTTTTAGAGGACAGCAATCGTTAAAGGATCATTGCTAACTTGTCTTTGAAACAAATTGGGAAATCTTTATTACAACTCAACCGTCGAGTGTCTCAACTGTAAAAGCGGCGGAGCAGGTCCGCGTTCCACGAACGAGGTTCCTCTTTCTTCTTGGCTATGTTGTAGAGGTGGTATGCTCCGTTGTGCAGTACCTTGGTGATGATGAACGGGCCTTCCCGGGCCGGGGCGAGCTTGTGTGGACATTTCTGATGCACTCGAAGGAACAGGTCTCCTTCCTGGAATGATCGGCTTCTTATGTTGCGAGCATGGAATCGACGTAGGTCCTGTTGATAGATGGTCGACCGAATCAGGGTCATCTCTCTCTCCTCTTCCAAAAGGTCGACTGCATCCTGACGAGCCTGCTCTGCCTCGGCTTCGGAGAAGAGTTCCACTCTGGGGGCGTTGTGTAATAAGTCGCTCGGCAAAACAGCTTCGGCTCCATAGACCATGAAGAAAGGGGTACGGCCATTCGACCGGTTCGGAGTTGTCCTCAGACCCCATAAGACAGATGGCAGTTTGGTTACCCAAGCTCCGGCGGCATGCTTAAGATCACGCATGAGCCGCGGATTTAGGCCTTGAAGAATCAAACCATTTGCTCTTTCTGCCTGTCCATTTGACTGCGGATGCGCCACGGAGGCTTAGTCAACTCGTGTCCCTTGGGAAGCACAGAAAGCTCTGAATTCATCCGAGTCAAAGTTGGAGCCATCGTCTGTGATGATGCTGTGGGGAACTCCATATCTGAATATTAATTCCCTGATGAAGCTGATGGCGGTGCTTGACTCGAGGTTCTTGATGGGCTTGGCCTCAATCCATTTGGTGAACTTGTCGACTACCACCAGAAGGTGGGTGAATCCGCTTCTGCCTGTCCTGAAGGGGCCGACCATGTCCAAGCCCCAAACAACAAAATGCCAGACTAGCGGAATGGTCTTCAAGGCGGACGCTAGCTTGTGGGACATGTTGGAGTAGAACTGGCAACCTGCGCATTTGTCCACAATATCCTTGGCCATCTCATTGGCGCGGGGCCAGTAAAACCCGGCTCGGTATGCTTTGGCCACTATAGTCCGAGAGGAGGCGTGGTGGCCGCAAGTTCCCGAGTGGATTTCATCCAAGATCAGTCGACCTTCCTTTGGATCGACGCAGCGCTGGGAGACTCCGGTGACGCTTTCTCTGTAGAGCTGACCCTGGATGACAGTGAACGCCTTGGATCGGCGGACGATCTGGCACGCTTCTTCCTCATCTTTTGGGAGTTCTTGCCTGAGCAGATATGATATATATGGCACAGTCCAATCTGGTGTAATCACTACGACCTCTATGATCAAGTCGACCACAGCGGGTACTTCGACCTTAGTCGGATCTGACGCGCTGACTGGCTGCGGAGGCTCTTCCGTGAAGGGGTCTTCTTTGACAGAAGGGGTGTGCAGATGCTCTAGGAACACATTCTTGGGTATAGGCTTCCGAGTCGACCTAGTTTTAGCAAGGTCATCGACTAGCTGATTCTTGGCTCTAGGCACATGATGGAGCTCTAAGCCTTCAAACTTCTTTTCAAGCTTCCGCGCTGCACTGCAATAACTGGTCATTGCCGGGCTCCTGACGTCCCATTCTTTCATCACTTGGTTCACCACCAGGTCGGAGTCGCCGTAGACCATCAGGCGACGGACGCCGAGTGAGATGGCCATACGCAACCCATACAAAAGTGCTTCGTATTCGCCTTCGTTGTTTGATGAATCAAAGTGGATCTGAAGGACGTAGCTGAGCTTGACGCCCCTGGGAGAGACCAGGACCACGCCTGCGCCAGATCCGTTCAGCATCTTGGATCCATCGAAGAACATAGTCAAATGGTCCGACTGGACTTGAGTCGGCAGCTCTTGTTCTATCCACTCGGCCACAAAATCTGCTATAACCTGAGACTTGATGGCTTTCTTCGCTTCAAACTTGATATCTAACAGAAGAAGTTCAATCGCCCATTTTGCCACTCGACCGATTGCATCTCGGTTGTTTAGGATCTCTGACAGCGGGGCGTCGCTGACGACTGAGATCGAATGGTCCGAAAAGTAATGGGCAACCTTTTTGGCAGTCAAGTAAATCCCGTACACAAGCTTTTGGTAATGTGGATACCTTTGCTTGGAGGGAGTCAAAACTTCGGATATATAATAGACCGGGCGTTGGACCTTGTATGCCTTGCCCTCTTCTTCCCGCTCGACCGTGAGTACAGTACTGACGACTTGTCCGGTGGCAGCAATATACATCAGAAGAGGCTCTCCGCTGACTGGGGCGGCGAGCACCGGCTGGGTGGACAGCAGGGCTTTGAGCTCTTCAAACGCTGCTTCGGCTTCGGGATTCCACTCGAACTTGTCGGATTTCTTCATGAGTCGGTAGAGAGGTAGTGCCTTCTCACCAAGACGAGAAATAAATCGACTCAATGCGGCCAAGCAACCAGTAAGCTTCTGGACGTCATGTATACGCTCGGGGCATTTCATTCGGAGGATGGTGCTGACCTTCTCTGGGTTGGCGTCGATTCCCCGTTCGGAAACGAGAAAACCGAGCAACTTGCCGCCAGGAACTCCAAATGTACACTTTGACGGGTTGAGCTTGATATCGTAGCTTCTTAGGCTTGCAAATGTCTCAGCGAGGTCAGTCAGTAGGTCGGAACCTTTCCGTGACTTGACCACAATGTCATCCATGTATGCCTCAACGTTCTGACTGATTTGCTTTATCAAGCACTTCTAGATCATGTGCATGAAGGTAGCGCCAGCATTTTTGAGGCCGAAAGGCATGGTGACATAACAAAAACACCCGAAGGGGGTGATGAAAGCTGTCTTGATTTTGTCGGGCCCGAACAGACGGATCTGATGGTACCCGGAATACGCGTCCAGAAAGGACAAACGTTCACATCCAGCAGTCGAGTCGACTATCTGATCGATGCGGGGAAGAGGAAAATGATCTTTCGGGCAGGCCCGATTGATGTGCTTGAAATCGATGCACATGCGGAGAGACTTGTCCTTCTTGGGGACCATGACGACGTTGGCGAGCCACTCGGAGTGGTATATCTCGCGGATAAACTCTGCTGCCAGGAGTCGAGCCACTTCTTCGCCAATTGCCTTTCGCTTCTCCGCAGCGGATCGACGGAGATGTTCCTTCACATGTTTCACTTTAGGGTCGACTCGCAAATGGTGCTCAGCAAGTCCCCTGGGTACACCCGCCATGTTCGATGGTTTCCATGCAAAGATGTCCCAGTTCTCACGGAGGAACTGGACGAGCGCTTCTTCCTATTTGTTGTCGAGTGTAGTGGAGATGTGGGTCGATGCTGCGTTGGGGTCAGTGGGGTGGATGTGCACAGGTTTCGTGTCCCCGGGCGACTGGAAAGCTGACTCGGAAGCCGGCATCTTCACCCTTAGCAGGTTACTCGGATCCACACTCTTTTGGTACTCCTCCATCTCTACTGCTGCCATTTGCTCGTCGGTGGTCTTCGAGCCTCTCTGGAAGCATTCTTCCACTTTCTGACGGTTCCCAGTGACGGTTATAACGCCATTGGGTCCCGGCATCTTCAGCTTGAGGTAGACGTAACATGGTCGAGCCATGAACTTGGTGTAGGCGGGCCTACGTAGGATGGTGTGATAGGCGATGTTGAAGTCCACCACTTCGAATGTCAACTTCTCTTTGCGGTAGTTCTTCGACTCACCAAAGACCACGTCGAGTGTGATCTGGCCAAGCGAGTCGGCTTTCTTCCCGGGGATTACTCCGTGGAACCTCATGTTACTTTCTCTCAGCTTGGACATCGGAATGCCCATATCCCGGAGGGTTGCTGCATACAAGATATTCAAGCCGCTGCCCCCATCCATCAGAACTCTGGTTAGGCGTGTGCCTTCGATAACTGGGTCGACCACCAGCGCCTGCCACCCAGGGGTGGCAATGTGTGCTGGGTGGTCGGACTGGTCGATTGTGATGGGGACCTTTGACCATTTTAAAAACGTGGGGGTCGCCGGGGCAACCATGTTTACTTCTCTGTTGATGAATTCCAGTCGACTTTTGCTCTCGATGTCTGCGAAAATCACCAAAGTGGAGTTGATTCGGGGGTATCCTCCGTCCCCTTCTTTATCTTCGGACTCTTCCGATTCCTTTTCTTTCTTAGTCGACTGATCTTTCTGGAAGCTCTGGATCAGGAGCCGACATTGTCGAGTGGTGTGCTTGGGATACACCAAGTTTCCCTCTTCATCTTTCTTCGTGTGTATGGGGCACGGCTGGTCGAGCATATCATCTCTAGCCTGACCCTTTCCTTTCTTGGGGGCCCAGGAGCCTTTTGGCTTCCCTTTGCCCTTTCCTTGGTTGACCACCGCAGCCTCTCCCTGAGTGGCTGGCTCGGCCTTGCGCTTGTTCTTCCGATTGGAATTCTGGTCGTCCTGCCCGACTGGTTTCTTGCCGCTGCGGAGCTGATCGGCCTCCTCACCGTTGGCGTACCGACTAGCAATCTCCATCATCCGTGACAGGGACATGTTGCATGTTCGACCAAACTTTAGATTCAACTCTCGGTTACGCACGCCTTCCTTGAAAGCGCACACCGCCTGGTGCTCAGACACGTTCTCCACCGTGTGATGCAAGGTGGTCCATCGTTGAATGTAGTCCCTCAAAGTTTCACTCGGCTTCTGCGCGCAGTGTTGAAGTTCTGCGAGTCCAGCAGGTCGCTTGCAGGTGCCTTCAAAGGTCCGAACGAAAACCCGAGCGAGCTCTTCCCAACTGTAAATACTCCTGGGGGCCAATTGATTGAGCCACGCCCGAGCGAAGCCTCCCAGCATCAAGGGGAGGTGCTTCATGGCCACGTCGTCGTTGCCGCCTCCGATCTGCACGGCCACTCGGTAGTCTTCCAGCCAAGTGTCCGGCTTCAACTCACCGGTGAACTTGCTTACTCCCGCCGCCAACCTGAAGTTCGGGGGGATCTCCGCGGCTCTGATAGCACTACAGAAACATTTAGGCCCAGAGGCTGGCGCTCGGCTGCCACTCGGTTGGTCTCTGCCTCGCTCTTCTCTGGATGCCCGGTTACGGTCGACCCGACCTTGCACAAGGATAGACTTCGCATCAAAACCTGGCCGTCGGGGATCCGGGGGAATCCTTCGCTCGTCATCACGCAGGCGCCTGCCCTCGTGCTGCTGGGGCGAGTGTGACCCACTTCCCGGAGGAGGGGCAGGCACTCGACGGTGGTTGTGGCGTCCGTGCCGACGGTCGAGTGGATCGTCGTTCCAACCTAGATGCCGTTCTTGCCGCGGGCCACGCTCCTCACGCCTCGGGGGCGATCTTGGACTATGGGCCGACCATACGGTGTCTGCAGCCACCGATCTGCTGTGAATCCTGTTGCGCGACTGAGAAACAGCCGTGTTTTGCTCTTCAGCCGTTCGGAGCAAAGCTCGGATCTGCTGAAGACCTCGACCAGCTTCCGACTGGGAGGGTTGAATCGACTCCGCGATGCGAGCCGCGGCTTCGAGGTTTTGGACTGGCGTGCGGAACACCTGAGTCTCGCGCTGACGCGATTGCTGCGGTCGTCGACTGGACTCGGGGGCCAGTCGGCGGGCCTGCTCATCGAGCGAGTGTTGGATGTTTTCCAAGCGCGTGCGTTCGGCCACGGTGGCCAAGCGCGTGGCTTCGAGGGCCAGAGCCTCCGGGGAATCTCCCACGATGGGAGTGAAGAGTGCATCTTCGTTGCGGCGACAAAGCTCAGCCCTTTGCTCGGAGGTGAGGGGCTGAGGAATGTAACCGTCGTTGTCATGCGATCGGTCGTCGCCGCGGCCGCCGTTCCCACCGCGAGGAAAACCCGGCGGGCTGCGGCGCGAATCGACCATGAGGATTTCCGCCACGGGATCACTGCTCCCGCACTCGGAAACGGAATCTACGAGCCCGGTCGACTGGTCGGCCGGCCCGTAGAGGTAGCCGTCGGGCTCAATGGCCACGACTTGAGGGGTGGCCGTTTGATGGGCCACCGCGTGTTTCACCCACCGCTGGAGCCGCGAGCGATCGGATCGTTTGTGGCGGCGTCCGGCGGGGATGGGGGACGATGAGTACTGAGTCGATGGTTGCCGCAGGAGGACGCCGCCGGCGCCGGCGCGAAAGTGCGCAGTTCCCCGGGCGGGCAGAGCCTCGACGTCGAGAGGGGCTTCCTGGAGCCATGCAGAGTCATCGGCGATGAAGACTAGTGCGTCGAGCCGGATCTCGTGGCCCAACGCCAAACCATCGCCTGATAGCATGATGAAAGCGGTCGGAGGAGGAGTTGCAACCTCACCAGATGTCGCTAAGACGCCTTGCCCCAAGGTGGGCGCCAACTATCGTGGTTCTAAGTCTGACAGTAAGGGTAGGGGGTACGAATGGAGAGGCAAGTCCCTAGCTATGGTGATGTTGTACACAAGGTGTTTGGGAGTTCAGGACCTTCTCGGAGGAAGCAATAGCCCTACGTCTCGGTGCCCGGAGGCTCGGTCGACTGATGTGTGTATATGTGTGTTACAGAGGTGCGAACCCTTGTTCTGGAGGAGGGGTGGCTTATATAGTGTGCCAGGACCCCAGCCATGCTCCACGTTACCAAGGGTTCAATGTACATTAAGGCAGGCGTTACTGGTAACGCCTGCAGTAAAGAGTAATTAAGGTGTTTACTACGGTGAGTAAATACCAGACTGTTGCTGTCTCAAGTGATGCTTGACCTTCGGGGGTCGAGTGCCTTGGATTGGTCGAGTGGGGTTGAGTCGTCTTGCGGATGAGGCTCAGTCGAGTGGAGTGTCTTCTTGGACCGTCTCAGTCGACTGTCTCCATTGTCATAAGTTTTGTCTTTTGATCTTCTAGGGTAGTGACCTTGGGTGGGGTACCTCGGTCGGACCTGTGACCCTACCCTAGGTCTGTAACCTCGTCACCTTTCCCTAGTAATTCCTATAATAATTATGGTAATTCCTACAACAACTCTTATGGAAAGAGGCCTTCTGAATTTGAAACTAGTGTTAAGGAGTTTATGATCTCGCAAAAAAAATCAATGCTTTGCTTGAAGAGAAATTGCTTAAGGTTGATGCATTGGCTAGAAGTGTGGATAGAATTACTCTTGATGTTGATTCTTTGAAACTTAGATCTATCCCACCTAAGCATGATATCAATGAGTCTCTCAAAGCCATGAGAATTTCCATTGATGAATGTAAATAAAGAACCGCTAGAATGCGTGCTAAAAGACAAGATTATATTAAATCGTGTTCTTCTAGTTATCATGAAAATAAAGATGAAGATCTGAAAGTTATTGATGTGTCTCCTATTAGATCCTTGTTTTCTAGTATTAATCTTGATGAGAATATGATTGGAGATGATTCTGCTTTAAGGTGTCCCAATGATTCGGAGTTTTTAGATCTTGATGCTAAAATTGCTAAAAGTGGGAATGAAGAGATTAAAACTTTGCATAGTGATGAACCCACTACTTTGGATTTCAATGGATTCAACTATGATAATTGCTCTTTGATTGATTGTATCTCCTTGTTGCAATCCGTGCTAAATTCTCCGCATGCTTATAGTCAAAATAAAGCTTTCACTAAACATATAGTTGATGCTTTGATGCAATCTTGTGAAGAAAAACTTGAGTTGGAAGTTTCTATACCTAGAAAGCTTTATGATGAGTGGGAACCTACTATCAAAATAAAAATCAAAGATCATGAATGCTATTCTTTGTGTGATTTGGGTGCAAGTGTCTCCACTATCCCAAAAAAATTGTGGGATTTGCTAGGGTTCCATGAGCTTGATGATTGTTCTTTAAATTTGCATCTTGTGGATTCCACTATTAAGAAACCTATGGGAAGAATTAATTATGTTCTTATTGTTGCCAATAGGAATTATGTGTCCGTAGATTTCATTGTTCTTGGTATAGATTGCAATCCTTCATGTCCTATTATTCTTGGTAGACCTTTCCTTAGAACGATTGGTGCAACTATTGATATGAAGAAAGGAAATATTAGATTCCAATCTCTATTAAGAAAAGGTATGGAACACTTTCCTAGAAAGAAAATCAAATTACCATATGAATATATCATGAGAGCCACTTATGGATTGCTTTCCAAGGATGGCAATACCTAGATCTATCTTGTATAGTGCCTAGCTAGGGGCGTAAAACGATAGCGCTTGTTGGGAGGCAACCCAATTTTTTGTTTTTTTGTTGCTGTTAGGGAATAAATATTGTATCTAGCCTCTGATTAGATGTGGTTTCATGTTTTGTTTAGTGTTTGTGCCAAGTAGAACCTTTGGGAAGACTTGTGTGAAGTTTATGTGATCTTGCTGTGAAAAACAGAATCGTTAGCGCTCGCTAAAGTAGCCGTGACATTTTACTGGAGCGTGATTTTTAGTTGATTCATTTTTTTGCTGATTGGTAGACAAATTTCGCAAATTTACCAATTTAGTTTGAATTTTTTGGAGTTCCAGAAGTAGGCGAACCCTGCAGATTACTACAGACTGTTCTGTCTTTGACAGATTCTGTTTTTCGTGTGTTGTTTGCTTATTCCGATGCATCTATGAGTAATATTGGAGTATATGAACCATAGAGAACTTGGAGTACAGTAGGTTTAATACCAATATAAACAAAGAATGAATTCATTGTTGTACCTTTGAGTAGTGGTTTGCTTTCTTATACTAACGGAGCTCACGAGAATTTTTGTCTAAGTTTTGTGTTGTGAAGTTTTCAAGTTTTGAGTATTGCTTTGATGGATTATGGAACAAGGAGTAGCAAAGGCCTAAGCTTGGGGATGCCCATGGAACCCCAAGTAACTTCAAGATAATCAAAAGCCTAAGCTTGGGGATGCCCCGGGAAGGCATCCCCTCTTTCGTCTTCATCAATCGGTAACTATACTTGGAGCTATATTTTTATTCGCAACATGATATGTGTTTTTCTTGGAGCGTCTTGTATAATTTGAGTCTTTTGCTTGTTAGTTTGCCACAATCATCCTTGCTGGACACACCTATTTGACAGAGTTAAATATGGCCTAGAAATTGTTAGAACACTCTATGTGCTTCACTTATATCTTTTGAGTTGAATAGTTTTTGCTCTAGCGCTTCACTTATATCTTTTAGAGCATGGTGGTGGTAATATTTTGTAGAAATTGTTGAACTCTCATGCTTCACTTATATCTATTTTAGAGTCTATTAAAACAGCATGGTAATGTGTTTAGGCTAAAAGAACTAGTCTTCACATGATAAACATCCAATGTCAATGTAGTAAAAAAAATCACACCAGGTGCATTGAATAGAATGAGATGTTAGATGCTTGATAATTGTTTTCAGACATGAGGATAGTGATATTAGAGTCATGCTAGTGGAGTTATTATGAAATTGAGAAATACTTGTGTTAAGGTTAGTGATTCTTGTATCATGCACGTATGGGGAACCGCTATGTGACGAAGTTAGAGCATGAGGTATTTGTAGAGTGCCAACCTTTGTGCGGAGGTCGGGGAGCGCGATGATTAACTCCTACCAACCTCCCCCCTAGTAGCATGCGTTGATTGCTTTGTTTTGATGACTCATAGATTTTTGCAATAAGTATATGAGTTCTTATGACTAATGTTGAGTCCATGGATTATACGCACTCTCACCCTTCCACCATTGTTAGCCTCTCTTGTACCGCGCAACTTTCGCCGATGCCATGAACCCACTATATATCCTTCCTCAAAACAGCCACCATATTGTCCCTCAAAACAGCCACCATACCTACCTATCATGAAATTTCCATAGCCATTCCGAGATATATTTCCATGCAACTTTCCACCGTTCCGTTTATATGACACGCATCATATTGTCATATTGCCATGCATGATCATGTAGTTGACATCGTATTTGTGGCAAGGCCACCATGCATAACTTTTTATACATGTCACTCTTGTTTCGTTGCACATACCGGTACACCGCCGGAGGCATTTATATAGAGTCATACGTTGTTGTTGTAATATCGAGTTGTAATTTCGTGTTGTAATGAAAGTGTGATGGTCATCATTATTAGAGCATTGTCTCATGGGAGGAAAGGCTAAATCTATAAAACCCCTCTACAAAAAAAGGAAAAAAAGAAAGGCCAAAGAAAAGAAAAAAGGCCCAAAAAAGAAAAAAAAAGAAAAGAAAAAATGTACAATTTCTACTATCTTTTTCCACACTTGTGCTTCAAAGTAGCACCATGTTCTTCATTGTAGAGAGTCTCATGTTTAGTCACTTTCATATCCTAGTGGGAATTTTTCGTTATAGAACTTGGCTTGTATATTCCAACGATGGGCTTCCTCAAATGCCCTAGGTCTTCGTGAGCAAGCAAGTTGGATGCACACCCACTAGTTTCTTTTGTTGAGCTTTCATTCATATTTAGCTCTAGTGCATCTGTTGCATGGCAATCCCTACTCACTCACATTGATATCTATTGATGGGCATCTCCATAGCCCGTTGATACGCCTAGTCGATGTGAGACTATCTCACTCTTTTTTTGTCTTCTCCACAACCACCTCTATTCCACCCATAGTGCTATATCCATGGCTCACGCTCATGTATTGCATTAAAATTGAAAGGTTTGAAAAGATAGAGTATGAAAACAAATGCTTGGCTGGAATCGGGGTTGTGCATGATATGAATATGTTTGTGTGATAACGTGGGAGCATAGCCAACACTATATGATTTTGTAGGGATAACTTTCTTTAGCCATAGTATTTTGAGAAGACATGATTGCTTTGTTAGTATTGCTTGAAGTATTGTTATTTCTTACGTCAATATAGACTTTTATCTTGAATCTTTCAGATCTGAACATTCATGCCACAATTAAGAGAATTACATTGAACAACTATATTGGTTAGTATTCCACATCAAAAATTCTTTATTTATCATTTACCTACTCGAGGACGAGCAGGAATTAAGCTTGGGGATGCTTGATACGTCTCCAACGTATCTATAATTTTTTATTGTTCCATGCTATTATTTATGAAGTCTTGGATGTTTAACGGGCTTTATCATTCACTTTTATATCATTTTTGGGACTAACCTACTAACCCAAAGGCCCAGTCCAGATTGCTGTTTTTTGCCTATTTCAGGGTTTTGCAGAAAAGGAATATCAAACGGAGTCCAAACGGAATGAAACCTTCGCGAGAGATATTTTTGGAGAAAATCACGCACGCGGAGCTTGAGGACCAAGTCAGGGGACAAAGAGGTGGCCCTCGAGGGTGGGGTCGCGCCCCCCTTCCCAGGGCGCGCCCCCCTGCCTCGAGGCCCCCTCAAGTGGCCCCCGATGCCCTCCTTCTTCCTGTATAAGTCCACGTACCCCAGAAACTCCATACGCAGAGAGAAAACCCTAATTCCACCGCCGTAGCTTCTGTTCCCGTGGAGATCCCATCTTGGAGCCTGTTCCGGAGATCCACTAGAGGGGGATCCATCACGAAGGCCTTCATCATCATCATCATCGCCCTCACCATGAGTTGTGAGTAGTTTAACACAGACCTTCGGGTCCATAGCTAGTATCTAGATGGCTTCTTCTCTCTCTCTGGATCTCAATACAAAGTTATCATCGGTCTTCGAGGAGATCTATTCGATGTAATCTCTTTTTGCGGTGTGTTTGTTGAGATATGATGAATTGTGAGTTTATGATCAAGGTTATCTATGAAAGATATTTGGTTCTTCTTTGAACTTTTTATGTGTGCCCATAATATCCTTGCAAGTCTCTTCGAATTATTGGTTTGGTTTGGCCTACTAGATCTATAGTTCTTGCATTGGGAGAAGTGCTTGGCTTTGGGTTCAATCTTGCGGTGTCCTTTCCCAGTGACAGTAGGGGCAGCAAGGCACGTATTGTATTGTTGCCATCGAGGATAAAAAGATGGGGTTTACATCATATTGCTTGAGTTTGTCCCTCTACATCATGTCATCTTGCTTAAACCGTTACTCTGTTCGTATGAACTCAATACACTAGATGCATGCTGGATAGCGGTCGATGTGTGGAGTAATAGTAGTAGATGCAGGCAGGAGTTGGTCTACTTGTCTCGGGCGTGATGCCTATATACAATGATCATGCCTAGATAGTCTCATAATTATTCGCTTTTCTATCAATTGCTCGACAGTAATTTGTTTACCCGCCGTAGAATATCGCTATCATGAGAGAAGCCGCTACAGAAAACTATGGCCCCGGGTCTATTCTCAACATATCAATCTACATCTACTTTACTTTTACCGCTTTTATTTGTTGTTTTATTAAACCAAAAATACCAAAAATACAAACTATCATCTCTATCAGATCTCACTTCCTTAAGTGACCGTAAAGGGATTGACAATCCCTTCTCGCGTTGGCTGCGAAGTTCTTATTTGTTTGTGCATGTGCGAGGGACTGATGCGTGGTCTCCTAGTGGATTGATACCTTGGTTCTACAAAACTGAGGGAAATACTTACGCTACTGTGCTGCATCTCCCTTTCCTCTTCGAGGGAATAAAACGCAAGCTCAAGAGGTAGCAAAGGAAACTTCAAGAAGAATGGAAAGCAAGTTGTCACTCTCGTGAAGAAGCCCAAAGCTGGACCCAAGCCTAAAACTGAGTGCTTCAACTGCAAAGGAAATGGTCACTGGAAGAGGAACTGCCCCAAATACCTGGCAGATAAGAAGGATGGCAAAGTGAACAAATGTATATTTACATGTTATTGATGTGTACCTTACTAGTATTTGTAGTAGCCCCTGGGTTTTTGATACCGTTCAGTTGCTAAGATTAGTAACTCGAAATAGGAGTTGCAGAATAAACGAAAACTAGTTAAGGGTGAGGTAAGAATGTGTATTGGAAGTGGTTCCAAGATTGATATCATCATCATCTCACACTCCCTATACTTTCGAGATTAGTTGGTGTTTGCGTTGAGCATGAACTACTCAGATGTTTCAGAATTTTCAAAAGTAGATATACCCATACCTACTATTACTCCACACATCGACCGTTATCCAGCATGCATCTAGTGTATTGAGTTCATACGAACAGAGTAACGCCTTAAGTAAGATGACATGATGTAGAGGGATAAACTCAAGCAATATGATGTAAACCCCATCTTTTTATCCTCGATGGCAACAATACAATACGTGCCTTGCTTCCCCTACTGTCACTGGGAAAGGACACCGCAAGATTGAACCCAAAGCCAAGCACTTCTCCCATTGCAAGAACTATAGATCTAGTAGGCCAAACCAAACCGATAATTCGAAGACACTTGCAAGGATATTATGAGCACACATAAAAAGTTTAGAGAAGAACCAAATATCTTTCATAGATAACCTTGATCATAAATTCTCAATTCATCGGATCTCGACAAACACACCGCAAAAAGAGATTACTTCGAATAGATCTCCTCAAAGACCGAGAACTTTGTATTGAGATCCGAAGAGAGAGAAGAAGCCATCTAGATACTAGCTATGGACCCGAAGGTCTGTGGCAAACTACTCACAGCTCATGGTGAGGACGATGATGATGATGATGAAGGCCTCCGTGATGGATCCCCCTACCGGAATCGGCTCCAAGATGGGATCTCCACGGGAACAGAAGCTACGGCGGTGGAATTAGGGTTTTCTCTCTGCGTATGGAGTTTCTGGGGTACGTAGGTATATATAGGAAGAAGGAGGGCATCGGGGGCCACACGGGCCATCCTCGAGGCAGGGGGGCGCGCCCTGGGAAGGGGGCGCGCCCCCCACCCTCGAGGGCAGGCCCTCTATCCCCTGACTTGGTCGTGACGTTTCCCGAGCGTGATTTTCTCCAAAAATATCTCTCGCGAAGGTTTCATTCCATTTGGACTTCGTTTGATATTCCTTTTCTGCAAAACCCTGAAATAGGCAAAAAAACAGCAATCTAGACTGGGCCTTTGGGTTAGTAGGTTAGTCCCAAAAATGATATAAAAGTGAATGATAAAGCCCATTAAACATCCAAGACTTCATAAATAATAGCATGAAACAATAAAAAAATATAGATACGTTGGAGATGTATCAAGCATCCCCAAGCTTAATTCCTGCTCGTCCTCGAGTAGGTAAATGATAAAGAAATAATTTTTGATGTGGAATGCTAACCAATATAATTTTTCAATGAAATTCTCTTAATTGTGGCATGAATGTTCAGATCTAAAAGACTCAAGATAAAAGTCTATATTGACATAAGAAATAACAATACTTCAAGCAATACTAACAAAGCAATCATGTCTTCTCAAAATACTATGGATAAAGAAAGTTATCCCTACAAAATCGTATAGTGTTGGCTATGCTCCCTTATTATCACACAAAAATATTCATATCATGCACAACCCCGATTTCAGCCAAGCATTTGTTTTCATGCTCTATCTTTTCAAACCTTTCAACTTTCACGCAATACATGAACGTGAGCCATGGATATAGCACTATGGGTGGAATAGAGGTGGTTGTGGAGAAGACAAAAAGGAGGGAGATAGTCTCAGATCGACTAGGCGTATCAACGGGCTATGGAGATGCCCATCAATAGATATCAATGTGAGTGAGTTGGGATTGCCATGCAACAGATGCACTAGAGCAAAATATGAATGAAAGCTCAACAAAAGAAACTAGTGGGTGTGCATCCAACTTGCTTGCTCACGAAGACCTAGGGCATTTGTGGAAGCCCATCGTTGGAATATACAAGCCAAGTTCTATAATGAAAATTCCCACTAGTATATGAAAGTGACTAAGCATGAGACTCTCTACAATGAAGAACATGGTGCTACTTTGAAGCACAAGTGTGGAAAAAGATAGTAGCAATTGTCCCTTTTTCTTTTCCTTTTTTTTCAGAGAGGCTTTATAGATTCAGCCTTTCCTCCTATGGGACAATGCTCTAACAATGATGATCATCACACTTTCATTACAACACGAAATTACAACTCGATACTACAACAACAAAGTATGACTCTATATGAATGCCTCCGGCGGTGTATCGGTATGTGCAATGAAACAAGAGTGGCATGTATGATAAATTATGCATGGTGGCTTTGCCACAAATACAATGTCAACTACATGATCATGCAATGGCAATATGACAATATGATGCGTGTCATATAAACGGAACGGTGGAAAGTTTCATGGCAATATATCTCGGAATGGCTATGGAAATGCCATGATAGGTAGGTATGGTGGATGTTTTGAGGAACAATATGGTGGCTGTTTTGAGGAAGGATGTATAGTGGGTTTATGGCACCGGCAAAAGTTGCGCGGTACAAGAGAGGCTAGCAATGGTGGAAGGGTGAGAGTGCGTATAATCCATGGACTCAACATTAGTCATAAGAACTCATATACTTATTGCAAAAATTTACGAGTCATCAAAACAAATCAATCATCGCATGCTCCTAGGGGGGAGGTTGGTAGGAGTTAACCATCGCGAGCCCCCGACCTCCACACAAAGGTTGGCACTCTACAAATACCTCATGCTTTAACTTAGTCACACAACAGTTCACCATATGTGCATGCTACGGGAATCACTAACCTTAACACAAGTATTTCTCAATTTCATAATAACTCCACTAGCTTGACTCTAATATCACTATCCTCATGTCTCAAAACAATTATCAAGCATCCAACATCTCTTTCTATTCAATGCACTAGGTGTGAAATTTTTTACTACATTGACATTGGATGTTTATCATGTGAAGACTAGTTTCTTTAGCCTAAACACTTTACCATGATTTTCTTAATAGACTCTCAAATACATCTAAGTGAAGCATGAGAGTTCAACAATTTCTACAAAATATTACCACCACCATGCTCTAAAAGATATAAGTGAAGCACTAGAGCAAAAACTATTCAACTCAAAAGATATAAGTGAAGCACATATAGTGTTCTAATAATTTTTAGGGAATATTTAACTCTCTCAAATAGGTGTGTCCAGCAAGGATGATTGTGTCAAACTAACAAGCAAATACTCAAATTATAGAAGACGCTCCAAGCAAAACACATAGCATGTTGCGAAAAAAAATATAGCTCCAAGTATAGTTACCGATGGATGAAGACGAAAGAGGGGATGCCTTCCCGGGGCATCCCCAAACTTAGGCTTTTGATTATCTTGAATTTACTTTGGGTGCCATGGGTATCCCCAAGCTTGGTCCTTTTCTACTCCTTGTTCCATAGTTCATCACAGCAATACTCAAAACTTGAAAACTTCACAACACAAAACTTAGACAAAAATTCTCGTGAGCTCCGTTAGTGAGAGAAAACAAACCACTACTCCAGGGTACATCAATGAATTCATTCTTTGTTTATATTGGTGTTAAACCTACTGTAATCCAAGTTCTCTATGGTTCATATCCTCCAATATTACTCATAGATGCATCGGAATAAGCAAACAACACACGAAAAACAGAATCTGTCAAAGACAGAATAGTATGTAGTAATCTGCAAGGTTCGCCTACTTCTGGAACTCCAAAAACTTCAAACTAAATTGTCAAATTTGCGCATTTTGTCTAACAATCATAAGCAAAAATAATCAACTAAAAAGCACGCTCCAGTAATATCCCACGACTACTTTAGCGAGCTCTAACGATTCTGTTTTTCACAGCAAGATCATATAAACTTCACACAAGTCTTACCAAAGGTTCTACTTGGCACAAACACTAAACAAAACATGAAAACACATCTAATCAGAGGCTAGATGCAATATTTATTCCCTAAAAGCAACAAAAACATAAAACATAAAATTGAGTTGCCTCCCAACAAGCGCTATCGTTTTACGCCCCTAGCTAGGCACGATATATAGATCTAGGGATAGCCATAATGATACGATAAGTCGCGAAAGCTCATCTCATATTCCCTACGCTCAGAAGCAAGCTTCCTTTGTGGCAAGATAAATTAATCAAAAGGTTTTAATTTAATGGGACAAAAGTCATGTATATCAATCTCGGGAGGAACTGGTTCCTCCTTTGGCCCTTTGTAGTGGATGACCAATTCATCATTATAGGCATTCTTTTGGCAGAAGGACATGAGCCTTCGTTCAATGGAGAAGCCTAACCCATTATTTTGAACGGCAAAGTCATCGTTTATCTCAGAAATTCTATCAATCAAGATCTCAAGAGGAACCTTTTTTCTAAGGTTTTAATTAAAAGCAACATGATCAGGAGATCGCAAACGCATAAGGTCTTCTTGATTGAACAAGATAGCCTCTATAGGAGGTCGACCGACATCTACTCCATAATGAGCAAAGATTTCTCTGGCCTCTTTCATGATATATCTAAATTCATGAGCCAAAAAGATAGTAGCTGCACGCTTAACGGAAGAATGCTCAATATTGGAGCACTCCAAAAATACTCTCTGAATACATGAATGCATATGGATAAATTGCCATTCAATTTCGACTATGAGCATAGATACAGCATCCGCAAGGCTCCTAGTTCTATAAGAATAGAGCCACCCATAATGGGCAAAGCACCGGCACAAGTAAAGAAGTCTTGAAGAACCCCTTTTCCAATAATATTGCCACTACCAACCCGGAACCTCTTAACATGTAAAGTGTTAGCTTCCTCCGGGGGGTCAACATGAACGTTGCCCTCGGCATTGCTACCCTTCTCGATAAAATCGTCCCCCATCTCAGACATGAGGGCATGCAAGCAAGCAACACACAAGCAAACAAAAGGCAAGCGAACGAAAAACACACGGCGGAAGAAGGGCAAATAAAACGGCAAGGGTGAAATGGGGGAGAAGAAAATGAGAGGCAAATAAATGTAATGCGAAGGATAAGGGTTAGTGATAGGTACTTGGTATATGACTTTTGCGTAAGCCTCCCCGGCAACGGCGCCAGAAATTCTTCTTGCTACCTCTTGAGCTTCCGTTGTATTCCCTCGAAGAGGAAAGGGAGATGCAGCACAGTAGCGTAAGTATTTCCCTCAGTTTTTTAGAACCAAGGTATCAATCCAGTAAGAGACCACGCGCGAGTCCCTCGCACCTGCACAAACAAATTAGAACTTCGCAGCCAACGCGATAAGGGGTTGTCAATCCCTTTACGGTCACTTACGAGAGTGAGATCTGATAGAGATGATAATTATATTTTTGGTATTTTTGGTTTAATAAAACAGCAAATAAAAGCAAGAAAAGTAAAGTAGATGTAGATTGATATGTTGAGAATAGACCCGGGGGCCATAGTTTTCTCTAGTGGCTTCTCTCATGATAGCGATATTCTACGGCGGGTAAACAAATTAATGTCGAGCAATTGATAGAAAAGTGAATAATTATGAGACTACCTAGGCATGATCATTGTATATAGGCATCACGTTCGAGACAAGCAGACCAAAACGAATCTGCATCTACTACTATTACTCCACACATCGACCGCTATCCAGCATGCATCTAGTGTATTGAGTTCATACGAACAGAGTAACGCCTTAAGTAAGATGACATGATGTAGAGGGATAAACTCATGCAATATGATGTAAACCCCATCTTTTTATCCTCGATGGCAACAATACAATACGTGCCTTGCTGCCCCTACTGTCACTGGGAAAGGACACCGCAAGATTGAACCCAAAGCCAAGCACTTCTCCCATTGCAAGAACTATAGCTCTAGTAGGGCAAACCAAACCGATAATTCGAAGAGACTTGAAAGGATATTATGAGCAGACATAAAAAGTTCAGAGAAGAACCAATTATCTTTCATAGATAACCTTGATCATAAACTCACAATTCATCGGATCTCGACAAACACACCGCAAAAAGAGATTACATCGAATAGATCTCCTCGAAGACCGAGGAGAACTTTGTATTGAGATCCGGAGAGAGAGAAGAAGCCATCTAGATACTAGCTATGGACCCAAAGGTCTGTGGCAAACTACTCACAACTCATGGTGAGGGCGATGATGATGATGATGAAGGCCTCCGTGATGGATCCCCCTCCCGGAATAGGCTCCAAGATGGGATCTCCACGGGAACAGAAGCTACGGCGGTGGAATTAGGGTTTTCTCTCTGCGTATGGAGTTTCTGGGGTACGTAGGTATATATAGGAAGAAGGAGGGCACCGGGGGCCACACGGGCCAGCCTCGAGGCAGGGGGGCATGCCCTGAGAAGTGGGGCGCGCCCCCCACCCTCGAGGGCAGGCCCTCTGTCCCCTGACTTGGTCCTGATGTTTCCCGAGCATGATTTTCTCCAAAAATATCTCTCGCGAAGGTTTCATTCCGTTTGGACTCCGTTTGATATTCCTTTTCTGCAAAACCCTGAAATAGGCAAAAAATAGCAATCTGGACTGGGCCTTTGGGTTAGTAGGTTAGTCCCAAAAATGATATAAAAGTGAATGACAAAGCCCATTAAACATCCAAGACTTCATAAATAATAGCATGGAACAATAAAAAATTATAGATACGTTGGAGACGTATCAGCCGTCTTGTTGGATCAAGAAGGCATCGACGTCACCGAGCTAAACGTGTGCTGAACGCGGAGGTGTCGTACGTTCGGTACTCGATTGGTTGGATCGTGAAGAAAGTTCGACTACATCAACCATGTTGTCAAACGCTTCCGCTTACGGTCTATGAGGGTACGTAGACACACTCCCCCCCCCCTCATTGCTATGCATCTCCATGGATAGATCATTGCGTGTGTGTAGAAACTTTTTTTTTCCATGCAACGTTTCCCAACACCAGCCCCATGCAATCCGTGGGGCGATGATCTTATCTTGATGATTATTTGGCCTTCGTGATGCCAAACTTTTGGCCGGGCTCGCCGGGGTGATGATTTAATGAGGCTGACCTCGGCTCGACGAAGTGACGACCTGTCTAGCGCATGTTGACAGCCGTGGAGCAACGTTGTCGGGCTAGTTTGACACCAACGTGATCGTGAAGATCGCCTCGAAAAATGATCAAAATTTGTGGGAACATGCTTTAGGAACAAAACATAATACTCTAGATAAAATTACCTTCAAAAAGGATGTCTGATAATCCGTTCATGAAAAAGATTAACTCGAGTCATATTTGTTTTCATGTAGAAAACAGATCCAAAAATCTATGCACTCGTCAGATGTTTCATGGAGTTTGAATGATCGGATCAAGTTGAAAATTTGAGGGGTGGTCTATATAGGAATTCCATAGATGATGGGCTGTTGGATCTTCCTAACGATGTCCTAGCTGGATGCTGGACTCGTCCAGATTCCCGTCCAGATTTGACAGCGCTCCAGTAGATTGGAGTTTGCCAGAGATTCCTCCATCGGAATGCGGTGAAATTTTACAGGGTTGTTCTAGACTCAATTCCGCACAATTTCACTGAAGCAATCGTCAAAGTGACACTCGAGGAGGCGGGGCAGCGAAAACAAATATGTTGTCTAGAAGAATCTATCGTCAATCTGCACACGAGCCATTGATCCTTTGCGATCACATAGCAGGCTCTCAATGAAAGCACCAATGTTAGTGGTAAAACTGGTAGACCTCGTGGTACGGGGTCCTGAGTTGTGGATCTCTGAATGGTAACAGGGACGAAGGAGACAATGTTTACGTGGATTTTGGACCCTCTCGAAGAGGTAATACCCTACGCCCTACTTTGATAGTATTGATGATGATGTATCGAGTACAGGTTTGGTCTACCTCGAGAACATAAGGAGAGGCCTAACTTCAGGGCTAGGCGAATGTAATTGTGTCGAGATCCCCTCGAGGCCTCGATGGGCTAAACCATTTGGCTTATACGCCGAGTAGGGCATTCAGGGTGACATGATCGGTATCCAGGGGCACGCATGGAAGTGGTAGCAGATTCCTTGGAGTATACATCATGTAGTCTTGATCACATCCAGACGTGTAGCTTCCGGAGTCCATCCGATGAAGTATGAGGCCTACAGTCCAGCACGAGGACTATGGACCCACTCGGTTGGCACCCCCTAGTCCATAATATCATCGGAATTGAAGGGGAAAAGGTAAAAATGAACAAACATTAAGATGTCCTAGTTGTTGGGAGCGGCTACAGGTCAGTTGACTGACTTCTTTTGGGTCCTCGTTTCAGTCAAACGGCTCTAGGTCAGTTGTTTGACGTGTTTGTTGAATCCTAAGTGTCGTGGGAAAACACGGCCACCTATGGGACCAACGGCTTCTTTTAGTTCGGCAAGGGGGAAGAGCACGTTGCACAAAAAGCGGAGGGCGTAGGGTAGCGAGGCAGCGATGACATGGGCGGTTTTTACCTAGGTTTGGGCCGCCATGAGGCGTGAAACCCCACTCCTGCTTTAGTGGATTGATGGGATGTGCCGTAGTGGAGATGCAGCGCTCTTGCCCGGCAAGGTAGCCTGGGAGCTAGAGCAACTATGCATGTATTAGTGTACAATGGTCCGAATCCTTTCTACGGTCAACACGGTCCTCCTTTTATAGATCAAGGGGTTACCACAATGGAAAATCAGTCATTGTGTACTGATTAGATAGCAAACAGTGCTATCATACCTAACTCTACAGACAAGACAAGGCACATTAAATGCACCGCTGAGTGTCACATTGGGGCGTAGCCCGGCAAGCCTTGTCGGGCATATCCTGCCACCTCCTCGCCTGCCTGCATGACACGTTGTTGGACGGGTGTCATATGTAGGTTATTTCCTCTGGAAATGGCTGCCATGTACTGATTTACGGCAACTTAGCCACTTGAGAGCTTGACACAGCACCGATTGGTGACTTAGGTTGTTGTGAGGTGGTGCGGTGGAGCCTCATTGGGGTAAGTTCACTCTCAGCGTCCCCGGCGGGCCTGCAGGGATGACCTTGGGACTTGTCTGCGGGGCACCTCATGATACGTTCCTTGCTGGGTCCTTGTTCATTTATCTTTGACTTGGTCTTCATTATATGCCCCTTGATTTCTCAAAGAGCTACTTGATGTCACTTAAAGCTACGTCGGTTTTTCCCCCAAAGTGGAAGGGATGATGCAGCACAGCGGTGGTAGGTATTTCCCTTCGATGTGAAACCAAGGTTATCGAACCAGTAGGAGAACCAAGCAACACAACGTAAACATCACCTGCACACAAATAACAACTTCTCACAACCCAACGTGTTAAAGGGGTTGTCAATCCCTTTCGGGGTACGACGCCTCAAGATAGGCAAAACGGACGTGAGGAATTGTAGTGGATTGATGGATCGAACGCCAAATAAAACAAATAATAATAAATGGCAGCAAGGTATTTTTATATATTTGGTTTAATAGATCTGGAAATAAAAGCAAAGGCAAATAGATCGCAAAGGCAAATATATGAGAAAGAAGACCGGGGGGCATGGGTTTCACTAGTGGCTTCTCTCGAGAAAAATAGCAAACGGTGGGTAAACAAATTACTGTTGGGCAATTGATAGAACCTCAAATAATTATGACAATATCCAGGCAATGAACCTTACATAGGCATCACGTCCAAAATTAGTAGACCGACTCCTGCATGCATCTACTACTATTAATCCACACATCGACCGCTATCCAGCATGCATCTAGTGTATTAAGTTCATGGCAAACAGAGTAATGCATTAAGAACGATGACATGATGTAGACAAGATCCGTTTATCTATGGCGTTAGATATGGATCTCGTCGTTTTATCCTTAGTGAAAACGATACATACGTGTCGGTTCCCTTCCTGTCACTGGGATAAAGCACCGTAGGATCGAACCCACTACCGGGCACCTCTTCCCATTGCAAGATAATAGTTCAAGTTGGCCAAACAAAACCCAAATATTGGAGAAGAAATACGATGCTATAAGAGATCATGCATATAATAGATCAAAGAAACTCAAATAACTTTCATGGATATAAAAAGATAGATATGATCATAAACTCAAAGTTCATCGGATCCCAACAAACACACCGCAAAAAGAGTTACATCATATGGATCTCCAAGAGACCATTGTATTGAGAATCAAAAGAGAGAGAGGAAGCCATCTAGCTACTAACTACGAACGTGTAGGTCTACAAGGAACTACTCACGCATCATCGGAGAGGCACCAATGGAAGTGGTGAACCCCTCCATGATGGTGTCTAGATTGGATCTGGTGTTTTTGGACTTTGCGGTGGCTGGATGAATATTTCGTCGACTCCCCTAGGGTTTCTGCAATATTGTGGTATTTATAGAGCAAAGAGGCGGTGCGGGAGGCCACCGAGGTGGGCACAACCCACCTGGGTGCGCCTGGGGGGCTGGCGCGCCCTGGTGGGTTGTGCCCCCCTCGGGGCACTCCCCAGGTGCTGCCTTGGCCCATCATGTGTCTTCTGGCTGGAAAAAATCTCCAAAACGCGGTTTTTGGGCTCCGTTTGATATTGATTTCCTGCGATGTAAAAAACATGCAGAAAACAGCAACTGGCACTTGGCACTATGTTAATAGGTTAGTAACAAAAAATGATATAAAATGACTATAAAATGATTGTAAGACATCCAATAATGATAATATAACAGCATGGAACAATCAAAAATTATAGATACGTTGGAGACGTATCAGCATCCCCAAGCATAACTCATGTTCGTCCTCGAGTAGGTAACTGATAAAAACGGAATTTTTGATGTGGAATGCTACCTATCATGTCATATCATATTATTTTCTTTATAGCATGGGCATTTGGACTTTTATATGGTTCACAGCAATAGTCTAGTTTTGACATAATAATTTAGATACTCAAGCATATCAACAAGCAAGCATGTCTTTCAAAATATCAATGCTAAAATAAGTTATCCCTAGCCCATTATGTTGAACCATTGATCCATTCATGAAAAATATTCGTATATTAGTTACACCCAATGCTCAAGTACGATCATAGTGTTTCCTAGTTGGTGCTTGTAAGAGAAGATGGAGACTCAAATTCAAAAATAAAAATTGCATAAGTAAAAGAAAGGCCCTTCGCATAGGGAAGTAGGGATTTGTAGAGGTGCTAGAGCTCAAAGCTTAAATTGAGAGATAAATTTTTTGGGAGGTATACTTTTCCCACCAATGAGAACGACTTTAGGTTCCCAACACTTTCCATGCTAGATATATCATACACTACTGGAATCTGGCACTTTGCCATCTGCCATGGCAGATGGCAAAGGCATGATCGGCGGATGGCAAAGGCTTTGCCATCAGCCAGCAGATGGCAAACAGTTTGTCTGAATTCCAGTGGGCAAAGGCTTCTTTGCCATCTGCTGGCTGATGGCAAAGAGCTTGTGCCTTTGCCATCAGCTGGCAGATGGCAAAGCCTCTTAACGGGGTTAGCCCCGTTAGAAAGATAACGGCATACTTTGCCATCTGCCAGCAGATGGCAAAGGATGCAGGCACTTTGCCATCTGCTGGCTGATGGCAAAGGCTGCAGGCTCTTTGCCATCTGCTGGCTGATGGCAAAGGCTGCAGGCTCTTTGCCATCTGCTAGCTGATGGCAAAGGCTGCATACTTTACCATCAGCCAGCTGATGGCAAAGAGCCCAAATAGGCCAGTCCAAATTTTTTTTCTCTGCAGGCTCTTTGCCATCTGCCAGCTGATGGCAAAGCTCTTTGCCATCTGCCAGCAGATGGCAAAGTGTCTATATTGCCCCATTTAATTTTGTTTTTCTTATATCAATTCATTTTCACAGAAAATCAAACACAAATATATTTATATGACCAATATAGCATATTCAACACATATTACCAATAGTCATGAACACATATATATATCCAACACATGTTACCAATAGTAGCACGTTTCATCCGTACATATACATAGGTTCATCAATATTACACAGTTTCATCCATAGGTAGCAAGTTTCACAAGGTCAAAACAAAAACTAAATACAAGCACTCCATCAACCCAAGCTTCCGTGATCTTAAGCAAATCTGTAAAATGGGAAAGAAGAAAGTTAGAAGAAGAAGACTAGAAGAAGAAGATTATTATGATGCAACTAAAATGTGAAGATTATTATGATGCAACTTATATCTGTAAAATAGGTCATTTTGGAACTAAGTAAGGTCATTATGTCATTTTGGAGGTAGCTAAGCATATGAAGTCATTCAGGAGCTAAAATATGACATTTCTTAAGCATATTATGTCATTTTAGAGCCAGTTAAGCATATTACATGATTTTGGAGGAAAAGATGCTAAGTATAGGTCATTTTAGAGCTATCCTAGGTTAAAAAGGTCATTTTTAAGCTAGCTAAGCATATTAAGTCCTTTTGGAGGAAAAAATGCTAAGTATAGGTCATTTTAGAGCTATCCTTGGTTAAATAAGTCATTTCGGAGCTAATCAAGCTTATTATGTCATTTTTAAGCTAGCTAAGAGTATTGAGTTATTTAGGAGGAAAAAATGCTAAGTATAGGTCATTTTAGAGCTAGCCTAGGTTAAATAGGTCATTTTGGAGCTAAGTAAGGTTATTATGTCATTTTGAAGCTAGCTAAGCATATGAAGTCATTCAGGACCTAAAATATGTCATTTCTTAAGCATATTATGTCATTTTAGAGTTAGCTAAGCATATTAAGTCATTTTGGAGGAAAAGATACTAAGTATAGGTCATTTTAGAGCTATCCTAGGTTAAATAGGTCATTTTTAAGCTATCTGAGCATATTAAGTCATTTTGGAGGAAAAAATGTTAAGTATAGGTCATTTTAGAGCTATCCTAAGATAAATAGGTCATTTTGGAGCTAATTAAGCTTATTATGTAATTATTATTGAGCTAGCTAAGCATATTGAGTCATTTAGGAGGAAAAAAATGCTAAGTATAGGTCATTTTAGAGCTAGCCTAGGTTAAATATGTCATTTTAGAGCTAAGTAAGGTTATTATGTCATTTTGAAGCTAGCTAAGCATGTGAAGTCATTTAGGAGCTAAACTATGTCATTTCTTAAGCATATTAAGTCATTTTGGAGGAAAAGATCCTAAGTATAGGTCATTTTAGAGCAATCCTAGGTTAAATAGGTCATTTTTAAGCTAGCTAAGCATATTAAGTCATTTGGGAGGGAAAAATGCTAAGTATAGGTTATTTTAGAGCTATCCTAGGTTAAATAGGTCATTTTGGAGCTAATTAAGCTTATTATGTAATTATTAAGCTAGCTAAGCATATTAAGTCATTTTGGAGGAAAAAATGCTAAGTATAGGTCATTTTAGAGCTATCCTAGGTTAAATATGTCATTTTGGAGCTAATTAAGCTTATTATGTCATTTTTGAGCTAGCTAAGCATATCGAGTCATTTTGGAGGAAAAAAATGCTAAGTATATGATTATGTCGCTAGTATCCTTATGGCAGAGAACCCGGGCCGACATGACTAGTCATAGAACCAAGGTGGCACAAACGTACAGGGACAGGCATACATGACCCAGCAATGCACGTGTCGGTCATCAGCGAGTGCAACCAAGTCGTAGCAAGCTACAAGGACTTCGGTGATACACCGCGTGACATTTCCCCGTAGGGACAGACACAGGAGCAAAGAAGGACACATGCCGGTCAATCCATGTGTTTCGGAGCAGTAGAGAACTACCATGGCTCAGTGGAAGCACTAGGAGGCATTTCCCTGTATGGAAGGCTACCAAAGGCACACGACTAGATGTCGAATCCCACAAATACAATGCATTCAAACATACACACATTATGCACGATATGTGTAGATACAACATGGCATCACAACAAAACTCTATTAAGCAAAACACTTGGGAAACTTACCGTCATCACGGAGGTGTAGGTGTAGGTGTAGGTGTAGGACCGGTCGCGCCAGTGGCACACGGAGAAGGATCGGTCGATGCTTGTCGGGAGTTACGCTGCACCAAAGATTATTTCCAATGTATCATTAGCATGATGCAACTCAAATGTGAAGACTAGTAACTAATGATCGTTCAAATGAAACTCACCGTGCCCGCCGGAGCAATGACTGGCATCGACGGAGGGGTCTGGCCGTTCTTCTCGCACATGGACTGCACATTTGGTTTTGACGAGTCAGTCATATTAGTTACTAATGAAAGGAACATTGTGTGCATGATTTAGCTAATATGCAGAAGAAACTTACCACGAAGAGATCGTACATGGCCCGGTTAGCCGAGTCGTTCCGGTTCCTCTCCTCCTCCAACAGCCTAGCCGTCCTCTCCTCATTCTCCCTCTCCCTCTCCGTCGCCTGCCGGTCCCTCTCCGCAACTGCCGGTCCCTCTCCTCAAAAGCAGACTGGGTCTTCGCTCTCTCTGCCTCAATAGCAGCCTGCAACACCACTCGTTAGCATTGTAATCATCGACGGTCGCAAACACAATGTAATGGAGGAAAGGCTACTGAGTCCATATAACAAACCTGGAATTCGATTTCCACTGGTCATAAACGAGACGGTATCTCAGGATCAGAGCTGGTCTGGCGCTTCTTGATCTGCGGGAGAGTGCTACTACAACGTATCAGTCCATTACCCATGGCTAACGAGCCATGGGACCTCCCGCCACCAGATATCATCACTAGCTCTGGATCAAAAGGCCGGCTCGGGTTAAAGTCCGGCCCTTTCCTCTCCTTCCCCTGCTTAACGTACTGCACCATCTTGTGGTGGGAGGCCACGTTGCTGAAATTATTTGCATTTTCGAGGTCAGACTCAGAGAATGCCTTGGCCTTCTTGTACGGTGCCATATTAGACATGCCATAGAGGTCGAACAGCTCTGGCACTCGAGCCTTGTTGAATTTTGACTAAAAGAGAGGAACAGAGTATTAGTTAAGGACTCAAGCTAGCACAAAGAATGAATTTGCATGAATCATGAAGCAAACCACACATACCCAGTTATTCCCGTACCCATATAGGTTGACGCTGCCTAGATGGTGTGGCACGCCTTTCATTTTGAGACGCTTCTCCTTTGCAATGTTGTGGGCGACGCGCCATTGGGGAGAGCACCACTCATCCACCAACGCCTCCCAGCAGTCCATCTTGTCCGCACACCATCTCGGGGGCACCTAAGTTAAGCAAGAGAAATTTGAGCGCTACGCCTACGAATCAAATTAAGGAAACTAAGTACAAGGCCTTAAGAATAGGTAATTACCTTCATGTACTTCTCCTTACTCAGATACTTGTTCCGGCACTTCTCTTTTCTCCTCCTAATACCAGTCTGTGCTAAGTAGTCTCGAACAGCCTGCGTCCGAGCCTCGTGCCGAAATTTTCCAAGTAGGCGCCTGCACTCGGCGTCGATAACCCGAGCCACGACCTCCTCCTGTCCCTCAGCACACCTGTAGAAGGTCTGCAATCAAACAAGAAAACACGGATTAGAAGGTCCGCAATCAAACAAGAAAACACATGTAGAAGGTATGCAATCAAAGAAGAAAACACAACGTAAATGGCAAAGGAGAAATTACCCAAAATGTGGCGATCACAATGTCGGCCACCGTGGCGCACTCGACATCGCCGACCCTATGCTCCGGCGGGGCCGGGGCAGCCAAGTAGTGCTCCCAGGTCATTCCTATCTTTGGAACCCGGCCCTCACCGGGCAACGTGACCCACCCCGGAAAGCACTGGCGACAAATCACACCAAGGATAGTGTTGGGCTTGCGGACCCCGTCTGAGTGTGTCCAAGAACTGCAGTATGACAAGGCCAACGCATTAGATATTCGAAGAAACGTCAAGGCAAAAGGTTAAACAAGAGTAAATGCACTTACTTCTCCCCGTTAGGCGCAATCAACCACCTCTGGTTGGGGGTCGTCGGGGTGGGCGGGAGCTTTGTACCACCACGCTAGTAGACTTTGCGCCCCTCAACCAACTCACCCTCGCTATAGCTATCAGAACTATAGTCTGCACCCTAAACACGACCATGTCCACTCGACTCCGTCCAGTCTTCCCATGGGCTCGGGTCCGACTCAGCGTGACCCAGTCTGAGCTCCGTAGTCTCGTGGGGCGAAGACTCGGCGGCCCGAGGCTCGTCGACGGCCCGAGGCTCGTCGACGGCCCGAGGCTCGGCGGCCCGAGGCTCGTGGAGTGGAGTCCGAGACGGGTCCACCTCAAATGGCTCGATCTCAGACGGAGCAGTCATGTGGTCGGGTGACTCAGCTGGGGGTGGCGGCGAGGAAGGCGTAGCAGCCTTCCTACCTCTCCCGCCGCCACGTCCACCTCTAGCAGCCTTCTCCTTCTTCTT
>LR738711.1:201760464-201782920 GCA_902687465.1 Secale cereale
CCCCCCCGACCTCTCCCGGCCGAAGAAGAAGCGACCGTCGCTGGACTATGCAAACTGAGATCTAGCGCTCTCCGGAGGCTATGGGGGGGAATGGAACTACCCTTCCCACCACGCGCCGAGGTAGGAGCCTCGGAGCGCTCTCGACCCGCGCCCACCATGTGTCAACACCTGGAATGACAAAGAGTAAACGAAATTAGTACAACATAAAAAAATGAATACCTGACATGAATAATAATATGTATATAAATTCATTTTAGAGGAATAAATGCTAAGTATAGCTCATTTTAAAGCTATCCTAGGTTAAATAGGTCATTTTTGAGCTAATTAAGGTTGTTATGTCATTTTTGAGCTAGCTAAGCATATAAATTTATTTTGGAGGAATAAATGCTAAGTATAGCTCATTTTAGAGCTATCCTATGTTAAATAGGTCATATTTGAGCTAGCTAGGTTAAAACTTGAACTAATTAATAATATATATGTATATAATAATAATGGAATACCTGACATGAACTATAATATTAATCTTCATCGTCATCATTAATAAATGCATCATCATCGTCTATATATGCTTCGGGGTCAATAAATGCATTATCCTCATCACTATGAGTAATGACGTGCTCATCATCATCATCATCAATAAATTCATCAACATCTGGAAGGCCTCCTGTATGTAATCGGTCAAGCATTGACAGGTCATCCGCTGCAGTAACCTCTTCTTGTCCCGGCTCTTCTTGTTCCTGCTCAGGCTCGGATTCACTGTCGCTGTCTACTTGAATGTTCCGAGGTGAGCGGTTCTTGAAACGTTTTTTGGAAAGACGTGTTTCTTGGAACAATTCTCCTTCATATGTGTCTGGATTAATGTGAGGTTCATAATCCTCTTCATTGGGGGTAGGTGGTCTAACACGTGGCGGCACTTCATAAACGACATCCCAACCTTCGAGATTTGGATTACTTTGGCAGGCCCACGGTAGATAGAAAACTTGGGTTGCCTGTTGAGCCGTAATATAGACATCGGGAACATCCAAATGGGTGCTTTGTTTGATTTCGACTAGCCCTAGATGTTCATGAGTCCTTCTAGTCTCTTTCGGCTGGAACCAATGACATTTGAAGACTACGACATTCGGTGGGTTTGCATCATAGAATAAAAGTTCATAAATTGCTTCAACTCTTCCATAATACTCGGTATCTCCTTCGCTGTTCTCCTGATACACGTCTCGGCAATAAGCAGAGAGGATGTGTACCCGGAGAACAACAAAGAGGCACTGACGAAATTCTGCATCGGATCCGGAGCAGAGCATATGGGAAAATGAACCCAATCTACACATACTCGGGCTGTCCATGGATAACGTTGGACAATTCGAAATAATTACGGTTATAAATATGCAAATGAATGCATATTTATAGATGTAACCCTTTCGAACGGGAGACGCATAGTGGTCACGCATACTGATGATTGAATACACCTATAGCTAGCAAATGAAGGGGGAGAGGATGAGATGTCATTTGTGCTCACCCACGAACGCAGGGGCGGAGCTCGTCGAACGCACGGGGAGGTCGTTGAACACCAGACCCTCACAGCGATGAAACAACTGCACATTTAAATCCACCTGATCAACGCAAATATATATGATGTTTTTCATAACATAATTGGAAAATATAGGACCTAACTCATAATTCACAAATACTAGAACATAAAGGCGCGCGTTGCCGCGCCCGGCCATCTTTAAAAATATTGATATATGTATACATTAAGATGGTAGAAACATACAATATTTACAATTCACAAAGATAGAAATATATTAACAAGGTAGAAACATACAGTATAATTGAAACAATTGAAATTACAATGTCTTGTTAGGCTTTGTATTTATTTTAAAGAATAAAATATATCATAATGGAAATATTTCATAATTGAAATTACAATGTCTTGTTAGGCTTTGTATCTTTGAAGTAGTCCATCATTTGTTCTTCATAATAGTGACAGGTTTAATTAAGGACCTGGATGGTTTGTGTTCTTAATAAATCTGATCCAAGGAGTCCATCATTTGTTCTTCATAAAACATAAAAATGGGTAACTGGTGTTATAGCAAATGACAATTAAATGTTTACCTTTTTTGTTGCTCTTAGAAAGAAAAGAAAAACTATAGTGATACTGGTTTTCGGATGAAGAGGAACGTCTATGCTTACCAAAATGGTATGCGCAAGAATGTCGACATATCATGGAATATGTAACCAGTAGAAACATACTGGTTTGCTGTCTGTTACCAATTCTCTTTGGATAACACATTTGCTACAATCTATTATATACATAATACAGAAGACAAATAAGCCACCACGTTCGTCCACACAGATTAAATTACCTCAACCGTTAATTTTAGATATAGACGGTTGAGATTTAAAGATCTAACGTTACATACAAATATTGTGTATGAGAAATTTCTATCACATGCCAAGTAAACAAAAGACCTGTCACGTATAAGCAATCATAATCACGTAGAGTACATAATAAGGACTCCTCCAAACAAAACATCACGTATGTCACAAAGGAAATAAAGGAACATCTTATATTTGGAAGCACCAACCAAGGCTCCGTTAATCCTCAAGAAAAAAAAACATCCGGTTATGCACCAATGGCAATGGAAAGACGTCCTTTCCTCTAGGACTCCTTCCCTACCTAAATAGCTGCAGCGCTGCTCCGTCCAAATAATGTTTCATGTACAACTGCTACCCTCCGTAAGTTCATGTATGGCTGTTTGTCTCACGCCCTTCATCGCTGCATCATCAACCCCTCCCGTGAGCCACAGTACCGGAATCTATTCCATGCCCCTCCTTTTCCTTAAGCAGACGCCTCCTATACTAACGCGGTGCTGGCTCCTCTACCACCAACATGGAATCCCGCCTACCTCTAATCCACCCAGGACGAAAGCTTTTTCTCCATTCAAATTGAATCTGAGAATACTCCTTGGGAGGAGCATCCTTTGTGTCTTGCTGCAATTATAAGGTGTGGATTACCCAAACTTGCGAAGGTTAGTGAAGATTCAAAGAACAGGCACGAAAGCCTCCCAAGTAGCAACGTCCTCTCATTGGCCAAACATGTAAAGTTGAGTGAAGATTCAAAGTACATGCAGATTATTTGGTCCTGCCTACAATCCTACAGTTTTTTTTAAATGTGCATATGGATAGATCTCTACCGGCTATGTGCATATGCAAAGTACATGTAAAGTTGAGTGAAGATTCAAAGTACATGCAGTTTTTTTTAAATGTGCATATGTGCATATGAAGCTCTGAAGGGGGAGGAAAGGTTAAGGCCCCGTTTGGTAGCTCAGTTTTTTCTAAGTATTATAGGAATACTACAGTTTTCTCAATTACTACAGTTTTAATTACCGTGACCTGTTTGGAAACACAAAAAACTATGGTATTTATAACTGCAGTATTGCCAAAACTGCAATATTTCCTCTGTATTAAAAGAAGAACCTCCGACCTCTTTTTTAAAAACAGAGCTGACGAAGAAAACGAATCTGTTCGTCGGCTTCCTCGCTGCAAGCCGCTGCTACCGTACTCTGTTTGACATCTTCGACCATGGACAATCCAAGAGAAAGCAATGGAAAAAAATGATGTCCCGCGTACTTCCGCTTGCACTCCTCCTTGTCTCCTCCTACGCCCCGTGCATGTATCTGGTCAGTACGCTGGCCAGCCATGGTCGTGCTGATGGCTGCAATCACGAGCCACAAGGCACTATTGTCCACACATGCATTGCTCCTAACCGTCGCCCGTGCCTCCGCTCACCGTCCTAGCTGGCTCGCCACTATGCGCCTCTGTTAGGCCAAGCAACAGCCATGCCATAGCGTCGGTCAATATTCTGTATCGCGTTGCTGCGCTCCCGCTGCCGCTGATGCCCAGGCATGCCACCTGGTCTGTTTGTGCGAGCCTGGCCATTCATTTTGTAAGGCCAGCTAAGAACGTCCATGTTGCAACTGCTATGAAACGGCTATGCAGCTAATTTACGTCGTTGTAAACGAGTACCAACCAAACACGTCAAAGTATTCTCAATACTTCAAAATACATTGATATGTGAAAACCCTGGTATCTAGTACCTATAGTTTAATATACTGTAGTTTTCCAATACTACAGTTTTTGTAATACTTGTTGTCAAACCAGGGCGTGGCCCGCAAAATCGAAGGCCCTATGCCAAACTCTTAAATGGACCCTATTGCAGCAGCAAAGTATAATGATAGTAATGTATAGATGAAGTGGGTGACTTTTTTTATCAAGAATCATATCCATTAAATCCTTGGTTGCATAGTCCTTTTTGAGATTGAGTTAAATCTTCTATTCTTTGGTTTTTTCTTGCATTCTTGGTAACTAGATTTGTATTCTCTCGATGAAAACATGAACTAGATCTCGAAACACTGAACATATAGTATACATATACAGAAGATAAAAGAATATTAACTACACGGTAATGGAAATCAAAAGGCGGAACTCAAAAAATGAAAAGGATAAAATTAGTTGAACTCACGGTCAAAGCCAGTGGTCCTTTTTTTACTTGGCTGACAGAAAATTAGTTCCATTATTTGCGGAACTCGAACCCCTCCTGCCTTTCTAGTGCTCGGCTGCCGACGCTGTCTGGAGCGAAGGATAGATCGGCGTCCGGGTGGAAGAGATAAAAACGTCGAAGAGACACACACGCAGCCTGGATCTAATCCGGCTTATTACGTCTGCTCAAGACGAACAATTGGACAGGGATTTCAAGCATCTAGCGATTGAGCGGCCGGCTGCTTCATCGCTTGTCCGGCGTGCCAATCAGGGGCCCAACTTGCATGCCTTCAACTGGGCCTATTTCTATGCACTAGGATGTACTGCTGTACCTATGCATCAGAGGGGGAGGAAAGGCACCTGGAACGACCGGCGACGGGGCGGGCGGTGGACGGCCGGCGACGGGGCGGGGGACGGCCGGCGACGGGGCGGGGGAGGGCCGGCGACGGGGGCTGGGGAGGGCCGGCGACGGGGGCGGGGGAGGGCCGGCTACGGGGGCGGGGGAGGGCCGGCGAGCGGGGGCGGCGAGCTTCAGCGACGGCCACGGGTGGTCTAGTTAGATGGGGGGGGTGTTCGATGGGGCGGGTCTGACCAGCCCGAGCGCGCCCATGCCAAAATATTGGCTCGCGCGGGTGTGTTTTGGCGGTCGAATCGACGCCAAAACTTACTTTCGTTCGCCAATTTCAAAAAAAAAAAACTTTGGTTCGCCCCCCTGACCAGCCCGAGCGCGCCCATGTAATTACATGGTCTTGCATGTTCATTTTATTTTTTATTATAGTTAATTAAGTTTTCTTTATTATGAAAATATAAGTTTTATGCATCTTTTTTATGAGCTCAACATTACAACCAAATTAAAATCTAACCAATAACTAGCAATCTAAGTTTCAAATGAACACCAACTCAGTTGTTCAAAAACCAAATGAAGGCCTAGTAGTTTTGCCAAAAATTTGGCACATGCAAGGGCTATAATCCAAACAAATATAGGCTAGTTTTCTTTTTTGGGGGGAGGATTAGCCTAGTTTCCTTGTTAAATGAGTGATTTATGAGTGTACTAGTAAAGGATTTGTGTGTGCACGATATATTATCTTTTTTTTGTTTTTTTACCTGAAAAAAAAACCATCTCTTTGCCATCTGCCAGCAGATGGCAAAGATTCTTTGCCATCTGCTGGCAGATGGCAAAGAGGTGGGGCTGGTACGCCGTTACCCACTTAACGGCAACAGGAGTTGGCTACCTCTTTGCCATCTGCTGGCAGATGGCAAAGATTGTTTGCCATCTGCTGGCAGATGGCAAAGAATTGGCTGATGGCAACCATGTTCTTTGCCATCTGTCAGTTCTTTGCCATCTGTTTTTTACAAGCAGATGGCAAAGAAGTTCTTTGCCATCAGCTGGCAGATGGCAAAGAGCTGGCTGATGGCAAAAACCCAGATTCCAGTAGTGATAGGCGGTTCCCAAACAGAAAATAAAGTTTATTCCTTTTCGACCAAACTTTCACAAGCCATGGCTAGCTAAATCCACGGTTGCCTTCCATACCAACACTTTCCAAAGAATTATTATTTGACAACATAAAGTAAATTTGTTTTTTTATTTCGGGACTGGGCATCCCTAATATCTTTGCCTTACTCTCGTGCAATGACAAGTGAGTAAACACTCATCGTGAGAATAACACATCTAGCATGGAAAATATTAGCCATCCCTCACCGCCTCGCGAGTGGTACGGGCACACAAAAGGGAAATTTATTTTGAAAATTAGAGATGGCACATACAAATTTGCTTAGAATGGCAAGGAAATACTGCATATAGGTAGGTATGGTGGACTCATGTGGCTAAACCGGGATAAAGGACTTTGGATGCATAAGTAGATATCATACTTAGTGCAAAATGAAGGCTAGCAAAAGACTAGGAAGCGACCAACCATGAAACAAATAATATCGTAAACGAACATTGAGCATAAATAACACCGAATAATGCACCACAAGTAGGATATAATTTCATTGCATAATTATTGACTTTCGTGCTTGCATAGGGAATCACAAACTTTAACACCAATATTCTTACTAGAGCACAATTACTCATCAACATAACTCACATATCACATCATCATGTCTCAAAACTATTACAAGGAATCAAGTTTATTTTGTCCAATGATCTTCATGAATTTTTTTATTATATCCTTACTGGATATCTATCACTTTGGGACTAATTTTCATGTGTTGCTTTTGATAAGCTCAAACAAATATAAGTGAAGATCATGAGCATAATTTTTCTTTCTTTCTTTCTCTCAAAATAATACAAGTGAAGCAAGAGAGAATTTCTTTAAAAATTTACTAACTCTCAAATAAATCTAAGTGAATCAAGAGAGTATTTCTTCAAAAATACTAAGCACACCGTGCTCAAAAATATATAAGTGAAGCACTAGAGCAAGTCCATTGCTCTTAAAATTTTAAGTGAAGCATAGAGAGCAATTCTAGCAAGTCATGGCATAATTTTGGCTCTCTCAAGTATGTGTGTACAGCAAGGATTGATGACTTAAAAAGCAAAATAAAACAAGCAATGACTTATATCATACAAGACGCTCCAAGCAAAACACATATCATGTGACGAATAAAAATATAGTCTCGAGTAAAATACCGATAGTTGTTGGAAGAAAACGGGGATGCCACTCGGGGGCATTGCTACCTCTTGAGCTTGCGTTGTATTCCGTCGAAGAGGAAAGGGAGATGCAGCACAGTAGCGTAAGTATTTCCCTCAGTTTTTGAGAACCAAGGTATCAATCTAGTAGGAGACCATGCCCCAGTCGCTTGCACATGCACAATCAAATAAGAACTTCGTAGCCAACGCGATAAGGGGTTGTCAATCCCTTTACGGTCACTTACGATAGTGAGATCTAATAGAGATGATAGTTTATATTTTTGGTATTTTTGGTTTAATAAAACAGCAAATAAAAGCAAGAAAAGTAAAGTAGTTGTAGATTGATATGTTGAGAATAGACCCGGGGGCCATAGTTTTCTCTAGTGGCTTCTCTCATGATAGCGATATTCTACGGCGGGTAAAAAAATTACTGTCGAGCAATTGATAGAAAAGTGAATAATTATGAGACTATCTAGGCATGATCATTGTATATAGGCATCACGTCCGAGACAAGTAGACCGACTCCTGCATGCATCTACTACTATTACTCCACACATCGACCGCTATCCATCATGCATCTAGTGTATTGAGTTCATACGAACAAAGTAACGCCTTAAGCAAGATGACATGATGTAGAGGGATAAACTCAAGCAATATGATGAAAACCCCATCTTTTTATCCTCGATGGCAACAATGCAATACATGCCTTGCTGCCCCTACTGTCACTGGGAAAGGACACCGCAAGATTGAACCCAAAGCCAAGCACTTCTCCCATTGCAAGAACTATAGATCTAGTAGGCCAAACCAAACCAATAATTCGAAGATACTTGCAAGGATATTATGAGCACACATAAAAAGTTCAGAGAAGAACCAAAAAGCTTTCATAGATAACCTTGATCATAAACTCACAATTCATCGGATCTCGACAAACACACAGCAAAAAGAGATTACATCGAATAGATCTCCTCGAAGACCGAGGAGAACTTTGTATTGAGATCCGGAGAGAGAGAAGAAACCATCTAGATACTAGCTATGGACCCAAAGGTCTGTGGTAAACTACTCACAACTCATGGTGCGGGCGATGATGATGATGATGAAGGCCTCCGTGATGGATCCCCCTCCCGGAACAGGCTCCAAGATGGGTTCTCCACGGGAACATTAGCTACGGCGGTGGAATTAGGGTTTCCTCTCTGTGTATGGAGTTTCTGGGGTACGTAGGCATATATAGGAAGAAGAGGGGCACCAGGGGCCACAGGGGCTGCCCTCGAGGCAGGGGGCGCGCCCTGGGAAGGGGGGCGCGCCCCCCACCCTCGAGGGTGGGCCCCTTGTCCTCTGGCTTGGCCCCGAAGTTTATCTCGCGTGATTTCCTCCAAAAATATCTCCTGCGAAGGTTTCATTCCGTTTGGACTCCGTATGATATTCCTTTTCTGCAAAACCCTGAAATAGGCAAAAAAACAGCAATCTAGACTGGGCCTTTGGGTTAGTAGGTTAGTCCCAAAAATGATATAAAAGTGAATGATAAAGCCCATTAAACATCTAAGACTTCATAAATAATAGCATGGAACAATAAAAAATTATAGATACGTTCGAGACATATCACCCAGCTGCAGAACCGCAGAGTGGCTGTTTGGCTCGCAGGACGGTCGTTAAAAGAGAGAGCAAAATAAAATCGCTCTAAGGAACAAAGATCGGTGCTAAAACCCAGAACCCGGTCGATTGCATAAACACATGCAGCATTAAAAATATCTACATCAAAAATGAATTTTTGATGTGGAATGCTAACCAATATAGTTTTTTAATGTAATTCTCTTAATTGTGGCATGAATGTTCATATCTGAAAGATTCAAGATAAAAGTCTATATTGACATAAGAAATAACAATAGTTCAAGCAATACTAACAAAACAATCACGTCTTCTCAAAATACTATGGCTAAACAAAGTTATCCCTACAAAATCATATAGTGTTGGATATGCTCCCTTGCTATCACACAAAATATTCATATCATGCACAACCCCGATTTCAGCCAAGCATTTGTTTTCATGCTCTATCTTTTCAAACCTTTCAATTTTCACTCAATACATGAGCGTGAGCCATGGATATAGCACTATGGGTGGGATAGAGGTGGTTGTGGAGAAGACAAAAAGAGGGAGATAGACTCACATCGACTAGGCGTATCAACGGGCTATGGAGATGCCCATCAATAGATATCAATGTGAGTGAGTAGGGATTGCCATGCAACGGATGCACTAGAGCTAAATATGAATGAAAGCTCAACAAAACAAACTAGTGGGTGTGCATCCAACTTACTTGCTCACAAAGACCTAGGGCATTTGAGGAAGCCCATCGTTGGAATATACAAGACAAGTTCTATAACGAGAATTCCCACTAGTATATGAAAGTGACTAAGCATGAGACTCTCTACAATGAAGAACATGGTGCTACTTTGAAGCACAAGTGTGGAAAAAGATAGTAGCAATTGTCCCTTTTTCTTTTTTTCTTTTTTTTTGGCCTTTCTTTTTTCTTTGGCCTTTCTTTTTTTTCTTTTTTTTTTGCGGAGGAGCTTTATAGATTCAGCCTTTCCTCCCATGGGACAATGCTCTATAGATGATGATCATCACACTTTCATTACAACAAAAGATTACAACTCAATACTACAACAACAAAGTATGACTCTATATGAATGCCTCCGGCGGTGTACCGGTATGTGCAATGAAACAAGAGTGACATGTATAAAAATTACGCATGGTGGCCTTGCCACAAATACGATGTCAACTACATGATCATGCAATGGCAATATGACAATATGATGCGTGTCATATAAACGGAACGGTGGAAAGTTGCATGGCAATATATCTCGGAATGGCTATGGAAATGCCATGATAGGTAGGTATGGTGGCTGTTTTGAGGAACAATATGGTGGTTGTTTTGAGGAAGGATATATAGTGGGTTTATGGCTTCGTCGAAAGTTGTGCGGTACAAGAGAGGCTAGCAATAGTGGAAGGGTGAGAGTGCGTATAATCCATGGACTCAACGTTAGTAATAAGAACTCATATACTTATTGCAAAAATCTACGAGTCATCAAAACAAAGCAATCAACGCATGCCCCTAGGGGGGAGGTTGGTAGGAGTTAACCATCGCGCGTCTCCGACCTCCACACAAAGGTTGACACTCTACAAATATCTCATGCTTTAACTTAGTTACATAACGGTTCACCATACGTGCATGCTACGGGAATCACCAACCTTAACACAAATATTTCTCAATTTCATAATTACTCCACTAGCATGACTCTAATATCACTATCCTCATGTCTCAAAACAATTATCAAGCATCCAACATCTCTTTCTACTCAATGCACTTGATGTGATTTTTTTACTACATTGACATTGGATGTTTATCATGTGAAGACTAGTTTATTTAGCCTAAACACTTTACCATAATGTTTTAATAGACTCTCAAATAGATCTAAGTGAAGCATGAGAGTTCAACAATTTCTACAAAATATTACCACAACCGTGCTCTAAAATATATAAGTGAAGCACTAGAGCAAAAACTATTCAACTCAAAAGATATAAGTGAAGCATATAGAGTGTTCTAACAATTTATAGGGCATATTTAACTCTCTCAAATAGGTGTGTCCAGCAAGGATGATTGTGGCAAACTAACAAGCAAAGACTCAAATTATACAAGACTCTCCAAGCAAAACACATAACATGTTGCGAATAAAAATATAGCTCCAAGTATAGTTACCGATGGATGAAGACGAAAGAGGGGATGCCTTCCGGGACATCCCCGAGCTTACTCTTTTGATTATCTTGAATTTACTTGGGGTGCCATGGGTATCACCAAGCTTAGGACTTTGCTACTCCTTGTTCCATAGTCCATCAAAGCAATACTCAAAACTTGAAAACTTCACAACACAAAACTTAGACAAAAATTCTCGTGAGCTCCATTAGTAAGAGAAAGCAAACCAACACTCAAAGGTACATCAACGAATTCATTCATTGTTTATATTGGTGTTAAACATACTGTACTCCAAGTTCTCTATGGTTCGTATCCTCCAATATTACTCATAGATGCATCGGAATAAGCAAACAATACACGAAAAACAGAATCTGTCAAAAACAGAATAGTCTGTAGTAATCTGCTGGGTTCGCCTACTTCTGGAACTCCAAAAAAATCAAACTAAATTGGTAAATTTGCGCAATTTGTCTACCAATCAGCAGCAAAAATAATCAACTAAAAATCACGCTCCAGTAAAATCTGAAGACTATTTTAGCGAGCGCTAACGATTCTGTTTTTCACAGCAAGATCAAATAAACTTCACACAAGTCTTACCAAAGGTTCTACTTGGCACAAACACTAAACAAAACATGAAAACACATCTAATCAGAGGCTAGATGTAATAATTATTCCCTAACAGTAAAAAAACAAAAAACAAAAAATTGGGTTGCCTCCCAACAAGCGCTATCGTTTTACGCCCCTAGCTAGGCACGATTAATTCAATGATGCTCATATGAAAGACAAGAATTGAAGCACATATAGAGCATCATAAAACATGTGACAAACACATCTAAGTCTAACATACTTCCTATGCATAGGCATCTTATAGGCAAACAAATTACCATAGCAAGCAAGATCTAGCGTATGCAAGGAAGAAGAAAGAAACAATAGAAATCTCAACATAACAAGAGGCTAATAAATGTAATGTGAGGGACAAGGGTTTGTGATAGGTACTTGGTATATGACTTTTGTGTAAGCCTCCCCGGCAACGGCGCCAGAAATTCTTCTTGCTACCTCTTCAGCTTGCGTTGTATTCCCTCGAAGAGGAAAGGGAGATGCATCACGGTAGCGTAAGTATTTCCCTCAATTTTTGAGAACCAAGGTATCAATCCAGTAGGAGACCATGCGCCAGTCCCTCGCACCTGCACAAACAAATACGAACTTCGCAGCGAACGCGATAAGGGGTTGTCAATCCCTTTACGGTCACTTACGATAGTGAGATCTGATGGAGATGTTAGTTTATATTTTTGGTATTTTTGGTTTAATAAAACAGCAACTAAAAGCAAGAAAAGTAAAGTAGATGTAGATTGATATGTTGAGAATAGACCCGGGGGCCATAGTTTTCTCTAGTGGCTTCTCTCATGATAGCGATATTCTACGGCGAGTAAACAAATTACTGTCGAGCAATTGATAGAAAAGCGAATAATTCTGAGACTATCTAGGCATGATCATTGTATATATGCCTCACGTCCGAGACAAGTAGACCGACTCCTGCCTGCATCTACTACTATTACTCCACACATCGACCGCTATCCAGCATGCATCTAGTGTATTGAGTTCATACGAACAGAGTAACGCCTTAAGCAAGATGACATGATGTAGAGGGATAAACTCAAGCAATATGATGAAAAGCCCATCTTTTTATCCTCGATGGCAACAATACAATACGTGCCTTGCTACCCCTACTGTCACTGGGAAAGGACACCACAAGATTGAACCCAAAGCCAAGCACTTCTCCCATTGCAAGAACTATAGATCTAGTAGGCCAAACCAAACCAATAATTCGAAGAGACTTGCAAGGATATTATGAGCACACATAAAAAGTTCTGAGAAGAACCAAATATCTTTCATAGATAACCTTGATCATAAACTCACAATTCATCGGATCTCGACAAACACACTGCAAAAAGAGATTGCATCGAATAGATCTCCTCGAAGACCGAGGAGAACTTTGTATTGAGATCCGGAGAGAGAGAAGAAGCCATCTAGATACTAGCTATGGACCCCGAAGGTTTGTGGTAAACTACTCACAACTCATGGTGAGGGCGATGATGATGATGATGATGAAGGCCTCCGTGATGGATCCCCCTCCCGGAACAGGCTCCAAGATGGGATCTCCACGGGAACAGCAGTTACGGTGGTGGAATTAGGGTTTTCTCTCTGCGTATGGAGTTTCTGGGGTATGTAGGCATATATAGGTAGAAGAGGGGCACCAGGGGCCACAGGGGCCGCCCTCGAGGCAGGGGGCGCGCCCCCCACCCTTGAGGGTGGGCCCCATGTCCTCTGGCTTGGCCCCGAAGTTTATCTCACGTGATTTCCTCCAAAAATATCTCCTGCGAAGGTTTCATTCCGTTTGGACTCCGTTTGATATTCCTTTTCTGCAAAACACTGAAATGGGCAAAAAACAGCAATCTAGACTGGGCCTTTGGGTTAGTAGGTTAGTCCCAAAAATGATATAAAAGTGAATGATAAAGCCCATTAAACATCTAAGACTTCATAAATAATAGCATGGAACAATCAAAAATTATAGATACATTGGAGACGTATCAGGCATCCCCAAGATTAGTTGGTTGCTCTTTTTTGGATAATAGCTTGGGATTCCAGGGCATCCCCAAGCTTAGGCTCTTCCATCCTTCCTTCATCCATCGTCAAATAACCCAAAACTTGAAAACTTCAATCACACAAAACTTTAACAAACCTTCGTGAGATCCGTTAGTATAAGCAAGCAAACCACTACTATAAGTGTTGTGTCAAACAAATTCATATTTTGTTTTTGTATTATATCTACTGTATTCCAAATTTTCTATGGCAAAAACTCATCAAAGAAAACCATTTAGCCATCAAAATAAGTACATAACACAAAGAAAACAGAATCTGTCAAAAACAGAACATTCTATAGTAATCTGGAAGTTTCGAATACTTCTGGAACTCTAAAAATCTTGAAAAAAATAGGGCCACGTGGGAAATTTGTATACTAATCTTATTCAAAAAGAATCAAGTAAAAAACACTTTTCTGTTAAAAATGAGAATTTTTCTCGTGATCACAAAAGTTCTGTCTATTTCAGCAAGATCAAACAACTATCACCCAAGAAGATCCTATCGGTTCTACTTGGCACAAACACTAATTAAAACACAAAAAACACAATCATACCAGTAGCATAATTGTGTGAACACTCAAGAACAGAAAGCAAAAAGTAAAAATAAATTTTATTCATTGGGTTGCCTCCCAACAAGCGCTATCGTTTTACGCCCTTAGTTAGGCATAATACAAGGATCTAAGTTTTGTCATCTTTGTCCAACTCTTCAATAAAACACTTAGAATCCTTCAGAGATTTAGCATAAAGACATTCAATAGCAATACTCTTCGGAGTAAATTTAAATATTTCATCCTTACAAAAAGGATCTCTTATCACTTGAACAAAATCTGGATGGATGCTAATCATCTTAAGGTATCCCTTATCATTATCACTAGAAGTTGCACCCTTGTTCCTAGATCTCCTACTCTTTACTGGAGTTTCCTCAACAATTTTAGTGGTGGTAAAAGTCGTGCTTAGATGACTAAAGATTTCTTCTAATTTATCGATCCGAGACGGACTTTGTTCTATTCATTCATGGATTAAGGTACCCCTCTCTTTTAACAACTTAAAAATATCACCCGCTTTTGACCCAAGATTAGTAGCAAAATTATGCATCTTTTTATGTATAATTTCCATATGATCTTCGGTAAGCATTTTCTTTTCAATAGCATCTAGTCATTCCATTACATGCTCAAGAGTCAAAATTGTTTCATTAACCATAAGAGGTGGTGAGCTGATGGGCCTCGAACCCCTCGTTGGATTACCCCAAGTGGAAGGTGTAAGATGCAGTAAGTAGAAGTGTTTTCCCCTAGCAAAGGTGCCAAGGATCGAATCCCCAGAGACTCCTAGGTTCAACAGGTAGGTGTCAACCGCTAACGGCGCAATTAGCAATCAACGTGGACCTGCACACAGATACAAATAACTTTGCTCCCAACGAGTACAGAGAGGTTGTCAATCTCTCCGGCCTTGTAGTTCACAAAGGGTTAAAAGCAATATGATAGTAGTGATAGATAGTGTTTTGCAATAGTAAGTAAAATAGCGAAAAGTAAAATAGTGTATGTGATCAATGATGGTAATAAGGACCGGAGTCACATGATGTTCACTAGTGATGTCTCTCTCCCAAAAGACGATAAAACGGCTATGTGAGGTAACAAATTATAGCTGGGCAATTGACAGGACCACGAACGCAAACCAATGTTGATTACATTGCAAGAAAGGTTGAGGTTCAAAGCATGGGCGGTACACCAAAGTAAGTAGACCGAAATCCATCTGCATCTACTACTAATCATCCACCTTGAGATATCTATCCAAAGCATCTCGCTGGTATTAAGTTGCGAGTCCCACTCATAGTGTAAACTCAATGCAACAGACAACTGCATTAAAAGAACTTTGCGTCAAGTAAACAATCCTTGCACCCGCGGGCACAAGCACCGTTGTTTTCCCCCTTGTGGCAACAACACATCCCCTAGACTCATGTTTCTGTCACTCAAGCTAGTCATCGAGGGGCATGAACCCACAATCGAGCATAACGTTCCCTCTTGGAGTCACTACCTACTACTTGGCCAAAGCAATAAATAACAACGGAGAACATGCAAGAATTACTTATGAACTAAAATATAAAAGAGGTGAATCAAATATATTACTCAAGATCAATCTGAACATAATCTCATAATCCATCGGATCCCAGCAAACTCAACATAGCAACAGCATAAGGATTACATAGGTGCCTCGATCATGTAGGGTAGCTCACGAGGACTAAGTAGTGAAGCACAAGAACGGGAGGAGAACATCACATAGCTACTGGTCATGGACTCATGGTCCAAGGGAGACTACTCACGAGTCATCCGGGAGGCGTCCATGGTGGTGGAGAAGCTCCCGGTGGTGATCCTCCCCTCCGGCAGGGTGCCGGGAAGAGTTCTCCTGGTGCTCCCAATCTTGGAAGCGGCGGCGGCGGCGGAACAGAGATGGGCTCGCGAAAAGAAGTCATGTTTCAAGGGTTTCGGGGAACCCTTTAAATATATGCCAAAGTAGGGCACCGGGGGGCTCTCGGGGGGCCGAGGCGCCCCCCGGCGTGGCCCAGGGGGGGCGCCCACAGGGCGCCTGGAGCCCCTGTGCCCCCCCAGGCTCCCCTTCGGAAGCAGTGTCGTTCCCGGAACGCTGATTTTTTATATATTTTTTCTGTATTTTTTTGGGCAGTTCTCGAAACGTGAAAACCTGAAATACAAAAACAGCCGAAAACAGAAACTGGCACTGGGGTGCACTGGATTAGTAAGTTAGTCCAAATATGATCAAAAGTGTATGGAAGTGTATGAATATCATAGCAATATCACCCAAAAGTGGCATGGAGCAAGCAGAAATTATAGATACGTTTTGGACGTATCAACATCCCCAAGCTTAATTCCTGCTCGTCCTCGAGTAGGTAAATGATAACAAGAATAATTTCTGTGGTGACATGCTATTAACCATATAAGACTTTCTCATAGTCATATGACAAAAGCTTACTGAGACAATGATTCTAAAGTAATTAAGTTGTCTCAAGAGAAAATCACAAATGACTGAAAGTTTTACAACATGAAACTGAAACATCAAAAAGATTTGCAATGAACATGATGTGCAAATATGATCAAGTGATATCTAGCTTGCCCCTTTTAGTGATGCAAAACATAAATGCAAGGGCACCTTCAAGGTTTAAGTGATGACTAGATACAATCATTTCAGAATAAACGATATCACAATCATGCAAAAGACAATGCTACTTTGGGACAATGCACATTACACTCAGAATGACAATCATGCTCTCAGTAGTTGGTGCTTGAAGTGCTAGAGCTTTTTATTATGAAACATGGAAGCAATTGTGTCAACGGTAGTAGTACTTCATATGTGTCATGTATAAAACATCTTATAAGTTGCATGCCTCATGCATCGAATACTAATAGTGCTCGCTCCTTGTCCTAATTAGCTCGGATCCCCATGGGTTATCATTGCATTGCATATGTTTTTACCAAGTGTCACAAAGGGGTACCTCTATGCCACCTGTACAAAGGTCCAAGGAGATAGATCGCATTTGATTTCTTGTTTTTGATAAATCTCAACTTGAGGACATCCATACCGGGACAACATAGAAAATAGATGATGGACTCCTCTTTAATGCATAAGCATATTCTCATGAGAGATTGAGGATTAAGGTCCAAGCTAAAACTTCCACCATGATGCATGGCTTTGGTTGGCAGCCCAATGTTCTTCTCTAACAATATGCATATTAATTCAACCCACGGTAAATCACCCTTACTTCAGACAAGACGAACATGCATAGCAACTCACATGATATTCAACAAAATTGTGACAGTTGATGGCGTCCCCAGAAACATGGTTACCGCTCAGCAAGCAACTCATAAGAAATAAGATACATAAGCAACATATTCTTTACCACAATAGTTTTTAGGCTACTTTCCCATGAGCTATGTATTGCATGGTTAATTTGCTTAGTGCAGGTGGAGGTTAGCAAAAGACTGGGAGCGACCAACTAAGAGAGCAATGACGGTCATAATCATGCAGAGCGACAAAGCAATATTGAATCAGGCATGGTAGTTATATCGCTACTTAGAAATAAAAGATCATCAAGGCTTGACAGACTTTCTTTAAAGTCTTGAATATGCGTGAGCATACGCCAAGTCAATCAAAATAAATTCTCGAAGGAAGATATTACTAAACCATACCACATCATAGGCAAACAAACCAAGTTGGTACTCCAATGACACATCGGGAACCCCCCAGCTATCTGAGATTAACCATAAGAAAACCTGAACTACTAAGCACCATCATGAAAGTAGCATATTTATCATAGACACATTAACCCATGCAACGGAAGCAAACTCTCTTCATAAGGTGAGCATGGTAATCAAAGAGAGTTCAAGAAACCAACTAAATAAAAGCTCTTTGAAAAGATAAGCATGAATACTAAGAGCAAAGCACGATAGTAGCTATTAAAAGATAAAGAACACACACAGCATAGATAGACATGAAAATTCTATGTAATGTTCTAGGTAGAGGTGGAGCGTGTTTCTCTCCCACATAAAGGAATGATGGGTTCCGACTCGTTATGAAAAACTAAAAAGAAAACTAAAAGCAAGACGCTCCAAGCATAGCACATAACATATGAAGTGATAAAAATATAGCGGAACGAAAGACGAACTGATAATGTTGATGGAGAAGGGGATGCACGGGGGGCATCCCCAAGCTTAGACGCTTGAGTCTCCTTGAATATTTCTTGGGGTGCACGGGGGCATCCCCAAGCTTGAGCGCTTGACACTCCTGAATCTTTTTATCATCTTCCCTCGCACACTTGAAAACTCCCTTCATACACAACTCATTCATAATCTGATTAGCGAGGTTAGTACCCTTAATAAAATAATTATACCTTGCTGGAAATAAGGATATTCTTGAAGTTCTACTGTTTCTCAAGATTGCCAAAAGGTTTTTGCAAAGAAAAAGCAAGTTCTTAATTTGCAAAGTGAAGGTAAGGCAAAACAGGACAGAATCTGTGAAAAACAGAACAGCAGGCAGTAATTGACCTGTTCGGGATACTTCTGCAACTCAAATCAAAAAACTCAGAACTGACGCACGAAAGACAATTATATAGAGAACGCTTTCGAAACAATTCAGACCAAAAAGATGATCTGGTGATTTTATACGAATTTTTCTATCCAAGGACAGAATCTGTTTCCTGGACAGCACCTCACAACTTTTGAACTTTCTAGCAATCAGAGGCTATACTTGGCACAAATATGAAAAGCAAAGATACAATGATGATGCTACAGCAGTAAATAACATCAAGACACAACAAAAGCAAAAAATTTATTCATGTGGGCTGCCTCCCAAAAGCGCTTTCTTCTATGCCTTTAAGCTAGGCATAATGCAAAGATCAAGTTTTATCAAGAGTAAAAGAATAACTAGCCCGTACAACGGACTCAAAAGGTAACTTGACCTTCTTACGAGGGAAGTGTTCCATCCCTTTCTTGAGAGGAAACTGAAATTTTATATTACCCTCTTTCATGTCAATGACAGCACCAACGGTGCGCAAAAAGGGACGTCCTAAAATAATTGGACATGAAGGATCACATTCAATATCCATAATAGTGAAATCAACGGGCACATAATTATCATTGACAACAATAAGTACATCGTCGATCCTCCCCAAAGGTTTCTTTATGGAAGAATCAACGAGACGAACACCAAAAGAACAAGAGTCATAAGGTTTCAATTTAAGCATATCATATATCCTTTTGGGCATAACAGAGGTACTAGCACCAACATCACATAATGCATAACAAGAGAAGTCATTCAAATAAATTTTTATCATAGGATCCCAACCATCCTCTAGCTTTCTAGGTATGGAGGCTTCTACTCTAAGTTTCTCCTCCCTAGCTTTGATGAGAGCATTAGTGATATGCTTTGTGAAGGCAAGGTTAAGCGTGCTAGTGCGGGGATCTCTAGACATTTTGTGAAGGAAATCAATAACTTCTGTAAGAGTGCAATTATTAAAATCAAGGTCACGAGCATCAAGTAAGGTAGTAGTGGTGTCCTTAAGGCTCACCTGTTTGGTAGTTGACATAGCATCACCATTAATAGGTCCATTGGGACCAGGAGTACATTGGGTGCTAAGAGTGTGAACATTCTCAATAATTGGATAGTAGCAACAGTGTGGTGGGTAGGAAGGCTCTTAATTCTTTCCTCTTCATCCCTTTCTCTAGCCCATCTTTCTTTTAGCTTAGCCATCATCCTAATATTTTCATTAATTTGTACTTGAGTAGCATTAATAGGGATGACTTCCTTCTCCTTAAGAGAAGAAGTTTCAATTTTTAGCAATCTTAACTCATTGGCTAAGTGGTCTACCTTAAAAGAAAGATCATCTAGTTTATGTAGTCTCTCTTCTACATTCTTATTAAAGGCTTTTTGGGTAGTGATGAAATCTCTAAGCATGCTCTCTAGTTCAGTGTTGGAGTTCTTGGTACTAGGATAAGCATTGTTGTTCCCATAAGAGTTAGAGGGGAACGGTCTAGGATTGTTACCAAAGTTACTCCTATAAGCATTGTTGTTAAAATTGTTTCTGGAGATAAAGTTAACATCTACTTGTTCTTGAGCAATCAAAGAATTTAAAGGAACATCACGAGGATCAACAGTAGATTGCTTCGAAAGTAGAGACATGATCAAGTCAACTTTTTCATTGAGGGAGGAAATCTCCTCGACAGAGTTTACCTTCCTACCTGTTGGAGCGCGTTCGGTGTGCCATTGGGAATAGTTGGTCATCATCTCATCGAGAAGCTTTGTGGCAGCACCAAGTGTAGTTGACATAAAAGTTCCTCCCGCGGCCGAATCTAACAAGTTCCGCGAGGTAAAGTTCAAGCCTGCATAAAAAGTTTGGATAACCATCCAAGTAGTCAAACCGTGAGTAGGGCAGTTTTTGATAAGAGACTTCATACGTTCCCAAGCTTGGGCAACATGTTCATTATCCAATTGTTTAAAATTCATGATGTTACTTCTAAGTTGGATAATTTTAGCAGGTGGATAGTATTTTCCGATAAAAGCATCTTTGCACTTGTCCCATGAATCTATGCTATTTCTAGGCAAAGACTGAAACGAAATTTTAGCTCCTCCCCTCTCAAAGAGAAAGGAAAAAGCTTAAGCTTAACAATATTACCATCTATTTCTTGGTACTTTTGCATATCACAAAGTTCTACAAAGTTGTTCAAGTGTAAAGCAGCATCATCTCCAGCACCGGAGAATTGGTCTTTCATGACTAAGTTCAGTAAAGCAGGTTTAATTTCATATGAAGGTGCTGAAGTGGCAGGTGTAGTGATAGGCGTGCTGATAAAGTCATCGTTGTTGTGACTAGTGAAGTCACACAACTTGGTGTTCTCGGTGGAACCCATAGTAGCAAGCAAGCAAGATAACTATTTTTGTGATTTTTTATAAAAGGAACTAAAGCAAATAATGAAAGGTAAACTAGCAAGACTAAAAAGCAAAGGTAAAAGATAGCATGCAACTCCCCTATCCTGAAGAGTGGAGTCCCCGGCAACGGCGCCAGAAAATACTCCTTGATGGGCCTCGAACCCCTCGTTGGATTACCCCAAGTGGAAGGTGTAAGATGCAGTAAGTAGAAGTGTTTTCCCCTAGCAAAGATGCCAAGGATCAAATCCCCAGAGACTCCTAGGTTCAACAGGTAGGTGTCAACCGCTAACGGCGCAATTAGCAATCAACGTGGACCTGCACACAGATACAAATAACTTTGCTCCCAACGAGTACAGAGAGGTTGTCAATCTCTCTGTCCTTGTAGTTCACAAAGGGTTAAGAGCAATATGATAGTAGTGATAGATAGTGTTTTGCAATAGTAAGTAAAATAGCGAAAAGTAAAATAGTGTATGTGATCAATGATGGTAATAAGGACCGGAGTCACATGATGTTCACTAGTGATGTCTCTCTCCCAAAAGACGATAAAACGGCTATGTGAGGTAACAAATTACAGCTGGGCAATTGACAGGACCACGAACGCAAACCAATGCTGATTACATTGCAATAAAGGTTGAGGTTCAAAGCATGGGCGGTACGCCAAAGTAAGTAGACCGAAATCCATCTGCATCTACTACTAATCATCCACCTTGAGATATCTATCCAGAACATCTCGCTGGTATTAAGTTGCGAGTCCCACCCATAGTGTAAACTCAATGCAACAGACAACTGCATTAAAAGAACTTTGCGTAAAGTAAACAATCCTTGCACCCGCGGGCACAAGTACCGTTGTTTTCCCCCTTGTGGCAACAGCACATCCCCTAGACTCATGTTTCTGTCACTCAAGCTAGTCATCGAGGGGCATGAACCCACAATCGAGCATAACGTTCCCTCTTGGAGTCACTACCTACTACTTGGCCAAAGCAATAAATAACAACGGAGAACATGCAAGAATTACTTATGAACTAAAATATAAAAGAGGTGAATCAAATATATTACTCAAGATCGATCTGAACATAATCTCATAATCCATCGGACCCCAGCAAACTCAACATAGCAACAGCATAAGGATTACATAGGTGCCTCGATCATGTAGGGCACCTCACGAGGACTAATTAGTGAAGCACAAGAACGGGAGGAGAACATCACATAGCTACTGGTCATGGACTCATGGTCCAAGGGAGACTACTCACGAGTCATCCGGGAGGCGTCCATGGTGGTGGAGAAGCTCCCGGTGGTGATCCTCCCCTCCGGCAGGGTGCCGGGAAGAGTTCTCCTGGTGCTCCCGATCTTGGAAGCGGCGGCGGCGGCGGAACAGAGATGGGATCGCGAAAAGAAGTCCTGTTTCAATGGTTTCGGGGAACCTTTTAAATATATGCCAAAGTAGGGCACCGGGGGGCTCTCGGGGGGCTGAGCCCCCCCCCC
>LR738711.1:201795188-201828939 GCA_902687465.1 Secale cereale
CCAGTTGTCCTTCGGGCGCACAGTAGTTTCTGGAACGCTGATTTTTTATATACTTTTTCTGGATTTTTCCTGGCAGTTCTCGTAATGTGAAAACCTGAAATACAAAAACAGCCGAAAACAGAAACTGGCACTGGGGTGCACTGAGTAATAGGTTAGTCCAAATATGATCAAAAGTGTATGGAAGTGTATAAATATCATAGCAATATCACCCAAAAGAGGCATGGAGCAAGCAGAAATTATAGGTACGTTTTGGACGTATCGGCCGCTAAAACCCAGAGTGGCTCGATTGCCGTTAAGTGGGAGTGCCGGGAGAGGAACCTTGTACCTGTGCATCTTGTACCTTTTGCTCGGACAAGCTTTGCATAGCGAATATGCTGCCGGAACCGTTGAGGGTGGCTTGCCGCTGTCACTATAAACGCGGCAAAGAGAGGTGATGGAGGTTGGACGGGGGAGGTGCGGAAGCAACACTTTTCCCTCTCTCCGCCCCGCCACTCCCCGTCCCTTCCTTGGGCGTTGTTGATAAAAAGAAAATGATGATGACGATGACGCGCTGTGTACGCTCTCGGATTCGCGCAAGCACTTCCCCCTACCGACCGCACCAAAGATGTCGTGGGAAAACATGGCCACCTATGGGACCAACGGCCCCTTTTGGTTCGTCAAGGGGGAATAGCATGTTGCACAAAGAGCGTAGGGCGTGGGGCAGCGCGGCAGCAATGACAAGGCAGTTTTTACCCAGGTTCGGGCCGCCGTGAGTGATAACCCTCAACCGTAAGGGATCGAGATAGTCTTCGCGGGTAAGAATAACCCAATTTATTGATTCGACACACGGGGAGCCAAAGAGTATTTATAAGCTTTGACAGTTGAGTTGTCAATTCAACTGCACCTGAAATATACTTACTTGCAACAAAAGATAAGTGGTAACAGTGATATGATAGTGATGATAGTGATAGTAAAAGTAAACAGCAAAAGTAAATAACAAAAGTAAATAGCAAAAGTAGTAACTAGTAACCAGCAGGATTTAAAACACTGTAGGCTAGGGGGATGGATGGTTGGGCGCTGCATGGATGAGATATATCATGATTCCAACTTGGGGCAAGGCACACGGAAAAGTAATGATCATCTAGGCAAATATCAAACATTAGGCATGTATCCCGTAGGTAGTTGTACGTGCTTGCAATAAGAACTTGCACAACATCTTTTGTCCTACCATCCCGCTACGAACGGGGCCAAAAGGAACTTATGGAGATTAAGGTGCTCCTGTCAAAGAGCACCGGAACAAAGCAATAAACTCAATGGATACATGTAATCCTCAAACTACGGACCATCCCCTTTGGTGTCCCAAGCTATCACTTTTGGGATCGCCGGTTCCGAACCGTAATAGGTGCAAACAACTCATAGATAGGATCAAGAACACAAATATATTCATGCAAACACATATGGTTCAGATCTGAAATCATGGCACTCGGGCCCTAAGTGACAAGCATTAAGAATAACAAGTTGAAGCAAAGATGATAAACACCATAGTAGATGATAGGCAACATGCCCCCAACGATCTGACAAACTATTACATGATCTAACTCATCCAATCCCTACCATCCCCTTCGCCTACAGCAGGGGATTACTCACACATGGAAGGAGAAGTCATGGAGGGATGATGGAGTGGTGATGGTGATGACGATGGCGACGAACTCCCCTCTCCGGAGGCCAAATCAGCCTCCAGATTAGCCCTCCCGAAGAAGAACAGAGGGTGGCGGCCGCTCCGCGACAAAAACTGCGAAAAGAACTTCTAATCTGGGATTTCTCCGTCACGAGCTAAAATACGAGTCAAAGTAGGGCACCAGGGGAGGTGGGGCCCACCCAAGCGACCCCCCGGCGCGGCCAGGGGGTGGGCCGTGCCACCAGGGCGCCTGGGGCCCCCTGGCCCCCCTCTGGCCCCTCTTCTGGCTCTGGGTTCCTTCGGGTGCGTGGATTTTCTGTGATTTTTCGTGGATTTTTTCTGAGATACCTAAAAATCCGTTTTCCTGCACACAATAAAACCATACAGGCAGCTCTGCTGAAAACAGCGTCAGTCCGGGTTAGTTTAGTTCAAATCATGCAAGAATGAGGTCAAAACAATATCAAAAGTGTTTGGAAAAGTAGATACGTTTGAGACGTATCAACTCCCCCAAGCTTAGCATATTGCTTGTCCTCAAGCAATTCAGTTCAACGAACTGGACGCGACAAAGAAAACTTTGACAAACTCTTTTGCTTCATTAGATGTATATAAGCATGTACTACGAAAAGAGTCTAGCAAGTATTGAAACAGTACTATGAGGACAATGCACGGAGCAATCCTTCTTTCAAGTGACCAATCACAAATACTTAAAAGTAAATAATATATTACTGAAAATCAAGAGAAGATCACATTGCACATAGCTTGAGCATATTAGGGTGGTATCTCGCTAGCCTCCATGAGTGAAGCAAAACATAAATGCAGAAACTCCTCCAGAGTTTTAAAGGAGACTAGAACTAAGAATTTCAGACTAAATCATATCACAAGCATGCAGAAGACAATGTAATACTTTGGGACAATGCACATTACACTCAGAATGACAATTATGCTCTCCTAGTTGATGCTTTGAAGAAAGAAGGTGGAGACTCTCGAACCGTGGCTTTTGTTGGCAAGGTTGAAAACCCGTGGTCGGAAACAAAAACTAAACATGTACCAGAGCTCTTGGTTTTAAAAACAGAGGTAAAAATGTTTTTGAGAGGTGCATATTTCGTCAACGAATGCTAGCAGATAACTCAATCACTTCTTGAGCTGGACAAGTTTCGAGGAACGGCTCCCGCATTAGGACGATCACATCCTCTTAATGTCCTTTGTTTATCACTGCCAAAGTTTTCTGATTTCTCATGAACAAAGCGTGAAGGAGGGTTTGTTTGTTGTATTATCTTTTATGAGCCGGGCGCACTCTATGCCAGTTCCTTCTCGTATTATGGGTTTGCACATTAGACATGCAATCCCGGGGTGAAACTTGTCCAACTTAAAAAGATCATGAACTAACTACTACTTCCTCATGAGCTAAAACATAGGCACAAAAAGAGAAATGCTTTTGATTAATTTCGAGATGGCACACGAAAGTCTTCATTAGGAATGGCAGGTAAATACCATGTATAGGAAGGTATGGTGGACTCATATGGCATAACAGGTTTTAAGGATTTTGGATGCACAAGCAGTCAGTCCGCTTAGTACAGGTGGTGGTTAGCAAAAGACTGGGAAGCGACCAACTAGAGAGCAATAACGGTCATAATCATGCAGAGCGACAAAGCAACATTGAATCGGGCATGAAAGTGATATAACTATTCTGAAACTCAAAGATCATCAAGGCAGAGCAGACTTTTTAGTCTTAAACATGTGTAAACATGTGCCAAGTCAATCCAAAAATTCTCTAAAGGGAAATACCACCTTAGTATACCAGACTATGAACAGTGCAATGCATGTAAATCATTTCAATAACACATTATATACTCTAGCTATTCGAGACTAGCCACAAGGAAAGCATGAACTACTGGAAGAGCATTGTAAACATAGCACTATGTCGCTACAAGCTGGTCTCTAGATCATAAGTACAGGCATATGTACAAAAGTAGAAACAAGAAGAGTTCATACCGGTCTTCCTTGTTGCTTCCCTTCAGTCGATCTTCGTCATTACTGCCTCGTCACTTGCACGATCGAATGTAGGAAATATAATTAAATGCCATCACGGACTCAAGCTGAACTCTGAAAACAAAGCAAACTAAAAAGAGAAAGAACATCTTTTTGGATTATTTCAAAGGTTGAACGAAAGCAAAAGAAAGAGAAAATCTTTTTGTTGTTTTTGCAAAGAGAGAAATAAAGAAGAACGGGCAAAAACTTCGAAAAGATCAAAGCGAATAAAACGGATAATACAATGGAAAACGAGAGGGGCACGTACTCCCCCAAGCTTAGGCTTTTGGCCTAAGTTGGTAGCAGCTACTGCCCCTAGGAGCCTCCTGCTCCGGGGGTATGGTGGTGAGTCCAAGGGTCGTAGAAGGATGCTGGCGCGTACACCGAACTCCTCGGAGTCTCCCACGAGGAAGGGTCCGTGCGCCAAGCAGAGGAAGACCCTTCACCAAACTCAGTGGCGGTTTCTTCCTGAAAAGGTGGTAACTCACCGTGCTCCTCCTCGTCGGGCACAACCCCCTCCATGGGGTTATGAAACTGATGCTGGACCATGAACTCATCGAACTGGACAACATCAAAGGACCATCCGTTCCTGTGAGAAAAATCAAACAAAAGAGGTGCAGGTAGACGGATCTCGCGTTCCGCGGTAGTTCTGAAACGCAAGATATAAACAAGATTATCAAGCTCAGAAGCCATGGTAACAAACTTATGCCTTTTCATAGCAGCAAGATCAAAGCTTAAATAAGTAAAAGGATTATCATCAGGGTGTGGGGTGCATCCAAGATGTTCTAAGATAAGTGTGGCATAAACGCCACCATATAAGTCTCCCTTGTTACCGTTCATAGCAAGGCGTCGAGCAATTAAGGCACCCAGATTATAATCAGACCTCCCTGAGAGGGCTGCTGCCAGGATAGCAATATCCGGAGCAGAAATGTTGCTCGTGTTGTCGCGAGCTAACACCCATCTAGCAACATAATATGCAAAATACCTGAGGTGAGGAAATAAGATGCTGGAGATCTTCGACCGATGAATATCCCTCATACCCATGCTGCAGAGAGAGTTGATGACGGTTTTCAGCTCGGAGGGCTGAGTGGCCATCCTAGCCGTCCTCCCAACATTTGGCACACCTATTATTTCACAAAACTTTCCCAAAGGCATGGTGATAAGATCATTGTAAATTTTAAACTCAATAGCACCTGAATCAGGATTATATCTAAAATTGTTAATGAAACTGGAGGTGAGTTTTTGATACTGAGTAACACGGCACGTGACGAGCCGTGTCAGACCTGCATTAGCACAAAGATTATAAAACTCATCCTTGATTCCCGCAGTTTCAAGGAATTCATCACATGGAAACGTCATAGCACGTGCTGGACTTGTGTCTTCCAACAACTCCAGGGGCACATGATCTTCATTATAGCTCACCCTAGCAGTCGAGGGTGAAGCTGCGGCTCTAGTAACTCGATCGGAGTGTGCGGGCCTCCTCTTCTCAAGCCACCCTTTTGCCCTTCCTAACAAACTCATTTCTGAAATTTTTGGCAATTTACAAAAACAAGGATTAAAACAAGGTGAGTTAAGGCAAACTACTCAACTCACTTGCCCAAGGCATAAACTTGCATCAAAACTTGGAAAATAACTTTCTACACATGCATGCAAGCTCATCTATACAGCACCAAGAACTACTAAATACTCACAAATGAAGCCACCAATCAGAAATCTAATTGGAGGGGTGGAGGAGTCACATACCATGGAGTATTTGTTCAAAATCTCAGCTCAAATGGTGGGCTGTAGAGAGAGATCGAAGAATCGCCTCCAAGAATAGCAAGAACGCAAGAACAAGTGCAGAACTCGCGTTTTTGGAGAGAAAGAGAGAGGGAGGAAGAAGACATGCCTGGAGGGGGCCTCGTGGGCCCCAGGCGCCCTGTGGGCGCGGCCAGGGGCAGGCCGCGCCAGCTGGCCGCCTGGGCCACTGGTGGGTCCCCCTGACTGGCCCCAGGTCCCTCTGGGTCACTCCCGACGTGGAAATTTTTATTTTAATTTTTCTAGAATTTTTCTGAAAACTTCACTGTTGAAAATTATTCGAAGTTCAAAAAGCTGTGAAACTCTCTGAAAACTTGAAGTAGTGAGTAGTATTGTGAAGCTTCAAAACATAAATACTTGGTACAACAAGTAGAACAAGAACTAAAATAAATGAAAACATAACAAGCTCAACTTTTTATCTATATAAAACATGTTTACTAGTAAGGTTGATCAAGTCTTACCAACAAACAGGCGATATATAGAGCAAAAAGTCTCACCTCTTACGAAGTAATCACTGAACCTTTACTTTGATGGACATTGTCCCCACCATGATAGTTTTGTATTTGTGAGGCACATGTAGTGGACAGTCCCATTCTCCAATCTTCATGGTCTCGATATTCTCTATAGAGTTGAGGCCATGCCTCCTGTCGGTCTTCTTTGGAAAATACACCGTGTGTTCTTTATCATTCACATTGAAGGTAACCTTCCCTTTATTGCAATCAATAATAGCACCTGCGGTGTTAAGAAAAGGTCTACCAAGAATAATGGACATGCTCCCATCCTTGGGCATGTCAAGCACAACAAAATCAGTAAGAATCAAACAATTATTAACTTCTACAGGAACATCCTCACAAATACCTATCGGAACGGCGGTTGACTTGTCAGCCATCTGAAGGGAGATATCTGTAGGAATTAGTTTCTCTAAATAGAGCCTCTCGTAAAGAGAGAGAGGCATAACACTCACTCCTGCTCCAAGATCACATAAAGCAATTTTGACATAATTATTCTTTATGGAGCAAGGAATGGTGGGTATACCTGGATCACCGAGCTTCTGAGGAATCTTGCCACTGAAAGAGTAGTTAGCAAGCATAGTACATATTGCTTCATTAGGAACTTTTCTTTTATTAGTGACAATATCTTTCATATATTTTGAATAAGGAGGTAACTTAATAGCATCAGTCAAAGGGATTTGAAGGAAAAGAGGCTTAATCCACTCACAAAACTTATTGTAATGCTCTTCTTCTTTAAATTTGATGGACTTACCTAGAAAGGGCATGGGTTTCTGTACCCATGGTTCTCTTTCCTTCCCATGTTTTCTTGCGATGAAGTCTTCTTTAGTGTACCTCTTACGTTTGTTAGGTGCTTCTTCTTCTCGAGCTTCAGGCAGATCATTCTTCTCATTATCTTTACCTTCAGGTTCAGCACCGTCTTCAGTCTCAGCATCGGAGATAGATACACTGTTGGGATCAACAGCTGGCTCTTCATCTGCAGTAGGATCATTAGAATTGTCAGCCTCCTTATGTTTCTTCTTCTTCTTTGGAGAGCCAACAATTTCTTCTTCCTGCATTTGAGAATCTTGCTCGATTCTCCTCGGATGCCCCTCTGGATAGAGAGGATCTTGAGTGCTAGTTCCTCCTCGGGTCTTAATCCCGAAATCCTGCAAATCATCTTGTTTGGCATTGTTAGCAAGCAAATCTTTTTGCACATTAGAAATTTGGTCAAGCTGAGTTTGAACCATATGAAAATGTTTCACAAGACATTGAACATCATTAACCGTTCTACCTAGAACATCAAGCAAACTTTTGATAGCAAGGGAATTATCATGCAACTGACTTTGTATCCTCTCATTAAAATGATTTTGTTTCATAATAAAATTATCAAACTCATCTAAACATTGATCAGGAGGCTTACCATGAGGGATGTCACTTGCGTTGAAATCTAAAAGAGAGTGTACCTCTACCATAGGAGGGTGAGTGGTAGGCTCACACAGCTTCTCAATAGGGGGTAGATTCTTCACGTCTTCAGCTTTAATACCTTTCTCTTTAATAGACTTCTTTGCTTCTCGCATATCTTCGGGGCTTAGAACAAACATGCCCCTCTTCTTTGGTGGTGGAGGTGGTTCAGGTACGGACCAATCTTCATGGTTTTTGGCAATCCTGCCCATCAAATCTTCTGCATCTTTCGGCGTCATTTTCCTGAAAACACAACCAGCACAACTGTCCAAATAGGACCTGGATTCATCAGTTAGACCAGCATAAAATATATCGATTAATTCGTTCTTAGGGACTTCATGTCCTGGTCTAGCCCGAATCAGACCGCAGTACCTCCCCCAAGCTTTAGGGAGGGACTCATCCTGCAACTGTTTAAAGTTATAAATTCTTTGTAAAGCAGCATGTTGCATGTGAGCAGGAAAGTACTTATCAACAAAAGAGTGAGCTAAGTCTTGAGGACTCTTAATGGAACCGCATGGGAGTGAATCATACCATGCTTTAGCACCTTCCTTCAAGGAGAAAGGAAGAAGCTTGGTCACATAAAAGTATCGTATCTTCTCATCTATGGTAAATAGGCCACCCAACTCACCGAGTTTAGTCAGGTGTGCAATAGCATCATCATTTTCTCTGCCATAAAAGGGGTCAGCTTCAACCATAGGTATAAGTGAAAGATCAACAGAGAAATCATAATCAGGATCATCAATGCATATAGGAGATGTAACAAATTCAGTATCAGGAACGGTTTTGTTCTTCAAAGAGTGTTTTTCAAACAGCTTCTTAATAACTTCAGGGTCAGAGCCAGAAAACTCTGTCAGTTCCCTGCATAAATCTTCATCAAGCATATAGTAATCATCATCAAGGAGTCTCTCCTTGAGTTTACTCAAATCAGGATAATCATAAGTTTCACCAATAGGGTAGCGAGTAACAGGAATTTCAATTCCAGACTTTTTAGCAGCAGCAGCGATCTGTTTCTCAAGAGCATAACCAAGTGAACTAATATCATCAACAGTAGTAGAAGCATCATCAAGAGTATCAGACATAGTAACAGATTCAGTAGGAGCATCATATGGTGGCGGTGAGGCAAACTTACTCATAACAGAAGGTGAATCAAGTGTAGCACTAGTGCTCAGAACAGTACCTCTTCTTGTAGTGGGTAGTAAGATCGGAACCTTGGGGTCTCCTTTCTTACCCATAGCGGATGAAGTGCAACAGGTAGGATACTTCAAGTAGACTTGTAAATATTGCTATGCTCCCCGGCAACGGCGCCAGAAAACGGTACTTGATAACCCTCAACCGTAAGGGATCGAGATAGTCTTCGCGGGTAAGAATAACCCAATTTATTGATTCGACACACGGGGAGCCAAAGAGTATTTATAAGCTTTGACAGTTGAGTTGTCAATTCAATCGCACCTGAAATATACTTACTTGCAACAAAAGATAAGTGGTAACAGTGATATGATAGTGATGATAGTGATAGTAAAAGTAAACAGCAAAAGTAAATAACAAAAGTAAATAGCAAAAGTAGTAACTAGTAACCAGCAGGATTTAAAACATTGTAGGCTAGGGAGATGGATGGTTGGGCGCTGCATGGATGAGATATATCATGATTCCAACTTGGGGCAAGGCACACGGAAAAGTAATGATCATCTAGGCAAATATCAAACATTAGGCATGTATCCCGTAGGTAGTTGTACGTGCTTGCAATAAGAACTTGCACAACATCTTTTGTCCTACCATCCCGCTACGTACGGGGCCAAAAGGAACTTATGGAGATTAAGGTGCTCCTGTCAAAGAGCACCGGAACAAAGAAATAGACTCAATGGATACATGTAATCCTCAAACTATGGACCATCCCCTTTGGTGTCCCAAGCTGTCACTTTTGGGATCGCCGGTTCTGAACCGTAATAGGTGCAAACAACTCATAGATAGGATCAAGAACACAAATATATTCATGCAAACACATATGGTTCAGATCTGAAATCATGGCACTCGGGCCCTAAGTGACAAGCATTAAGAATAACAAGTTGAAGCAAAGATGATAAACACCATAGTAGATGATAGGCAACATGCCCCCAACGATCTGACAAACTATTACATGATCTAACTCATCCAATCCCTACCATCCCCTTCGCCTACAGCAGGGGATTACTTACACATGGAAGGAGAAGTCATGGAGGGATGATGGAGTGGTGATGGTGATGACGATGGCGACGATCTCCCCTCTCCGGAGGCCAAATCAGCCTCCAGATTAGCCCTCCCGAAGAAGAACAGAGGGTGGTGGCGGCTCCGCGACGAAAACTGCGAAAAGAACTTCTAATCTGGGATTTCTCCGTCACGAGCTAAAATACGAGTCAAAGTAGGGCACCAGGGGAGGTGGGGCCCACCCAGGCGACCCCCCGGCACGGCCAGGGGGTGGGCCGCGCCACCAGGGCGCCTGGGGCCCCCCTGGCTCCCCTCTGGCCCCTCTTCTGGCTCCGGGTTACTTCGGGTGCGTGGATTTTCTGTGATTTTTCGTGGATTTTTCTGAGATACCTAAAAATCCGTTTTCTTGCACACAATAAAACCATACAGGCAGCTCTGCTGAAAAAAGCGTCAGTCCGGGTTAGTTTAGTTCAAATCATGCAAGAATGAAGTCAAAACAATATCAAAAGTGTTTGGAAAAGTATATACGTTTGAGACATATCAGTGAGGCATAAAACCCTACTCCTGCTTTGGTGGATTGATGGGATGGACCATAGTGGAGACGCAGCGCTCTTGCCCGGCAAGGTAGCCAGGGAGCGAGAGCAACTATGCGCATATGAGTGTACAATGGTCCAAACCCTTTCTACGGTCGTCATGGTTCTCCTTTTATAGATCAAGGGGTTACCACAATGGCAAATCAGTCATTGTGTATTGATTAGATAGCAAGCAGTAATATCATACCTAACTCTACAGACAGGACAAGGTGAATTAAATGCGCCGCTTAGTGCCACTTCGGGGCATAGCCGGGCAGATCCTACCACCTCATCGCCTGCATGCATGAAACGTTATTGGACGGGTGCCATTTGTAGGTTATTTCCTCGGGAAGTGGCTGTCACGTACTGAATTATGTCCACTTAGCCACTTGAGGGCTTGACACCGCACCGATGGGTGACTTGGGTTGTTGTGAGGTGGTGCGGTGGAGCCTCGTTAGGGTAAGTCCACTCTCCGCGTCCCCGACGGGCCTGCCGGGACAACCTTGGGACTTTTCTGCGGGGTACCTCGCCCTCACTGGGCTCGCATGCCCGGCAAGGGAGGTTTTTCCTTGGTAAGTCCTTGTTCCTTTATCTTTGACTTAGTCTTCTTGATTCGCCCCTTGATTTCTCAAAGAGATACTTCTTCTGCTTGATGTGGTCGAGGTTGTTGTGATCTTGCCAGGTTGGTGGCTCGCTGTCCGTGCACAAGTCAGGGGAAAAACATACACCCCTGTTTGTGTACCCCGACAGAAGCCCTCGGGCCTGATCCATACATGTCGCTGGGCATGTTGGGTTAGGCCCCAACAGTGCACGGACACGCAGCGAGAGAACGTTGTACGTGCAGCGCCTCATCATGATAACCGGTCAATCTAACATCCACTTTGCATAATTACCGCGGGTTGTGGGGTCGTGGGTTAGCACAGTTAATGTAAAACGGTAACTTCTAAAGAGTCGAACCTTCCTCCATGTCCTTTCCTTGCATCAGCTTTAGCACGCCTGATTACCCTTGTTAATCGATCTTTTGCTTGGTGCCTTCGCCAGGAAGGAGGAGAAGAGTGAGACTCTCATCCATCGGTCCAAGCGGCTCAAGCGCGGAGAGCCACTGTAGGCTATGGGAGGCGCGGGCCCGGCGAAGAGCAGCGCGGAGGATCCGACGCCAAGCCCCCGGCCCGAAAGCGCAGAGCTGGCTCCTCCCGCTGGAAGCGATGGAGGAGAAACCTCCACCCATGTGGCCAAAGAGGGTGAAGAGGCCACCCAGGGCGAGACCTCCAAAGGGGGGCCTTCTCCGTCCGTCGGCCGAGCCGCAGGGTTCCTGTCAAGGGTTTCCACAGAAGGGTCCTCCCAGGGCGGCTCCATGGATACCGAGGGAAGGGATGGCGATCTCAGCCCGGCGGTTGATGTTGCCGGGGAAACCGAATCCCCTCCTCGGCAGGCGTCTTCGGGTAATCCACTTACTTCTTTAATGTTTTACTTTTCTCCACCATCCCGTCTTGTGCTCTTGCCTTGCTGATGAATTTGCATTTTCATCCTTGCCTGCCACCTATGGGACCAACGGACCTATGGGTGGACATCCTATGTCTATTTACGAATCCCCTTGAAATGTATGAATGCGATGCACCAGTATCGAAAAGAACTATTGTCGTAAATGCCTTAACCAAAAACTTACCGACAACAGCATATGGTTGCTCTTCTACCTCCTCCACGGTTACGTGGTTCACTTGTCCTTTGTTGAACGGGTTGGGCTCCTTCCCGACGCTTCCATTGCCGTTCCCATTCTTAGCTTCAGGGCAGTCCGTGGCATAATATCCATTCTTCCCGCACTTGAAACAAGTGATATGGCTGAAATCCTTCTTGGTGGGTGTGGACGGGGTAGGGCGGCTCTGGTTACTACTTGCTCCATTCCCATTACCATTCTTAGGGCCATTGTGGTTGTGGGGAATTCCATGGTTGTGGGTGTGTCCTCCCGAATTTGGAGTGAATTGGGGCTTCTGCTGGGCTCCAGAATTATTCCTTCCTTGTCCATACTTCCTCTTGCGACTTTCAATCTGCTGGTGCTTCCCTTCAATCATAAGTGCTTTATCTACCAACTCCTAGTAGTTGTTGAAAGTTTCCACCATCAAATGTACGCTCATCTCATCATTCAGCCCTTCCATAAATCTCTCCTGCTTAGCGGCATCTGTGGCCACATCATCTGGGGCATAACGAGACAGGGTACTAAACTCATCCACGTATTGTGCCACAGTACGGTTTCCTTGGCGCAAGTTGCGAAACTCCCGCTTCTTCATGCTCTTAGCTCCAGTTGAGACATGGGCAGTACGGAAAGCTTGCTGAAACTGCTCCCAAGTGACATTGGCTATAGGGAAAGTGGTTGGGTAATTCTCCCACCATGCTGCGGCTGGTCCAGACAACTGGTGTGCGGCAAATCGCACCTTCTCAGCATCCGAGCAATTGGCGGTGGTCAAATCCCTTCCAATCTTGCGTAGCCAGTCATCGGCCACTATTGGTTCGATGCTGCTAGCAAACACGGGTGGTTGCAACCTTAAGAAACGTGTCAGGTTGTCCACGGGTGGTGGTGGTGGAGGGTTGTTGTTGTTGTTCTGAGTGTTCTGGACAAGAAGTTGCATCAAGGTGTTTTGCTGCTGGATCAACTGGGTGAGCTCAGGGGGAAACTCAAATCCGGGCTCACGTCTTGGAGGCATCTGATGGGTGTAGAGGAAAGAGATTAGAATAGAATTGAGGTCTAAGGGGAAATCACTACCCATATGCACATGAGACAACACAATCATATCACACCAATCAATTTCAAGCAAGATCTTACAAATCTAACTAACGTTACAAAAAGTGCTCTAAATCTAATATATGGAGGTAAACTAGTAGTCACAGGGTGGTCATCTAAAAATATTGGTCGGCGGACGATTCCATGATGTCTGCTCCAGCTTCATCTTCATAGTCTTCGTCTTTACTATCATCGGGCTCTGAATCCGTGTCGTCGATGATAATGTAATCTTCGGGTGGAATCTCCTTGGGTTCTTCTTCCTCATCTTCTTCTCCCATGAGTATCCCTAACTTTCGTGTCAAGTCATCATTCATCTCCACTAGTATCAATATCTCCTCCTCGTACCCGTCACGAGTAGACTTAAGTTCTTCTTCTAGCTCCAAATTCATGTTTAGTGCCTTCTTCAATTATATCATCCCAGTGCACATCTGGTGCTCCTGTCGTCGAATGTGTTGGTTCAACTCCTGGATGAATGCTGCAATGGACCTATCCTTCCGGTTGCTGATCATATCTCAATTCTCGTCTCGGCGTCCACAAATCTGGTAGATGGTGTCCTTCAGCTCCTGCTTGTAGACTTCTCCGATCCTTCCCATTGCGATGTGGGCGGCCATGCTCTTTCCTAGGCTCCAGGTTGGCGCATCAAAAGAAAACTCTATGGGCTCAGAGGATGGTGTGAAGGTTCTTCCGGGAATTTGAACTTGAATGCTCCATCGCTCCTCCTCCGGTAAAGTGGCGGTGTAGGTCCCGTTAAAGCTTGGTATTCCTATGTTCAGGTACCTAGTGACTTCCTTCAAGTGTCGTCCAAATGGTGTGTCTTCCTCTGGTTGAGTGAACTTGTTCCTTGGGTCCACCATCCTAAAGAAGTAGAAAATGGAGAGAAGTCATAAATGAGTAGAGAAGAGTGATCTAGGGTCTGTCTTAGTGGTCGTGTCCTACATTCAGCGTGTGCTCTGATACCATCTTTGTAGCGACCACGATCCGAATGGACCGAAATCTCTGTGTTCTGTGTCATCCCTGGATCGGTAATGCTGACACACACAGTACTTGAAGGATTTATAACAGAGTGGCAATCACACACTTTATTACATCGAATGTCTCCAATGAGAACTTATTACAAAATCTATGGCTTAAGGCCATCTAACAAAATAACAGCGGAAGGCTTGGAAGATAAGTGAGTCCATCAACTCCAACGGCATAGCTGAGTGCATGACAAACGACCTAGCACGTCTTATTCCTCGTCTGAAAAGTCTGCAACGTAATAGGTTGCAGCCCGAAAATGGGTCAGCACATGGAATATGTTGGCAAGATAACACAAAGGATGCAAGTAACGGAATAAAGGCTATACTATATGCATATTTGGCTGGTGGAGGCTCTAAGGTTAAAGTTTTTGCGTAAAGCCAATTTTTCCCTACAACAAAGGAATAAATTTTATTTTAACTATCATGTTGGTTGAAAATCATTGAGAAGGTACCTCCAACTCAATCCCAAATTAAAAGTTCATCATTAACCCAACAAATTAAATTATACAGTGATGAGATCAACCAATAATTCAAGTACCAGATACTCAAGATGTCCATAACCGGGGACACGGCTAATCATGATCAGTTTGTACACTCTGCAGAGGTTTGTGCACTTTTCCCCACAAGACTTGATCGCCTCCGTTTGGTTTCTCGCACTACATGGTGTTTGAGAAATGGATGACCGAGACACAGTCTTTCCGAAGAGGTCCCCTTAACCGGATAGATAGGCCGGTACACCTACAATCCCTCTACATCTACTAGCACATCACGGAAAGGTTTCCCACAACTTACTCAACTATGCCAGAGCTCATATTGGCATGTGGCTGCACACGGAAGTTTCTAGCATGAATAGTTTTATGATCCCTTTGAGCCTGGGTGGCATTCCATAGGAAAAATCACACGGAACCCCGGGATTTCCTAGAACAACACTGGATTCTCCAGGTGCCCTGCAACCAATCCACCCAGATGTGTATTCAAGTAGCCACCTTAAGTTGAAACCTTAATTAACAACTCATATCTGTCATGGATTTCACTCAAACCCAAACCACGTCTACGAGCATAGCATAGCAACCTAAGCAAACGTAGAAGTAACTTCCAAGGGTTTGAAAATAATGCAGGTAATAGGTTCTACCTCAATCTACTTCCCAGTCCCACAATTTAAGAGATCCTACTCATGAAATGTGTGAGGGTTTGATCTAATGCATAAAAACTGGGTAATAAGAGGTATGATCAAAGTGTTACTTGCCTTGCTGACGATTCGCAAAACCTAGAGACTCGTAGTAGCACGCTTCACAGTCCGGGTATTCTATCGCAAGCAAACAATAGCATACATAAGCAATCAAGCAAAGATGCATAAACAAAACTCCAAAAGATCATATCTAACCAGAAAGTTCAACTTAAGAACTCCGGTTTGCAAAAAGAATCAACTCGAAAGAAGCAACGAAACTCAAACTGCAGAAGAAACGAGCTCCGGTTTGCTAATTGGCCTAAAGTCAAATTTTATAATATCCAAAACCTTGTTCGAGTTGGTTAAACATAAAGATGGCATCGAGACGAAGATCTGGGACTTTGAATCACCTGATTCCGACTCTCGAGCGAAAAGAAAAACGAAAAACAAGATCAGGGCAGAAATCGCGATCGGAATAACCGCGGATAAATACCCCGAAAAAGAAAACTGACGAACAGGCTAACGAACGAACGTTCGCTGTCTGCGGCTAACGGACGAAAACCGTTCGTTAAAACGAACGTACGGACGAGCGTCTGCTAAATAACTAAACCGACGAAAACTGAACTGATCTAATCTAAAAAACGAATCTACGGTCTACGAAAAGAAAACCGATCGGTTCTTAAAAAAACCGATAACTACCTCAATGGCAAACTCCGGCGAGATCCCCGGCGGACCGACGGTCCGGCGGCGGCGCGGCTGCACGGCGGGGCGGTGGCGGGCGGCGGCGCTAGGGCAGGGAGGCGGCGGTTTGGGGCTGACGGGCCGGGGGCGGCGGCTTATAAAGCCCAGAGTCCCGGGCCTCTACGGCTCCAAGTCGGTTTGCACCTTTTTTTTAATAGAGTCCTGCGCAGAAAAACTAACGAAAGAAATACTAAACGGACTCCAAAAATCCCGAAATAAATTTTCACCGTCCTCTAATAATATTTAGGACAAAGTGAACATTTTTCCCGGACCTAAATGCAATTTTGAAAAACGCATATTTTTCCTATGCAAATAAAATCGTAAATAAATCCAGAAAAATAGCAAAAGTGATTTTAACATTTTTCCTCCAATATTTCTATTATTTTGGAGAAGTCATATTATCTCCACTCATATTTTGTATTTAGAAATATTTTTAGGAGAGAAAAATAATTAGAATCACACTGTCCTCGTACCGGTATTCGAGCGAACTCAAATACGAAAACGGTAAAATTCCCAACTCTCTCCGTAGGTCCTTGAGTTGCTTAGAATTTCGAGGAACGCCACAAACAAAAATGCAAAGAGCATGCAATGCAATATGATCTATGTATAACATTCCAAATTAAAATTTTGGGATGTTACATGCACAACCTGGACTCGGAGCCCCCGTCTCATCAGTGACGACAAGCATGCAACTTGATGAGGAGCTTCAGCGCATGCCGGCGTCGCTTCATCAAGGGGTCGACGAGGCAGATGATTCTGTTGCGGTCGCGATGGATTTGTCTTTTGTGGAATCCACAGCGTCATGCATTAAGGAGATGTAGGGCCGGCACATTCAGAAGTGGCAGGCGCTTAGGGAGCAACGCAAGTGTACCAACAAGGTAGACCAGCAGCTAAGGGACAATGGCAACGAGCTGCGTGATTGGCACGGCAAGCAGTTCCACACCCTGATGAGGCAACAAGAGGAAATCTCGATGGCGAGGGAGGATGTCATTGCTCGGGAGATCCGCATGGCGGAGCGCGAAGCGCTTCTGGACGCCAAGGAGCAGGACCTTTCTTCGCGGGAAGAGAAGCTCGAGGCCACCCTTCGCGCCAAAAACGATGATCTGGAAGCCCTTGTGCAGCGGCGTACCAAGGAGCTAGAAGACAAGCACCAAGCCGCCCTGGATGCCCTCACTGTCGATTCTGCTACTCAACTGAAGAAGCTGGCTGATGATCTTGTCGTTGCATCCACTATCACGGATGACCTTGATCAGCAAGTGGCCAGATTGACTGAGGCGCTTGCCGGGAATGCCAAGGAGGTCGCAACCCTCAAGGAGGAGGCGAGGGAAGTAGGGATCCTTCTAAAGGACATACAGTCGCAGATCTCCTCCAAGAGCCAAGGTCTTGAGACCGCGAATGCCACCATTGAAGATCTGCGGGCTAGGATCGGCACCTTGGCCAGATCGGTTGAATCCTGCGGGGTTCGCGAGGAGCATGTGACAAAAGATCTTGACACCGCACGACGTCGTCGGAAGGATGCAGAGGATAGGCTAGCGAACCATTCAGGGCAGGTTGAGCGCTGGATCAAGAGCTTGATTGATATCGCCAAGCGCCTCACTGCCCAAACTACGGCGATGGGCATGGAAGGGCCGGTCTTCTCGACCAGCAAGCAAGAGACCCCCAGTGTCAAAATAGGGGTCTTTTTTAACAAGGTGATTGAAAAGCTAAAGGTGCACGAGGAAGGAAGGGCTGGCTATTGAGAGTGCCCTTTAGGAAGAAAGGCAATAAAAACCAGGTAATGGCAAAATTTGGACGTAATTTACACAGAAATTGTGTTTTGTTATCTTTACCTAATAAAAAAGAAAATTGGGTTTCTTCTCGTCCATCATGGCATTTTTCAAAAAAGTCCCTCTATTTGAGAGAATTCAACCCGCAGTCCAGTCTTAAGTCAAATCGAATCTTCTTTTCGTATTTTACACAAAAGTCCATGTGTTTTCTTGAAATCAACCCGCAGTCCGGGTTTAAGTCGCTCCCGAACCGTTATTTTACATTTTTCGAAAATCCCCATGATGTTTTAGGTAATACATCCGCGGCTCATATTTAAGTCAAATAAAAGCTTTTTTAAATCATCCATATCTTTTAAATCGTAACTTTGATTTGAACATGTTATATATGAAATTTGATTAGAAAAATATGTAGAATATGAATATGAGATTATTTTTACCTGTTAAGTACTTTTAAATATTATTTTGGACTATATTTAAGTCAAGCAAATGATTTTCTAAATTATAAGTATCTTTTAAACCGTAACTTCGATTTTAACATATTATATATGAATATTATTATAAAAATGTGTGGAACCTAAATGTGATGTTAATTTTACCTGTTAAATATTTTTTAAATATTATTTTGGAAGCAAACTTATAATTTATAGCGCAAGATCCATTTCTTCTTTCGTACCGGCGGCGATCCAGATTGCAAATAAACACCCCACTATAACCATATAGGAAATAGAAAACATTAACAACTACACATGCATACCTCTGAAAAATGTCGCAGGGTAAAACAACAGATTTCTCATCACGAGAGTGAGAGAAAGCGAGACAGAAAGAGAGAGAGAGAGGGAGAGGGAGACACCTTAGGATTAACCATATTCAAACACGTTTTGTTTTGTTTTGTGTGAACATCGAGGCCATCGCCGGCGAGTGTGAGAAGTAGGATAAGCGGCAACACAAATATGATGCCTCCCAAAAATAAAGGAAATGGACCTATTATTGTCTTGAGTGATGGTTGTTGGGTTAAGAGCGTGTGTTATGTTTTCTCTCCCGTTGCAATGCACAGGCTCTTTTGCTAGTAATATGCAAATATAAAGGTATTGTCGTTAAGGAGAGAAAACGAAATAAAATTGAAATGAAAATGAAAATAAATAATGAATTTTCTAGGGAAGAGTAAAACCTTTTAAGAAGAAAGATAATAAAAATCAAAAACAAAATAATAAAATTTTCTAGGAAGACTGAAACCCTTTAAGAAGAAAGAAAATAAAAAAAAACTAAAATAATGAAGTTTTCTAGGGAAGAATTAAACCCTTTAAGAAGAAAGAAAATAAAAAATAAAACAAATACAAAATAATGAAGTTTTCTATGGAAGAATGAAAACCTTTAAGAAATCAAAATACAAAAACTAAAACTAAAACAAACAATGAAGTTTTGTATGCAATAATCGAACCCTTTAAGAAGAAAGAAAATATAAAAACAAAAACCAAAACAAACTAATGAAGTTTTGGGAAAATGAAACCCTTTAAGAAGAAATAAAGTAAAAGAATAACTTGCACACAAGTATGCCCTGAAATTGCACTTTTCTAATATGCCAAAAATAAGCATATACGGTGCAATTTTTGCTTCTACTATAATTTACACACATGGTGTATCATACCTGCGTGTATACTTACTTACAAACACAAAAAAAAAATCTAAGAAGAAATGAAGTATAGTGGCATTGGTACCACCCTTTAAGAAGAAAGGAATTCAAAAAAAGTAATGATACAATTTGCACACAATTTACACATAAATTTCACTTTTTTAGTTATGTAAGAATTAACATATTATAGTAAATTTTACATCAAAACGAAAATTGTAAGCAAGGAACTAATAAGTGGCATAGGTATTGTCCTTAAAAACATGAAATGGATTAAAAACTAAACATAATAAAAAAAATAAAATTTTCTAAGAGAGAATAAATTAGCAACATTGGAATCACTCTTAAGAGGAAAGAAAATAAAGAAAAAAAACTTGCACACAACTTGCATTGAAATTGCATTTTTTATAATATGCAGCGAATACACATATAATAATGCAACTTTAGCAGTCTAGTACAATTTACACACATATTGTATTGTACTTTCATGCATACATACACATAATAATAGAAAAATGTATTTAATTAGCAAAAAATTGCACAAACCAATTAGCATTGGTATTACCCTTAAAGAATAAAGAAAATGAAAAACAAAATCCACACAATTAGCACAAAAATTGCACTTTTTATAATATGTAGAATAAATATATAAGAGTGAAATTTTTGTGCTATAATATAATTTGTACATGTAGTACTTGCATGTACACATTTTCACGCACTCAACATACAAAAATACACATAAAGAAGAAGAAAACTAAAAAAAACATATACGTGCAGAAAACAAAAGTAAACACATGAAAAAAAGCATACACACACCAAAATCCAGCCCAAGAAGGAAATCGACTGACCCAAAATATGTGTTAATCGAATCCAACAGCCCAACACTGCCAGCAAAATTTGACAGGTACACAAATCTTGAAGCACAATTCAAGGGTGAGAAATCAATTGACGACAAAACTAAAATTCAGCTGACTGAAATCTAGCTAAAATGTAGTTGGTTTGCCTGATTCTCCTTGAATCAGGAGGTCTTAAGTTTGAATCAACACCGATGTAGTGTGACATTTAGGGACAGTTTAATCAAGGAAAAAGTCTAAAATAAACCTTAAATTTCTAGACAAAAGTTAAATCGAACCCTGAACTTCGAATCCCTGAAATTAGCACACCAAATTCTCTGATCCGGACCAAATTTAAACCTTAAGCGCGCTCCCAAACAAGGATTGTTGATTAAACCCGGGATAGTTGGTTGAGTTGGACCCTACTGGGCCGGCCCACCAGGCACGTGACACGCAACTTAATAAAAATACGAAAGAAAAGGACCGCTGGGAATCGTACTTGGGACCTGGCATTGCTTAACTGGTCCTTCTAACTACTCTAACATATGACTCCTGGTGATAAGCTAAAAGCACGGAATTATTTAACCACATAACACACCACAAAAAAAAATTAACCACACAACGCAATATATAGATTTGAAAATTTTCAGTTTTTTTAAAACATTTTCTTTTTTAAAAATTATCAACAATTTTGAACTCCGAACATTTTATGGATATTTTGGAATTACGAACCTTTTTGGAAAACACAACCAAAATTTGAAAACGTGAACCATGTTTTATATCTCCAAAGATTTTTTTTATGTGCAAACACTTTTTGGAAAAACCAAACAATTTTGAAATCTGAACAAAATTTTAAAGTGCAATCTTTTCTGTAAATATGTTCCCACTTTTAAAAAAGTTGGAAAGTGTTCGCACTTTTAAATTTTGTTCAAGTTTCAATAATTGTAGTGTTTTCAAAAAAATGTTCATATTTTTCAAAGGGTGTTGCAATTTAAAAAATGTTTGGGTATTTAAAAAATGTTTCATGTTTTCGAAATTTCTTTGCGTTTGTAAAAACATGGCCGTAATTATAAAAAAAATTCAGTTTCTTTTCGAATAAATGTTTGGACTTTTATTTTACTTTTTGCTTTTAAGAATACGTGTATGTAATGTTTCAAAATAAACTTCAAATCTCAACGTTGCGGTATGTTCTTAGATAGTTTTGCGCTAATCTGTAATCACCAAAAGTCACCAGTTAGACTGGCTGGCGGCATGAGATCAAAACCAGCAGGTCTCAAGTTCGATATCACGTGAGTATATGTTTTATGGGTATTTCTAGGTGCGCGTTACAATGAAGAAAAACGTGCTTCACATCTGGTGGACCGGCCCAGTCGCGTGAGTATATCTTTTATGGGTATTTTTAGGTGCGCGTTACAATGAAGAAAAACGTGCTTCGCGTCTGGTGGGCCGGCCCACTCGCTTCCGGCAATGGCCTTTCCTGCTCAAGGTTTAAAATAGACCGGGATCAAATAATTTGATGTGCTGATTTTCGGGATTCGAAGTTCAGGGTTTGGTTTAGTTTTGGTCTACAACTTCAAGGTTTATTTTTTATTTTTTCTTTTAATCAACTTAAAACACACAACGTCGTGCGTTTCTGCCTCGAGCTCATCACTGTAGATTTCATTTTCAAAGGCATTCAACCAAATTTGTATGTCTGCCAGAGGAACTTCAGTTGATTCAGTACAGAACTCGGCGAAATAAAATGCAAAGCACTTGGTCTTGGTGATCAGATCTAATCCTTTCCCTAACGACACTAGCAATGTCTTTGTTGTACAATTTCTCTGCTGTATAGCTCTTTCTCCAGTTTTTATTTGGATTAGCTTCTTGTTAATTATAGTCCAATTTTCCCTGGTTTATATTACTTTATGGGATCTGTCTATATCACATCTAGATGTGAGATATTATCTCACATCTAACTTCCTCACGAGCAATGCTACACGTACAAACGTTTACAGGCTTTTACAGAGTGGGTTAACCTTAATTGGTCAATAGATGAGCGGGGCGGCCCACCCCCTTAAAATTAGGTGGAGGAGGTTTGTGATTGGTTGTTAGATAAAAAGAGCGTGTAAAAGCTTGTAAATCTTTGTATGTCTAGCATTTTTGCTCCCTCACCCTTAGAGACAAAAAGGAAAATCCATGAAAGATTTAAAAAAAATCAAGGATGAGGGAGTCACTTTATATTATAGCGCAACGATACCATTCCTCTTACATTTTCAACCACGATTACACGCAACCACTAGTTACTCATACGAGCTTAGCTTAGCTTATTATAACGGCATATGGAGGACGGCTGAGAGATTGTCACTAGCCCCATCACTCCAACTTCCCTATTGTAACCTGACAAACTGACTACCATTGGTTTCAGTTCAGACGAGCTTGTAGCCGGTGACCCAGACGGTCGCCGGCGGCGCGGCGTGGGCGTACTCGAACGTGACGCTCCCGCCGGCGGGCACCGACGGGGCCGTGCCTGGGAGCACGTGGCCATACCGCGTCTTGTCGAGCCCCGTCACCGGGCCGTGGAGTTCCGCGATGCCGAGGAACAGCTCGTGCACCGTCTTGTTCAGCGACCTGTTGGTCACCGTCACCGCGTACCGGCGGTACGTCCGGCCCTTCTCCGTCCATGACGCCGTCGCGTTCTGCTCGATCACGATCGGCGATGTGTGCTCACCTTGATCGGGGGCTGCAACGAGCACAAGGTGAAGAATCAAGAGTTAGTCATCTCTCGGATTGGGTTGTAAAAATGACGAAAACAAAGTTACTGAACTGAATCTTGAAAGCCATGATATTGGGTAGATTATTACCAGCAGAAAGAGATGGCGCCACTGAGGTCTGGTTGTCAAGCCCTGCAAGAACAGAATCACAAATCAAATGATGCTTCATTTCATCCCTGAGATGATAACTTCTGAAAAATTGGGTGCAAACGACGTACCATCTGGAATTGACCGGCCAAACCAGCCGCCACCTCCGTGGCCGGCGGCGAGCCGAGCGAGCACGCCCATGAACGGCGCGTTGTTGTAGGTGGGAGCCTCGGTCTGCTGGTAGTTGTTCCTGTCGTCGACGAAGTTGTCGTACTCGTCCGGCCCGCCAACGATGGCGCCCACGAGCAGGTTCGGGTTGCTGCCCTTGCGGAGATACCAGGTCGCGTACCCGGCTTTGCAGGCCACGAACGTCGGGTTGGACTTGAAGGATACGATGGACGCGCCGCGGTGGTGCGCCTCCAGCGGGTAAATGAAGCCGTACCCGACCATGTAGCTCGTCCCCCTCGGGTTGCTCCCCAGGACGTAGTCCACCTGGGACTTGGCGAACGCCATGATCCCGGCCGTCGACGCCGCCCCGGCCGGGCACCGCACGGCGGCCTGCCCAGCGGCGGCGAGGCTGTCGGAGTAGGCGGCCAGGAGGAACGACCCGCTGGTCACGTACTGGAGGTTATTCCACGGCTGGTGATACAAGAGGCCGCCGGCCGTCCGGTTGACGTTGCCGGAGCCCTGCTTGCCGAGGGACGCGCAGACGAAGAAGTCCGCTTTCTGCCGGTACCGCTGCAGGACGGAGGCGTGCGCGCCGGCTTTGCCGTGCAGCAGAATCTTGGCGGTGAGGACCTGCACGCCGGCGTACTTGATGTCCCAGCTGAACATGCCGGTGGACCAGCCCGTGCCGCCCATCGCGTCGGCGTTGTTTGCAAGGTAGTCCAGGTAGCGCCGGTCGCCGGTCGCCTGGAACAGCCACGCCGCCGCCCACAGCAGCTCGTCCTGAAACCACACCACACCACACGGAACCAGATCAAGACGGGATGCCAAATGCACGTTGAACATGCATGGCGGAGTGTCCATCTGAGCTGATAGCTTACGCTGTATCCGCTGACGGATTCGTAAAAGTTCCTCGCCACAGGGATGCTGGCGTCGTACCTTCCTCGGTACTTGTCCGCGAAATTAAACAGCTGCGACATCCACCAATGGAGCCATGAAACATTAGGATCAACTATTGGATCATTTCATGTTGGATGGTTAGTTTAGAATGGAGGACAGACCTGCTTGGAGTGTTGCAGGAGCTGGTTCGCGTATCCCGGGTTGGAGCGGCGGAACACGAGCGACGACGCGGCCATTGCGGCGGCGGTCTCCCCGGCGAGTTCGGACCCCGGGCGCTGGGGGTCGAGGCGGTACGCCTGACGGCTCGTCGTCATGTCCTCCGGCCGCTGCCAGCAGTCGTGGTCGGTGACACCGTCTCCCACCTGCACAAGAATGAAGAATCCATTCGAAATTTGCCTACACTTGGTCAGCTACCGACTACGTGTATGACTATGACCACGTAAACCCGGCGTGCATGCACTCGAGTGCCCCTCAAAGTAAGCAGTACGATACGAACCTCTCCGTAGAGCACGTTGGGCTCCGGGTGCGCCTTGACGAAGTAGTCGGTGCCCCACTTGATGGCCTCGAGGGCGTTGCCGAGCTCGCCGGCCGCCTCCATCTGCCCGCCGTACTCGAGGACGCTCCACGCCATCATGGTCACCGTGAACGCCATCGGCAGCCCGAACTTGACGTTGTCGCCGGCGTCGTAGTAGCCGCCCGTGAGATCGACCTGAGTTGGAAAATGCACGTGGCCACAAGTTAATGTATACTGCTGGTACACAGATTAATTAGTTGCACCCAGATTTGAGATTTTCCACTAGGCAGTTGCATACCCCGTTGGCCTTCCCGTCCTGGATACCAGAGTTGCACCTCCAGCCGACCCTTTGGCTGGCGGGGAGCACGCCGGACCGCTGGGCCTCCAGGAAGAGGATGCTCTTGGTCAGCGCGTCGCGGTAGTTCTGGGTGGTGCCGCAGTACGCCACCTGCGCCATGGCGGCAAGCACCAAGACAACGACGAGACCCATGGCCATGGCTGGTTGGCTGAAGGCCAAGAGGCTAGCAAAAGAGGGAATGCCACACTGTGTATGTTGCTTTGGATGGGAGCTCCCGACCGCGAGAGCATGTATTTATAGCGTGTCCCGTCGGAAGGAAGAGGACGGCTCAAAGGTGGCGGGGGTCTGGTTCTTTAAATCTGTTGGCTATCTAAATGGTGTCTGCACAAATGAAAAGAAAAACACTAAATATTGAAAAGCAAATGAGACAGATCGTGCACATCTCAAAATCAAATCTATAGTTCTATACAAAACAATAAATGCACCCTAATTTCTTCGGTTTTCAAACAGAGTATCCGAGTTTCATGACATGAAACGAGTATTAATTATTAAAACTAATGAAGTAAATGATAGAATGTCATAACAAAGAGATATGTGGTACAAGATCACGGAAAATATATCAAGTTATAAGTCAGCTAAAGTTCTTTTGTTGTGGTGTTGCATAAATGGACCGACCCGGTTCGGTTCGGGCTGGGTCATGTATGTGTGCTTTATTACTTTATATATATATATATATATAGGCAAAATTGTGTCTACCATAGCTTGCTAGGGAAATAGCTATCAAAGCCACACAAAGCGTGCGCCGTGATACGTGCTGACCACGTGGGGAAGAAACTAAAGAGGGGTTTGTGGAGTGTTTTGAAGTCCATTTGTCAGTGGAAAGGCCGGGTCTCGCGGCAGCCTGCAGCGGTCCATACATTATGCGTCACGCGAAGGAGGGGGACCAATACCCATGTGCGCGACACATGCAACCCTTTGGAACCTCTAGCCAAAACAGAAAAGCATGGGAAATGGGTTCAAGCTGACGTGCCCATGTGAGAGGTCATGTGACAACTGCTTGATGTGGCACTTCTGAGGTCTCGAACTGTTTCTGAAAGTTTTGCTCTGAATATGTTCACATCCCTGAAGAGAAGTATGCGCATGTAGCATTATGTGGCACACCAGTCGCATGTAGTAGTGTCGCCTGTATATATATGTGTGTGTGTGTGTGTGTTTTTTCCTGCATTTTAAAGAGCATCTGTTGTAGTTTTGGACCTAAACACCGGGCTAAAGCCCAGGCTGCCATGGGTGCAGGTCCACCCTTGGTTCCGAGATGGACTGGCAAAGGAATAAAATTGGTAGGGTTGGTTCAGACCACCTAGTAGAACTAAAGATAACGGAAAACCTAGTGGAACTCTACCACCGGGAGGAGATCATGTGGAGACAGAGAGCTCGGATAGAATGGTTATCAGCGGGTGATAAAAACCTTGTTGAGTTGATAAGAGGAGAGGGAGGAACCTTTTTTAAAAGTCTTCCTTATGCGAACGGTCTGGTAATTGAAGACACATGAAAGTTCTGGTTACTAAGTTCTATGTAAATATTTTCCAGTCATAGGTGTATCTGAGTTGCGCCAGGGAGCCGACACAGTTCTAGTTAGGGTTACAAAAGCTATGAACTTGATTCTCACGGCACCTTACTCCCTAGAAGAGGTGAGAATGGCTCCTTTTCAAATGTTTCCTTTAAAACTCTTTGGGTCCGGGTGGTTATCCATCTTTTTAGCACAACTGGATGTGTGTGGAAACGATGCTACTATTGTTGTTTTCTCATAGTGCAAGGGATTAATAGTGCAGAGTCTATAAGTAGCACCATTTTCGTGCTCATCCCAAAGGTATCTAAACCCTCCACTTCGTTGCACTTTCTTCCAATAAGCCTTTGTAATGTCCTATACAAGATAGCCTCCAAGTCATTGCAAACTGGTTCACTTTGTGGAACTTTTCAATGTTTTAGGTCACAGAATTAACCTTGAAAAATCTTCAGTTTTTTCTGTAAGGGGTAACCAGAATCTCTTAGAGAAGAGGTAAAGCTCTCACTAAATGTCATAAATGAATCCCTAAGTGAAAAGTACTTAGACGTGCCTTCATGAGGCGGGAAGATCCAAGCATGGTATCTTTAAATACCTCGGGGACATAATTTGCAAAAACAAAGTCCAAGGGTGGCTAGAGAAACTTTTATTTGCAGGAGGCAAGGAGGTTTTGGTTAAATCTGTTGTCCAAGTTATACTAGTGTACTCTATGGCATGTTTCAAACTCCCAAGGGAGTTGGGTGAGCATATAAATTCCATCATTCGAAAGTTCTGGTGGGGAAGTAGGGGGAGCAAGAAAAGTGGTATGGGTATCTTGGGAGGTTATGACACGACCAAGATTCACGGGAGGTAAGGTTTCGTGATTTGAAACTTTTCGATCTTACTTTGTTGGCTAGGAAGGCATGGGGCGTGCTACATGATCCTAATTCGTTAAGTGCAAGAATTTTGAAAAGTGTTTAGTTCCCACATACCAAAATTCTTGTTGCAAATTTGGGAAGCCATCCATTATAGGTTTGGAGATCAATTCTGGAGGGTCAAGATGTTCTAGCATAGAACCTTATTAGGAGGATAGGAGATGGTGCAAGCACTAACATTTGGCGCCACAACTAGCTCCCGCCAGAGAGCTCTATGTGGCTGGTCACTACTCCACCTATTGATGGTCCACCAGTTGTGCGTGAACTCCCTGATGAGACGTTTGCGTGCTGGAGGGAGGAGATAATACAAACTATTTTTCTGCCGACAGATGCCAATGCTATATTGGCCATATCGCTTTGCACGCGATGTATCTTGGATTTTTGGTCTTGGAGCAAAGAACAAAAAGGTGTGGTTACTATTTCGTCACCCTGGAAATTAAATGTTGTTTTGAACTAAATCCAGTATGTGTAATTGGTTGGAGGAGTCAGCAAGATCATCCAATAATGACCGTATCTCTAAGGATTGGGTGCAGCTCTAGAAAAATTCAAGTTCCTTCAAAGCTGAAAGTATTTCGTTGGCGTCTGGCTCAACAATAATTACCTACGTATGACGTGTTACAACATCGAAATATGTCTGATACTCCAAACAGCAGCCCTAAGGTTTGTGGGATGGAGCATTCATGGAGTCACTCATTTTTGGAATGGTTGGTGTCTCGATGCATCTGGGCACTACCTGACGAGAGTTGGCCGAGCATTTGATTAGTCCTAATGAAGGTTCTTCACGCAATTGGTTGTTCTCTGTGTAGGCATCATTATTGCATGTGGATTTCATCCGAATGACAGTAATTTTGTGGGATATATGTCTTTGTTTTCATCTTTGTCGTCAGAGGACGAATCATCAAGAACTATGACACAAGAGGACAAACCAAACAAAAGCATGATGGCTTTCTCGGCAAATAAGGACCTGATGCCCATTCCATTTGATAGAAACTCAGACATGAGGGCTAGAATACTGCAGTTCACGTTTCCTACACAAGGAAGCCCAACAAACTCTCCCGGAAGAGAAGGTCACAAGAGTTCAAGAAGGAAAGACATCCCAATTGATGTTGGTTGCCAAAAAAGTCAGGATGCCCTTCTCCGCAATTCACCAATGGTTTGAGGGGTGATAATTGAAATAGCATATGTGCTACAACAAGGCCGCACACAAGATAGTGTGTAAAATATATTACCCAAGAAAGGAATCATGTATCGTAAATCCATGGCAAGAAACATGCCCCGAAAAAAGAAGTAGAGGAATAGAGAAGACCCTAAATCCATTGGCTATCAAGTAAGACACGATCAAAACCTTCATCAATTACATAATGGTAGGACGACGCCAACAACCAGAAATAGCTTAACGCTAGAAAACAAAGAAAATGGTCAATGACACATGTATATTCCATACAGGCCAAAGATGGTTATGTGACAAGATTAAATAGCCAGCATGGAGAAAGAAAAGACCGGCCAAGGTATGGTGTAGTTCTTACCAATGTCGCAACCTTCATATCACCAGATAATCCTTCACTAATGATGCAACGGTCAAAGATGAGATCCAGGAGAAAATGGCTCGATGAAACTTCTTGGGGCTAAGCTACTCTAGCAGGAAAGTGCCCCAAGGAATCACTTCGATGAATGATGAAGTAAAATATTGTTGTAGAACGCAAGAGAACGACCAGTAATATAGTCAATGACATATGTAAGGTTTAAGCACACGAGAAACATGGTAACATTAGACATCCCAACACAAAAGAAGAAAAAGGAGGCTCGGGAACGTACATTAATAGGCCACCACAAAGATGTTGCATGATCCATCGCGCCCAAATGCATGACACACGATCACATGTGACATGCCCCGAGGAGATGAGAGGAATACTCCTTGGAAGGAACAATGATAATGAATATGACTGGAGGCATGGACCAGATATGACATCAAGAAGCACATATGCAGTTTTATCGGACATACCACCACAGAGATAGAGGACTTCAATACAAAGGAATATCTTGAAAGAAGAATGCAAGAGAGTTAACCGGGACTTGGGAGGTGAGGTGTCGTTATACCCGGACCTGCCCCGGCAAAGAAGGCTTGCAAGTCGCCACGAGACCAGCAATAAATTAAATCCGCTGGTAAGCAAGGCCCACTTAATTAAGTCATTCTCTAAGTTAGTTACGCAAGTGGAATCTTGAGGATGATTTCATTCTAGTCTCATAAATTATGACTATCGAGAGGCTAACGAAGTCAACCTCTAGGGTTACCACTCAAAATAACAATGACTATCATGACATCCTCATAACAAACATTAATAAATAATGGTTGGTACCTAGTCGAAAGGGGCATGTCCCCTATCCACTGCCCTCTGGAAAAAAATCTCATTAATTTTGCATTTCCTAAATGAAACGGACCAAAATGAATGAACACATCCTCTAGTAGATTCCCTTCTAGAAACATGGATCATTTAGTTTGTCTTTAATTGACGTTAGTGGTTTTGACCCAAGTACTTGTTTTGCAAGAGCCTTTACCAAACCCCACCACCAGTTCATAGTTTAAAAATCACTACTTAATAGACACTTCCTTTTGATATGTAAATCTTCAATACCTAGGCCACCTTGGTGCTTAGGAGTATGCAAAAATTCCCATTGTGTTAAATGGAATAGCTCTTATGCTAATCCTACCGCCAAAAAATATCTTAAATGATTAAAATATAGCTTCTTCTGAACCCCTTCTAGGATTTAAAAAATGAGGATCATAAAAAAGGAGAGATTACTCCGCACTAAATTAATCGACACTAGATGGAAACCATAGGAAAGGCTCTTGTACCACCAATAGTAGGACCCTTCTCAAGAGGATTTTTGATTGCCTTCGGTTCCCTAGCTCCAATAATAGAAGAAATTTTTTGGTATAGTCGAGTTCTTTCTCCTTTGATTTTCCAAAAGAACATAGCTCCATTTTGTGGAAACTAATCGTTAACCTAGATAGTTGTTCAAAACTTCAAACACTCTTATAATTAGTTCCACATTAGCTTATATGGCCAAACCATGATCCATAACCGAGTTGTGTCAGCATTGTATTGTAAACACTGTTTTTTCATCTACTAGGTGGTGAATCAGAGCACTTAAGAACCCATTTCATTGGATTGTTTAACATAATGACAGTGTTGCCTTGTTTGACAAAGTTGTTGACCAGGCCCTCAAAATCAGGAAAAACATTCATTCACATGTCATGCTCCAAAACATACCATAACTACCATAAGCTTCCTCAAAGTCAATTTTTGAAATAACCACACCCATCTTCTTAGTGAGTAACCCATGGATAGTGTCAAGCAGAATAAGTACACATGCCATGATATGACCCTACTCAAAGCCATCGTCTATGTTGGTTGAATGATGTTCCACCACTACCCTACCTCGATTGGGGCCCGCTATTTTGAAAATATTTTGGACATTTAGGTCGTAGGATGCTAACCCTAAAATTCAAACTATACATAGGAAATGCAACTTTATGGAAATCCGAAAAATGTGCAAAAAGATTGCCACTAATAACCCCCCCCCCCAAATTATGGTGGAATACAGTGGGAAATCCATCTCAACAAAAGGGCTATCTATGCTCCATCGGAATGCCCGAGTTTTTTACCTCATGTTCCGAGAATCTGGCCTCTAAAATAACAGTATCATGCACCGATAACATAGGTATTTCATGACTCTCATCTCATCCACGAAAAAAAAAGTTCTCAACATGAGGTCCAAAAATATCTTAGTAACAGAACTGATGTCAACTTTCAACATTTCATCCACTTCAATATTACCATCATCTCAGCAACACTTCCTCCCCTTCGACAATACCACCACCTTCTTTGATATTTGAGCTTAAGCTTGCACACTTACTAACCCCCTCCTACTTAATGAGTGGTCAATTTGTTATATCAATGGTTGATGTTGATTCATTTTGGCTGGAACCCGCTATATATGTACACGATGGTACCAACATTTATGACAAGTCCATTCTAAATGATAGCAACATTTACTTAATAGCTCATTTAGCACCCGACATATTCGGGTTAGAGTTCATGGAATTCAACTTAGATTTATGAATCGACATGGTTGGCTATCCCGGAATTGGGTGTGGGAATTTAACCAACGATGATTCTACATAATGTTACGAAAAGTAAAATAGATTCTCTTCTTTCACTTGTCATTTCTCTGGAATTCCCGTAACTCCTACCCTGACACATTTCCTCACCCTCTTTGCTCCCTCATCACCTCCACTTCATCCCCATGTTGCTTGGCTTCCTCGTCGACGACGAGACTTCTTGATGAGCCGACTCACATCTTCCTCTACTCATCTCCCCCTTGACCCCAATTATTCCCGAACCTCTTGTAACCCCCTGATCTTGTTCAGACACCAATGAGCGCCACAGCCGACTTCAACTCCTTCCATGGGTAAGTCTCCTCCTCCACATCTCCTCTGAACATCTCTCCCTCTCTCTCTATCTCTCTCTCCCCCTCTCTATATATCCCTCTCACACACAGGCACACACACCTTTTCCTTTTCTTGAACCCTAACCCTAGCCTCACCCCAATCACCAGTTCAACATAACATCCCTCTCAAGCCCACTGGATCCGGACACCTCAGATTGTTAACCTTGTATGCATTGTGACCATTTATTATTGTTGTTGTTGTGAACCATTGTTGCATTGTAAATGTTGAAGCTTTTGGAAAAGCTAGAATGTTGAAGTTCTTATTTTATTTTGTTTTATTTTATATGTGGGCATGGTTTAGCTTAATGCACAATATGGGTATACGTGTAAGCAGTAGAGCTTCCATGTTATGTTCTTCCTCATTTTAGCGTTGGTTGGGGCATGTTTGGTTGCATGCATCCCTCTCAGCCAGGGCCGGGGGATACAATTTTGGCCCGTTTGGTTGCATGCTAGTGCGTCTGGGCCTGCATTGCACAAAACTTAAAGTATCCCAAAGCCTGGCTCCAGTGGAACGACAAAATCAGACATTTCCAGTGAGCCTGGCCTGAGCGAGTGCAAAAGAGGCCACGCGGTTGTAGACAGCTGTAGGTGTGGGGACACGCGAGAGAAGGTGTGTTGTTTCCTGGAGCAGCACCATAAATCCGGTCACCCCTTTTTCACCACTCAATTTCCCTCCTCCACTCTCCGACGGTGGCGAGAATCATAGGGGGGAGATCTAGGCGGCAAGCACTGACGGCGACGATCGGTTCATCACCGCTTCATCTCCCCTCCGCCAACACTTCGTCAATGGCAGTAAGCCTGTCTGCCCGATTTAGGCTTTGTTGTGGAGTGCATTTAAGCATGGATTTAAACTTTGCGCATTGATTTAGGATTCGATTTGGGGTATCGACTGAGAGCATGATTTGGCCATCCATATTGGTGTCCATTTAGGATGTCAGTTCAGGGTTGATTTGGGGGTCCATACAATGGCCAGATTTGGGCGTTGACATACAGATAGATTTTGTTAACTTCCCATGTAAATATGTATCAATATAGGGTCAGATTTTGGTCAGCTACGATGTTTATTTAAGGTTAGATTGTGTTCAGCTATTCAATATGCTGCTCTGCCGAGAAGCTCCATTTATCGTGTTCAGTTGTTCAATGTAGTACTCTATCGAGAAGCTTGTCCTCGACAATGCTACGGAGGGCAACTGCTCAAAGGGCAAGGCGGTGGTAGAGGGTAACTGATCGAAGGGAAAGGAGGTGGAGGAGGGCAGCGCCGCCAAGAGGCCTCTGTCAGGTCGAGGAATTGTAGCCATTTCCACGAGGATTCAATTCCATGGCACTTCTGCAAGGTCATTCAAGCAACTAATTTGAAGTGTGTGTCGATCCCATGCGACTTCAGCAAGCACATGCACTCGTCCCACCGGAAGTCATTATGAGGGCGAACACAGGCCATGCCAGGAGAATCATGCTTCGGGTGTTCAGTGATAGGCTCACCCTTGATAAAGGGGGGGGGTTGCTGTTGGGGAACGTAGCAGAATTTTAAAATTTTCTACGCATCACCAAGATCAATCTATGGAGTCATCTAGCAACGAGGGAGAGGGGAGTGCATCTACATACCCTTGTAGATCGCGAGCGGAAGCGTTCAAGAGAACGGGGATGATGAAGTCGTACTCGTCGTGATCCAAATCACCGATGATCCTAGCGCCGAACGGACGCCACCTCCGCGGTCAACACACGTACGGAGCGGGGACGTCTCCTCCTTCTTGATCCATCAAGGGGGAGGAGAGGTTGATGGAGATCCAGCAGCACGACGGCGTGGTGGTGGAAGCAGCGAGATTCCAGCAGGGCTTCGCCAAGCGCTACGGGAGGACGAAGATGTGCCACGGGAGGGAGAGGGAGGCGCTAGGGCTTAGGGTGTGGCTGCCCTCCCTCCCCCCCCCCCCCCCCC
>LR738711.1:201838145-201855924 GCA_902687465.1 Secale cereale
TGATTTTTTTTTTTTTTTTTGCCTATATATTCAGTTAGCCAGGCCAGCAGGAACACAAATGCAAGAAGGCCAAAATCCATGCAGATAACCAAAGGGGCTCTTAAAGATTAGTACACTTCAAAATGATAGCCAAACCATGGGATGGAAATAATTCAACTAATAAATCTCATTGCCAGCGAAACATAAGGCCTGCAGTTAGAATCCATATTCAACCAAATGAAATCCTATCAGAGATTTGCACAGCTGTCAACTTCATCCCCGGAACAGACAAGTGCTGCTTCCCGAGGATTTTGGTTGATCAAGTGACGAAGTCAAAAGCTAGTCCGAAACAGAGAGTATGCATGAGAGTCCCGCCCACATCATGTACTTGTGTGCTTTGTTCTTGGCAGTCAGATGGACCTCTCTCCTGACCTTGCAGATGGATGCAGCACCATGCTCTATCGTCATGTGCGCGGTCTCCAAGAACCGCCAACTACCTGAACATAATCTATCTGCAACGCCAGATAAATAATGCTCGACATCCAAATATGAGCGCACCCGGAGCACCGGTATCCAGATAAAAAAATGCTCGATATCCAAGCTTTGAATCAGCACTGGCAGGTATCCCTTCATTTCTTCTGTAATCAAGCCCTTTTCCTCTCCTGAAACGAGTGCACAGATTTCGTGGCACAAAAGTCACGAGCAGCGCCGCTACATGCATGCTCGGGTAATCAGCGCACTAGCTTACACTTGCAAGACCCAAATCCGGCAGGGTGAGTTGACCACGCTGCAACTTACGTACGCTGCTGAATCTTTTATAATAAAATTCAGTCTCGTTCGTTCTGAATTTTATACGGTTGCTTCATTCTCCGTGCAAGAATTTACCAGCATGTAGGAGTAGGACGACGAACGCGCTCTCTCCTGGTGCTGGAATCATGCGTACGTACTAGTAGTACATGCGGTTAATCTGCAATCGGCCCCGCGCTCGAGGCAGCACAAGTCGATCGTCCATGCCAGAATTTCCGACGGCCGTATCCATCCATCTACATAGACGCGCCCGGCTGACAGGGCCCCGGTAGCTCGCGCGAGAGGCAGCACGCCAGGTTAAATGTCTCGCGGAGTTTTTACTTGTTTTTTACTCCATGGGAACATCGGTCGCGATCGCTATCTACGTCGCTTGCGTGCTCTGCGAAGTAAACAAACAAACAAACACTTGGTGGTTTCAGAACGGGTGCACGCATGTGGCTTGAGCAGTTACTGGAGGCAACATGCCAGTAGTAGGAAACATCCCGATCAAGTTGAGAGGAGGCACGTCCAGCGCAGTGCATGTATCCGTTGCTGGAAGTCCAGGCTGTGACTGGCTAAGCTATCCAGGCCTAGTTCCAGTATAGTATATGAACATTTTCGTCCGAAAGGCCAATCTTCCTTGGCTGGATCCGTTTCTTGATCCTTCCGTTCCAAGCATGATGCCGGAAAACGCAGAAAATAGACTGTCCTTTTTCTAGGATGCCGTGCTGGGCGTCGTCTCGTCGTGGAGGAAGCCGTTGCACCCGCCTGCCTCGTTGTGAATGAATCGCGTCTGCCATGTGATGGAATTGTTTAGTTAGTTAGTTCCGGGTGCGGCGCCCGGAAGCACGCAGGCTTGGTTCCCGGCGCAGCCTTAAAACAGTCTCTGTCGTGTGTGTCGAACTGTCACTGCATGCACACGTAGTGCTTCAAGTGGCACGACTCGAACCAAGGGCACGCCGTCACGCCCTCTAATCTATGCTTGGAGGCTTGGAGGCTTGGAGCGCCGCGGTCGTTTTCGGGTTCGCAAATCGGAACCAACCTATACCAAACCTTGACTCTAGATTTGAGCAGGGATCGAGCCCTGTGCCCATGATCACGCACGCCGACTCCCAGTCAACAGCCCGATTCACGTGTACTCTAGCGCCTGTGCGTACGTGTGTTGAGTGAGTAGTTTCGTATCGTGTACATAAACAGAGAGAAGACTCTGCTGAATGGCATTGTCGTCCCCGTCGCCTGGCTCGTGGAATGAAACAAGGGAGTCTTTTGACAAGGAGCGTACCACGCACGGTTCATCGCCCTACCGAGCAGGTTAAATGGCGGTGTTGGTCAATGGAGTAGGGCCTAGACTTTTGTTGGCTGTTTTTTCTTGTTGTTAGTTTTCATTCCGAAGATGTTTTCGGGGTGCGCTGAAAAGTGAAAACTACTCATCTACTTCCTCTTTTCATTGTGTAATAATGTTGAGACGCGGTTCGTTCTCAGTTCGAAGAAACCAACAGAGACACACAGAGAGGGAATCAAATCCTCAACCAATAAATGTAATTAAACATCAAGTTGAAAAACACCTCACTGGATGTTCATATCCAAAGCCCGGCATAAATATGCACAGATGTTTTGGTGCCGGGACATCGAAACACCTTGACTCCGTTTGTTGTAGGAAATCACAAGGAGTTAAAAAGGAATAAATATATTATCCACAAACTTCAATGATTTCATTAGAATCATATAAACTAAAGACTACATTTGTCGACATATATTTCTTCTCAAAATGCTAAAACCTTTTGGGTCCACAACCAAAATCCATGGTAGAGTGCCTCTTACACTCATATTGGTTCACATAAAAGGAGGAAAATAATGAAGAATAGAACTCGCTCTACAATTGAGTGTTGTTTACCACAGTAATACCTACTCATAAGTATCTACCATATGCAACAATAAAAACTTCTCATTCATAGACAAAGTCAATGAGGTGGTGAGAAAGTGAGGCTTGTAGCAAAAGGGTTCACGCAGATATCCAACATCAATTACGATGTGACATACCCTCCTGGTATTAGTGGAATTATGTTTCGATACAAAATATCATTGGCAGTACAAATAATCCCATGCAGTTAATGGATGCAATGACTACATACTCATGTGGATCACTCATTTCGAATATCTACACTAAAGTCCCTGAAGGGCTTACAATTCCGAATCCAGAAACAAATCGCAACATGTTTTGTGCAAAACTTCAAAGTCACTCTATGACTTGAAATAGTCGGAATTCATATGGTACTACAGACTAAATGAGTTCCTTCTTTAAAAGGACAACTCAAATAATGATGATTGTATACGTGTATTCATAAAGGTATTCCAAATTTGATTTTCTCACATCACCTCAACGTATATCGATGACCACATCATCAATATCTTTACAAGACCTAAACATACACAAAATCATCTCAAGACGGAAAATTTGGATTAAACCAAATTTAGCTTAAGTATACAGCTTGATCATTCTCTCAAGAATACATATCTATCTGCATATATCCAGAACATATATGAGAAGTTGAATGTGGATATATCATAACAATAAAAGACATGTATGGTCATACAACCCTGTTAGGGTACAAATCCATTCATACCTAGGGGTGATAATGAAGTGGTATCAGGACCTGAAGTCCTATATTTCACTAATGTCAAAGCACTCATATAATTGAAAACTACGTCAAGCCTGACTCGATATTTGCTACCTTTGTTCAGAGTGCAACCCCCAACAAAAGGTATATAGTCGATATAAGGAATATTAACTTATATCTCAAATTCTCAATAAATCTCGGACAATTCCATCGGGAAAATCAAGATATGGCCGTGATATGATATAATGGTATTGGCTCTTTATTTGATCCCAACAATGCCATATCAATGATTGAATAGATGGAATAGTCTTCTTATGGAAGTCATCATAATGGACTTTTACGACTACTTCCACTTATCATTTGACATAATTGCTTTATGTAGAAGCATGGCAAAATATGCATGGCTCGGCATAATGATTAACCACACTCAAAATCATGTGGTTGAGATTCATCATAATCACATAACTTGATTTATCAAGTGCTTCCGCTTGTGTTACTCAATAACGACATGTTATATGAAGAGCGATACCATAATCACAATGCTCTGAAATTACTTATGCTCACGATTTGTTGAAAAGTGAGGAAACAATTTGCAAACAAAATACTGTGAAAATCCTACAGATTATTTCACAATGCCATGACCATGTCAATGGAATTGGTATGACACATCCTCTAGATTTGCAAAGTATAGGGGGAGTAATCTCCCAAACTATAACATGTTAACAATCCTCGGATTGCATATATTGTACTCTTTTTCCCTTCATGAGTTTTTCCTAATGATTTCTCATAAAAGGTTTTTAACGAGACAATATAAACACAAGGGTCAGTATATGTCATATCATTTTTACCCGCAAAAAAATTGACATGTCATTTTCTTCTTATATTTTTTCCACTGGGTTTTAAAAGGAGTTTTCAATGGCATATATAATTGCACTCTTTTCCCGTATGAGTTTTCTCTTAAAGTTTCACATAATGGTTTTTAATGAGGCAATATATTTTCAAACATCATATGTCATACTTTCTATTTTCCTTATCGGGATTTTTAAAGGAAGTACTCAAGACATATTTATTGTTCTCTAAACTCAAAGATGATTTTTCTCCTTCTACAAAGGTTTTTCGCAAATGAGTTATCATGAGACAATAATCATTATATGTTGTATCATTTTCTCCTTATTTTTCCCACGGGGTTTAAAGGAGTTTTAACAACATATCAAATACTATTCTCGTATTTTTCCAACAGGATTTTTAGAGGAGTATTTCTCAAGATGAACATTCAAGGCAAATACATACTAGGAGGAGGCTACCAGGAATTCAGGATTGTTAGAATGACGAGAGACAACGATCGAGAGAGACGGAAAAAGTGAATCGGCACTTCTCATTGATGATGGTTACACATATATATAGCCCCCCGAAGGGGTGTCTCCGAATGGACACGAGGCAACTGCCTCCTTTAGGAAAAGTAGGGATTAATAGGATTAATTAAATCCTAACACTCCCCCTAATCCATACTTGTCAGCGTAAGTATCATCATCTTGAGAAGCTCCTCCGAAATCCTCCAAAAACCCTGTGGGAAAAATATGAGGAGATAGGTGTTCCATATGTTGCTAAAACTCCTTCAAACCCAGTGGGAAAATAAGGAGAAAATGATGCAACATATAATGGTTATTGTCACTTTTAACTCAATACGAGAAAACCCATAGAGTTTAGAAGACAATAAATATGTCATGTATACTTTCGTAAAAACCCCAGTGGGGAAAACAGAAAGTATGACATATGATCTCATGTTGATATTACCTCATTAAAAACCTTTATGAGAACCTGTAAAGTAAACTCATGAAGGGAAAAAGAGTATAATATGATGCATTGAACAGGAACAATTCAGGAAGATACTCCCCCTGATTCTTGCAAAAATTTGAAGCTGTCACATACCAAAACATAGAAGTTGGTAGAGACCCGCTGAACAAATCAGTCGCATGATTTGTCTTGCAAGATATGCAATATAGTGATATTGCTTATTATGTAACCTGTTTGCATCCGGGCAACACAAGAAACATTATTGTTGAGATAATGGTTGGTGAATATAGCCATGAGGTCTGATTTAAAGACTCTTTATGAGAGGGCTACCACACCTAGTAGGAACACTAAACTTGTCTACGATCTGATAGTGGGATCTGATCGATGTATCCAATGATATTGGTGTTCAGATTTCTCCGAAACTGAAAAACCAGGACAAGATGTTTCATGCCTTGGAGATATCGAAAGATATTCTTGAGTACCAACCAATTGTGTTTGGTGGATCCAATGGCATTATGGAACTTTGAGTCCCAATATCTCATTTCCATCATCTCTTGGTCTATATAGATCTTTCTCTACGTCTAGAGAATGAACTACCATGAGAGTTATGGATGGATAAGATTTGTCCACAATGAATTTCTCCAATATATCATGGATATAGACAACATAGTATACCATAATGCATGAATGAAGGTGCTCAAGTTGTACTACCGAGCGATGTTTTGGTTTACCCAAGTCCTTCATTTAAACTCCGTCATTAGATGATTACATGTGTTGTCATTGTAGACATACAATCATGGATAATCATCTTTGCAGGAGTAATCCTTTTGTATAAGGAACTCACTACGTCGGTTGTACCATAAGTACCGACAACAATAAGTCTTATGGTGACTTATTGATTTTACACAATGTATGTTGCGCATTGCATTTCGATTCAGAAGTAGTATTCCATCGGAATCAACCATATATGTCTGAATCTAGTGATCCACACGGATATGTGATCACTACATCTATCAACTGCAGAAATAGATGATTTTGTACTGCCAATGATATAAGTAATCGGAAAGAGATTCCACCTCCGGAGAATAATTGGGTATCTGCGTGAACCCTTGTGCTACAGTACTTGCTCTTCGTTTCACCACCTCGTTGTTCTCAATTCCGTTTCCAAAAGAAAACTGGTGTAGGTATTGCTTATGAATACCTTCCCATTATTGAGCAAGATTATTTCTACCTAGATCCCTTTGCTTGAGTTCAGTCCGAGTGTTGATCACACTTTGCCATGGCCATGGTCTTTGGATCTGAATCATTTGTAAGGTTTTGCAATCTAGTTGAGAAATGTATGTCGACAATTCTAGACTTCCGGTTATATGATTCTCCAGAATCTATATATCAATATATAGTTGATGGAAATATCGTTACCCATGGTGACTGCTCGCGATTTCCCAATGCGATTGAGTCGGGTATTCCGATGTCCCAGTCATTGTGTGCACTATGACCTGGGTTGGTGGAGGTTTCCCTTCCACTTGGTGTATACTACCCATTAGGTGTCTATCAACGTAAAGTTGACATGCATTTACTGATTCAGAGGCCTTGATATCCTTGCTTGCAAGAAGCTGAATCCTGATGCACTATTGTCGTAATTCTCCCCCTGTTGCTTTGAACGGGGAGTTGAGTGGTTTTATTTGGTACCTCCACTCTTTCCGACATATTTTTGCAGGATTGTAGGATTGCGTGACACCTTTATAGTCAGTAAATGAATCTGGCAGGTTATTTTCTATGTGTTGCAAATCTTCTGAACGCATGGTTCAGATCTTTGAGTACGTGGATTTGAGGCGGAAATGTATTGAACATTCCACTAATTTCCTGGCATTCTTTATGGTACTTGAAATCTCCCCCTAATGCCTGGAAATGTTCCTCATTGAATCAGCATACTGGCCTTGAATAACTCCCCATGCGAGGGGCTTGAGGTATTGACGGTAATACAGTTATTCCTCACATAGATCCCAACTATAGGTTGAGGGGCCAATGATGTATGCCGGGTGGTGATATCGGTATGCAACCGAAGTACTGCAGATGGGAAATACTTGGTAGATTTCCACGTATCAATGATAGAGAGGAATAATATATGCAGTTTGGTCATGAGTGTGTAAGACTACATGACTCCAACGTAAAGTTGGTAAGTTGCAATTCAAAGTAAAGATCATGCAATGAGCTCAATTCTTTGGATGGGATTCTACCAAACCATTTTGAGTCTAGACATTAAGACAAATTGCTAAACTTCAATCCGAGAGTCATAGAGGAAGCACTCAAGGAGAATTCTGCAATGTTGTCCATCCGATTTGCTTGAAATCGATGTCAGGATAAAGCCAATGGTTTCGTGTGAATAAATCACACACTTAAGACCATCATGTAGATATGTCTTTTAGGACCATGGAGTACCTGAATAGTCTAGTCAATGGATGGGAAGAGCCACTTACCTCAACTTGATGCATTCAAGGAGTCTGAGTGGTTCAGCATAGACTTTAAGGTGTGCGGACCTTAAAATTAGCTTCCCTGTGTCACTTGTAGTGCACATAAAATCCAAATGTTGTTAGAATTTAGCATCATAATAATCATAAACTATTGGAATTGCTGATAGTTTCAGTTTCAACCCAATGTCTCGATGACCAAGGCGAGTATGCCAAGTTTGTCATGTACAAGACACTCTGGAAAACTATATCGTACGCAACATGTGCTACGGGTTGTGTTGTATGTGTAGTACAATCCAGATGATACACAGAGAATGTGCTTGCCATATCCGTTGCATATGGTAAAGAGAAGTTTATTTCTCTTTGTTGTCATCATAAGTTTCGATATGGAAACTATTTTGACGGATACCTCCATAGTCTAGTAGGGTACGAGTTAAACCTGGGAAGCAAGGAAGCATCCCGACGTTACTCGAGTACCCACAGGGATAGTAAATATGACTCGAGTTGAGCCAACAAATACCTCATCGCGTCTAGCGATTTTAAAATATCTCCTTTCTCTAAATGAGGGTGGAAACATTTCACTTCCCTGAGTATAGAGATTGTGGTGCATATGTCCACATGGCACAGATCTTCTTTCATCAGATTGACCCCCGTAGAAATCTATATATAGACATGAACATTTTCAAGAAAATCATTGTCAAATATACAGAATACATACAAATGAATTTGTACCAAAGTGTTGATACAGTATATTGTGATATACAATATATGATGACAACAAGATTTATGTTATTGTGACAACATCATGAATGGACATAAATTATATTGATCACTCAGGAGATTGGGAGATTATTCATAGTCTCCAAACATGTTGGTTGAGGCATATCCAACCACACATTCTCCGTGCCCATAGGATCCCGTCATCGCTGGTGATGTCGGGTTGTAGGTTGAAGTGAGCTTCAAACCTTTGCCCTTGAGTTCATTGTATCCCAGGAATTGCTATTACAGAAACCAGATGATGAGATCCGAATCTAATGCCTTATAATATATAAGACACCATTTTCTGTTAGCAGTGTGATCTTAACCAGAGGTGAATCCTGGATTGCACACTTTATCCCATGTGAGACAAGAGCGATCATGATGTCCATGGTCCAGAGAGGACAGTGGTGGCCATTGAGGGCGAGTGCCTCAAGTTCTATAGCCATATGTTACCGCTATGGGTAAACTAGCGATAATCAATTTACGGTCAGTAAATTAAAGAACATCATGGTTGATGTTGTAATGAACTTTAGCAAAATCAATGGGTATTTCAAGAAGTTATCTTGAAACCATTAGTGTGAATCTCAAATTGCTAAATATGATCTACATGCAGTAGATCTACACACTACCTTGTGATCCCAAGCATCAATTTGGAGAAAATCACTTTGAATTTTGCATCAATATTTGCAAGAAATTGAAAATTCTCAATTGCAAATAGACGTATTAATCTCGACATGTAGCAACATGGAGATACATACATTCTGGAATACACCATACTCTACAGAAATACACTACTATTTTAATGAATAGTAATGATGTTGTAAACTTGATGTTCAAGTGAAAACTTGAATTGTATAGACCTCAAATCAAATGAGATGATGTTGTATCAAGTTGCAAGATAATTCAGCAAAGTGAATTAATATTTTGCGAGAGAAAATTAATCTCAATCGCAATAAGATTGTATTGCGAGAGAAGATTCTCAATCGCAAATCAGTACTCTAAAGGTACTAAATTTATCTTTGCAAGAGATAAAAACAAATCTCAATTGCAAATAATAGATGTAATGAATCTCAACATATAAGAAACATGGAATATATTACATCATAATAAATACTCCGGAATACTTCATACTCAACGGAGAAACAGTACTGCAGAAGTACTGAATTTATCTTTGCAAGAGATTTTTTTTAAAAAAAAATAATCTCTATTGCAAATGGATGTAATTAATCTCAACACGTAATAAACGTGGAAATGTATTACATCAACTTAAGATCTGGAATACATCTTGGTACTCAACAGAAAAACAGTACTGAAATATATGTACTGGATTTAACAGATCTAAAACAGGAATGAAATCACTGCTAGAACTGTTGTTAATTGAAAACAGAAAAGAAAAAAGAAAAAAAACGAATGGCCCATGGCCATCCGGCCCACAACCGAGCGGGGGGTGGATGCAGCCGGAGGTTGCCCCAGGCGCCTGGGCCGGGCCTCCACGGCCTATGGCCGGCCCATGTACTGCCGCAGCGCATCCAGGGAGGCGGAGCGGTTACGGGTACGGGTGCGAGGCACCGAAGCCCGAACCGCCCCGATCCTCGTCTCCTACCCAGCGCTGCCGACGGGCGAGAGACGCAGCCGACGGCACGGAGGCCATGCGGCGACGGCGCGCGGGGCGCGGCCGGGTGCGGCTACGGCGCGGAGGCCGGGCGGGTGCGGCTACGGCGCGCGGGACGCGGCCGGGGAGCGGCGACGGCGCGAAGGCCGGGCGGGTGCGGCTACGGCGCGCGCGACGCGGCCGGGGAGCGGCGACGGCGCGGAGGCCGGGCGGGTGCGGCTACGGCGCGCGCGGCCGACGGCGCGGAGCCGGGGGCGCGGAGGCCAGGCGAGGGGCGCGAAGGCCGGGCGCCTCCAGCGCGGCCATGCGGCGACGGCGCGAAGCCGGTGGCGCGGAGGCCGGGGAGCAGCGACGACGCGCGGGCGCGCGGAGGCCGGGGAGCGGCGACGTCGCGCAGGCGCGCGGGTGCGGAGGCCGGACGGCCTGTGCATGGCCGTGCTCAGCGCCGATGCAGAGGCAAATCATCTCGCGTGGCCATGCCGCCGTCGCACTGCCGCTGCAGCCCCCGTTGTTGTCGACTTCTTCAACGGCGGCGAGAGAGGCTCCCGCCGGGCTCGTCCTCGTATGAGGATCTTCCAGGGAGTAGAGTGCCCGGCGCTGCACCGTTGGTGGCGCCGCTCGCGAGGCCGATCGCCGCGGGGCTCCGTGTGCCGGAGCGGCCGGAGGCGCTGCGATTCCCTTCTTCTCGATCTTGAAATCGCTCTCGGTAGAGCGTGCTGATAACGTGTTAGAATGACGAGAGACAACGATCGAGAGAGACGGAAAAAGTGAATCGGCACTTCTCATTGATGATGGTTACACATATATATAGCCCCCCGAAGAGGTGTCTCCGAATGGACACGAGGCAACTGCCTCCTTTAGGAAAAGTAGGGATTAATAAGATTAATTAAATCCTAACAGGGATGATGTATATTCACAAAGGCAAGCATTGATTAGAGGAAGTGTTAGAAATTAATTAATTAGGTTAATTAAATGTTAATCCATGCTAATATCAGTGGCCATGTTTGACAACCGCCTCCTTTGTAACCGCCTTGCAACGAGGGTATAAATGTTCAATCAAGGAAAGAACTGTTCCATCATTTGTTCCCCTCTCCCTCTTTTTCTATTCACAGAGATCATGTTCGCTGAGACACGCCATGGCAATGTCACGTCAATGCTGACTGGGAATAATTAAGCATGTGCAGCCGAGATCGGGCAGGTCGACGTGGCATTCTCTACGGACCACGGCAGGACGAGCTTTCTAGTTGACTGTTGACTTGTCCCCAGACCAAAGCGCCCCCGGGAACTTGGGAGCAAAGAGGGGGTGCGGTGCACCATGACGTGTGCCGTGCACGATTTTCTTCACCCCGAGCTCTTCTGACGGGCCATCGAAGGAGACAGGATAGCTAGTAGCTACGCAAGGTACGCACCACGAATCACCGGGTCAGAAGGGTGAGTGAAGAGGTGATGAACCTAATCCCCAGTTTCACGACGCCGTGTCTGTCCATGACCCTCATAACTATGATCTCGTTATGCATTCTGTCATTCTCTCAAAAATATGATAAGCTATCGGCGTACTCTCTCGAGAGCAAAAAGAAATAAAGGGACAGGCCCGTGCAGGGGACGTTAAATTGGAGCTACACGACTACCTGGAAGACAAGAAATATCTCAACACCAGATGAACTGTCTGTCCACTTGTTCAGCAATTACAAAGGGTTGTTCCTGAGGTTTGACACAGTTATTTTTCTTTTTCTTCTAAGCTTTTCAGCCTTCTAGACAGCAACTTTACCCGGCGGTGAAGGCTGATTATTCCAAAGAACTAGCATTGACCACTACAAAATTCTTCAGTAACGCGCAATTACCGCATCTCCGGGCCAACACCCAGTCTGATGATATTGCGGCGGCAATGGTATGCACGGGCTGCGAGATTACACTAAATGATATGACACTCTAGCCAGGTCTAAATCTCAATGGGACTACTTTGAGTCTGTTCTCTATGGCTTCTCTTCGTCTGATTGAGACCCGTTGATGGCGTCGGCGAAGTACTCAACTGGAGATAATACGACATGCCACAAATGAGTAAGCCGGTCTCAAAATAAATCATCAAGTCAGGTATATATATATGATGATGATTAATAGGGAACTCATGGCCGAGATAAATCACAGCGCAAGCAAAATTACCTATGTCGTCATGGTTACCTATGTCATCATGGTCCGGGGAATCAAGTAAGAGATCCGAGTCCGAGGGCAGGAAAGGGGTGCCCGCGTAATTCTCAAGAGCCTCCAAGTCTGAACATGAACATGGAATACCAACAGCGTGATTAAAATTTTAGAACGGCAGGCAAATAGGACGCAGAAAATAAATCTGGCAGTACAGATGTTGTATTACTTGACAGCAATCAGCCCACAGAACTAGCTAACAAATCTAGGTATACTATCAATTAAAGTCATGCTACCAAAGCCAGAAGATTACCTCCTAAACTTGTCAAATCTGCTGTAAGATCAGAGAGGCTGAAATTCCAGAGCTGCCCCAAGGATCGGATGGAATCCCTTGACGACCCATCTGCCCCTAATTGCAGAGGTCCTGTGTTCCCTATCTCAGATCCAAATGCTGAATCCAGGACTGATGTATCCATGGCCATCCCTGGTATCTCAGATGGAGTGAAAGGAGCATGGCTTGATGCTGCTGATGAGGGACTCACAGCCATATCAGATGACATAGCACCAGCATGTGCAGCTTCAGGTGCACCGTTGTCCACAACCATGCTTCAGGCAAATCAGAAAAATATAATATTAGCCATGAATGTGATAATAAGTCAGAAGGCTGCAACCTGCAATACTAATTCCTACATTTGTATTTTGTAGAAATGACGGCTTTCGGACATTGGTTAAAAAAATGAACATGTTGCAGAAACATCAGATGACATCAGGTGAAACAGAAGGATAACAACAGAATGAACAGGAGATTTTTCTGGTGCAAGTACCTTTCATGAAACTTTATAGCACAAAGATGATAATAAATAAATAAATAAATAAGCATCATAATTAAAGTAGATAAATTAGTGAATAGCATGCTGTGACATTACTTAAGAATCGATCACTTGAGTAAGCATTTATTCCCTAGCAGTTTGGCTAGTGCGGCACAAAGAACTGTATATGCCTTACCCCAATATGTGTATATGCAGGATATGCTCCAACTATATAGACAGAAGCAACACCCAAGATAAGATGTTCCAATCTTTTGATATCATACATAGATAGAATATGATTTGCCAGACAAAATATTCTCAAGAACATGATTAAACCAATAAATCCCACAATGCAAATATCAAGCATAAAGGGAGAAACGAACATGGTTAAACCGATAAAGGTAATGCTTACTCATTTCCAGAGTTCATGCGCATTGGATGATAACCACCTGGTGCAGGGATCCCATTCACTACATGACCACTGGATAGACCACAAACCATCGGATCAATATGAGGCTGGCCGGGAGCAGGCATCAGAGGTTGCTGAAGTACTGGATACCCCATCGGTAGATTGTTAACTGCACCAGATCTGGGCTTTGAGTTCAATAGCAATGGTAATTGTATTATACATTATTAAATGTCTAAACCAGTCAATGATTACAGCTAAACCTGAAACTTAGCCAGATCATGCTAAAGCTGCACCATGAAACTCGGTACTAGTGCAGAAACAAAAACATCACTGTAAGATCTTTAATCCTATAATTATATCATTTAGAGTTTTCCCACACCAAGCCAACACTGATGCGGTAAATGAGGATAATATGGACCCAAGAAAGCAGAGAAAAATGTGGTTAATTATGATGATAAGATATTTTGATATAAGGTGTGGACTTGTAATTCTTTTCTCAGTAAAATTACATGAAAGGGAAGGAAATTTCCTGATAGAAAATGTGCACATTTCCTTCTGAAGGCAAACTGTAGTAAACATAATAGCTATGTAGAAAAGATAGCATACTGGAAATCCCAAACTACAATGCACTTGTTTAGCCTCTTTTGAAGCTAGATGTGTAAAACAGGGCATTACCTGGCATAGGATGCATTCCATTTTGCATGGGAGCCAGCGGAACATTCGGAGGTGCTGGATATTTCATCAAATTATACTGGTGCTGCAATAAATGGTTGAACAAGACAATCTGTCTTTTCAATTTCAATCTTATATAGTAAGCCCGAAAGAATTCAGAGTTCTCTTCTTCAAGTTTCTGCCATACTGAAAATACAAAAGTACAAACGAGAATGAGCAGAAAGACTTTAGAACTCCAATGGATGTATGTCTAGATGCTTGAAGTTCACATTTTGTGTTTGTCCTGAGCAATTACCATCCATGTAAGTATCGATGAATAGGTCAAACAGGTGAGTACAAGGCTACAACTTCATTTTATTGAGCAAATTTGTTCATCAATATGATGGGCAGGATTTGTGCATGCCTCTTGAGCAAGATGTAACTTTCATACTGTAAGAAATAGTACCATATATTACTGATTGTAGCCCGAATTACAAGAAAGAAGCTAACACACAAATAAACTAGTATGTAGAAAAAAGAACTCGAAACAAGAATATCATCAGCAACTGAATTTGCAACATCACCTAAAGTAGTGAAGCCAGGTTCTATTCTAGCACGAGTAGAAAGTGTCCTAACAACCTCTCCTTTGGTCATGTACAGCTGCAGACAGCGCTCTATTAAATTTTGGACCTGCAACAGGATGTCAAGTTTCATTAATTACAAGAGTGTGGAACCCCCACTGCAAAGGGATATAATCTGGTAATAAATTAGCATCCAGAAGCTAAAGAATACAGAACAGCTAAACGTCTTACAAGTTCAATGTCTTCACGGGAGACTTTTCTATTATCATTGTTAGCGACTGCCACAGTACCGGGATCTCCTGCAGGTGCATCAGTGGCCATTGTGTTTAGTTGGTTACTTTGCACTTCATTAGTACCCTGGGGTGACATCTGCAACTCTGTGGTGCTCTGAATATCCTGTATGAAATGTCCATACGTAACATAAATCAATCACCAGCTAAAAGAAAAAGAAAAATACTGAAAACAGTAACAGTCAATTATGAGTGTTAATAATAAGAAGAAAAAGATGTCTTGGCATTGAGGAATAATTCTCTCACAAATATTATGTGTTAATGTTTAATCCTATATTCACCACATTATACTATAGAAGTATTTTGTTAGCAGTTACCAAGAAAAGCTGTAGCAAAACTCTGGTTCATGTGCAATTCATAATGTGTAGTCATCTCACTCTCTAGTCTGGTGAATAAAAATTATATGCACTTTCACCATGTGGTTAGACCAACCAGACCTAATTTTACGCTGAAAGGTAAAGATAATTACAAATGGGATTTTCAGTGACAACTGATAGTAGCAAGCAAATTCACCTGAGAATCCTTCATTGCAGCTTATCTGCTTATCACATAAGAAATAGCTAAATCCAGGATCAATATTTATCCTGATAGGAAAATTATACCAATGGTTATGCTAGAATGCACTGCGAAACGTTGTCACGTTTAACAAGAATAGAAACTCGAAAATAAACATCAAACCATTGCAGTGCACCTTAAAATAGCCTTGCTGGAAACTGCCATATCATCTTTCCAATTTATTTCGTTCTAGACTAGGAAGCTAGCTTCAAACTTTTGGTCAAATGATGCAAAAAAAGGAAGAAAAAAAGCACAGTGACATGATAGAGATAACGAAGTATGAGGGTCCTTTTAAGCACTGGCGGAGCTACAGTTGAAATGTTGGGCGGGCCAGACAGGTTCGGCTACAGGGGATCCCAAAATTTGGTACAAATTTACCTTCACTCCTTTGTATATTGGTCTACGGCTGGGCGGGCCATGGCATTGTTTTGTGCGTGTGTAGCTCCATCACTGCTTTTAAGGTATAAGGAAACAAGTAGTACTGCTATTCTAATGCAAGTATGACATTGTGGCATTCATAAGATGAAACGATACTAGCACTTCCATCAATTTTATGATAACATCAATCCGGGAAAGGTAGAAATTAGATGGTGCTTAAATAAGAACTTGTTGCAGGTTTCATCAAAAATGAATTTGCATAAGCATCTACCGAAATATTGTGTGCTTTCTTTTGAAAGAATAAGGAAATGTGTAATGTAGGTTTTAGATGGTGCTTAAATAAGAACTTGTTGCAGGTTTCATCAAAAATGAATTTGCATAAGCATCTACCGAAATATTGTGTGCTTTCTTTTGAAAGAATAAGGAAATGTGTAATGTAGGTTTTAAACTACTATAAAAGGGCAGCCCGGTGTATGTAGCTCCCGCTTGCGCAGGGTCGGGGAAGGGTCCGACCACTTTGGATCTATTGTACGTAGCCTTTCCCTACATTTCTGCAGGAGGCTGTTTCCAGGACTCGAACCCGTGACCTCATGGTCACAAGGCAAACAGCATTACCGCTGCGTCAAGGCTCCCCTTCATAGGTTTTAAATTACTGATAATATCAATTGTCGTTAAAAAAGAGGTTTGATATTACTTAATGGCATGGAACAGGAAGCAGTAGCATCCCCAAGAAGTGCCATTTCATACGCTGAAAGACATCACTGAACTTAACTTGTTAACTCTGGTGTACCAACCAGATATGAAAGTGCAATCTTATTGTCAGAAATTGAACAGGATTCGTGAGATTGGCCATCTAAGAATGTTGGAAGAAGAACAGCATGCCAAATACTGTACTAAACTGCTGACGATAGGTACTCACTTAACATCAAATTCAACCTACCAGTCCAACTGTCTGAAACTGGAGCACTGGTTTTAAAAACAAAAGCAAAGAACTTTTAATAGTTGGGAAAACAAGAAAGTGGTTGTACAAAACTGAACACCCCCCAATCACTAGTCCCAATTCAATAATACACTTGCAGTACGGCTCGGGTACAACAAAGGAATCGTTCAGCAACCTTGATACCACACAGGGGCATGGAAATTCAGCAAAGACCCAATCATTTGGAAAACACGCTGCGCGGCTCCTGGGTAAATCCCGTAGGAGCTGCTCAGATCGACCCTGCGCGGTGCGAATCGAGCCATGGGCGGATGGATGAGACTGATAGGGTACCAGTCGACAGGTAAATCGGCAACAAACTGAATGGAGAGACGGAATGGTTCGGATTTTGGTTGCTAGCTGCAGCGGCAGTTAACGAGACGAACCGAGCTCACGAGCAATCCATCCGGCCAAGCTTAATTAGGGCTCCTTACCGAGGAAAGAAGAAATCAATCCACGCCGGTCCAGTGCCAGCAACCAGTGACGCTGGCTTGCTGGTGCCGCCGTGCTGTCGTCGCCGCCGGGAGAACAAATCGGGACGAACGAAGGAGCACCGGCTGGGAAATGGGGCTGAGAAGGGGGCAAATTTAGGGGGAGAAACCTGTGAGGAGAGAAGGCGACGGGAGGAAGGATGAACGTTGGAAACGGGGCAAATCCACGATTTTGGTCGGTTTATATAGGAGACACCAGTATTTTACAAAGGCGTGCTATCGAATTGGCCGAGAGGAGGCCCCGCCGTCTCCCATCACACACAGTTTATGTTGAAAATCCTGACCTCCGAGTAGATTTTGGAATAAAACCCGGGACCTCCTATCATCAGTTACTGGAAATAAAACTGCATCAGTCATTTTAATCCAGGACTCTTAGATCTTCATCCAACTGTCCAAAACAGATCGCTTTATTGTTCATCTTGTACATCCCGCGGTTCTTCCTCGCGCAGCTGCCGGCCTGCACAGACCTAACCGCCTACCTCCC
>LR738711.1:201862839-201941386 GCA_902687465.1 Secale cereale
AACTTGGTGAGGAGCCAACCCGTTGTTGACCCGAACTTTCTTTGGTGGCGGGCGCGCGGGCCAGTGACGGTGCGGAGGCTTGAGGACCCCGCGAAGGTCGTACGCCATCGTGTCAGCGAGGAGGACGAACACGTCTGTCGCTACATAGTTGCGTTGGAGGGCAGGTTCGACAATACATGACAGGTTCTTCAGGGATCTCACTGGAGTTATGATCCTGTAATGATTCCCTCTCTTTGGGTGTCCACCGCCCGCGCCGATACCCGTCGTTCGCTAGGGTTTTAGTTGTATTAATTAATTAGTGATGCTATATGTATGATACTATTCGAGATGTATTACTGATAATATTCGACGATGTATGGACGCAAGAGATGATTTAGTTTTGCTTATTGAATGCTCAAACTGGAGTCCAACCAGATCTCCATGTCAATATGAGTCCTATAATTAAGATATTTTAAAATGTTTTTGTTTATATTTTCAACCATTGAATTTTAGCATGACTTGTGCTACAATATGTAGGAAATGTTATCGTCTGACTATAACAATAGGATCCCAGCGTGCGACTGGTGTGGCGACGACCGGGGTCAGTGCGAAAGGCCACACCTGGTAGACGATCGATGCTTCAGTGTTAAGCTCGATGAGGCCTTCGATTTTGAGACGGTATGCAACACGACAAGTCTTGTTTGGTAATCAAGCATGACTTATGCCTTCTTTTTGACGTGTAATTTTCGTCTTTTACAATTCGACTAGCTTATCCCATGTCATACAAGACGCTATGTCGTGGAGCATCTGGATTTCGAAGATCATGAAAGTATATAAACAAAGCAAATTCATCTCAGGACCCATCATGATTATGATTTTCTTGCAAAGCTATACAATTAGGAGAGCGTAATCCATTTTGGTTGCTCGAACTGGAGAGCACTGTGTAAAGCATATGATTTTCAGGAGGGTATGTATGTCACCTTTGACCTTGGTGATGATGACGATGGCATGTGGGTCCTTGTTGATACGCTTCCAGTTCTACCTCTTTGTGAGTTTCTCAAACATATTTATTAAGTAATTTATATTGTTTATTTCAAAATAATTGAGAGCTTATTTCCATTAACACCTTATTGCCATTCTTCAAGAAATGTACGGAAGATGGTAGACAGAACCCACTACACTGATGGTGTGGAATTAACTTGTCAGAAGAAAAATCATCTTGTCTCGTTACTTTCTTATTTTGAGCGTTACAATACCTATTCTAAAACTCCTGCACATTATGATCAATACGTGCCACTAGTGCACATGTTGAACTACGGTAATATCCATGGAGATGTCATGGTAAGATTTGTGGCCGATCATCTTTTGCATAAATTCTTCTAAAACTAAACTACATTACTAACTACGAAGTTATTACTATGTTTTTCAACAGAAAATCCTTTCGGATTGTGTGCCTCATATGATGTTTCAGAAAGGTCAGCTCAATGTTATGAGCTTATTACCGTACTCGTCGGGTCATCATCCTACACATAACTGTTCATACAGGATTTCTAAATCCAATGAAGACTTGGCAATCAAAGATTGCAAGAAATGTATGGTCAGTCGTAGGGAGCTACATGGAAGCGACATTGTGCAAAAACCAAGAGTTGGAGACAGGATAATCTACATTTTCCATAATGGAGAGTCAGGGCCTATCTTGTTTTATGCTATTTCACCTTAGAGAGGGTGTACTTAATTAAGTGTGGCTACTTATGATCATGTGCTAAAAAGTTGTTAGATGACTATGATGATGATGATGAGCAGGACTTGTTATTATGACAACGAGTAGAAATTGTGAGATGATGATGATGCTGGATACGACTTTTTTATTATGACAACGACGATGATGATTTATTATTAATTATGATGATGCATTGTTATATGAGCATGCACGGAGATAAGAGAGGACACTTCTCTCTATTAGCTAGCTAACACAATATATGAAACCCCTAAATTAACCATACAAAACCCACACCCCTCCCCCAAATAAAAAAACAAAACAAAAACCTTAGCCCCATGGAAAAAAAATCAAGCTTATTTGTCCCGGTTGGTAGCACCAACCGAGATAAAAGGCCCCCTGCCAGCGCAAGCCGCAAGTGCCACGTGGAGGGTCATTTGTCCTGGTTGGTATAAGAACCGGGACTAATGGTCTAGAGCATTTGTATCGACCGTTTAGCCCCGGTTCCCCAACTGGGACAAATGGCCTTGACGAACCGGGACAAATGACCCTTGTTGCACTAGTGATTGACACTTTACTTAGTGTTTTTCTTTGTGCAATTTTTCTTTGCGTTGAGTTAGTTGTGTGGGTCTACAACACAAAGATGGTTTTGTTCATCACTTAATGCAGATGTCGAGATTTTTTCCACACTTTTCAAAAGAAATCTAATACTCCCTCCGTTTTCAAATATTTGTCTTTCTAGAGATTTCAACGAGTGACTACATACGAAGCAAAATGAGTGAATCTACATTCTAAAATATGTCTACATGCATCTGTATGTTGTAGTTCGTGTAAAATGTCTAGAAAGACAAATATTTGGGAACGGATGAAGTACAACACAAAGGCCAGGATAATAGAGCTTTCAAACCTGAAAAGGTCGGTTCCATTTGATTTTTTTTTTGAAATTATAATGTTCCTCCCTATTCAACGGATCGGGGACAATTTCTTTTTGTATTCCGGACGTAACCTCGTTTTCGTCGATTAAAGCTCCCGAGCTAAAAGTGCCCGGTATAAAGTGGAAATGCACGTCTCGTTTCTCTCCCGGCAACTTTCCGACTTAGAATGCAACAATCAGTCAATCACGTAGCACGCCGTGCGCGACTATACCGCCTAGGCTCAAAGCCATGAAAGATAAGCTCGAAACCACGAAATTGTCTTGGCTAAAACCCATTGCCGCCACCAATAAATGGAAATGCTGGCACCCTGTGCACGTGAGCGCGACAAACCCTTTGCACATTAGAGTGTTAAGAGTCCACTAGCCCATTTCCACTTGCCAAGTTGCCGGTGGAGGAAGTAGAAAGATGTGCCAATTAATCCCATGATCCGTCTCCATCCAGACCAAGCCAGCATCAGCATGGACCTCCATGGGTCGCTAGCTAGCTTAGCTAGCATGGGGATATGCACGAGCGTACTGATGGTTTGGTGCTACGACGACGACGAGTGTCATTGAATGAATTGTTGCTGCAATCATCGACCCAGATGACACCTCTCTCAACCCTGAAAACTACGTCGCCCAGTCGTCCTCCGCTGCCGCTAAAAATCTGGGAGAAGCTCCTGCAAGCGCGACTGATGGCAGCAATAATGGCCACGACGCCCGCGCACTGCAGCTCCACCGTGCCTGGATTATGTTGTCCGCTCGGTCGTTTTCGAGGAGACTAATGGCGATTTCGGATAACTCCGCAATCTCTAATGTGCCTCCGGGCTACTGGACAAGGGCTGAAAATGACGGCCCACTTGACATGTGGTATTGTGAGAGGTGTTTGTTTTGCATTGCTCCCCTGTGAATTATTCGCTTCTCTCTCGACCGTCTATATTGACCTGGAGTATCAACATCCGAACTCTTCGAATTGACCGGACGGACACGGGACAACTGACCGGACATGAGAGAAAAGCAAAAATAGCAAAAAATTGATCCAACCGACGCTTCAAAGTCTTCTTAAACGCCTGGGCTGTCCGGCAGCCCCATGTTCATTTCATATATGAGATGATCATAAGGAGTGTCCGGACATGCCCGATCAGTAATCATGCGTTTGTCACACATGATAAGGCCCTCATAGAGCATCTTCTTTTTTCTTTTTTCTTTGTCTCTTTCCTTTTTCACCAATCACCTGCATGTGATCGGGCATATAAGGAAAAAGTGAGGGACAAAAATACAGAGTCAAAAGCGGACATGCCCTAAGAGCATCTACAGCCGCGCCCCCAACAGGCCCTCCCCAAGCGTTTTTTTGCCGTCGGCGCCTAAAAAACGGCCCAGTCGCGGCCCCATGTGCCCGTTTTTCGCCGGTTTGGGCCGAAAGTGGCGCCAGCGGACCCAAGCCGAACACGGCGAGCTGGGGGCGCCTGGGGACGCGGTTTTGGCGCGAACGGGGATGGGCCCGGCGAGTCAGTGAGACGTCGCCTCGTCGTCCTCATCGCTTCGGTTCCTGCGGGAATCAATGCCAATGCTGGCCAAGGCTGCCGCGCCGGTCAGCCTCCATTGATACCTCACGGGCGACGAGCTGGAGGCAGCACTGACGCGCGTCCTGCCACGCGTCGCCCGGCATGCAGGCTATCCCCGCCCCCGCCATGGCTATAAAAGCCGACCCCCCACCGATGAACGCTATAGTCGCCACACCACACCCTGCAGAGCCGCACACAAGCACACACTACCCCCCTCCCGCCGACGAGCAATGGTTGCGAGGTACCCCAGCGATGCCGCGGCGGCGAACGGCTTCGGGCGCCGCCATCTCCACGAGGAGGAGGCACGCCTTCTGTACGAAGGCGACTATCCGGCGCCCCCGGACATGCGGGTGTCGGGGGCGTGGAAGCTGAGCGCCGGCGGCGTCCCGGTGCCACCGGTGCCCGAAGGGGCCGCACAGCGGTCCGAGATCGCCCGCATCAGCTCGTCGCTCTCGGAGGCGCAGTGGAACGAGCCGAGGTATGCCGCCGACGGACACACGCTGTGGACGATGTACTTCGAGCGCTGCTACTTCTCGAGCTTGCGTTGTATTCCCTCAAAGAGGAAAGGGATATGCAGCACAGTAGCGTAAGTATGTCCCTCAGTTTTTGAGAACCAAGGTATCAATCCAGTAGGAGACCACGCGCGAGTCCCTCGCACCTGCACAAACAAATAAGAACTTCGCAGCCAACACGATAAAGGGTTGTCAATCCCTTTACGGTCCCTTACGAAAGTGAGATCAGATAGAGATGATAGTTTATATTTTTGGTAATTTTGGTTTATAAGAACAACAAATAAAAGCGATAAAAGTAAAGTAGATGTAGATTGATATGTTGAGAATAGACCCGGGGGCCATAGCGTTCTCTAGTGGCTTCTCTCATGATAGCGATATTCTACGGCGGGTAAACAAATTACTGTCTAGTAATTGATAGAAAAGCGAATAATTATGAGACTACCTAGGCATGATCATTGTATATAGGCATCACGTCCGAGACAAGTAGACCGACTCTTGCCTGCATCTACTACTATTACTCCACACATCGACCGCTATCCAGCATGCATCTAGTGTATTGAGTTCAAAAGAACAGAGTAACGTCTTAAGCAAGATGCCATGATGTAGAGGGATAAACTCAAGAAATATGATATAAACCCCATCTTTTTATCCTTGATGGCAACAATACAATACGTGCCTTGCTGCCCCTACTGTCACTGGGAAAGGACACAGCAAGATTGAACCCAAAGCCAAGCACTTCTCCCATTGCAAGAACTATAGATCTAGTAGGCCAAACCAAACCAACAATTCGAAAAGACGTGCAAGGATATTATGAGCACACATAAAGAGTTCATAGAAGAACCAAATATTTCTCATAGATAATCTTGATCATAAAATCACAATTCATCGGATCTCGACAAACACACCGCAAAAAGAGATTACATCGAATAGATCTCCTCGAAGACCGAGGAGAACTTTGTATTGAGATCCAGAGAGAGAGAGAAGAAGCCATCTAGATACTAGCTATGGACCCGAAGGTCTATGGTAAACTACTCACAACTCATGGTGAGGGCGACGATGATGATGAAGAAGAACTCCGTGATGGATCCCCCTCCGGTGGAGCTCCGGAACAGGCTACAAGATGGGATCTCACGGGAATAGAAGGTTACGACGGTGGAATTAGGGTTTTCTCTCTGTTGTCAAAGGTTTCGGGGTACGTAGGCTTATATAGGAAGAAGGAGGACGCCCGGGGGTGCTCGGGGGCCCAGCGAGGTAGGGGGCGCGCCCCCCACCCTCGTGGGCAGCCCCTTGATCCCCTGACGTGGTTCTCAAGTCCCCCGTGCGTGATTTTCTCCAAAAATATTTCTCGCGAAGGTTTCATTCCATTTGGACTCCGTTTGATATTCTTTTTCTGCAAAACCCTGAAACAGGCAAAAAACAGCAATCTCGACTGGGCCTTTGAGTTAGTAGGTTAGTCCCAAAAATGATATAAAAGTGTATGATAAAGCCCAATAAACACCCAAGACTTCATAAATAATAGCATGAAACAATCAAAAATTATAGATACGTTGGAGACATATCAAGCACCCCAAGCTTAATTCCTGCTCGTCCTCGAGTAGGTAAATGATAAAGAAAGAATTTTTGATGTGGAATGCTAACCAATATAGTTTTTCAACGTATTTTTCTTAATTGTGGCATGAATGTTCAGACGAGCAGGTAAATGATAAAGAAAGAATTTTTGATGTGGAATGCTAACCAATATAGTTTTTCAATGTAATTCTCTTAATTGTGGCATGAATGTTCAGATCTGAAAGATTAAAGATAAAAGTCTATATTGACATAAGAAACAATAATACTTCAAGCATACTAACAAAGCAATCATGTCTTCTCAAAATACTATGGCTAAAGAAACTTATCCCTACAAAATCATATAGTCTGGCTATGCTCCCTCTTCATCACACAAGATATTCATATCATGCACAACCCCGATTTCAGCCAAGCACTTGTTTTCATACTCTATTGTTTCAAACCTTTCAACTTTCACACAATACATAAGCGTGAGCCATGGACATAGCGCTATGGGTGGAATATAGGTGGTTGTGGAGAAGACAAAAAGGAGGAAGGTAGTCTCACATCGATTAGGCGCATCAACGGGCTATGGAGATGCCCATTTATAGATATCAATGTGAGTGAGTAGGGATTGCCATGCAACGGATGCACTAGAGCTAAATATGAATGAAGCTCAACAAAAGAAATTAGTGAGTGTGTGAAAGGATCGATATGTTTGACTAGAGGGGGAGGGTGAATAGGCAACTAACAATTTTTAGCTTTTCTTAACCACTTTAAATTAAGCGACAAAGTAAGTTGTCTAGATATGCTACTAAGATGACAACTAATAAAAGGTAAAGATAACAACTACACAAGCAAGCTATAGAAGTTAAACAAGTAAAGCTTGCACAAGTAAACGTAAGAAATAACCACAAGAGGAACCGATGGAGACGAGGATGTGTTGCCGAAGTTCCTTCCCTTTGAGGGGAAGTACGTCTCCGTTGGAGCGGTGTGGAGGCACAATGCTCCCCAAGAAGCCACTAGGGCCACCGTATTCTCCTCACGCCCTCACACGATGCAAGGTGCCGTGATTCCACTAGTGATGCTCTTGAAGGTGGCAACCGAACCTTTACAAACAAGGTTGGGGCTATCTCCACAACTTGAAGGCTCCCAACGAAACCACGAAGCTTCACCAGAATGGAATATGGCTTCGCGGTGACCTCAACCGTCTAGGGTGCTCAAACACCCAAGAGTAACAAGATCCGCTAGGGATTGGTGGGGAGAATCAAATATCTCTTGGCGGAAGTGTAGATCGATGCCTTCTCAAGCAATCCCGAGCAAATCAACAAGTTTGATTGGCTAGGGAGAGAGATCGGGCGAAAATGGAGCTTTGGAGCAACAATGGAGTATGTGGGGGAAGAGGTAGGTCAAAAGGAGGAAGAAGATGCCTTTATATAGTGAGGGGAACAATCCAACCGTTATCCCCCACTCAGCCCCGCACAGAGCGGTACTACCGCTTGGGGGAGCGGTACTACCGCTTATAGAGCGGTACTACCGTTGCCACACAAGCGGTACTACCGTGCCATAGGGGTAGGGCCCCGAGCGGTACTACCGTGGTCTCAGGACGGTACTACCGCTGGGAGCGGTACTACCGCCTCTACTGTCGCACTTAGTACCGCAAAACTCGACACGAAAAATCACTCGTGAATCGAGGCGGTGGTAACACGGATCAGCGGCGGTACTACCGCAGAGTGTACTAAGCGGTACTACCGCTTAGTGGGGCGGTACTACTGCTTGTGACACACGGGCGGTACTACCGCTGGGGCCAGAAAAAGCTAGAGAAGATGGGAAAGAATAGCTCCATTGCGGCGGGAAGGAATGATGGGTGCAATAAAGAAGTGTACGTGTTGATTCCACCCAAACCTTACCAAAGCGGATCCCCTCTTAATAGTACGGCTTTCCTATCACTCAGAACCACCGAAAACTAAGCAAAAAGGAAACACCGTCTTCCATAGATTCCGAGGGGCCTCTAATCTTCTTGTGCCTTTGTGAGATATATCTGAAAGAGCTTAGAACACATGATTAGTCCGCAAACGCATTGTCATCAATCACCAAAACACCATTTGGCTAAATATGCCCTTACAATCTCCCCCTTTTTGGTGGATTGATGACAACACGGGATTTGCACACAGAGAATAATAACAAAATGTAAATGCAAACACCACACCCCTAAAATATAGACTGGCTCCCCCTAGATGTGTGCTATCTAGATAAGTGCTTTGGACTGCACGGCACACATGCTAGGATCAGCACTCCCCCTATATTTTTGTAATGCCCCGGATGTAATACTTTCCCTTTTGGGCATATAATATACCTCCGGCTTCATCAATTCCATTTCGGGTTCTTCGTCTTTTGGGTTTTCGCCGTTTTGTCGTGTTGCGTGTGTGTAATTCATTCATATCATGTAGTCATGTGCATCGCATTGCATTTGTGTTGTCGTTTGCTTCCGGTTCCACGCGTTCCTTCCTGTCGTCCGTTTCGCGTTCCAGAGCTCCCTCACGTGTCCGTGGCGTCCCGTAGGCCTACTTTGGTGTTTGGCCGTGTAACGTTACCGGTTTGGCGCGAGACTTGTCGTGTGATGTTGTTTTGGTGTGTGTTACCCGCCTGTCAAATCTCGTCGCGTTTGGAGTTGGTTTACTACCCCAACAGTTATTCTCGTGGGCTCAAAGTACCTCCACTTTGAGGCTCAAGACACCCCTCCAACAGCCCACCAAACCAGCCCAAACCCCTCCCTTCATCTAGGCCATCCAATTCTAATCACGTGGCCGAAAACCACACCTCATTTGGACAACCCTAGCTCCTTGTGCCTATATATTTGTCCACCTTCCTCAAATTTTGCCCCAAAACAAGTGTCATCCCCTTCCTCTCCTTCTTCTTCCTCCAGCCGCCGGAGCTCGCCGGAGGAGCCACCGGAATCCCGCCGGAATCATCACCGCCGGCATCTCCACGTCGCCACCACCACCACTCCGGCCCCTCTCCTCACCATCGCCGCCGCCAGGACCAGCGACCATCGCCCCCTCCGCCGCCGGTCCGGCCAAGTCCGGCCGTCGGACCCCCTTTCCTCGCTCGCCAGCCCGCAAGGGAACCGCAGCCGCCTCCTGGATCGGGGAGGATCCCGATCGGATCAGATCCCCGACGCCTCCGCACGATCCCTCCGAAACCCTAGGGCCCCGACCGCCTTCGGGCCACAAGGCACAGCGGCCCACTTGCCCCGATCCTGCCGATCCAGCCGGATCTCCCCTCGCGCGGCTCCTGGCTGCGTCGAGCCGCCGCCGTCAACGGGCGCTCGAGGCGCCCCGATTCCCCGAGCCGGTCGCCGACCTGCCCCGTGGGCCTCCGCCCTCGCTCCGCCTGGGCCCGGCCTCGACGCCCCGGGCCCAACAGCCGCGCCTCCTCCGCCTTCCGCCAGGACGGGCCGGCCCATCCGCCCGGGCCTTCGAAGGCCAGCCAGCCGCCGCCTGGATCGATCGGGGGAGGAGCCCCCGATCCAGATCCCCCGCCGCCACCACTAACGGGCCGACCCGTTAGCCCGCGCGGCCCGATCCGCTCCACCCCAGGCCACCCGCTCCGCGTCAGATCCGCTTCAGCCCGCGTTGACCGACCCGTTTGACCGGATCTGGAGGTAGTCCCTTAGTTTTCCACTAAGTCTGTAGAAATTTTGATCTCTGATGCAATTTTCAAATGATGATATCTTTGTGTGTGTTGCTTCGATTTGAGTGAATGAGATGTCCAGACGTTCGTGGAGACTTGTACTACATTTCATTCCATTATGCCATACATGTTTGAGATCATCTAGATGTTTAAAATTCTGTTGGAAGAGAGCATCGTGATAAAAACTGCTGTTAGTGTTGTTTTTCATGCCACCTTTGCATAGTGATAACTTGGTGCTCGTTTATCCGAATGATGCAAATGACATGTCCACGAGTTCGTCTTGTCATGCTCTACATGTTAAATGCTTAAGCTTGCATGATAGAATCAATCTTGCCATGTTTATCTTCGTTGAAAAGTGCTATGTGGCTGTGATATTGTTTAACTTGTTATGAAATGCCAATTTGTTGAGCTCATTGCTATTGTTGTGTTTATCTCCATGATGCATGCTTAGGTGTTTTGGAATCACCATCATATGTACTTTGATGTGGTGCTTACCACTTGCCATGTTTAGTTTTGAGGTGACTTAAACTTGCTCTCAAAGATGCCATGATGAAACTGCTGTTTTAACACTTAGTGAAATTTCACTAAGTCTGGAATATGTAATTTCCAGATGCAATGTTTGCTTGCTGTTCTAGGCCAATCCATGATAGTTTTGGGGTGACTCTTGATGATTCCTTGCTGTACATATTGTTGGCTATCCATTAATGCTCTCACATGCCTATTTGAGTGGCTGTAGCATATTTAACTTTTGCTCCAAAGTTGCAATAAATTACTGCTGTCAGGATTTTGTTGTCAAGTTCAATATGTCATAGCTTGTTGCTATTGATCCGTGGCTCCTTTGGGGGTGCACCAATGGACTTATTTGCTGTAGGATATGTCTAGTTTATGTTCATGCTCTTTGCCATGATGTTTGAGTGATGTAGCTCATTTTTCTAGTGCTCCGAAGTTGCTATGTTGCTGTAATTTTCAGCTTTCGCATGTTTATTGTTTTGTGTGTAACTTTTAGCCCGTAGCTCCGATTGCAGCAAGTCTTATATGAAACTTGATTGATTTTTCGTGTAGATTCATAATATCCTATTGTTATCTTGTTTTGAAGCATTTTTCTTGACCGCATATTGTCATGCTCATTTTGCTCCCATAGTGCATAAGTCATGCATCCATCATTTTTGTGTGCGCATTGTATCTTGTTGATTCGTGCCTTGTGTGGTTGTGTTGATTAGAGCCGGAAGCTGAGACCGAGTATGAGTACGAGCGTGAGGTTACTACCGAGCTTGAGAACGAGGACCCCTCTTACGATCCGAACGACAACTCTTCAGGCAAGATGACCGAACCCCGATAACATTACTATCTTTGCCTATTGCTAGTAGTATCGATCTATAGTTTTGCCTCGATGCCCATGTCTTTCATGTCAGCCTCCTATTTGTAACCCTGATCATGTTTAACCAACCTACCTATGCAAACCGTTGAATGGCTAAGTACGCTTCGCTCAGCCGCTCTTATAGCATTGCTAGTTGCAGGTGAAGTTTGAAGATGCTTGCTTCATGTTGAAGTTTGTTGGGTTATATCACACTATATAAATTCTTAAATTGAAATCATCTATATATCGGCAATGGGTGGAAGGCTAAGCCTTTTGCTTGGTGATTTGTTCCACTCATGCCGCTAGGAACCGTATAAACCGGTGTTATGTTCCTTGATTATGCGTTCCTCACACGATTGGGGTTATGGGACCCCCTCGATAAACCGCTAAGTGCTAAGTCTTTTCCAGCAAGTCCCAACTTTGGTACTATTTGCCTAAACAACTAAAACTTACCGAGGGAGTAATTAACCCGAGGATTAATTAATTCAACCCCCCTGGGCCAGTGCTCGATTTGAGTGTTGGTCCAAACTAGAGCCACTTGCGGATGCCACCCAGTTCGCTGGGATCTTCGGTATCTGTACGTACTGCTCATCCGGTCGTGGCCTGAGACTAGATACGCGCGGCTACTATCAGGGTGTCGGCACGCCGGGAGGATTTGCTGGATTAGCCTTACCTTAGTTCGGAGTATCTTGAGCACGGGATTCCGAGAATACTCGGGCCTTCCCACCTTGGAGTTGCGACTCCGCAGATCGTGGGCTTGTCATGGGCCAAGTTGGAACACCCCTGCAGGGTTATGAACTTTCGAAAGCCGTGCCCGCGGTTATGTGGCAGATGGGAGCTTGTTAATATCCGGTTGTAGAAAACTTGACACATTGTTCTAATACACTACCAGCGTGAGTACCGTGACTGTCATTTTCCGAAAGGGGTTTCGGGAGATGAACACGGTGGGGTTATGTTTGACTGGCTTTAGTTAGGATCACTTCATGATCATCTCTCGACCGAGGCGCCTTCTCTTCTCGCTCTCTTTTGCGTAAGCTAGGCTAGTGCTGCTGCAACCACTTATTCTTATTCTTTCTTCAGCCTTGTTCCACACCCAAGGCTTAGATAGTCATGTTACCCGGGAACGGGATTGCTGAGTCCTCTGTGGCTCACCGTTACTTCACCACACCAGATGCAGGTCCGATGGTGAGCTATCCAGGTGATGGCACCGAGCTAGACTGGGAGTACGACGAGGAGCGTAGCCGTTACTATGTTCGTTATCCTGATGATCAGTAGTGGAACTTCTACTAGGATTCGATCCGACCTGTGGATTTAAATTATGTTTGGTATCTTGTCATTTGGATTTTACCCTTAGATGGGCTGTGATGTTCATTTGCATGATGATTGAAATATGTAATGAATTTGTGTGACGTGGGGAGTGTAAGCCAACTATTTTATGTTTTCCATCCCCATCTTTTACATGAGTTGTGCAAAGATACCAAACTTGCGATCATTCCAGCATGGAGTTATGTCTCTAAGTCGTGCCTCGACACGTAGGAGATATAGTCCCATCCTGGGCATTACAAGTTGGTATTCAGAGCCTTCTCCGACCTAGGAGCCCCCACTGATTGATCGAATCGTTGACGGTCGAGTCTAGGCACACACTGAAAATATTTTGAGTCCTATATTATATCGGAGAGTAGGATTTCTTTGCTTCTCATCCCCTTTCTCTCTGGTGAGGACTCCTGACGACTACTCTTGCCTCTTCTACTTTCAAGAATTTGCACCAATTTTTTTTTAGGAATCTCGCGAGTATTGTGGGATTGTTTCGATGTTCTTGTGACGAGAATATTGTTCTCGATGCCTCCTGACATTAGGGGTTGTGGCAGTGTCCCGGGGAGTTGAGCTTCGGGGTATTGTCGTCACAAGCATATCGCCGCAGTACTAAATACTTAAGACAGCCGACATCGAAAATCTCTCCTATACGGTTAGTGGCAAGATAACCCCGACATCACCCAGTACTGGGGAGGTAGTTCGGGAGTATTGCCATAGCTTGGTATAGTGGATGCTTTTCGAAGGTCCGAGGTAGACAGTTTCCGAGAAAGACTGGTTATGTGTTGAAGAATGGATACAACTGGATGTAGGTTTAGAGTTGATTGCGCGGTGCTTCCCCTGTATCCCCAATACCTGATTGCATAACTGAAAACTTTTGGAAATTAATAGGTGGGTTTATCCAGTAGATCGTAGGCATACTTCCAACGAATGCAGGTTAGCGAGTTTGGGGTTCTACATTGAGTGAAGTGGTTTTATGACCGATGTTCCAATCGGGAGTTGCATCTTAAAGGGTCCTTGGCTATGCTGATCCGGGGATTGCAAAACCCTTTCGTAACGCGTTCATAAGCTTTCAGCACAAAGATGTTAGAACGAAGCTCCTATCTTGTGTTTGTTTCCGTCTGTACCTTGTTGTTTTTCTTATTTATCTTTTGTCCCCTATGTGGCTTCTCGTGAAGATTGATGTTACCATTTAACTGAGAATTTCATTCGTTCCTCTTGTTCGAATGATTATTGTGAAGACTATGTTGCATTTCAATCCGTTGATTCAACTTATACCTTCTTTCAATCAATTGCTGATTCGTGGTCATCTCTTTTAGGATGGCTCCGAAACAAGTTCCCAACGCTAACCCAGAGGGTGAAGAGGTTCCAGATCATCCTCCTTCCCCTCCTCCTCCGTATGAGGCTTGGAGAGCGATTATGCAGACTACAAATCAGAACACCCAGGTGTTGATGCAGATGATGCAGCAGATGCAAGCTAATCAAGCTAATCAGGGTGTTCCAGGGAACCAAGGCAATTTCTTCAACCAACAGCACCATGCTACTCTCAACCAGTTCTTGGCCAATCAACCAAAAGCTTTCAGTTACTGTGTCGACCCTCTCGATGCTGAAGATTGGTTAACCGATATCAAGAAGCATTTTGAGTGCAGTAACGTAAGAGAAGAGGACTATGTGAAGTTTGCAGCCTTCCAACTCAAAGACCAAGCAGCTGACTGGTGGCAGTAGTACAAAGACTCCAGGCCAGGTCGTGTGATCTCTTGGGAGGATTTCTGCAAGGACTTTTGCTCTCACCACATTCCAACAAGTGTCATCGAGGGTATGCGTGAGCAATTCCGCAACCTGAAGCAGGGCTCTATGACTGTCTACCAGTATAATGTCAAGTTCCAAAACCTCGCCCGCTATGCTAAGCAAGACATACCAGATGCCAAGAGCAAGATCTATCAGTTCCGTGGAGGTCTCAAGGATGAACTTCAACTTGCTCTCACCTTGTTCGAGCCCGATGAGTTCGACAAATTCTATAACATGGCGCTGAAACAAGAGGCAGCTCAGCTCAAGATGGAGGCTTCCAAAAAGAGGATTCGAGATGCCGTTCACTCCTCCTCATCTTCTCAAGTCGTCGCGAAGCAACAAAAATTTTGGCTTCCTCCTCCTCCAGTGATTCGAGCTCCTTACAACAACTCCAACAGCAACAAGAACTCTAGTGGCCGTGGTTTCTCCCACCCACCCAACCCGAGCAACCAGTCGAAGAATCAGTTTCAGTCTCAAGGTTCCAAGTCAAGTGGTTCTCATTTCCGTCCTCTCTCAGAAGTGGTGTGCAACAAGTGTGGCAAGAAGGGTCACTATCCCAACAAGTGCCCCAACCCGAAGCGTCTTCCACCTCCTCCACCTGTCAGTTAGGCTATTGTCAGGCATGATCCAAAGGCAGCAAGGGTAAATCTGATGAATGCAGCGCAAGCGGAGAATTCTTCTGATGTGATTTTGGGTAACCTTCCAGTTAACTCTATCCCTGCTAAAGTTTTGTTTGATTCGGGTGCTTCATGCTCTTTCATGTCTCAACCATTCGCATCCAAGCATAATGTTGACATCAAAAGTCTGTCAAGGGAGTTATCAGTTATTTCTCCGGGGAGACGAATGCATTCCAGTATATATGCTCCGGATGTTTCTATTCGCATGGGTGATTATCGATTTCTGGCCTCTCCGGTGGTTCTTGGCAATTCCGACATTGACCTCATCCTCGGGATGGATTGGCTTTCTCAGCATGATGCTCACATTGATTGTGCACAGAAGGAAGTCAAGATGACTCATCCTGATGAAGATGTGATTATCTTCGCCTCTAGGGATAATACTATCAGGCTTTTCTCTCTCAATGATAAGGGCGAGATTAATGCCATATCTCAAATTCCGGTGGTTAACGAATACCAAGACGTCTTTCCTGAAGAACTTCCAGGCATGCCTCCACACCGCCAAGTGGAATTCGTCATTGAACTCGAGCCGGGTACTGAGCCAGCATGCCGGCGTCCGTACAAGCTCTCTCCTGGAGAATTGAAGGAGTTGAAGAAACAGCTTGATGAACAGGAACGTCTGGGTCTCATCAGGCCTAGTACGTCTCCTTGGGGCTGTGGTGTCTTATTTGTCAAGAAGAAGGATGGCACGGAGCGTCTCTGCGTTGATTACCGGCCATTAAACAAGAAGACAATAAAGAACAAGTATCCACTCCCCAACATCAATGAACTGTTCGAGCGGCTCAAAGGAGCTAAAGTGTTCTCTAAGCTCGATCTCCGAATGGGCTATCACCAAATTCGCATTCGCGAGGAAGATATCCACAAGACTGCCTTCAGAACGAGCTACGGCTCATATGAGTATACAGTCATGTCCTTTGGTCTCGCCAATGCTCCTCCTACCTTCTCGAGGATGATGCACTACATCTTCAACCCCTACACCGGCGAGTTTGTGCTTGTGTAGCTGGATGATATTCTGGTATTTTCCAAGAATGAAGAAGATCACGAAAAGCACCTCCGTCTTGTTCTCGACAGAATCCGTGAACATAAGTTCTATGCCAAGTTCTCCAAGTGCGAATTTTGGCTCGATAAGGTTTTGTACCTGGGCCATATCATCTCAGCTGACGGTATTGCGGTAAATCCCGAGAAAGTTGAAGCAATTGTCATCTCGGAAGCTCCTCAGAACGTCAAGCAACTCCGAAGTTTTCTGGGTCTTGCCAGCTATTGCAGAAGGTTCGTTGAGAACTTCTCCAAGATTGCCAAGCCTCTTTCCAACTTGCTGCAGAAGAATGTCAAATACTTTTGGTCTCCAGATTGTGAAGTGGCATTCAAAACTCTCAAAGAAAAGCTCGTCTCTGCTCCAGTTCTAACTCCTCCAGATGAATCCAAGCCCTACGAAGTATTCTGTGATGCTTCTCTTCAAGGTCTTGGTGGTGTGCTTATGCAAGACAAGAGAATTGTGGCATACACTTCTCGTCAGCTGAAGCCAAGTGAGAAGAACTATCCCACACATGATCTCGAGCTAGCAGCTGTGGTACATGCTTTGATTACGTGGAGACATCTGTTGTTGGGCAGAAAAGTCGACATCTTCACTGATCACAAGAGCTTGAAGTACATCTTCACACAGCCGAATCTAAACCTCCGCCAGACTCGTTGGGTTGAAATGATCCAAGAGTATGATCCCAGCATTGAATACACTCCTGGCAAGGCGAATGTGATTGTAGATGCTTTGAGCAGAAAGGCATATTGCAACAGCCTTCTTATCAAGCCGTTCCAGCCCGAGCTTTGTGAAGCATTCAGGAAGCTCAACCTCCAAGTTGTTCCCCAAGGTTTTCTTGCAAATCTTCAAGTTGCTCCTACCTTGGAAGATCAGGTCCGTGAGGCCCAACTCAGTGATGTCATGGTGCAGAAGGTGAAACATGGTATTGCAAAGGGCACTCCTAAATACAAGTGCTATCGCATTGATGAGAGAGATACCTTGTTCTTCGAGGACAGACTCGTGGTTCCCAAAGGTGATCTCAGGAAGCTCATAATGGAAGAAGCACATGATTCTCTCCTTTCCATTCATCCTGGTAGTTCCAAGATGTACCAAGACCTCAAGCAATCTTACTGGTGGACACGCATGAAAAGGGAGATTGCCCAATTCGTGAATGAATGTGATGTCTGCAGAAGAGTGAAGGCAGAGCATCAACGTCCAGCCGGTCTTCTCCAACCTCTTCCTATTCCCGAGTGGAAATTCGACCACATTGAAATGGATTTCGTCACTGGCTTTCCTAAATCCAAGAGAGGGAATGATTCTATCTTTGTAGTGATTGACAAGCTTACCAAAGTCGCTCACTTCCTTCCAGTCAAAGAATCCATCAATGCAGCTCAATTGGCAGAGCTGTACACTTCCAGAATTGTGTCTTTACATGGCATTCCTCAAGTCATCTCCTCAGACCGTGGAAGTTTGTTCACTTCCAAGTTCTGGGACTCCTTTCAGTCCACCATGGGCACTAAGATTCGTCTCAGCACTGCTTTTCACCCTCAGACTAGTGGTCAAGTCGAGCGAGTGAATCATATTCTAGAAGACATGCTCAGAGCCTGTGTCAGATCTTTTGGCATGAAATGGGAAGATTGCCTTCCATTTGCCGAGTTCTCTTATAACAACAGCTTCCAAGAAAGTGCCGACAAAGCTCCGTTTGAAATCCTCTATGGCAGAAAGTGCCGTACCCCTCTCAACTGGTCCGAAACAGGAGAACGTCAACTTCTTGGCAATGACTTGATCTCAGAGGCCGAAGAAATGTGCAAAGTCATACGTGAGAATCTCAAGGCCGCTCAGTCGCGTCAGAAGAGCTACTATGACGGCAAGCATCGTGATTTGGCTTTCAACATTGGTGATCACGTTTATCTCCGTGTTTCTCCGATGAAAGGCACCCAAAGATTCGGTATCAAAGGAAAGCTTGCTCCTAGATACGTCGGGCCTTTCAAGATCCTTGGCAAAAGAGGCGACCTAGCCTATCAACTTGAGCTCCCTTCCAACTTCGCCAATGTTCATGATGTGTTTCATGTGTCTCAACTCCGCAAATGCTTCAAGACTCATGAACGCATGATTCCGTTTGAAGAGATTGATCTTCAACAAGACTTGTCTTACCGAGAGCATCCAGTTGCTATTCTCGAAGAAACCGAGCGCAAGACCCGCAACAAGTCCATCAAATTCTTGAAAGTCAAGGGGTCACACCATACCGACCGAGAAGCTACGTGGGAACGAGAAGATCATCTTTGTTCCGAGTACCCTTCCTTTTTCCAGTCCTAGATCTCGGGACGAGATCTTTTTGTAGTAGAGGAGAGTTTGTAATGCCCCGGATGTAATACTTTCCCTTTTGGGCATATAATATACCTCCGGCTTCATCAATTCCATTTCGGGTTCTTCGTCTTTTGGGTTTTCGCCGTTTTGTCGTGTTGCGTGTGTGGCATTCATTCATATCATGTAGTCATGTGCATCGCATTGCATTTGTGTTGTGTTTGCTTCCGGTTCCACGTGTTCCTTCTCGTTGTCCGTTTCGCGTTCCGGAGCTCCCTCACATGTCCGTGGCGTCCCGTAGGCCTACTTTGGTGTTTGGCCGTGTAACGTTACCGGTTGGGCGCGAGACTTGTCGTGTGATGTTGTTTTGGTGTGTGTTACCCGCCTGTCAAATCTCGTCGCGTTTGGAGTCCGTTTGCTACCCCAACAGTTATTCTCGTGGGCTCAAAGTACCTCCACTTTGAGGCCCAAGACACCCCTCCAACAGCCCACCAAACCAGCCCAAACCCCTCCCTTCATCTAGGCCATCCAATTCTAATCGCGTGGCCGAAAACCACACCTCATTTGGACAACCCTAGCTCCTTGTGCCTATATATTTGTCCACCTTCCTCAAATTTTGCCCCAAAACAAGTGTCATCCCCTTCCACTCCTTCTTCTTCCTCCAGCCGCCGGAGCTCGCCGGAGGAGCCGCCGGAATCCGCCGGAATCCTCACCGCCGGCATCTCCACGTCGCCACCACCACCACTCCGGCCCCTCTCCTCACCACCGCCGCCGCTAGGACCAGCGACCGCCGCCCCCTCCGCCGCCGGTCCGGCCAAGTCCGGCCGTCGGACCCCCTTTCCTCGCTCGCCAGCCCGCAAGGGAACCGCAGCCGCCTCCTGGATCGGGGAGGATCCCGATCGGATCAGATCCCCGACGCCTCCGCACGATCCCTCCGAAACCCTAGGGCCCCGACCGCCTTCGGGCCACAAGGCGCAGCGGCCCACTTGTCCCGATCCTGCCGATCCAGCCAGATCTCCCCTCGCGCGGCTCCTGGCTGCGCCGCCGCCGTCAACGGGCGCTCGAGGCGCCCCGATTCCCCGAGCCGGTCGCCGATCTGCCCCGTGGGCCTCCGCCCTCGCTCCGCCTGGGCCCGGCCTCGGCGCCCCAGGCCCAACAGCCGCGCCTCCTTCGCCTTCCGCCAGGACGGGCCGGCCCATCCGCCCGGGCCTTCGAAGGCCAGCCAGCCGCCGCCTGGATCGATCGGGGGAGGAGCCCCCGATCCGGATCCCCCGCCGCCACCGCTAACGGGCCGACCCGTTAGCCCGCGCGGCCCGATCCGCTCCACCCCAGGCCACCCGCTCCGCGTCAGATCCGCTTCAGCCCGCGTTGACCGACCCGTTTGACCGGATCTGGAGGTAGTCCCTCCGTTTTCCACTAAGTCTGTAGAAATTTTGATCTCTGATGCAATTTTCAAATGATGATATCTTTGTGTGTGTTGCTCCGATTTGAGTGAATGAGATGTCCAGACGTTCGTGGAGACTTGTACTACATTTCATTCCATTATGCCATAGATGTTTGAGATCATCTAGATGTTTAAAATTTTGTTGGAAGAGAGCATCATGATAAAAGCTGCTGTTAGTGTTGTTTTTAATGCCACCTTTGCATAGTGATAACTTGGTGCTCGTTTATCCGAATGATGCAAATGACATGTCCACGAGTTCGTCTTGTCATGCTCTACATGTTAAATGCTTAAGCTTGCATGATAGAATCAATCTTGCCATGTTTATCTTCGTTGCAAAGTGCTATGTGGCTGTGATGTTGTTTAACTTGTTATGAAATGCCAACTTGTTGAGCTCATTGCTATTGTTGTGTTTATCTCCATGATGCATGCTTAGGTGTTTTGGAATCACCATCATATGTACTTTGATGTGGTGCTTACCACTTGCCATATTTAGTTTTGAGGTGACTTAAACTTGCTCTCAAAGATGCCATGATGAAACTGCTGTTTTAACACTTAGTGAAATTTCACTAAGTCTGGAATCTGTAATTTCCAGATGCCATGTTTGCTTGCTGTTCTAGGCCAATCCATGATAGTTTTGGGGTGACTCTTGATGATTCCTTGTTGTAAATATTGTTGGCTATCCATTCATGCTCTCACATGCCTATTTGAGTGGCTGTAGCATATTTAACTTTTGCTCCAAAGTTGCAATAAATTACTGCTGTCAGGATTTTGTTGTCAAGTTCAATATGTCATAGCTTGTTGCTATTGATCTGTGGCTCCTTTGGGGGTGCACCAATGGACTTATTTGCTGTAGGATATGTCTAGTTTATGTTCATGCTCTTTGCCATGATGTTTGAGTGCTGTAGCTCATTTTTCTAGTGCTCCGAAGTTGCTATGTTGCTGTAATTTTCAGCTTTCGCATGTTTATTGTTTTGTGTGGAACTTTTAGCCCGTAGCTCCGATTGCAGCAAGTCTTATATGAAACTTGATTGATTTTTTGTCTAGATTCATAATATCCTATTGTTATCTTGTTTTGAAGTATTTTGCTTGACCGCATATTGTCATGCTCATTTTGCTCCCATATTGCATAAGTCATGCATCCATCATTTTTGTGTGCGCATTGCATCTTGTTGATTCGTTCCTTGTGTGGTTGTGTTGATTAGAGCCGGAAGCTGAGACCGAGTACGAGTACGAGCACGAGGTTACTACCGAGCTTGAGAACGAGGACCCCTCTTACGATCCGAACGACAACTCTTCAGGCAAGATGACCGAACCCCGATAACATTACTATCTTTGCCTATTGCTAGTAGTCTCGATCTATAGTTTTGCCTCGATGCCCATGTCTTTCATGTCAGCCTCCTATTTGTAACCCTGATCATGTTTAACCAACCTACCTATGCAAACCGTTGAATGGCTAAGTACGCTTCGCTCAGCCGCTCTTATAGCATTGCTAGTTGCAGGTGAAGTTTGAAGATGCTTGCTTCATGTTGAAGTTTGTTGGGTTATATCACACTATATAAATGCTTAAATTGAAATCATCTATATATCAGCAATGGGTGGAAGGCTAAGCCTTTTGCTTGGTGATTTGTTCCACTCATGCCGCTAGGAACCGTATAAACCGGTGTTATGTTCCTTGATTATGCGTTCCTCACACGGTTGGGGTTATGGGACCCCCTCGATAAACCGCTAAGTGCTAAGTCTTTTCCAACAAGTCCCAACTTTGGTACTATTTGCCTAAACAACTAAAACTTACCGAGGGAGTAATTAACCCGAGGATTAATTAATTCAACCCCCCTGGGCCAGTGCTCGATTTGAGTGTTGGTCCATGATACGTCTCAAACGTATCTACTTTTCCAAACACTTTTGATATTGTTTTGACCTCATTCTTGCATGATTTGGACTAAACTAACCCGGACTGACGCTGTTTTCAGCAGAGCTGCCTGTATGGTTTATTTGTGTGCAGGAAAACGGATTTTTAAGCATCTCAGAAAAATCCACGAAAAATCACGAAAAATCCACGCACCCGAGGAAACCAAATGCCAGAAGTGGGGCCAGAGGGGGGCCAGGGGGTGCCCAGGTGCCCTGTGGGCGCGCCCCCCCCCCTGGGCCGCGCCGGGGGGGCGCCTGGGTGGGGCCCACACCCCCTGGTGCCCTACTTTAGCCCGTATTTTTCCTCCCGACGCAGAAACCCCAGATCGGAAGTGCTTTCGCTGTTTTTCGTCGCGGAGCCGCCGCCACCCTCTGTTCTTCTTCGGGAGGGCTAATCTGGAGGCTGATTTGGCCTCCGGAGAGGGGAGATCGTCGCCATCGTCATCATCATCACCACTCCATCATCCCTCCATGACTTCCCCCTTCATGTGTGAGTAATTCCCCTGCTGTAGGCGAAGGGGATGATAGGGATTGGATGAGTTTGATCATGTAATAGTTCGTCAGATTGTTGGGGGCATGTTGCCTATCATCTAGTATGGTGTTTATCATCTTTGCTACAACTTGTTATTCTTAATGCTTGACACTTAGGGCCCGAGTGCCATGATTTCAGATCTGAACCATATGTGTTTGCATGAATATATTTGTGTTCTTGATCCTATCTATGAGTTGTATGCACCTGTTACGGTTCGGAACCGGCGATCCCAAAAGTGACAGCTTGGGACACCAAAGGGGATGGTTTGTAGTTTGAGGATTACATGTATCCATTGAGTTCATTGCTTTGTTCCGGTGCTCTTTGACAGGAGCACCTTAATATCCATTAGTTCCTTTTGGCCCCGTTCGTAGCGGGATGGTAGGACAAAAGATGTTGTGCAAGTTCTTATTGCAAGCACGTACAACTACATACGGGATACATGCCTACTGTTTGATATTTGCCTAGATGATCATTACTTTTCCGTGTGCCGTGCCCCAAGTTAGAATCTATCTCATCCATGCAGCGCCCAACCATCTATCTCCCTAGCCTACAGTATTTTAAACCTTGCTTGTCACTAGTTGCTACTTCTGCCATTTACTACTGCTATTTACTTTTGCTGTTTACTTTTACTATTACTATCACCACTATCATATCACTGTTACCACTTATCTTTTGTTGCAAGTTAGTATATTTCAGGTGCGGTTGAATTGACAACTCAACTGTTAAAGCTTATAAATACTCTTTGGCTCCCCGTGTGTTGAATCAATAAATTGGGTTATTCTTACCCGCGAAGACTATCTCGATCCCTTACGGTTGAGGGTTATCAGTCCAAACTAGAGCCACTTGCGGATGCCACCCAGTTCGCTGGGATCTTCGGTATCTGTACGTACTGCTCATCCGGTCGTGGCCTGAGACTAGATACGTGCGGCTACTATCAGGGTGTCGGCACGCCGGGAGGATTTGCTGGATTAGCCTTACCTTAGTTCGGAGTATCTTGAGCACGGGATTCCGAGAATACTTGGGCCTTCCCACCTTGGAGTTGCGACTTCGCGGATCGTGGGCTTGTCATGGGCCAAGTTGGAACACCCCTGCAGGGTTATGAACTTTCGAAAGCCGTGCCCGCGGTTATGTGGCAGATGGGAGCTTGTTAATATCCGATTATAGAAAACTTGACACATTGTTCTAATACACTACCAGCGTGAGTACCGTGACTGTCATTTTCCGAAAGGGGTTTCGGGAGATGAACACGGTGGGGTTATGTTTGACTGGCTTTAGTTAGGATAACTTCGTGATCATCTCTCGACCGAGGCGCCTTCTCTTCTCGCTCTCTTTTGCGTAAGCTAGGCTAGTGCTGCTGCAACCACTTATTCTTATTCTTTCTTCAGCCTTGTTCCACACCCAAGGCTTAGATAGTCATGTTACCCGGGAACAGGATTGCTGAGTCCTCTGTGGCTCACCATTACTTCACCACACCAGATGCAGGTCCGATGGTGAGCTATCCAGGTGATGGCACCGAGCTAGACTGGGAGTACGACGAGGAGCGTAGCCGTTACTATGTTCGTTATCCTGATGATCAGTAGTGGAACTTCTACTAGGATTCGATCCGACCTGTGGATTTCAATTATGTTTGGTATCTTGTCATTTGGATTTTACCCTTAGATCGGCTGTGATGTTCATTTGCATGATGATTGAAATATGTAATGAATTTGTGTGACGTGGCGAGTGTAAGCCAACTATTTTATGTTTTCCATCCCCATCTTTTACATGAGTTGTGCAAAGATACCAAACTTGCGATCATTCCAGCATGGGGTTATGTCTCTAAGTCGTGCCTCGACACGTAGGAGATATAGTCCCATCCTGGGCATTACAATTTTAGAGACCAACAACCTAAGCAAGATATGAGAACAAAGTACATAGTAAGATAATCATGCATGCTAGATAGTACCAGGTACGTAAATAAGATAGTGTAGCATATGTCTCACACCATATGACAGGAACTTAGGTCTCACGAAAAACAACCAAACCACAAGAAGCGAAAAACACACAAGTGACAGAAACGCAAATCCCTAAACTCTCTCCCCCTTTGGCATCGAGACATCAAAAGGGCAGAGAGCTAAACTACGGCTCCAGGTGAGAGCACGAGAAGGACTCAAATCATCAGATAGCAGCAGGGTCATCGTCTTCGTCGTCGTCGACCGGAAACTGCTCAGCATCGGAATCAGTCCATGGGCAATGCTGCTTGATCCATTCTTCCTCCTCAGTTACCTGCTCCTCAGAGCCACTGGCCACAGTTGCACCCAACTGACGCAAAAGCTCCTTGTGACGCCCCCTGGCCTTCTTCTCTGCCACATGAGTCATGTACTGACCATGAGACTCCATGCAGAACAACTTCTTCATCTTCTTCTTGAGCTTCTTTGCCCACGAGGGCTCTGCACCAGATGGCTCATAGTCATCATCATCATCAGCTTCAACCTCAGCCTCCTCTGTCTCCATAGCAGCAGCGGAGGATGAGCCTCCAGTCTTGGATGCATGAGAGCCCCAGTTGTCCTTCCGCCTCAGACGCTTGATCTCATGGGACACCAACTCTCCAGTCTCCAGCAATGCATTGGGATATACATGATCCCAAGATTTCTCAATCAGCAGCATGATGAACGGACCATAGATCAGGCACTTGCGTTCAGAAATAGCAGACAGGAGCTCAGACCACATCACATGTGAAATATCCAGGGTCTCACCAGTGTTCCTTTCTAACTGATGTTGGCAAAAGAGAAGCATGTCCACAAGATAGGAGTGAACCATATCATGATTCCCAATCCGAGGGAAAAGAGTCTCACGGAAGATGCGGTGAAGGATATCCAGATAGGCGGACAACTCATACGTTACCTTCTTAGTCTCTGGATGGACCTTCGCAGTGCAGTAAGGCCAGAGAGCTTGCTTGTGAGTGGAGGTTTCGTTCTGGGGAGGACAAAAGCCAACTGGTGTCTCAAGTCCCTGGTCTGCCACCCCAAGTAACTCCATGAACGCCTTCCACTTGACAGATACCAGTTTGCCATTGGTCATCCATGTCAGAGTTCTGTCCTCATCCGTCCCTAGATGGACCGTGGCATAGAATTGAGCCACAAGATCTGCATCAAAGTCCTTGTTGAACTGAATGATCTGAAGAATGTTGAGCTGAGAGCACATCTGAAGAGCCTTGCCAAAGTACACCGGATCCTTCTCCAGATATTCCGTGTCTATGGAGCGAACACTGACAAAGAGATTATTCTTAGCCTTGAGCACATCAAAGTAGATAGCAAACTGGAAGCGATTCCAGAACGGACGGTTGACCAAATTGGGTTCTTGATCAACCTCATAGGGATTGCGGCGACGCCTTGCCCAGAACTCCTTGCCACTCATCTGTGTCACGGTTTTGCCCTTTGGCTTTGCCATGGCCTTCTTCTTCTGTTGAGGAGGAGGTGGAGCACTCAAGGAACCTCCAGCAGACTCAGATGTGCGGTAGCGCTTTGAGGTAGCACGATTGGGGTTGATACGGCGAGCCGGATGCTTGGGATGTTCATCACCTGGAACCAAACACACACACAAATGAGACAACCAAGAAGAACGAGCATAAGCCAATGAACCCAACAAAAGAAGATCAAGGAATGAAGAAACATCTGTGAACTAGGCATGCCGCGGTAGTACCGTGATCTGGTAAGCGGTAGTACCGCCCGAGCGGTAGTACCGCTCCAGGGAGCGGTAGTACCGCTCGAGGCGGGGAAACAACGGTTTCCTAATACCGTGGTCAGATCCGGCACTACCGTCCTGTCAAATTCAAAAATATTTCTATCATACTCTAATCTATATAGTCTAGTTGCTTTCTCCTTCATACTCAAGCCTAGATTTAGTCAAAAATCTACAGATGCAAACACTATTGCCCCTAAGCACAAGATCTGAGAAAGAACCACGAAGAGAAGAGGAATGGGGGCAATACCGGCATCCATGGCAAGAGGACGAGGTGGCGATCGACTCCACCGAAGGAAAAGGAGAGGAGCACCCCGGAGGAGGAGATCCACCGGAGCCCTCCCGCGGCGACGAACTGCTGGAGAGAGAGAGAGAGAGAGAGGAATGAGGGGGCGACTGAATGGGTATGGGGGAGAGAAACCTCCCCCTGCCCCGATATAACCCCCGCATACCTCCCCGCAGCGGTAGTACCACGCTGGTGGGCGGTAGTACCGCGCACCACCAGCGATAGTACCGCCCAGCACGTCACGGCAACAAAGGTTCAAAGCAAAGCTCACAGAAAAAAGGCGCACAAAGAAGAAAAAGAAAGAACAAACCACCACTCACACACACACACTAGCAAGAGGCAAGAGACCCCTCTACCCGAGGGGGCGGTGACCGAGGTCACCTATGTTTGAGTCTAGAGGTATGGTGCCGCGAAGATTTTAACCTTGGGCCCATGACCAAAACTCGTCCTTGAAGCACTAGTACCATCAAAGATGGTTAATGAGAGACTAGATCAATTTATGCATAATGGGGGGAGAGAGAGTTCATTGAGATAACTATGCTCCCCCTATGTCCATGCCTACACCTAGACTCGACAATATGATGAGTATGGTGGGGTGTGCACGAGTTCAAGCCACATTGCTCAAATCAATGATATTTAGCTCATGCCTTAACTCGCGAAATCTTGCTTCATCCAACGGCTTCGTGAAGATGTCTGCAAGGTTATCATGAGTGTTGACATAGTGAAGCTCGATCTCTCCTTGCCTTATGTGATCCCGGATGAAGTGATACCGAATCTCTATATGCTTCGTCTTGAAGTGTTGTATCGGGTTGAGAGAAATCTTGATGGCACTTTCATTGTCACACCAAAGAGGCACTTTGTCACAAGTGACACCGTAATCCTTTAAAGTTTGCCTCATCCATAAGAGTTGAGCACAGCAACTTCCAGTAGCTACATACTCTGCTTCGGTGGAGAGAGAGACACACAACTTTGCTTTTTGGAAGACCAACTAACCAGAGAGCAACCAAGAAATTGGCACCCTCCAGAAGTGGACTTCCTATCCACTTTGTCTCCCGCCCAGTCAGAATAAGAGAAACCAACAAGATTGAAGTTTGCTCCTCTTGGGTACCATAAGCCAAAGTTTGGGGTATGAGCCAAATATCGAAAGATTCGCTTGACCGCCACAAAGTGACTTTCCTTAGATGAGGCTTGAAACCGTGCACAGATTCCCACACTCAACATAATATCCGGTCTAGATGCACAAAGGTAAAGCAAGGAACCGATCATAGAGCGATATACCTTTTGATCCACCGCTTTACCATTAGGATCAATGTCAAGTTGGCATTTGGTTGGCATTGGAGTAGTAGCCGGCTTGACATCACTTAGATTGAACCTCTTGAGCATGTCTTGAGTATACTTGGATTGTTTGATGAAGATGCCTTCTCTTCTTTGTTTGATCTCAAACCCAAGGAAATACTTCAACTCTCCCATCATGGACATCTCAAAATGTGTGGTCATGAGTGTGGCGAACTCATCATTGAAAGCTTTGTTAGGAGAACCAAAGATAATATCATCAACATATAGTTGGCATACAAACAACTCCCCTTTGACCTTCTTAGTAAAAAGAGTGGGGTCGATTTTCCCAATTTCAAACCCAGGATCTTGTAACAACTCGGTAAGATGCTCATACCACGCACGTGGGGCTTGTTTAAGGCCATAGAGTGCCTTATCGAGTTGGTACACGTGATTGGGGAGCTTAGGATCCTCAAACCCCGGGGGTTGTTTAACATACACCAACTCATTAATAGGACCATTAAGAAATGCACTTTTCACATCCATTTGTTGCAATTTAAAGTTATGATGAGAAGCATAGGCAAGCAACAAACGAATGGATTCAAGACGAGCAACGGGGGCAAAGGTTTCACCGTAGTCGATACCCTCGACTTGGGAGTAGCCTTGAGCCACCAGACGCGCCTTGTTGCGGATGACAATGCCATGAGCATCTTGCTTGTTCTTAAAGATCCATTTGGTTCCAATGACATTATGGTGCTCCTTTGGCCTTGGCACGAGACGCCACACCTTGTTGCGCTCGAAGTTATGGAGTTCTTCATGCATGGCATTGAGCCAATCAGGGTCTTCGAGCGCCTCATAAACCTTCTGAGGTTCAACACAGGAGATAAAAGCTTGATGAGCACAATAGTTTGCTAATTGTCTGCGAGTGCTTACCCCCCTTTTGATGCTTCCTAGAATGTTCTCGATGTGATGTTCGTTGGAAGCAAGCCTGGAGGCAACTTTTGCAGCACGATGCTCTAATTGCTCTTCAAGAGATAACTGAGGAGCATTGAGTTGATCATCTTGAGCGTCGTCAGAAGCTAGATCTTGATCTTGAGCTTCCTCTTGATCTTGATCTTGCTCGGAGGACAGAACTTGGCCTTGTGCATCATTTGGTGGTTCTCCACCATCTTGTGATTGATCTTGCACTTGGTCTTGTTCGTCAGGTTGAGGGCCTCCACTTTGTTCTTCGGAAGCGTGTGGGTCTTGGGTTGGTGATGGTTCCACTTGAGTGAAATATTGTCCTTCTCCTTCGGCCACAAGGGGTTCCTCAATGGGTAGGATGTATCCAACACCCATTCTTCTTATGGCTTGAGGAGGAATTTCATCACCTACATCACAAGTACCACTTTGCTCCACTTGGGAGCCGTTATTTTCATCAAACTCTACGTTACTCGTCTCCTCAATGAGTCCATTGGACTTGTTGAGGACACGGTAAGCATGAGAGTTTGTAGCATAACCAACAAATATGCCCTCGTGAGCTCTAGATTCAAATTTAGACAAGCAAACACCTTTCTTGAGAATGAAACACTTACACCCGAATACCCGGAAGTACTTGAGATTTGGCTTGTTACCGGTAAGTATCTCATACGGAGTTTTGTTCAAGCCTTTGCGGAGATAGAGCCGATTTGATGCATGGCAAGCGGTGTTGATGGCTTCGGCCCAAAAGTTGTATGGAGATTCGAATTCAGCCATCATGGTTCTTGCCGCATCCATCAGGGTTCGGTTCTTTCTCTCTGCTACACCGTTTTGTTGAGGGGTATATGGGGCTGCATATTGATGTTTGATCCCCTCATCACTGAGAAACTCATCCAAGGTGTAGTTCTTGAACTTGGTGCCGTTGTCACTTCTGATCATCAAAATTTTTGCTTCATGTTGTCGTTGAGCTTCATTTGCAAAGTTGATGACGGTTTGTTGGGTCTCACTCTTCTTCTTGAAGAAGTATACCCAGGTGTATCTTGAGTAATCATCCACAATCACCAAGCAGTACTTTCTACCTCCAAGACTATCAAAAGATGGAGGCCCAAAGAGGTCCATGTGAAGGAGCTCTAGGGGTCTCTTTGAATAGATGATAGTCGTGGGAGGGTGAGCCGTCTCATGTAACTTTCCTTCAATGCAAGCCCTGCAAGCACGATCTTTGGCAAAGCTAACATTTGTTAGTCCACGGACATGGTCCCCCTTGAGAAGACTTTGCAAAGATCTCATATTGACGTGGGCCAAACGGCGATGCCAAAGCCATCCCACATCAACTTTAGCCATTAGGCATGTCGCGACCTTAGTGGGTTGCTTCGAGAAGTTAACCACATAAAGGCCGTTCTCGACATGCCCAACATAGGCTACTTTAAGAGTCTTGCTCCACAAGAGGGCCACGGTATCAATATCAAAGAATGTAGCAAAGCCCATGAGTGCAAGTTGGCGAACAGAAAGTAAATTGTATGCAAGGGACTCAACAAGCATGACTTTCTCGACCGTGAGATCATGAGAGACAACAACCTTGCCAAGCCCCAATACCTTAGAAGATGAAGCATCACCCCATTCGACGTTGGTGGCCATAGATGAACCGAGATGCACGTCCACCACCAAGTCTTTGCTTCCGGTCATATGATTTGTGGCTCCGCTATCAAGCAACCATGATCCCCCACTGGAAGCAAACTCCTACAAGAGATCAATGCTTGGTTTTAGGTACCCATTTGGTAATGGGTCCTTTGAGGTTAGTAACAAGGGTCTTAGGAACCCAAATGGACCATTCAATGTACTCATAAGAAGAACCAACAAATTTAGCAAACACATGACCATCACTAGCACGACATAAAACGTATGAAGGATTAAAGTCGCCGGCCATGTTTGATGGTATGGTGGAATTTTTCTTGACACCACCATTGTTCACCATTTTCTTCTTCTTTGATGTGCCCTCTCCTTCTTTCACAAAAGATTGTCGGAGAGGGGGTGGTTGCTTGGTCTTGTCATTCTTCTTCTTCTTGGGCTTAGGAACAAACCCAATTCCTTCCTTTGCCACAACCTCCTTTTGATTGCTCAAAAGATTGTTGAGGTTCTTCTCACCTTGTATACAAGTCACAAGGCCTTTCTCAAGTTGCTTCTTCAACTTGGCATTTTCTTCAGCAAGATGCACATGCTCGCAACACGGGTTAGTAGCATTTGCATTATCAATTAATACCATGCGAGGAAAGATAGCCTTTTCCTTGGTTAGCGAAACTTGGAGTTGATCATGAGACTCCTTGAGAGTAGCATGCATACCTTTCAAGGCCTTGTGAGCCTTGTCGAGTATGGCAAACTCTTCTTTGAGTTTAGCATGGTCAACCTCAAGTTTTGCCTTCTCGGAATTAAGCACACGAGAGACAACTAAAGCATGATCAAGATTTTTCTTTAATTTAGCATGATCATCGTTGTGTGACTCCTCAAGAGCCAAACGAAGACCACGCTCTTCCTCTAGGGCGTTAGAGAGATCCGATATCTCATTGGCATAGTCTCGACTATGTCCTTCCATTTTAGTAATGGTTTCCTCGTGAGCCTCGATCATGTCATTTGCCTCACCGAGTTGTTCCAAGAGAGCAACAAAATGCTTCTTGGGTTTGCCCTTGAGATTTTTCATGAACAACTCAAATTCATTCTCTCCCTCCTTAATTCCCTCACTTTCATCAACACAATTCATTAAAGACGGAGAAGTGATAGTAGTATTGATGTTTGGGGTTACCTTGTTGGTGGCCTTGGCCATGAGACACTTGGCGGTGATGTTCTCATTAGGCGAGTCGAAGAGAGATGAGTGCGGAGTAGTAGCAATAGCAATTGTGGCCATGGTGAACGTCTCATCATCTTCATCATCATCATCATCCTCAACATATTCTTCTTGGGCCACCAACCCTTTCGGAGGAGTCTTCTTGTTGAAGTTGTTCTTGTTAGGATAAGACTTTGACTTGTCCTTCCGGATAAGCTTGCCTCCAAAGTATTCTCTCTTCTCATAAGGACAATCTGCAACGAAGTGACTTACATTGCCACAGTTGAAGCATGTCCTTACTCGTTGCTTGCCCTTGTTTCCACTTGAGTTGTTCCTGTTGAAGTTGGGTCTTGTGTTCTTCTTGCCCCAGAATTGCCTTGAAGCAAGAGCCATGTGCTCATGATAGGCATATTTGGTGTCCTCGGGGCTACACTCATCATCATCTTCCACCTCCTCTTCTTCCACACAAGCCTTGGCCTTCAGGGCAAGATTAGGCTTCTTCGATCGTTGAGCTCTCAAGACCGCATTGTCGGCGGTCATATCCAAGATCCTCATGGCAACAAACTCATCCAACACTTCATTTGAGGATAAGTGGTGGAAGTCCGGTCTCTGACGAATGACAGAGGACATGCCCTTATGATAGGGCATCATGGCCTTGAGGAACTTGCTCTTGATCCAATTGTCATCCGTGTCCTTACTGCCATGATCTCGAAGAGAGACCGCAAGTATAGTTAATCTCTGATAAAGTTCATGAGGATCTTTGATAAATTTGGGAGGAGGCCCAATGGAATTTAAATGCGGTGTGGGAACGGGTCCTCCATAGTGAGTAGGAGGAGTGGATTGGGCAACGATCCCACTCCCATTCTTAGTAACAGGGGCTTGTTCACTACTAGCTTCTCCCTTGTCGGGATTAGCCTCCGACACGTTGGTAGCGGGACGAACCACCTCCAACGGTGCGGTGGATAATTTAAGCCCCTCAAGCAAATCTTTAAACATGCCTTTGACCTCGCTCGCTAGTGACTCTTTCAATGTGGTAAACGCCACATTGAACTCCTCACGAGAGACCGAGGCTCCCCCATTTGACGTAGGCAAGGACGGAGTTCCACCGGAATGGTCCTCCGTCTCGACTACGTTGTCACCCATAATCTTTGGACGGTAAAGTCCTTAAAAAGAGACGAGGCTCTGATACCAATTGAAAGGATCAATATGGTTGACTAGAGGGGGGGGGGGTGAATAGGCAACTAACAATTTTTAGCTTTTCTTAACCACTTTAAATTAAGCGACAAAGTAAGTTGTCTAGATATGCTACTAAGATGACAACTAATAAAAGGTAAAGATAACAACTACACAAGCAAGCTATAGAAGTTAAACAAGTAAAGCTTGCACAAGTAAAGGTAAGAAATAACCACAAGAGGAACCGATGGAGACAAGGATGTGTTGCCGAAGTTCCTTCCCTTTGAGGGGAAGTACGTCTCTGTTGGAGCGGTGTGGAGGCACAATGCTCCCCAAGAAGCCACTAGGGCCACCGTATTCTCCTCACACCCTCACACGATGCAAGGTGCCGTGATTCCACTAGTGGTGCTCTTGAAGGCGGCAACCGAACCTTTACAAACAAGGTTGGGGCTATCTCCACAACTTGGAGGCTCCCAACGAAACCACGAAGCTTCACCACAATGGAATATGGCTTCGCGGTGACCTCAATCGTCTAGGGTGCTCAAACACCCAAGAGTAACAAGATCCGCTAGGGATTGGTGGGAAGAATCAAATATCTCTTGGTGGAAGTGTAGATCGATGCCTTCTCAAGCAATCCCGAGCAAATCAACAAGTTTGATTGGCTAGGGAGAGAGATCGGGCGAAAATGGAGCTTTGGAGCAACAATGGAGTATGTGGGGGAAGAGGTAGGTCAAAAGGAGGAAGAAGATGCCTTTATATAGTGGGGGGAACAATCCAACCGTTATCCCCCACTCAGCCCCGCACAGAGCGGTACTACCACTTGGGGGAGCGGTACTACCGTTGCCACACAAGCGGTACTACCGTGCCATAGGGGTAGGGCCCCGAGCGGTACTACCGTGGTCTCAGGGCGGTACTACCGCTGGGAGCGGTACTACCGCAAAACTCGACACGAAAAATTGCTCGTGAATCGAGGCTGTGGTAACACGGATCAACGGCGTTACTACCGCAGAGTGTACTAAGCGGTACTACCGCTTAGTGGGGCGGTACTACCGCTTGTGACACACGGGCGGTACTACCGCTGGGATCCGCGGTACTACCGCTGGGGCCAGAAAAAGCTAGAGAAGATGGGAAAGAATAGCTCCATTGCGGCGGGAAGGAATGATGGGTGCAATAAAGAAGTGTACGTGTTGATTCCACCCAAACCTTACCAAAGCGGATCCCCTCTTAATAGTACGGCTTTCCTATCACTCAGAACCACCGAAAACTAAGCAAAAAGGAAACACCGTCTTCCATAGATTCCGAGGGGCCTCTAATCTTCTTGTGCCTTTGTGAGATATATCTGAAAGAGCTTAGAACACATGATTAGTCCGCAAACGCATTGTCATCAATCACCAAAACACCATTTGGCTAAATATGCCCTTACACATCCAACTTGCTTGCTCACGAAGACTTAGGGCATTTGAGGAAGCCCATCGTTGGAATATACAAGCCAAGTTCTATAACGAAAATTCCCACTAGTATATGAAAGTGACTAAACATGAGACTCTCTACAATGAAGAACATGGTGCTACTTTGAAGCACTAGTGCGGAAAAAAGATAGTAGCAATTGTCCATTTTTCTTTTTTTTTTCTTTTTTTGGGCCTTTCTTTTTTTCTTTGGCCTTTTTTTGCGGAGGGGCTTTATAGATTTAGCCTTTCCTCCCATGGGACAATGCTCTAATAATGATGATCATCACACTTTCATTACAACTCGATATTACAACTCAATACTACAACAACAAAGTATGACTCCATATGAATGCATCCGACGGTGTACCGGGATGTGCAATGAAACCAGAGTGACATGTATGAAAAGTTATGCATGGTGGCCTTGCCACAAATATGATGTCAACTACATGATCATGCATGGTAGTATGACAATATGATGCATGTCATATAAACGAAACGGTGGAAAGTTGCATGGCAATATATCTCGGAATGGCTATGGAAATTCCATGATAGGTAGGTATGGTGGCTATTTTGAGGAATAATATGGTGGCTGTTTTGAGGAAGGATATATAGTGGGTTTATGGCACCGGTGAAAGTTGCGCGGTACAAGAGAGGCTAGCAATGGTGGAAGGGTGAAAGTGCGTAAAATCCATGGACTCAACATTAGTCATAAGAACTCATATACTTATTGCAAAAATCTACGAGTCATCAAAACAAAGCAATCAACGCATGCTCCTAGGGGGGAGGTTGGTAGGAGTTAACCATCGCGCGCCCCCGACCTCCACACAAAGGTTGGCACTCTACAAATACCTCATGCTCTAACTTCGTCACATAGTGGTTCACCATACGTGCATGCTACGGGAATCACTAACCTTAACACAAGTATTTCTCAATTTCATAATAACTCCACTAGCATGAATCTAATATCACTATCATCATATCTTAAAACAATTATCAAGCATCCAACATCTCATTCTATTCAATGCACTTGGGGTGAAATTTGTTTACTACATTGACATTGGATGTCTATCATGTGAAGACTAGTTTCTTTAGCATAAACACATTACCATGTTTTTTTAATAGACTCTCAAATAGATATAAGTGAAGAATTAGAGTTCAAAAATTTCTATAAAATATTACCACCACTGTGCTCTAAAAGATATAAGTGAAGCACTAGAGCAAAAACTATTCAACTCAAAAGATATAAGTGAAGCACATAGAGTGTTCTAACAATTTCTAGGTAATATTTAACTCTCTCAAATAGGTGTGTCCAGCAAGGATGATTGTGACAAACTAACAACCAAAGACTCAAATTATACAAGACGCTCCAAGCAAAACACATATCATGTGGCGAATAAAAATATAGCTCCGAGTATAGTTACCGATGGATGAAGACGAAAGAGGGGATGCCTTCCCGGGGCATCCCCGAGCTCACGCTTTTGATTATCCTTGAATTTTACTTGGGGTGCCATGGGCATCCCCAAGCTTAGGCCTTTGCTACTCCTTGTTCCATAGTCCATCAAAGCAATACTCAAAACTTGAAAACTTCACAACACAAAACTTAGACAAAAATTCTCGTGAGCTCCGTTAGTATAAGAAAGCAAACCACTACTCAAAGGTGCAGCAATGAATCATTCTTTGTTTATATTGGTGTTAAACCTACTGTATTCCAACTTCTCTATGGTCCATACTTGCCAATACTACTCATAGATGCATTGAAATAAGCAAACAACACACGAAAAACAGAATTTGTCAAAAACAGAACAGTCTGTAGTAATCTGCAGGTTTTGCCTACTTCTGGTACTCCAAAAAATTCAAACTAAATTGTTAAATTTGAGGAATTTGTCTATTAATCATCTGCGAAAAGAATCAACTAAATAGCAGGCTCCAGTAAAATCTGACGACTACTTTAGCAAGCGCTAACGATTCTGTTTTTCACAGCAAGATCATATAAACTTCACAGAAGTCTTCCCAAAGGTTCTACTTGGCACAAACACTAAACAAAACATGAAACCACATCTAATCAGAGGCTATATGCAATATTTATTCCCTAACAGCAACAAAAATAAAAAATAAAAAATTGGGTTGCCTCCCAACAAGCGCTATCGTTTTACGCCCCTAGCTAGGCACGATACAAGATAAACCTAGGTATTGCCATCTTCGGAAGGCAATTCTTTGATTAAGCACTTATGATTCTTAGGCACTTCTTTGTCCCTATTAATAATCAAACTCTTGGGCAAGAAATCAAGAAATTCTAAAGTGTCAAAAGGGTCTCTTGCAAAAGTAAGAAAATTAGGGTGAACACTTATGGATTTGAGGTCCGCAATTCTAGATGTTTCACCTTTGTCTTTAGGGACATACATGAAATTGGATAAGTTAGTGGTAGAGGTATTTGGAGTAGTTTTTATAACGGAAAGAGCAGAACCCACATTAGTGATAATATCGTCAAGCTTATTAATTCTAGTCGAATCCTGATCTAGCTTTTCTTTAACTATGGGCTCCTTTTCCTTAAGATTTTTCAGAACAACTCCTACCTTAGATCCATATTGAGTGATTTCATTATGGATTTTTCTATCCAAGTTCTCCACCAATTCTACCATAGCAACTTTGTTTTCAATGATTTCTAACCTTTGCATAACATGCTCCAAAGTTAAAACGGTCCCATTAACCATAAGAGATGGCGAGCCAAATAATTCAGTCATAGCATTATAAGAATCAAAGGTGTGGCTACCCAAGAAATTCCCGCCGGTAATGGTATCTAAGATAAATCTATTCCACGGAGTTATGCCAACATAAAAGTTGCGAAGAAGCACGGAAGTGGAAAGCTTCCTATTGGATCTATTTTGAGCATTGCAAATTCTATACCAGGCATCTTTTAAGTTTTCTTCCTCCCTTTGTTTAAATTTGAGGACCTCACTCTCGGGAGTGTTGATAATGATTGGTGTGCTAGACATGATGACAAGCAAGCAAGAAGCACACGAGCAAACAAGTAGCAAGCGAACGATAAATACACGGCGGAAGAAGGGCAAATAAAACGACAAGGGTGAAGTGGGGAGAGGAAAACGAGAGGCAAAAAAATATAATGCGAAGGATCAGGGTTTGTGATAAGTACTTGGTATATGACTTTTGCGTAAGCCTCCCCGGCAACGGCGCGAGAAATTCTTCTTGCTACTTCTCGAGCTTGCGTTGTATTACCTCGAAGAGGAAAGGGAGATGCAACACATTAGCGTAAGTATTTCCCTCAGTTTTTGAGAACCAAGGTATCAATCCAGTAGGAGACCACGCGCGAGTCCCTCGCACCTGCACAAACAAATAAGAACTTCGCAGCCAACGCGAAGGGGTTGTCAATCCCTTTACGGTCACTTACGAAAGTGAGATCTGATAGAGATGATAATTTATATTTTTGGAATTTTTGGTTTATAAGTACAGCAAATAAAAGCGATAAAAGTAAAGTGGATGGAGATTGATATGTTGAGAATAGACCCGGGGGCCATGATAGCGATATTCTACGGCGGGTAAACAAATTACTGTCGAGCAATTGATAGAAAAGCGAATAATTATGAGACTATCTAGGCATGATCATTGTATATAGGCATCACGTCCGAGACAAGTAGACCGACTCTTGCCTGCATCTACAACTATTACTCCACACATCGACCGCTATCCAGCATGCATCTAGTGCATTGTGTTCAAAAGAACATAGTAACGCCTTAAGCAAGATGACATGATGTAGAGGGATAAACTCAAGCAATATGATATAAACCTCATCCTTTTATCCTCGATGGCAACAATATAATACGTGTCTTGCTGCCCCTACTATCCCTGGGAAAGGACACCGCAAGATTGAACCCAAAGCCAAGCACTTCTCCCATTGCAAGAACTATAGATCTAGTAGGCCAAACCAAACCAATAATTCGAAGAGACTTGCAAGGATATTATGAGCACACATAAAAAGTTCAGAGAAGAACCAAATATCTTTCATAGATAACCTTGATCATAAACTCAGAATTCATCGGATCTCGACAAACACACCGCAAAAAGAGATTACATCGAATAGATCTCCTCGAAGACCGAGGAGAACTTTGTATTGAGATCCAGAGAAAGAGAAGAAGCCATCTAGATACTAGCTATGGACCCGAAGGTCTGTGATAAACTACTCACAACTCATGGTGAGGGCGATGATGATGATGATGAGGAGGAGGAGGAGGAGGAGGAGGATATCTAGTAGGCCAAACCAAACCAATAATTCGAAGAGACTTGCAAGGATATTATGAGCAAACATAAAGAGTTCAGAGAAGAACCAAATATTTCTCATAGATAATCTTGATCATAAAGTCACAATTAATCGGATCTCGACAAACACACCACAAAAAGAGATTACATCGAATAGATCTCCTCGAAGACCGAGGAGAACTTTGTATTGAGATCCAAAGAGAGAGAAGAAGCCATCTAGATACTAGTTATGGACCCGAAGGTGTGTGGTAAACTACTCACAACTCATGGTGAGGGCGATGATGATGATGATGAAGAACTCCGTGATGGATCCCCCTCCGGTGGAGCTCCGGAACAGGCTCCAAGATGGGATCTCACGGGAACAGAAGGTTACGGCGGTGGAATTAGGGTTTTCTCTCTGTTGTCGAAGGTTTCGGGGGTACGTATGCTTATATAGGAAGAAGGAGGACACCAGGGGGTGCTCGGGGTCCCCACGAGGCAGGGGGCGCGCCCCCACCCTCGTGGGCAGCCCCTTGATCCCCTGACGTGGTTCTCAAGTCCCCCATGCGTGATTTTCTCCAAAAATATCTCTCGCGAAGGTTTCATTCCGTTTAGACTCCGTTTGATATTCTTTTTCTGCAAAACCCTGAAACAGGCAAAAATAGCAATCTGGACTGGGCCTTTGGGTTAGTAGGTTAGTCCCAAAAATGATATAAAAGTGTATGATAAAGCCCAATAAACATGCAAGACTTCATAAATAATAGCATGAAACAATCAAAAATTATAGATACGTTGGAGACGTATCAAGCGCCGCCGCGAAGACCAGCTCCTCTCCTGCAACAGCATCATCCCCCGTGGCCGCCTCAACGCCGACGGCCGGCTCGAGTGGTGGGGCATGCCCGGCCGCACCCTCTAGGCCGTCCTCGACCGCATCAAGACCGGCAACACGCAGCGCCTCGATTACCTGTCGCGCCCGTCGTTCTCCCGCCACCGCGGCAGCTCCTGGACGGCGCGACCAATGGAGCCGGGGACGTCCTCCTCGTCGAGCTTCGGCTCCCTCTCCTTCGGCTTGCCGGCGCTACGCACCGTCAAGCCGGAGCCGGAAGAGGAAACGCCACTACGGCGCTGCACCCGCAGCGGCGCCCTCGTCATCAACGAGGGTGCCCGCCCCTCCCCGCGACCCTTCCCACGGTTCCTCCGCCTGGTCTGGCCGAAGACCGAGCCGGGGCTGCTCCCCGTGATGCCGGAGCACGCGGGTATGGTGGTGTCCGACGACGAGTCCGCCCTTAAGTGGGCGAGGGAGGACTACGTCTGCGAGCATGTGGTTCGCCAGCGCCGGGCATATGAGGAGCTCCAGGCCCGGCGCCGCAGACGCGAGGAGGACGGTGTCATCGTCCTCGACAACGACGAGGAGGGCGAGGCCGGGCCGTCCAACCCCCCCCCCCCCCCCCCCCCCCCACCGCGGGTCGGCGACCCTGGCCAGGGATGCAGCAGGGACGGTGACGGCTCCGGCGGGGCGCGCAACGACGACGACGACAACGACGATGGCGGCGACTACACGCGTTTCTACAGGCTCCTCGACATGTAGATGGCGGGCGGCGTCCGCGGCGTAGGAGGGCTAGGCGTTTCTAGGCGTAGTTTGCATGTTTATCTGTTTTTGTACAAATTTCTACGAATTATCGTCGAGTTTGTGCCAGATCGCCGAGCATGTTTAAATTTCTATGAAATACGCCGAATTTGCGCGGTTTTGACGGCGACCTGGGAGGAGTCGTCTGGGGACGCAATCGCCCCCAGGCGCGAGGCAAGAGCCGGTTCGGCTCCAGGAGGCTCTTTTTCGGCGTCCTGGGGGCGAACGGCTGGAGATGCTCTAACGTTGACCGGGCGCGTCCACGAGCATTTAAGAGGCCAAGTTTGTTCAGTCCAGCTGTAGATGCTCTTATGCCCGCGCTAAAGGTGCAGGATTTCTGGTAGATGTTTTTTTTCTTTACAGATAATAATGGAGAGTTCTCTACAAGAGAAAATTGTATAATAATGACATCATCTAATGGCACGTTCTGTCAAACTAACGTTCGCTTTGTGCTCATCTTGCATTTTTCACTGACATTGTAAACTCTCGTACGGTAGAAAGATGATGCAAAGGCTCGACGAATCATTGCACCTGTTGACATGTAGCCGGCCATTCATGGGCTTGCAAAACGCAGCAAGGGCCACGTTGGGTCCACCTCCACCTGTGTCAAGCCACCTCAAATCTTAAGCTGAAGAACAGACGCATGCGTTGGCTAGCACGAGATGAGACCTCCTGCTTTTAGTTTGCGTGGCCAAAAATGGATTTGATTCATTCAGGGCCGGGACCAGTACTTGTGCGTCGCAGAGATGGCCAAAAATGGGTTTAAGCTTGTAGCAAAGAGCTCGGCCAGAAATTCAGGGGATGGTATTTTTCATATTTACCTAGACTAGAAACTCTCATGTCTATCCTGGTGTGGTGCAACAAAATCCAGCACTGTAGGCATCCATCATCCGGTGCGTGGCGTGGTCCTCCTGGTACGCAGCAGTCACATGACGACCTCTCTCATCTAGTCTAGAATTATTGGGAGAGAAAGGTGCACAATCATGTTGGCATCTTTGCTGTCATGTACTACAATCATCTTGCTTTGTACAAGTACTTTTATGTGAAGGAGTGTTTATCATGCTGCCCTGCCCATGAAACAAGTGAGCACCATACGCAAGTTTTTTCAGTGTTTCGACCTTTGTCGTATTGTCTCGTTGTCTTGATCATAGTACCAGATGTGTCATGGATAACCGTGCAATATATGCACCGGGCGTCATCACTCATCAGTACGTACGTGATCTTGCCTTGTTCAAGCGGGCCACCAGCACCCCCCATGCACGCGGACGTGGTGCACAGTCACCGCCCAGCGCACGGAGTACGCGGCGTTTCTTCGCGTACCAACACGTGACAGGGTAAACCTCGCCGGGGCAATAAATTTCAACGATATATATACTACATTTAAGAGAACTCGTGAAGATCAGAGCAATGCGAATAGAAAAGCGACGTTGAGGTCGATGGACCATACGTATCTCTCTGCCTTCGTTGTTGAGCGACCCCACCTGTCCGTGTCAGGCGCGCATGGCGGGTATCCGGCGGTGATTCGCGGGGCGATTTCCCTGCCGTTCCGGCGACACGCCGCACGAACGCGACCGTCGCCGGCCCATGGTTTGCCTCGGCCAGCAGGATCGACGGGCATCTTCTCTTCTTCCTCGCCGGACAGAGACGGACGCGACGTCCGATCAATCCATCCGATGCGGTGAGACAGGGCCGGGGGGATTCCGTGGGCAATTTGCGACGCAAAAACAAAGGGGAGATTGAAGACCGTGACGGGAGGATATCGTCGTACTGCCCCACCCCCACCCCCACGGAGCAGCAGCCTCGCGTGGATCCGTGGCGCGTGCGACGCGGGCGAGCGTGGCCACCACGGGAGTCACTCATCCCGGGAATGGACGGACCCGGGACGTGGGGTCCCCGGAAATATACACATGCTCGTCGCGATCCGCCGATAGGGATTCGATGGGCGCGCGCTTGGCCCGTTCTGCTGCCAGAAACAACACCGACCCCACACGCCTACACCCATGGTAGCATCACAAGGAAGTCCAAAGCTTTTTTTTTTTGTTCTAGTTGGAAAAATCACAAGGAGGTCTAAAGATACTAGCATGCGAGGGTGCAATTCATAGGGTCAGAAAACACGGTGGGTCACAATTGTGGCAATAAACCAAGCACACAGCTTATGATGTTGTTTCACGCTCAGGGCATCTCCAACGCTGACGTTAAACCGCATGCATCCGTCTGGATCATACGGTCCGAACATGTTTTGTCATCTAACACGGTACCCTATCCGCCTCGCGGACGGTTTAGATAAAAATCATCCAATTTTACGTAAAAAATTATCTCAGTTTGAATGAAACTTGAAACTTGCCCAATTTATTTTAATTTGCATAAAAAAGAACCAAATGTTTGGCTAGCTTTGGATGACCGGCCCCCGCATCACAATCTGCGGACTGGCCCCTCTAAATCCGTAGATGAATACGGCGTCCAATTTGATTCAAGAAGTCCTTAATGACCTGACGGGAGAGACATGAGGAAAATTATGCACCATAATAACATATTTTATGTTCTCCCCTGTCATAGTACTCCCTCTGTTTCAGTTTACAAGGCGTGCGTATGAACAGTGCTATACACACGATGCTAGTTGGACGATTTGTGGACGACAACCTGAGCCGTTGATGGCTGGACGAAAAGTGCAGCGGAGCCTCGGATTTGCATCGGGCACGAATCGTGCAATGAGGTATCGTCTGTATAGTAGTTTCGCGTGCGTATACCCCTAGGTTGCTAATTTGATAACCGTAATATAAACTATATAACACAAAAATTATACCGCTTGAAAATAGAACATCTGAAGTTTATAATGGTATTTTTTTTTGTAATATATGACTTCTATTATGTTGGTTAAATTGACGACCTAGAAGTACGCGCACACCTTATTAACTGAAAGAAAGGGAGTAGAAGAATGTCCATAACACGAGCATGTGTACATATTTTAGGCTTTTAATGAGAGCTGAACATTTCTTTTTAACCGGAACTGAACATATTTTTAGTCTACGAACGTGTGTACATTTGGGACTTTATGCTAGTTGGGCAGACAGGCTCGTTAAGGACAACTCCAACATGTCTATCGTCCTAAGAGCATCTCGAGTCATTCGCCCCCGGGACGCTCAAATAGCATCGTCGAGGGGTGACTCGATCAAAACCGTGTCTTAGGAGCGTTTTCCCCCAGCCGCCGACCCCCTCTCCCCAACGCTTTTTCAGTTTTCAACCCCAATGCCGCGCACTCCCCCGTCGCCTGTCACCGACGTCTCCCCTCCCCAGGCCCGCTGGTCGACGTCCCATTGCCCCTAGCGCACCCTCGGTCGCCTCCTTCCTCGTCGCCGTCGCCGGCCAGTTGAATATATATAGTGAAAAGGATACATAGATAGTTCATCATAGCATAGACTGTTAAAAGAAAAGATCAACTACTCGTCGTTTTCTTACTCCGACTCGGTAATGACCTCCTCTGACGTGTGCAAGTAGGCGTCAGCATACCGCTCATCCTCGGAGTCCCAGGACGACACTTCTCCTAACTTCATGTTCAATTGAGTAGCCTGCTTCCGCGCACGCTTATCCTCCCGATAGGCGGCTCGCTCCTTCCTCCTCGCCTCCCTCTCCGTCCTCCGTTGCTTGTAAAACTGGCGCTCGTTGACGATATCCCGCGGGAAGCGTTTGCGCCACTCCGCCATGGCTTCCACGTCCATCTCCGCGATGGCGAGGCGACGCTGGCGCCTCCGATTGTCACGACGATCCTTTTCGGTGAAAATCCGCGGGAGATGCGCGATATCCTGCGCCCGCTGGCTCGTCGACACGTCGGGGAAATTCATATCTCGACGAGGCCTCCAAAGGTCTGTGGTAAACTACTCACAACTCATGGTGAGGGCAATGATGATAATGATGAAGGCCTCCGTGATGGACCCCCCTCCCGAAACAGGCTCCAAGATGGGATCTCCACGGGAACAGAAGCTACTGTGGTGGAATTAGGGTTTTCTCTTTGCGTATTGAGTTTCTGGGGTACGTAGGTATATATAGGAAGAAGGAGGGCACCGGGGACCGTGTGGGCCAGCCTCGAGGCAGGGGGGCGCGCCCCCACCCTCGAGGGCTGGCCCTACGTCCCCTGACTTGGTCCTGATGTTTCCCGAGCATGATTTCCTCCAAAAATATCTCTCGCGAATGTTTCATTCCGTTTGGACTCCGTTTGATATTCCTTTTCTGCAAAACCCTGAAATAGGCAAAAACCAGCAATCTGGACTGGGCCTTTGGGTTAGTAGGTTAGTCCCAAAAATGATATAAAAGTAAATGATAAAGCCCATTAAACATCCAAGACTTCATAAATAATAGCATGGAACAATAAAAAATTATAGATACGTTGGAGACGTATCAAGCATCCCCAAGCTTAATTCCTGCTCGTCCTCGAGTAGGTAAATGATAAAGAAATAATTTTTTATGTGGAATGCTAACCAATATAGTTTTTCAATGTAATTCTCTTAATTGTGGCATGAATGTTCAGATCTGAAGGATTCAAGATAAAAGTCTATATTGACATAAGAAATAACAATACTTCAAGCAATACTAACAAAGCAATCATGTCTTCTCAAAATACTATGGCTAAAGAAAGTTATCCCTACAAAATCATATAGTGTTGGCTATGCTCCCTTATTATCACACAAAATATTCATATCATGCACAACCCCGATTTCAGCCAAGCACTTGTTTTCATACTCTATCTTTTCAAACCTTTCAACTTTCATGCAATACATGAGCGTGAGCCATGGATATAGCACTATGGATGGCATAGAGGTGGTTGTGGAGATGACAGAAAGAGGGAGATAGTCTCACATCGACTAGGCGTATCAACGGGCTATGGAGATGCCCATCAATAGATATCAATGTGACTGAATAGGGATTGCCATGCAACGGATGCTAGAGCTATATATGAATGAAAGCTCAACAAACGAAACTAGTGGGTGTGCATCCAACTTGCTTGCTCACGAAGACCTAGGGCATTTGAGTAAGCCCATCGTTGGAATATACAAGCCAAGTTCTATAACAAAAATTCCCACTAGTATATGAAAGTGACTAAGCATGAGACTCTCTACAATGAAGAACATGGTGCTACTTTGAAGCACAAGTGTGGAAAAACATAGTAGCAATTGTCCCTCTTTTTTTTTGGGGCATTTCTTTTTTTCTTTGGCCTTTCTTTTTTCTTCTTGTTTTTGCCGAGGGGATTTATAGATTCATCCTTACCTCCCATGGGACAATGCTCTAATAATGATGATCATCACACTTTCATTACAACACTAAATTACAACTCGATACTACAACAACAAAGTATGACTCTACGTGAATGCCTCCGGCGGTGTACCGGTATGTGCAATGAAACAAGAGTGACAAAGATTATGCATGGTGGCCTTGCCACGAATACGATATCAACTACATGATCATGCATGGCAATATAACAATATGATGCGTGTCATATAAACGGAACGGTGGAAAGTTGCATGGCAATATATCTCGGAATGGCTATGGAAATGCCATGATAGGTAGGTATGGTGGCTGTTTTGAGGAAGAATATGGTGACTGTTTTGAGTAAGGATATATAGTGGGTTTATGGCACCGATGAAAGTTGCGCGGTACAAGAGAGGCTAGCAATGGTGAAAGGGTGAGAGTGCGTATAATCTATGGACTCAACATTAGTCATAAGAACTCATATAATTATTGCAAAAATTTACGAGTCATCAAAACAAAGCAATCAACGCATGCTCCTAGGGGGGAGGTTGGTAGGAGTTAACCATCGCACGCCCCCGACCTCCACACAAAGGTTGACACTCTACAAATACCTCATGCTTTAACTTAGTCACACAACGGTTCACCATACGTGCATGCTACGGGAATCACTAACCTTAACACAAATATTTCTCAATTTCATAATCACTCCACTAGCATGACTTTAATATCACTATCCTCATGTCTCAAAACAATTATCAAGCATCCAACATCTCTTTCTATTCAATGCACTTGATGTGAATTTTTTTACTACATTGACATTGGATGTTTATCATGTGAAGACTAGTTTCTTTAGCCTAAACACTTTACCATGCTGTTTTAATAGACTCTCAAATAGATATAAGTGAAGCATGAGAGTTCAACAATTTCTATAAAATATTACCACCACCATGCTCTAAAAGATATAAGTGAAGCACTAGAGCAAAATCTATTCAACTCAAAAGATATAAGTGAAGCACATAGAGTGTTCTAACAATTTTTAGGCCATATTTAACTCTCTCAAATAGTTGTGTCCAGCAAGAATGATTGTGGCAAACTAACAAGCAAAGACTCAAATTATACAAGATGCTCCAAGCAAAACACATAGCATGTTGCGAATAAAAATATAGCTCCAAGTATAGTTACCAATGGATGAAGACGAAAGAGGGGATGCCTTCCCGGGGCATCCCCAAGCTTAGACTTTTGATTTTCTTGAATTTACTTGGGGTGCCATGGACATCCCCAAGCCTAGGGCTTTGCTACTCCTTGTTCCGTAGTCCATCAAAGCAATACTCAAAACTTCAAAACTTCACAACACAAAACTTAGACACAAATTCTCGTGAGATCCGTTAGTAAGAGAAAGCAAACCACCACTCAAAGTTACAGCAAAGAATTCATTCATTGTTTATATTGGTGTTAAACCTACTGTACTCCAAGTTCTCTATGGTTCATATCCTTCAATATTACTCATAGATGCATCGGAATAAGCAAACAACACACGGAAAACAGAATCTGTCAAAAACAGAACAGTCTGTCGTAATCTGCTGGGTTCGCCTACTTCTGGAACTCCAACAAATTCAAACTAAATTGGTAAATTTGCGCAATTTGTCCACCAATCAGCAGCAAAAATAATCAACTAAAAAGCACGCTCCAGTAAAATCCCACGACTACTTTAGCGAGCGCTAACGATTCTGTTTTTCACAGCTAGATCATATCAACTTCACACAAGTCTTACCAAAGGTTCTACTTGGCACAAACACTAAACAAAACATGAAAACACATCAAATCAGAGGCTAGATGCAATATTTATTTCCTAACATCAACAAAAGCAAAACACATAAAATTGGGTTGCTTCCCAACAAGCGCTATCGTTTTACGCCCCTAGCTAGGCACGATACAAGATAGATCTAGGTATTGCCATCTTTGGTCTTCACCCTTTTAATGGTGTCGAGCTCGAATCCGGGAAGTTCTTTGCGTTTCCCTTCATATTCAGAAATCTTAAAATCTAAAGCATCCAACCGCTTATTGCAAAGAGTAATCAACATATTCATGCGGTGGAGATTCCCCCTAACACTCTTAAGAGGTTCAAGAGATTTTTGTAATATTTTCGTTACTTCGCAAATTTTCTCAAAAACTTGCGTCCCTTCCGGGGTTGAGTTTGACTCCTTTTGGGGAGGTAGTGTTCCCACTATTCTCTCTATGATTTCATGCGCGAAACTAGGATCAACTTCGATAAAATTTCCTTTGGCAACGCAATCCAAGAGTTGTCTATGAGACATATTCAATCCAACATAAAAATTGCGAAGCAAGATTCTAAAATTCACTTCTAAGGTGCACTTATGATAAGATTCCATCATCCTAAACCAAGCACCTTTTATGTTTTCTCCTTGCCTTTACTTGAAGTGAAGTACTTCAAACTCGGGAGACAAAGGAGCGGATAAGGGGCTAGCCATAATGACAAGCAAGCAAGCGAACGATAAACACACGACGGAAGAAGGGCGAATAAAACGGCAAATGTGAAGTGGGGGGAGAGGAAAACGAGAGGCAAATAAATGTAATGCGAAGGATAAGGGTTTGTGATAGGTACTTGGTATATGACTTTTGCGTAAGCCTCCCCGGCAACGCCGCCAGAAATTCTTCTTGCTACCTCTTGAGCTTGCGTTGTATTCCCTCAAGAGGAAAGGGAGATGCAGCACAGTAGCGTAAGTATTTCCCTCAGTTTTTGAGAACCAAGGTATCAATCCAGTAGGAGACCACGTGCCAGTCCCTCGCACGTGCACAAACAAATAAGAACTTCGCAGCCAACGCGATAAGGGGTTGTCAATCCCTTTACGGTCACTTACGAGAGTGAGATCTGATAGAGATGATAAGATAATATTTTTGATATTTTTGGTATATAGAAACAGAAAGTAAAGAAAACAAATAAACAACGGCAACAGAAATTGGCTAGTTGACGCGAAATTAATATGATAACGATAGACCCGGGGGCCATAGTTTTCTCTAGTGGCTTCTCTCATTATAGCGGTATTCTACGGCGGGTAAAAAAAATTACTGTCGAGCAATTGATAGAAAAGCGAATAATTATGAGACTATCTAGGCATGATCATTGTATATAGGCATCACGTCCGAGACAAGTAGACCGACTCCTGCCTGCATCTACTACTATTACTCCACACATCGATCGCTATCCAGCATGCATCTAGTGTATTGAGTTCATACGAACAGAGTAGCGACTTAGGCAAGATGACATGATGTAGAGGGACAAACTCAAGCAATATGATGAAAACCCCATCTTTTTATCAGCGATGGTAACAATACAATACGTGCCTTGCTGCCCCTACTGTCACTGGGAAAGGACACTGCAAGATTGAACACAAAGCCAAGCACTTCTCTCATTGCAAGAACTATAGATCGAGTAAGCCAAACCAAACCAATAATTCGAAGAGACTTGCAAGGATATTATGAGCACACATAAAAAGTTCAGAGAAGAACCAAAAATCTTTCATAGATAACCTTGATCATAAACTCACAATTCATCGGATCTCGACAAACACACCGCAAAAAGAGATTACATTGAATAGATCTCCTCGAAGACCGAGGAGAACTTTGTATTGAGATCCAATGAGAGAGAAGAAGCCATCTAGATACTAGCTATGGACCCGAAGGTCTGTGGTAAACTACTCACAACTCATGGTGAGGGCGATGATGATGATGATGATGAAGGCCTCCGTGATGGACCCCCCCTCCCGGAACAGGCTCCAAGATGGAATCTCCACGGGAACAGAAACTACAGCGGTGGAATTAGGGTTTTCTCTCTGCGTATGGAGTTTCTGGGGTACGTAGGTATATATAGGAAGAAGGAGGGCACCGGGGGCCGTGTGGGCTAGCCTCGAGGCAGGGGGCGCGCCCCCACCCTCGAGGGCTGGCCCTACGTCCCCTGACTGGTCCTGACGTTTCCGGAGCGTGATTTCCTCCAAAAATGTCTCTCGCGAAGGTTTCATTCCGTTTGGACTCCGTTTGATATTCCTTTTCTGCAAAACCCTGAAATAGGCAAAAAACAGCAATCTAGACCGGGCCTTTGGGTTAGTAGGTTAGTCCCAAAGATGATATAAAAGTGAATGATAAAGCCCATTAAACATCCAAGACTTCATAAATAATAGCATGGAACAATCAAAAATTATAGATATGTTGGAGACGTATCAGTCTTCGAGGAGATCTATTCGATGTAATCTCTTTTTGCGGTGTGTGTGTCGAGATCCGATGAATTGTGAGTTTATGATCAAGGTTATCCATGAAAGATATTTGGTTCTTCTCTGAACTTTTTATGTGTTCTCATAATATCCTTGCAAGTCTCTTCGAATTATTGGTTTGGTTTGTCCTACTAGATCTATAGTTCTTGCAATGGGAGAAGTGCTTGGCTTTGGGTTCAATCTTGCGGTGTCCTTTCCCAGGGACAGTAGGGGCAGCAAGGCACGTATTGTATTGCTGCCATCGAGGATAAAAATATGGGGTTTTCATCATATTGCTTGAGTTTATCCCTCTACATCATGTCATCTTGCTTAAGGCGTTACTCTGTTCGTATGAACTCAATACACTAGATGCATGCTGGATAGCGGTCGATGTGTGGAGTAATAGTAGTAGATGCAGAATCATTTCGGTCTACTTGTCTCGGACGTGATGGCTATATACAATGATCATGCCTAGATAGTCTCATAATTATTCGCTTTTTTTTATCAATTACTCGACAGTAATTTGTTTACCCGCCGTAGAATATCGCTATCATGAGAGAAGCCACTAGAGAAAACTATGGCCCTCGGGTCTATTCTCAACATATCAATCTACATCTACTTTTATTTTCTTGCTTTTATTTGCTGTTTTATTAAATCAAAAATACCAAAAATATAATTATCATCTCTATCAGATCTCACTCTCGTAAGTGACCGTAAAGGGATTGACAACCCCTTATCGTGTTGGCTGCGAAGTTCTTATTTGTTTGTGCAGGTGCGAGGGACTGGCGCGTGGTCTTCTATTGGACTGATACCTTGGTTCTCAAAAACTGAGGGAAATACTTACGCTACTGTGTTGCATCTCCCTTTTCTCTTCGAGGGAATACAACACAAGCTCAAGAGGTAGCAAGAAGAATTTCTGGCGCCGTTGTCGGGGAGGCTTGCGCAAAATTCATATACCAAGTACCTATCACAAACCCTTATCCTTCGCATTACATTTATTTGCCTCTCGTTTTCCTCTCGCCCACTTCACCTTTGCCATTTTATTCACCCTTCTTTCCGCCATGTGTTTCTCGTTCACTTGCTTCTTGTTTGCTTGTGTGTTGCTTGCTTGCTTGTCATTATGGCTAGCCCCTTATACGCTCCTTCGTCTCCCGAGTTTGAAGTACTTCACTTCAAGCAAAGGCAAGGAGAAAATTTAAAAGATGCATGGTATAGAATTTGCAATGCTCAAGATAGTTCCAATCGGAAGCTTTCTACTTCCGTGCTTCTTCGTAATTTTTATGTTGGCATAACACCGTGAAATAGATTTATTTTAGATACCATTACCGGAGGGGATTTCTTGGGTAGCCATACCATTGATTCTTACAAAGCTATGACTGAATTATTTGGCTCACCACCTCTTATGGGTAACGGCACCGTTTTAACTTTGGAGCATGTTATGCAAAGGTTAGAAATCATTGAAAACAAAGTTGCTACGGTAGAACTGGTGAAGAACTTGGATAGAAAAATTCATAATGAAATCACCCAATATGGATCCAAGGTAGGAGTTGTTCTGAAAAATCTTAAGGAAAAGGAACCCATAGTTAAAGAAAAGCTAGAACAGGATTCCACTAGAATCAATAAGCTTGAGTATGTTATCACTAATGTGGGTTCCGCTCTTTCCGCTATAAAAACTACTCGAAATACCTCCACTAAACCATCTAAGTTCATGTATGTCCCTAAAGACAAGGATGAAACATCTAGACTTGTGGATCTCAAATCCATAAGTGTTCACCCTAATTTTCTTACTTTTGCAAGAAGTCCTTTTGACACTTTAGAATTTCTTGATTTCTTGCCCAAGAGTTTGATTATTCATAGGGACAAAGAAGTGCCCAAGAATCATAAGTGCTTAATCAAATAATTGCCTTCCAAAGATGGCAATAGCTAGATCTATATTGTATCGTGCCTAGCTAGGGGCGTAAAACGATAGCGCTTGTTGGGAGGCAACCCAATTTTATGTTTTTTTGCTTTTGTTGCTGTTAGAGAATAAATATTGCATCTAGCCTCTGATTAGATGTGGTTTCATGTTTTTTTTTGTGTTTGTGCCAAGTAAAACCTTTGGTAAGACTTGTGTGAAGTTTATATGATCTTGCTGTGAAAAATAGAATTGTTAGCGCTCGCTAAAGTAGTCTTCAGATTTTACTGGAGTGTGCTTTTTAGTTGATTATTTTTGCTGCTGATTTGTAGACAAATTGCGCAAATTAACCAATTTAGTTTAAATTTTTTGGAGTTCCAGAAGTAGGTGAACCCTGCGGATTACTACAGACTGTTATGTCTTTGACAGATTCTGTTTTTCGTGTGTTGTTTGCTTATTTTGATGCATCTATGAGTAATATTGGAGGATACGAACCATAGATAACTTGGCGTACAGTAGGTTTAACACCAATATAAACAAAGAATGAATTCCTTGCTGTACCTTTGAGTGGTGGTTTGCTTTCTCTTACTAACGGAGCTCACGAGAATTTTTGTCTAAGTTTTGTGTTGTGAAGTTTTCAAGTTTTGAGTATTGTTTTGATTGACTATGGAACAAGGAGTAGCAAAGGCCCAAGCTTGGGGATTCCCATGGCACCCCAAGTAAATTCAAGATAATCAAAAAGCCTAAGCTTGGGGATGCCCCGGGAATGCATCCCCTCTTTCGTCTTCATCCATCGGTAACTATACTTGGAGCTATATTTTTATTCGTGACATGTTATGTGTTTTGCTTGGAGCGTCTTGTATAATTTGAAACTTTGCTTGTTAGTTTTCCACAATCATCCTTGCTGGACACACCTATTTGAGAGAGTTAAATATGGCCTAGAAATTGTTAGAACACTATGTGTGCTTCACTTATATCTTTTGAGTTGAATAGTTTTTGCTCTAGTGCTTCACTTATATCTTTTAGAGCATGGTAATGGTAATATTTTGTAGAAATTGTTGAACTCTCATGCTTCACTTCGATCTATTTGAGAGTCTATTACAACAGCATGGTAAAGTGTTTAGGCTAAAGAAACTAGTCTTCACATGATAAACATCCAACGTCAATGTAGTAAAAAAAATTCACATCTAGTGCATTGAATAGAAAGAGATGTTGGATGCTTGATAATTGTTTTGAGACATGAGGATAGTGATATTAGAGTCATGCTAGTGGAGTTATTATTAAATTGAGAAATACTTGTGTTAAGGTTAGTGATTCCCGTAGCATGCACGTATGGTGAACCGTTGTGTGACTAAGTTAAAGTATGAGGTATTTGTAGAGTGTCAACCTTTGTGTGGAGGTCGGGGACGCGCGATGGTTAACTCCTACCAAACGCCCCCCTAGGGGCATGCGTTGATTGCTTTGGTTTGATGACTCGTAAATTTTTGCAATAAGTATATGAGTTCTTATGACTAATGTTGAGTCCATGGATTATACGCACTCTCACCCTTCCACCATTGCTAGCCTCTCTTGTACCGCGCAACTTTCGCCGGTGCCATAAAACCACTATATATCCTTCCTCAAAACAGCCATCATATTGTTCCTCAAAACAGCCACCATACCTACCTATCATGGCATTTCCATAGCCATTCCGAGATATATTGCCATGCAACTTTCCACCGTTCCGTTTATATGACACACATCATATTGTCATATTGCCATTGCATGATCATGTAGTTGACATCATATTCGTGGCAAGGCCACCATGCATAATCTTTGTCACTCTTGTTTCATTGCACATACCGGTACACCGCCGGAGGCATTCACATAGAGTCATACTTTGTTGTTGTAGTATCGAGTTGTAATTTCGTGTTGTAAGAAAAGTGTGATGATCATCATTATTAGAGCATTGTCCCATGGGAGGAAAGGCTGAATCTATAAAGCCCCTCCGCAAAAAAAAAGAAAGGCCAAAGAAAAAAAGAAAGGCCCCCAAAAAAGGGACAATTGCTACTATCTTTTTCCACACTTATGCTTCAAAGTAGCACCATGTTCTTCATTGTAGAGAGTCTCATGCTTAGTCACTTTCATATACTAGTGGGAATTTTCGTTATAGAACTTGGCTTGTATATTCCAACGATGGGCTTCCTCAAATGCCCTAGGTCTTCGTGAGCAAGCAAGTTGGATGCACACCCACTAGTTTCTTTTGTTGAGCTTTCATTCATATTTAGCTCTAGTGCATCCGTTGCATGGCAATCCCTACTCACTCACATTGATATCTATTGATGGGCATCTCCATAGCCCGTTGATACGCCTAGTCGATGTGAGACTATCTCCCTCTTTCTGTCTTCTCCACAACCATCTCTATGCCACCCATAGTGCTATATCCATGGCTCATGCTCATGTATTGCGTGAAAGTTGAAAGGTTTGAAAAGATAGAGTATGAAAACAAGTGCTTGGCTGAAATCAGGGTTGTGCATGATATGAATATTTTGAGTGATAATAAGGGAGCATAGCCAACACTATATGATTTTGTAGGGATAACTTTCTTTAGCCATAGTATTTTGAGAAGACATGATTGCTTTGTTAGTATTGCTTGAAGTATTGTTATTTCTTATGTCAATATAGACTTTTGTCTTGAATCTTTCAGATCTGAACATTCATGCCACAATTAAGAGAATTACATTGAAAAACTATATTGGTTTGCATTCCACATAAAAAATTATTTCTTTATCATTTACCTACTCGAGGACGAGCAGGAATTAAGCTTGGGGATGCTTGATACGTCTCCAACGTATCTATAATTTTTTATTGTTCCATGCTATTATTTATGAAGTCTTGGATGTTTAATGGACTTTATCATTCACTTTTATATCATTTTTGGGACTAACCTACTAACCCAAAGGCCCAGTCCAGATTGCTATTTTTTTTGCCTATTTCAGGGTTTTGCAGAAAATGAATATCAAACAGAGTCCAAACGGAATGAAACCTTCGCGAGAGATATTTTTTGAGGAAATCACACTCGAAAAACGTCAGGACCAAGTCAGGGGGCAACGGGCCAGCCCTCGAGGGTGGGGGGCGCGCCACCCTTCCCAGGGGGCGCCCCCCCTGCCTCGAGGCTGGGCCACACGGCCCCCGGTGCCCTCCTCCTTCCTATATATACCTACGTACCCCAGAAACTCCATACGCAGAAAGAAAACCCTAATTCCACCGCCGTAGCTTATGTTCCCGTGGAGATCCCATCTTGGTGCCTGTTCCGGGAGGGGGATCCATCACGGAGGCCTTTATCATCATTGTTGGGGAACGTAGTATTTTAAAATTTTTCTACGATCACGCAAGATCTATCTACCAGATGCATAGCAACGAGAGGGGAGAGTGAGTCTACGTACCCTCGTAGACCGAAAGCGGAAGCATTAGAACAACGCGGTTGATGTAGTCGTACGTCTTCACGGCCCGACCGATCAAGCACCGAAACTACGGCACCTCCGAGTTCTAGCACACGTTCAGCTCGATGACGTCCCTCGAACTCCGATCCAGCCGAGTGTCGAGGGAGAGTTCCGTCAGCACGACGGCGTGGTGACGATCTTGATGTTCTACCGTCGCAGGGCATCGCCTAAGCACCGCTACAATATTTATCAAGGAGAACTATGGTGGAGGGGGGCACCGCACACGGCTAAGAGATCAAGAGATCAATTGTTGTGTCTAGAGGTGCCCCCCTGCCCTCGTATATAAAGGAGGGAGGGAGAGGCCGGCCCTAGAGGGGGCGCACCAAGTGTGGGGAGTCCTACTAGGACTCCCAAGTCCTAGTAGGATTCCCCTTTCCTTTCCGGAGTAGGAGAGAAGGAAAGAGGGGGAGAGGGAGAAGGAAAAGGGGGTTGCACCCCTTGTCCAATTCGGATCAGAAGGAGAGTGCACGCCTCCTTCCTTTTGGCCTCTCTCCTCTATTCCCGTAACTCCCCGGTACTCCGAAAATACCCGAATCACTCGGAACCTTTCCGATGTCCGAATATAGTCGTCCAATATATCGATTTTTACGTCTCGACCATTTTGAGACTCCTCGTCATGTCCCCGATCTCATCCGGGACTCCGAACTCCTTCGGTACATCAAAACTCATAAACTCATAATAAAACTATCATCGAAACCTTAAGCGTGCGGACCCTACGGGTTCGAGAACTATGTAGACATGACCGAGACACGTCTCCGGTCAATAACCAATAGCGGAACCTGGATGCTCATATTGGATCCCACATATTCTACGAAGATCTTTATCGGTCAAACCGCATAACAACATACATTGTTCCCTTTGTCATCGGTGTGTTACATGCCCGAGATTCGATCGTCGGTATCTCAATACCTAGTTCAATCTCGTTACCAACAAGTCTCTTTACTCGTTCCGTAATACATCATCCCGCAACTAACTCATTAGCTGCAATGCTTGCAAGGCTTATAGTGATGTGCATTACCGAGTGGGCCCAGAGATACCTCTCCGACAATCGGAGTGACAAATCCTAATCTCGAAATACGCCAACCCAACAAGTACCTTCGGAGACACCTTTAGAGTAACTTTATAATCACCCAGTTACGTTGTGACGTTTGGTAGCACACAAAGTGTTCCTCCGGTATTCGGGAGTTGCATAATCTCATAGTCATAGGAACATGTATAAGTCATGAAGAAAGCAATAGAAGTAAAACTTAAACGATCATAGTGCTAAGCTAACGGATGGGTCTTGTCCATCAGATCATTCTCCTAATGATGTGATCCCGTTGATCAAATGACAACTCATGTCTATGGCTAGGAAACATAGCCATCTTTGATCAATGAGCTAGTCTAGTAGAGGCATACTAGGGACACTCTGTTTTGTCTATGTATTCACACATGTATTAAGTTTCCGGTTAATACAATTCTAGCATGAATAATAAACATTTATCATGATATAAGGAAATAAATAATAACTTTATTATTGCCTCTAGGGCATATTTCCTTCAGTCTCCCACTTGCACTAGAGTCAATAATCTAGCTCACATCGCCATGTGATTTAATACCGATAGTTCACATCGTTATGTGACCAACACCCAAAGGGTTTACTAGAGTCAATAATCTAGTTCACATCGCTATGTGATTAACACCCAAGAGTAATAAGGTGTGATCATGTTTTGCTTGTGATAGAAGTTTAGTCAACGGGTCTGTCATATACAGATCCCTATGTATTTCGCAAATTTCTATGTCTACAATGCTCTGCATGGAGCTACTCTAGCTAATTGCTCCCACTTTCAATACGCATCCAGATTGATACTTAGAGTCATCTGGTTTTAGTGTCAAAGTTTGCATCGGCGTAACCCTTTTACGACGAACTCTTTATCACCTCCATAATCGAGAAATATTTCCTTAGTCATCCAATTACTAAGGATAATTTTGACCGCTGTACAGTGATCTACTCCTGGATCACTATTGTACTTCCCTGTCAAACTCTTGGCAAGGTACACAACGTGTTTTGTACATAGCATGGCATACTTTATAGAACCTATGGCTGAGGCACAGGGAATGACTTTCATTCTCTCTATATTTTTCTGCCGTGGTCTGGCTTTGAGTCTTACTCAACTTCACACCTTACAAGTCAGGCAAGAACTTCTTCTTTGACTGATCCAATTTTTGAACTATTCCAAAATCTTATCAAGGTATGTACTCATCGAAAGTCTTATCAAGCGTCTTGATCTATCTATATAGATCTTGATGCTCAATATGTAAGCAGCTTCACCGAAGTCTTTCTTTGAAAAACTCCTTTCAAACACTCCTTTACGCTTTCCAGTAAATTCTACATCATTTCCGATCGACAATATGTCATTCACATATACTTATCAGAAAGGTTGTAGTGCTCCCACTCACTTCTTGTAAATACAGGCTTCTCCAAAAGTCTGTATAAAACCATATGCTTTGATCACCTCATCAAAGCGTATATTCCAACTTCGAGATGCTTGCACCAGTCCATAGATGGATCGCTGGAGCTTGCATACTTTTTTAGAACCTTTTGGATTGACAAAACCTTCTGGTTGCATCATATACAACTCTTCTTTGAGATATCCATTTAGGAATGCAGTTTTGACATCCATTTGCCAGATTTCATAATCATAAAATGCGGCAATTGCTAACATGATTCGGACAGACTTAAGCATCGCTACAGGTGAGAAAGTCTCATCGTAGTCAACTCCTTGAACTTGTAGAAAACCTTTCGCAACAAGTCGAGCTTTGTAAACAGTAATATTACCGTCTGCGTCGGTCTTCCTCTTGAAGATCCATTTATTTTCGATGGCCTGCCGATCATCGGGCAAGTCAACCAAAGTCCATACTTTGTTCTCATACATGGATCCCATCTCAGATTTCATGGCTTCAAGCCATTTTGCGGAATCTGGGCTCATCATCGCTTCCTCATAGTTCGTAGGTTCATCATGGTCTAGTAACATGATTTCCAGAACTGGGTTGCCGTACCACTCTGGTGCGGAACGTACTCTGGTTGATCTACGACGTTCAGTAGAAACTTGATCCGAAGTTTCATGATCATTATCATCAACTTCCTCACTAATTGGTGTAGGAATCACTGGAACAATTTCCTGTGATGTACTACTTTCCAATATGGGAGAAGGTACAATTACCTCATCAAGTTCTACTTTCCTCCCACTCACTTCTTTCGAGAGAAACTCTTTTTCTAGAAAGGATCCGTTCTTAGCAACGAATATTTTGCCTTCGGATCTGTGATAGAAGGTGTATCCAACAGTCTCTTTTGGGTATCCTATGAAGACACATTTTTCCGACTTGGGATCGAGCTTATCAGGTTGAAGTGTTTTCACATAAGCATCGAAGCCCCAAATTTTAAGAAACGACAACTTTGGTTTCTTGCCAAACCATAGTTCATAAGGTGTCGTATCAACGGATTTAGATGGTGCCCTATTTAACGTGAATGCAGCTGTCTCTAATGCATGACCCAAAATGATAGTGGTAAATCGGTAAGAGACATCATAGATCGCACCATATCGAATAAAGTACGGTTACGACGTTCGGACACACCATTATGCTGTGGTGTTTCGGGTGGCGTGAGCTGTGAAACTATTCCACATTGTTTCAAATGAAGACCAAACTCGTAACTCAAATATTCTCCTCCACGATCAGATCGTAGAAAACTTTATTTTCTTGTTACGATGATTCTCTACTTCACTCTGAAATTCTTTGAACTTTTCAAAAGTTTCAGACTTGTGTTTCATTAAGTAGATATACCCATATCTGCTCAAATCATCAGTGAAGGTCAGAAAATAACGATACCCGCCGCGAGCTTCAACACTCATTGGTCCGCATACATCAGTATGTATGATTTCCAACAAATATGTTGCTCGCTCCATAGTTCCGGAGAACGGAGTTTTAGTCATCTTGCCCATGAGGCATGGTTCGCAAGCACCAAGTGATTCATAATCAAGTGATTCCAAAAGTCCATCATTATGGAGTTTCTTCATGCGTTTTACACCAATATGACTTAAACGGCAGTGCCACAAATAAGTTGCACTATCATTATTAACCTTGCATCTTTTGGCTTCAATATTATGAATATGTGTATCACACGATCGAGATCCAACAAACTATTTTCATTGGGTGTATGACCATAGAAGGTTTTATTCATGTAAACAGAACAACAATTATTCTCTAAAACTTACATGAATAACCGTATTGCAATAAACATGATCAAATCACATTCATGCTCAACACAAACACCAAATAACAGTTATTTAGGTTCAACACTAATCCCGAAAGTATAGGGAGTGTGCGATGATGATCATATCAATCTTGGAACTGCTTCCAATACACATCGTCACTTCATCCTTTAACTAGTTTATGTTCATTATGCAACTCCCACTTCGAGTTACTACTCTGTAGCAACTGAACCAATATCAAATACCGAGGGGTTGCTATGAACACTAGTAAAATACACATTAATAATCTGTATATCAAATATACCTTTGTTCACTTTGCCATCCTCCTTATCCGCCAAGTATCTAGGGCAGTTCCACTTTTAGTGACCATTTCCTTTGCAGTATAAGCACTTGTTTCAGGCTTGAGTTTAGCTTTGGGTTTCTTCACGGGAGTGACAACTTGCTTGTCATTCTTCTTGAAGTTCCCCTTCTATCCCTTTGCCCTTTACTTGAAACAAGTGGTCTTGTTAACCATCAACACTTGATGTTTTTTCATGATTTCTACCTTCGCCTACTTCAGTATCGCGAAGAGCTGGGAATTCCTTTCGTCATCCCTTGCATATTATAGTTCATCACGAAGTTCTACTAACTTGGTGATAGTGACTAGAGAACTTTGTCAATTACTATCTTATCAGGAAGATTAACTCCCACTTGATTAAAGTAATTGTAGTACCCAGACAATCTGAGCACAAGCTCACTGGTTGAGCTATTCTCCTCCATCTTGTAGGCAAAGTATTGTCAGAGGTCTTATACCTCTCGACACGGGCATGAGTATGAAATACTAATTTCAACTCTTGGAACATCTTATATGCTCCATGGCGTTCAAAACGTTTTTGAAGTCCCGGTTATAAGCCGTAAAGCATGGTGCACTAAACTATCAAGTAGTCATCATACTGAGCTTTTGTCAAAACGTTCATAACGTCTACATCTGCTCCTGCAATAGGTCTGTCACCTAGCGGTGCATCAAGGACATATTTCTCTGTGCAGCAATGAGGATAATCCTCAGATCACGGAACAATTCCGCATCATTGCTACTAACATCTTTCAACTTGGTTTTCTCTAGGAACATATGAAAAATAAACGGGGTGCAACATCGCGAGCTATTGATCTACAACATAGATATGCTAATACTACCAGGACTAAGTTCATGATAAAATAAAGTTCAATTAATCATATTACTTAAGAACTCCCACTTAGATAGACATCCCTCTGGTCATCTAAATGATCACGTGATCCAAATCAACTAAACCATGTCCGATCATCACGTGAGATGGAGTAGTTTTCAATGGTGAACATCTTATGTTGATCATATCTACTATATGATTCACGCTCGACCTTTCGGTCTCCAGTGTTCCGAGGCCATATCTGTATATGCTAGGCTCGTCAAGTTTAACCCGAGTATTCTGCGTGTGCAAAACTGGCTTACACCCGTTGTATTTGAACGTAGAGCTTATCACACCCGATCATCACGTGGTGTCTCGGCACGACGAATTTTCGCAACGGTGCATACTCAGGGAGAACACTTATACCTTGAAATTTAGTAAGGGATCATCTTATAATGCTACCGTCGTTCTAAGCAAAATAAGAAGCATAATAAGATAAACATCACATGCAATCAAAATAAGTGACATGATATGGCCATCATCATCTTGTGCTTTTGATCTCCATCTTCAAAGCACCGTCATGATCACCTTCGTCACCGGCTTGACACCTTGATCTTCATCGTAGCATCGTTGTCGTCTCGCCAACTATTGCTTCCACGACTATCGCTACCGCTTAGTGATAAAGTAAAGCAATTACATGGCGATTGCATTTCATACAATAAAGCGACAACCATATGGCTCCTGCCAGTTGCCGATAACTTTACAAAACATGATCATCTCATACAAAACCGTATAACTCATCATGTCTTGACCATATCACATCACAACATGCCCTGCAAAAACAAGTTAGACGTCCTCTACTTTGTTTGTTGCAAGTTTTACGTGGCTGCTACAGGCTTAGCAAGAACCGTTCTTACCTACGCATACAAAACCACAACGATGTTTCGTCAAGTATGTGCTGTTTTAACCTTCACAAGGACCGGGCGTAGCCACACTTGATTCAGCTAAAGTGAGAGAGACAGACACCCGCCAGTCACCTTTAAGCAACGAGTGCTCGTAACGATGAAACCAGTCTCGCGTAAGCGTATGCGTAATGTCGGTCCGGGCCGCTTCATCTCACAATACCGCCGAAGCAAAGTATGACATGCTGGTAAGCAGTATGACTAGTATCGTCCACAATCTCATTGTGTTCTACTCGTGCATATCATCTACGCATAGACCTGGCTCATGATGCCACTGTTGGGGAACGTAGTATTTTAAAATTTTCCTACGATCACGCAAGATCTATCTACCAGATGCATAGCAACGAGAGGGGAGAGTGAGTCTACGTACCCTCGTAGACCGAAAGCAGAAGCATTAGAACAACGCGGTTGATGTAGTCGTACGTCTTCACGGCCCGACCGATCAAGCACCGAAACTACGACACCTCCGAGTTCTAGCACACGTTCAGCTCGATGACGTCCCTCGAACTCCGATCCAGCCGAGTGTCGAGGGAGAGTTCCGTCAGCACGACGGCGTGGTGACGATCTTGATGTTCTACCGTCGCAGGGCTTCGCCTAAGCACCGCTACAATATTTATCGAGGAGAACTATGGTGGAGGGGGGCACCGCACACGGCTAAGAGATCAAGAGATCAATTGTTGTGTCTAGAGGTGCCCCCCTGCCCCCGTATATAAAGGAGGGAGGGAGAGGCCGGCCCTAGAGGGGGCGCACCAAGTGTGGGGAGTCCTACTGGGCCGCACCAAGTGTGGGGAGTCCTACTAGGACTCCCAAGTCCTAGTAGGATTCCCCTTTCCTTTCCGGAGTAGGAGAGAAGGAAAGAGGGGGAGAGGGAGAAGGAAAAGGGGGTTGCACCCCTTGTCCAATTCGGATCAGAAGGAGAGTGCACGCCTCCTTCCTTTTGGCCTCTCTCCTCTATTCCCGTAACTCCCCGGTACTCCGAAAATACCCGAATCACTCGGAACCTTTCCGATGTCCGAATATAGTCGTCCAATATATCGATTTTTACGTCTCGACCATTTTGAGACTCCTCGTCATGTCCCCGATCTCATCCGGGACTCCGAACTCCTTCGGTACATCAAAACTCATAAACTCATAATAAAATTATCATCGAAACCTTAAGCGTGCGGACCCTACGGGTTCGAGAACTATGTAGACATGACCGAGACACATCTCCGGTCAATAACCAATAGCGGAACCTGGATGCTCATATTGGCTCCCACATATTCTACGAAGATCTTTATCGGTCAAACCGCATAACAACATACATTGTTCCCTTTGTCATCGGTGTGTTACATGCCCGAGATTCGATCGTCGGTATCTCAATACCTAGTTCAATCTCGTTACCAACAAGTCTCTTTACTCGTTCCGTAATACATCATCCCGCAACTAACTCATTAGCTGCAATGCTTGCAAGGCTTATAGTGATGTGCATTACCGAGTGGGCCCAGAGATACCTCTCCGACAATCGGAGTGACAAATCCTAATCTCGAAATACGCCAACCCAACAAGTACCTTCGGAGACACCTGTAGAGTACCTTTATAATCACCCAGTTACGTTGTGACGTTTGGTAGCACACAAAGTGTTCCTCCGGTATTCGGGAGTTGCATAATCTCATAGTCATAGGAACATGTATAAGTCATGAAGAAAGCAATAGCAGTAAAACTTAAACGATCATAGTGCTAAGCTAACGGATTGGTCTTGTCCATCACATCATTCTCCTAATGATGTGATCCCGTTGATCAAATGACAACTCATGTCTATGGCTAGGAAACATAACCATCTTTGATCAATGAGCTAGTCTAGTAGAGGCATACTAGGGACACTCTGTTTTGTCTATGTATTCACACATGTACTAAGTTTCCGGTTAATACAATTCTAGCATGAATAAAAGACATTTATCATGATATAAGGAAATAAATAATAACTTTATTATTGCCTCTAGGGCATATTTCCTTCAGTCTCCCACTTGCACTAGAGTCAATAATCTAGCTCACATCGCCATGTGATTTAATACCGATAGTTCACATCGTTATGTGACCAACACCCAAAGGGTTTACTAGAGTCAATAATCTAGTTCACATCGCTATGTGATTAACACCCAAGAGTAATAAGGTGTGATCATGTTTTGCTTGTGAGAGAAGTTTAGTCAACGGGTCTGTCATATACAGATCCCTATGTATTTCGCAAATTTCTATGTCTACAATGCTCTGCATGGAGCTACTCTAGCTAATTGCTCCCACTTTCAATACGCATCCAGATTGATACTTAGAGTCATCTGGTTTTAGTGTCAAAGTTTGCATCGGCGTAACCCTTTTACGACGAACTCTTTATCACCTCCATAATCGAGAAATATTTCCTTAGTCATCCAATTACTAAGGATAATTTTGACCGCTGTACAGTGATCTACTCCTGGATCACTATTGTACTTCCCTGTCAAACTCTTGGCAAGGTACACAACGTGTTTTGTATTACGGAACGAGTAAAGAGACTTGCCGGTAACGAGATTGAACTAGGTATAGAGATACCCACGATCGAATCTCGGGCAAGTAACATACCGATGACAAAAGGAACAACGTATGTTGTTATGCGGTTTGACCGATAAAGATCTTCGTAGAATATGCAGGAGCCAATATGAGCATCCAGGTTCCGCTATTGGTTATTGACCGGAGATGAGTCTCGGTCATGTCTACATAGTTCTCGAACCCGTAGGGTCCGCACGCTTAACGTTTGATGACGATCGGTATTATGAGTTTATGAGTTTTGATGTACCGAAGGTAGTTCGGAGTCCCGGATGAGATCACGGACATGACGAGGAGTCTCGGAATGTCCGAGATGTAAAGATTGATATATTGGACGACTATATTCGGACACCGGAAGTGTTCTGGAAAGTTTCGGAATTTACCGAAGTGCCGGGGGGTTACCGGAACCCCCCGGGGGAATGATGGGCCCTGGTGGGCCATAGGGGAGAGAGAGGGCAGCAGCCAGGAGGTGGCGCGCCCCCTCCCTAGGAGTAGTCCGAATAGGACTAGGGGAGGGGGGGCGCGACCCCTCTTTCCCTCTCCCTCTCCTTCTCTTTCCTTCCCCCCCTTCCTTCATTGGTGGACTCCTACTAGGAATAGGATTGCAATCCTATTCCTAGTAGGATTGCTTCCTTAGCCGCACCATAGAGGGCCGGCCGGCATCCCCCCTTGCTCCTTTATATACGGGGGCAGGGGGGCACCCAAAGACACACAAGTTGAATTGTTCTAGCCGTGTGCGGTGCCCCCCTCCACAGATGCTCACCTCGGTCATACCGTCCCAGTGCTTAGGCGAAGCCCTGCGCCGGTAGATACATCATATCTGTCACCACGTCGTCGTGCTGACGAAACTCTCCCGTGAAGCTCAACTGGATCAAGAGCTCGTGGGACGTCATCAAGCTGAACGTGTGCTGAACGCGGAGGTGCGTACGTTCGGTGCTTGATCGGTTGGATCGCGAAGAAGTTCGACTACATCAACCGCGTCACTTGACGCTTCCGCTTCCGGTCTGCGAGGGTATGTAGACACACTCTTCCCTCTCGTTGCTATGCATCTAGTAGATAGATCTTGTGTGATCGTAGGAAATTTTTAAAATACTACGTTCCCCAACATTCTCAACATATCAATCTACATCTACTTTACTTTTCTTGCTTTTATTTGCTGTTTTATTAAATCAAAAATACCAAAAATATAATTATCATCTCTATCAGATCTCACTCTCGTAAGTGATCGTAAAGGGATTGACAACCCCTTATCGCGTTGGCTGCGAAGTTCTTATTTGTTTGTGCGGGTGCGAGGGACTGGCGCGTGGTCTCCTACTGGATTGATACATTGGTTCTCAAAAACCGAGGGAAATACTTACGCTACTGTGCTGCATCTCCCTTTCCTCTTTGAGGGAATACAACGCAAGCTCAAGAGGTAGCATACCACAAGACAGAGAATAGGCAATTAATCTGTATGCATTGTTGGTTGAAGTTGAATGGGTAAACCAAGCCGATCTCCTTGAATGTTGATTCCGTCAAGACCGCCATGCTCGATGAAGATGACGGTGGTGATCCGACCTTTTTAACACATGTCGGGCTAGCTTCGACCAAGAAGGTGATTAGGAACTGGGGGAGCAACTGAGACGTGTAGAAGGAGAAGCGATAAGGGGTGGCGGACAAGATGACGGAGAAATTCGAGGACATCATGACATAGAAGGAGGAGGCAAGTGTCACGAACAATGAGGTGAAGCAGGGAAAGAAGGCGGAGAGGTTTGGCTTATCCATGGATATGTAAGACAAGAAGCTCAGGCTCCAAGAGAAGAAACTTAATTTTTTCACATATCCACAATATCAAATTATTACATAATTAATTAAATCTAATACATCAAATGCAACACAAATACAAGAAAGTTCTTGCACAATAGAACAAATAAATAATGAAACTAGGTGGTTCTTTCGCCATGCCATTTCCAGTATTCCTCTATCAAGTCTTTTTGAAGTTCATCATGTGTATCAAAATCTCGATTTTCATTGTACACCTTCATGAAATGCCTGATTCGATCCTCTTTTTTCATTGACATAACACGTATGCCCATGAGATCATAGAAGGTATAATCCAAATCATGTCCACGTTCATTCTCAATGATCATGTTATGCATGATCACGCAATGAGTCATGATGTACAAATGTTTTTTTGATCCTAGAATCTAGACGGTCCTCGCACAATAGAAAATTGAGATCGCAAAATCCCAAATACCCTTTCAACATCTTTCCTAGCCGTCACTTGAGCATTGAGAAAGTAGAGTTCTTTCTTACGGTTGGGAGTTTGGATAGACTTGACAAAAGTACTCCACCTCGGGTAGATCCCATCCGCAAGGTAGTACCCATAGTTGTATGTGTGGCCATTTGCTTCAAATGTCACTGATGGAGTTTCTCCATTTGCTAACTTGGCGAAAAGAGGTGACCAGTCGAGCACATTAATATCGTTGCAAGATCCAGGCATCCCCAGATATGAATGCCAAATCCATGTTTCTTGATTGGCAATGGCCTCAAGAATGATGGTGACATCCTTTGAGCATCCCTTGAACTGTTCATGTCATATTTTAGGGCAATTCTTCCACTTCCACTGCATGCAATCGATGGACCCGAGCATAACTAGAAACCCACGGGCTTTGCTCATCTCCAAAAGCCTCTGAGTGTCCTGCACATTGGGTGCTCTTAAGTACCATGGACCAAACACTTCTACCATACTCTTTGCAAATTGTTTGACATAAAATATAGAAGTGCTCTTTGCCATCGCCAAATTGTCATCAATGTAGTCTACCGAAGCACAATAGGCGATCATGTGCGAAGCGGCAGTGAACTTCTACTCGGTGCTATGTCCAAGCAAACTGGCACAATTCCTCCTCTGCTGGAAGGATCGATCATGCTGCTTCACGGATTTGCAAATATGGATGAATACATCTATGGACATCTTGAACTAGTGACGAAAGTACTTCTCTGGTAAAACGAGTGATGTACAAAATAGTTGAGCATCGACCTCTCGTGCGCCTCAACCTGTTCTCTCCGGACGAACACACGGCCAAATAGGGAACCGCCGTGCTTCGACTTCTTCCTCTTGTGCATCGCACTAGCATACCAATGCCTAATCTTCGGTCAAATCAAATTACTCATCCGACGAGGCATCGTCCACTAACGAGTCGCACGAGCTCATTTACAATGCAGAAATCACCGTCAAACTACATCTTTATGCCAAAAAAAAAACTCCTAGTTTTCATGATTTTTTTACCAAGGGGGAATTTGCCCGAACACGTTGCTGGCGAGGTGGAAGCAATCAGCCCACGGCGGGTCGGAGTGTGGGCGGCGGCTGCTGGCGAACTCTAGACAGTCGCGTGGCTGCCGGAGGACTCCACTCGCAGCGACGCGCCAGCGGAGGCAACAACTAAGAAACGGTGGGCTCGGGCGGTTGCGATGGTCGCGCAGTTTCCCCTTATACATCCGACGGCTGGCAGCTACTGCAAGAACATGACCAAGAGCTTCTATAGCCATTACAGCTTCCGGAGCTCCGGGAATTTCTAAATCCGCCGCGCGGCTGGCTGGCGGCGGGGTAGGGGATGGACGGACGGGCGACACCGACATTTCTAGGAAAAAATCGCTGCCAGCGAGGCGGACGGACGAAGCTGGAATGAAGAGCGGTTGGGCATTCGCGTGCGACTGGCTGCTTTACATCACTTGGGAGGTGAAGATGGAAATTTGCATATCCAAGTGTGTATTTTACATTACTTGGAGGAGGTGATGTAATTTTTTCAGGCCATGGAGATGTAAAAAGTAGTTGTTCATACATCTACATCATCTATTGAAGATCCTCCGCTTATTAGGTGGGCTCGCATGTGTATCAAACTATTAAATGTATGCTTAAATTGGTATTGATCTAGTTTGATGACTATGGTTGGATAACCTCCACCCCATTTCCATCCAACAATATATTCAAACGTGTCCATGGTCATTTGGTATGTCTGTTTGCTAAATCCTATTTGGCGCTTAAGACGCCAAATAAGGTGTTAATGGTATAGGGCGCACTCCCCTACTAAGGGCAATGGACCGCCCCACTAGACTGCAGTGTGCAGGTCCGGTTTTAGGATGCATCTAAAAGGTTCTAGTTAGTTTTTTTCTTTATTATTTTCTTTTTCTTTTATTGCTTTTTTGTTTTTGTTTTTATATTATCTGAAAAATGGGAATATTTTCAAATTCATGAAATTTTCCTCCAAATGTGAACTTTCTCAAATTCGTGAGCATTTCTCAAATTTGTGTACCTTTTCATATCCGAGATCTTTTTCAAATCCAGGAATGTTGTGAGAATTCATGATATATTGAAAGTCATTATTGTTTATAAATTTGTGAATAAATTTTCAAATCCTGATTTTTTTAAATTTACGAACAATTTTTGAAATTGATAACCTTTTTTGAATTATCAAACATTTTTTAAATTCCTATACACCTTTTAAATTCACGAACAATGTTTGAAATTTTCAACCAATTTTGAAATTAACGAACATTTTCAACATATTTATCAATATCTTGAATTCATGAATGATTTTCAAATTCATCAACTACTTTTGAAGCACAAAAAAAAAATCAAATTCATGAACATTACTTTAGAATTCACGTGTTTTTAAGTTTATGAACTTTTTTAAAATATGGGAAAATTGTTTAGGAATAAATTTTATTTTATCTGTAAGAAATTGGAAGTCAGTTTTTTCCCCAAACCATCACGTGTTGTTTTCTTACCTGGCCAGTGTAACCCAAAGACCGAGTAGCACTGAGCGATCAACGCGAGGGAGGCGACGAGCCGTTCGCTTGTTGTTGGGTCTTCGCCCATGCTAGATAGGCACGTGCGCCAGTAGCCGAGTTCGCCGCCTGAAGCGCCGTATATGCGCGGGGATCCTATTCCGCACGTAGGCCGCCCGGTAGCGACCACGTGTGTATACGACGCTTCATTTGGCCCAACTAGCTCATGTCCGGTTTTGGGAAGGTTCTAGAGCCTTCCCAAATAGTGTTTTTTTCTTGTTACTTTCTTTATGTTTTTTGTCCTTTTTTTTTCCTTTATAATTTAATTTTTCTTTCCTTATTTCCTTTTTATTTTTTATTTTTCTGTATAAATTTACTAACATTTCCTGAAATCTGCGAACATTTTTTTAAATCGGTGAACAGATTTTGTATTTATAATTTTCTCATTGAAATAAAAATTTGTTCATAGAATATAAAAAATGGTCTTCATTTTCTAAAAATGTTTATGAATATTTTAAAATGATCATTGAATTTAAATTTGGTTCGTAAAATACCAGTCATATTCATTTGAATTCAAAAACATGTTCACGAAAATTGGAAAAACTATTCACAAAACCAAAACATAATCATTTTTTGAATTTGATAGCATGTTTTTGCATTAGTGAACATGTTTTGAGATTCCAAACTACTTTTGTATCCCGATTTTTTTTAAAGAAGCAAAAAACAAAAATAGTAAACAAAAAATACTAAAAAATGAAAAAGAAATTGTGGAAACCTGCCCGCACTTTGGCCGGCCCAAGGTCGAGCGTCGAGAGCCTGTGCGCGCTGCACCTTCCCCCAATGCCCAGGGTGCTGAATAGGAGCTCCCGTATAGGCGCTGTCGGTCCATTTTGGTTCCGGGCTGGGCTATTTGTCTATGCCACTTCACTTGTCTGCACTTTCCGGTCCAGTCGCTCGATTTGGCACTTGTAGGCCAGAGGTAGAAAAGCCCAAACAACCGCCTGCCCTCCCAAAGTCCGGGTCCCCGAGATCGTCGAACAGAGCGGCGGCGCGGCGGCGGTGTGGTGGGAGAAGAGCCAGCGAGCGCGAGGTACAGGCTCGCCGAGGGAGAGGAAAAGAGGAGCTCCGGGCAAGATGCCGCTGTACGACTGCATGCTCATGGTCAAGCCGATGGTGACCAAGGAGGCCATCGCGGAGCTCGTGGCGCGGGTGGCGGCGCGTGCCTACCAGCGCAACGGCGTCGTCACCGAGCTCAAATCCTTCGGCAAAGTGCACCTCGGCTACGGCATCAGGAAGCTCGACGGCCGCCACTTCCAGGTCCGCCCCGATCCGCCGCTCTTTATCTGTACTCCTCAATCGTAGCCTTGTATGCCCCCCTGCGATGTGCCTTGTAACAGAGCGGACTGGTGACGACCTGAGTCGTCTGGGTGGATTGATGCGTGTAGGACGAAATGCCTAAGTTGGTATGAGTGTTCCGGCCTCTGGCGTTTCGGGTCTTGACGGTGTGTGGTGCCTTTGACGTGCTCGACGAAATGCCCAAATAGGGTTGGCCGTTGGCTGTTAGAATTTTTGTGGGCATTGGCCTCTGCATGTTCGATAGAATGCTCCAGCGGATAAATTGTATAGGTTCAGATCATTCTATTGATCGTGACTCAGGAACTCAGGATTCTACTGGTCGGGTGGCTCGCAGAGGTATGCTGCATGCTGTGATCTGTTTGCTTACCGAATGGAAGGGTATGGCACCTGGGTCTTTCACGTTCAGGGGTTTAGAAGTATTCTTGGGGAAAATGGTCAGTTGGTAAGTGATTCATGTGAGTCATGAAATGGTAGCATTGCCCTTCTGCTCACCCCTTTCTACGATCCTTCTGTCTGCTACACGTTGGCCACCAACCACAGTTCCGGCGGGCTCACCAACTGGGCTTGCTTACATGCCACTGCCTGCATAAGCCATAAGCTTCAGCTTAGCTAACGCCTCTGCTTCTCCCACCTCCACTACCACACATGGTTCTTTGTCCCAAGCAGTGGTATTAATTTCTTAGGTGATTCAAATCGCCAACATAAGCACACATCCCTGTTTTCCTGGACCCCAGATCACTGGAAGTGATGTTGCTTCGTCAAGGTTATTCTCGGCAAGTTTGAGCTTACTTATCATATTGATGTTTCTGACGCTGACCATGAGAACACTCTTTGTACAGAAGAAGGTTTCAACATCTATTCTTTTCTTCTACTCCATATCCTTGGAGATCTTTGATTTTGTCGTGCAGCCGAATACCACGGTCAAGGGCTTTATTCTACATCGAGAACAAATTTCACTCTTCCCATTGCTTGAGCACACCTGCCATCGTTACAATCTTCGCAGTGTGGTCAGCCTGTCTCAGACAGGATGCTCACCTGGACCATGTTGCGAGGCCTCAAACCCTAAAATTCTAGATCGTGAGGAGGCTGCTTTGTCCATCTTCGGGTTGAGACCCAGCTACATGTTCACGACAAGCATCTAAGCAGAGAAGGGCTGATCAATGTCACAAAGACTATTGCTGAGTGTAACAAAACAATATATTGTTAATTTCTTGAACAAAACTTTAGAGCTATTATGCCTTTCCCGTGTTCCTTCCGCTACAGTCTTCCGAGTGACTGTTATTGAGGTTATGATTTTTCTTTCGTCTGCAGGCTATCCTTTCTCTCTTACACACCATGTATTTGTGTTAAGTGTATCTTCTGATGCAACCACACTTCTTAAAATTGAATCCGACAGCGAGTAATTACCTTCTACGATTTCCTCGCCACTTCTTATGGGAGATTAGCTTGTGAGTTACTGAATAATTGCAGTGGTTGGTTGATTGGTGTGTTTTTAGTAAATGTAAGTTTGACAAATTGTGAACACACGTCTCCAGTATATTCGTACTATCATGTCGTCTTCTTTTGAAGTCTGTAGTTCCGTCTTTGTTTTGAAATAACTCGTCATTTTTTACCACAGTGACTGTTATATCAGTCTGACTAAGTTGTAGCTTTCCACCAGTACCAAATTGTGATGGACCCAGTAGCAGTGTGGGTGTAAAAATGTTTTTCTCCACAACTCATCGATAAAAGCTTCAATCAAGCAGTTAGAAACTGAAATGCGGCACCCTGAGAATGCAAGTGTAAATATTTCTTTTTTCCCGCTACTCTTTGATAAAACCTTTAATCGAACACCGAGAAAAGTAAAGTACAGCATCCCTAGAAAAGAGTTGACCAAAGAAGCTGGGAGGCACACAGAATGCATCTCGGTGTATTTGAGAATTGTTCTTATGCACTCCTGGTTAAGTATGCCATCTTACCTTGCCACTAGTATTGTGGGTGTGGTCTCCTGCTTTCCTGATTTGCTGAAGTTGCTGTTGCATTTTCAGGGTCAACTTTTGCAAATGACCATGATGGTTCCACCTTCCTTTACTCAAGAACTGCACTATCTGAACAAGGAGGACCGTCTGCTTCGCTGGTTGGTGGTGAAGCACAGAGATGCTGTGTATGGTCTGGAGTTCATCAACGAGGATGACGGGAGGTACGAGATGGACAGTTTCCGCCGTCACAGTACTACTACTACTACTACTCAAGATGACGATGTTGATGAATATGACGACGATGATGACGATGACGATGGTGAGTATGTTGTCGAGGAAGAGTAGATTGGTGTCTCAAGATCTCTCACAAACTCTATGTGTTGTCTTCCCAATATTGTTGACTATTAAGTAGGGCAAAAATTAGAACCATTGAACTTTGCTGTTTTTCAAAAGAACCTGGCGCACTTGAAATCTGACTTTGCATGTTTTTCCCATGTAAGCTTCCAATAAGGAACCCATGATCTAATTGGTACATTATCATCACTAGGTTTATGATGTGGTACTTATTTGCTTTGTCAGTGCCCGTTATGAAAGAGTATTGCAAAAATATGGGAAAGCTGCATACTCCTGAGTTGTACAACATCACTTGATTGATTGCTATTTATTCATCAGCATAGTATGTACAGAGCGGTAAACTCCCAAACTCTATGTGTTGCCTTTCATGCCGTCTGATGCAAAGGACCTCCGATTGATCCAGCGCACGGGATCAGTCGCCTCGCATGCCGTCTGATGCAAAGGATCACAACCGTTGGATGATCCCTGCCACGCAGTGCACGCTCGTAGTACCTATTGCGTTCATCTAAAATCTCACACCTCATGTCTTTTAGTAAAGGCTTGAGTTCCGGAGGAGGGAGTCCTTCATCTCCCTTTTTTTTAGGCACCTCAAATTTCTGGTCAATTGTGGACTCTTGCACGGGCGCCTCATTTACATGTTGATCTATTTCCATCTTACTAGGATCTTTGGGGCTTAGTTCATATTCGGTGATACTTCTTTCGAGCTCATCTTCTGGTGTCCTGAATTAAATGGCAGCGGTTGTTCTACTGTTTTATCCTCACTGTTGTCGTACCCACATGGTTGATGATGATTCTTAAACCTAGAGAAGTGAAATTCCCTTTCTTCTTTTCCAAAACGAAAAGAAACTACCTCTCTCTTGCAATCAATTTTAGCCCCTACAGTGTTCAAAAAATGTCTTTCAAAGATAATTGGACAAAAATCATCATCGAAAATTTCCATGACAACACAATCAACAGGGTAAGTGAAAGTACAAAGGACAACATAAACACCAGGCAAAATACCACAAAGGTTGTCTAAAAGTACCATCTACAAGTCTAATGTCCATGTCGGTGGTTTGGAGTTCATTAAAATAGATTTCATCACGAATCTTAACATAGAGACACTACTAGGGAAAATCTTATACACAGAATCTTAGGAGCAGCGCGGCACAAAAAGAGGCGCTACTGCTAATTAGCAGTAGCGAGGATAAGGAAACCACGCTACTGATGTAAATTTAGTAGTAGCGCGTGTTGTCTAAACCGCATGTTGTCTAAACCGCGCTGCTACAAAAATCCATCGACAGCACCCACCAACCTAAGTTTACCAGCAGTGCGGTACCATGATGCGCGCTACTGCTAATGCAGTAGTAGTAGCGTGCTTTTTAGTCACGTCGCTGCTGCTAATTTTGAAATTGTCCACACGGTTGGCCCATTTAGCAGTAGCGCGTGTGACGGAAGGGTGCTGCTGCTACGCTCTTAGCAGTAGCGCGTTTCTCCTCCCGCGTTACTGCTAAGACGTAGCACCCCACCACCTTTACACCCGTCCTCCCCTCCCCCATCTCCTCTCCTCCCTTTCCCCTACCTCCCACATCGTCCCTCTCTCACTCTTCTTCTTCCTCAATACTTCTCGCCCCATTGCTCTCGGAAAAAAAGAAAAGAAAAGTGAGAGAAAATAAAGGAAAAGAAAATAGAAGGAAACAAACAGGAAAACTGTTATATAGGTACTGGTTATAGCAGCAGCGCTTTTGTGAGAAACGAGCTACTGCTAGTCAAGATAGCAGTAGCGTTTTCTACACGAAACCGCTAAAGCTACCTGGAGTAGCTATAGCGCGTTTTTCGTAAACGCGCTACTTCTATGTCCACTTAACCCCCAAAATCCCCACTCCTATCTTCATCCCGCCTCTATTCCCCCAAATCCCTACACTCTCTCTCCCCCGTCGCGCCGTCGGAGCCCTGCCCTCGCCGCGCCTCTGCGCTCGACCCCGTGTGACCCCGGCGCCGGCTCCGGCCCGGCCCCCGACCCAGACCCTGGCGCTCGCCCACGGCCCCGGCCCTGACCCGGCTCCGGCCTCGGCGCTCGCCCACGGCCCCGACCCCGGCTCCGGCCCCAGCGCTCGACCCCGACCCCTCCCTCTGTAAGCCCCCCACCGCTCCTCCTCTCTATGGTAGCTAGGTTTTTTGGTTAATTCACTTAGGTTTTAGTTAGGGCAGATGGTTAATTAGGTTATATATTTAGTTATGAATTTAGCAAGGTTTTTCTTCAAGTTCTATATTTTTTCTTCCTTTTATATGCAAATTTGAAGCGGACATGTGATATGTGAACATGTGATGTTTTGGACATGTCATATTTGGAATTTGGACATGTCATTTGGACATGATGATTATGTGCAGGGTAAATGATCCGAGTGGCCATGTGCAGGGTAAATGATCCGAGTGGCCTATGTCACGCCGGAATGTTGATTCATTTTCGTTCCGGTGAATTTCAGGCGCTCGATATGTCCATTTTTAGCAAAGGTCATGCCAAAATTTTCCGTGAATTTTGGCATGATTTGTGCTAGACAGTAGGCATACCGAGTGTTGCGAGTTGCTGGAAAATGACATTCCGGCAAACATAGATTTCTTTTTTATGTCATTTCTCATTTTTTTCATAGTTTTAGAATTAAACGAGGAGACTTAATCATAGGACACATGTCGAACAACGAAGAAACTGGGCCTTCTGACCAAGATGCAGACGAGATGGATTATGAGGGTGAACAAGAGTACCTCGACTATTTGACTGCTAAGAAAATGCAAAGTCAAGGTTTGCAGGTCGGCCTCGATGATGGTACTGACGCCGACATCGACACCAACGGCGCCGACACTAATGGCGGCGCCGAGACCAATGGCGGCGCCGAGACGGGCGGGGAAGGTACCGGCGGGGAAGATACCGGCGGGGAAGGTACCGACGGGGAAGATACCGGCGGGGAAGGTACCGGCGCCGATGCCGCTACCGAAAGGAAGAAGTAGAAGAAGCATAGGATACGAAAACCTCTAGTTATTTAGTTTGCGTACTGTATGTTGCATCTAGTTGCTAACCCTTTCTTTTTCGTGTTGCTCTGGTATATTCTGTTGCATATGATTGTACATTCTCTTGATGAAGATGCATCTCTAACAGGTACCTAGTTTCTTGATGACGAGATGGTAGTGCTATGTCGTGTACAAAGGGAAGATTCCAAGGGTGTACAACGAGTGTCCTGAGTGTCAGACGTTGTAGTTGCAAGTATTCGAGACTTGCATGTATCGCTATTTTCGAGATGATGATGAGATACCACTTTGTGTTGGATGATGATTATGGTGAGACTATTTGTATGTATATGATATGGTTACATTTGTGGCCTCGGAGCCATTTGTATGTGTATCATGATGACATTTGTATCTGCTAAAGATTCTTGTATAAAGCCTGTTCAAATACAAAACAAATATACAGAAAAAAACTACTAAAATTAGCAGTAGCGAGTGGGGAAAAGTTAACAGTAGCGTGACAGTAGCAGTAGCGCGTCCAGCCAAAGCGCGCTAGAGCTATTAGCAGTAGCGAGCTTGCGCAAAGCACGCTGTTGCTACACTTGTATAGCAGTAGCGCGGGCGCGCACGCGCTGCTGCTAAGGGTTAGCTGTAGTGCCTTATTAGTAGCGCCGGTCCCCGCGCTACTAATATACCTAGAACCCGCGCTGCTGCTAGGCTTTTCCCTAGTAGTGAGAGTATATGGTATCAATTGATTGAAGAACCAATATCGCCAAGCCCATAATAAAAAGTGCTACGAAAAGAGTAAGGTAACACAAGTTTACTTGTGTTTGCAGCCTTAATGCATCCTTTGACTATAGATGTTGTCTATTTTTCCATTTCCACCACATTATTACTTACCAGATTTTTAATTTCTTCTTTTCCGGGGGTGGCTTCGCTTGAACCGTACATTTGTCCTTGATTTCCCTGTAGGATCGTAAGTAGGTCTAGAGGGGGAGGAGGTGATTAGGCTACTTGCCAAATAAAAACTTAACATTTTGCCTATTTTAGTTCTTGGCAGATGTTAGCAATTCCAGCAAGTCTACAAACACCCTACACATGGAAGTCTATAGTGGGGCAATAGAAAGTAAAGAATTTGCAAGTGATAGTAAGTAGAGGAAGAGTTTGGAGATATGCAAACGCTATGGTGACACATAAGATTTTGACATGTGGTTCCTATATGTGGTGTTATCATACGCCCACGTTGATGGAGACTTCAATCCCTAGGATAACAGTTGCGAGAGTCCACGGAGGGTCCACCCATGAAGGGTCCACAAAGAAGCAACGTTACCTATTCCATCACGACTTACATCCACGAAGGACTAGCCTCATTCGGGGTAGATCTTCACGAAGTAGGCGATCTCCTTGCCCTTACAAACTTTTTGGTTCACTCCACACGATTTGGAGGCTCCCAAGCACACTTAACCAATCTAGGAGCCACTACCCTCCAAAAGGTAATAGATGTTGTTGATGATTGACTCATTGCTATTGTACTATAAAAGATTGTCTCTTCAACACTCGAACACTCTGTCATAGATTTCGGCTATGTGTTAGGAGAGGGATTTGGTGGAAAGAATTGAGGTGGTTAGAGATCAAAGTTCTATAGTTGGAGTGGAATCCCTTTGCTCTCAACACAAGAATTTGGAGCCCTCTCTCTCTCAGAAGGATATGGAAATTGTATTTTTCACTCTGGTTGCTCTCTGAGAGTTGGTGAAATGGGTGGGACCAAGTGATACACACCTTTATGCACTACTCGATGGGACCAAGTGAAACCACTCGATGAGACCGACTAGTACAAAAGATTTGAACTTTAGGATTTTTGGTGAGATCGGATGAAACCAATCGGTGGGACCGAGTCTCACCTAAGCATTTTCCACACTTTGGTGTCATCGACTAAAACCACTCAGAAATTCTCATTGAATTTCAGTTGGCAACAAAATGTTGGCCAGTGTTCTTCAGTGGGACTGAAGGGTCAACTCGGTGAGATTGTGGTTCTAGGGTTTAGGAAACGGCTATGTCATGTGTATCTTGGTGAGTCCGGGTATGAGTGTTTTGGTGGGACCGAGTTGAACTTTTGGGTTTTGTACATAGTGAAATGTGAGAGTTCGACTGAGATTTTTGGAGCAATATCTCTAAGCACTTGAGCAGTGAATCTATGATCATAACCTCATCCCCTTTTAATAGTATTGGCTTTCCTATGGACTCAATGTGATCTTGGATCACTTAAATATCATTATTATTCCTACTTATAAAATTTTGAGTTGGTTGTGAGTCCACCCACCCTCCTCCTTCTATTACATGTGGAACCTACTGTAATTGTCGCCCCAAAATAGAAAAATGCCTCCTTCCTATCCCATCCCGTAATGCGCTCGATTTTGTTAGCCCATCTTGTCCACGATCGCTATTCCCGAACTGTCATTCTCTTGGCCCCTCTCCTCACCAGTTGATGTCTGCAGGCGTTGGAAATTTTGAATCTTCATCTCCCCGATGGATGTTGCATCCCATAGACATCTCCCTCCCCACCTCCCATCGCCCACCGACCACGTCCGCCACCACCGCTTCTGCTCTACTCCCTCCGCCATATTCCTACACCCATCGTATTCAATTCAATTCCTCATGAGCTTCCTTCAACACCACTCGGGTAAGGAAGAAAATGAGAACCTCTCCTCCCTCTCCTCTTCTTTTCAAGTAGTGAAGGTGTGAAGTGGAGAGGGGAGTCAGAGACGAGGGAGTGCCTGGTTGTTGGGAGGGTCACGTGCCACCACCGAGAGCGAGGATGATGGTGTGAGGGTAGAGGTCATCAGGGTGAGGAAGATCAATTGCAAGGGGGTTGGTTGAAGACGAAGGAAGGAAAAGTGGGGAGGTTTATGGCATGTAGAGCATGATAGGGCATTACTTGAAAGAGGGGACATGTGAGCAGCTTGCTGCAAGGAGAGGATGTCATTGTTGGGGAACGTAGTATTTCAAAACAAATTCTACGATCACGCAAGATCTATCCAGTAGAAGCATAGCAACGAGCGGGGATAGTGTGTCCACGTACCCTCGTAGACCGAAAGCGGAAGCGTTTAATAATGCGGTTGATGTAGTCGAATGTCTTCGCCATCCAACCGATCCAAGAACCGAACGTACGACACCTCCGCGTTCATCACACGTTCAACTCGATAACGTCCCTTGAGCTCTTGATCCAGTTGAGGACGAGGGAGAGTTTCGTCAGCACGACGGCGTGGTGACGATGATGATGAAGTTACCGGTGCAGGGCTTCACCTAAGCACTACGACGATATGACCGAGGTGTGTAACTGTGGAGGGGGGCACCGCACACGGCTAAGAGAAACTTTGGTGGTTCTTTGCGGTGCCCCTCCCCACGTATATAAAGGAGGGAGGGAGAAGGAGGCCGACCTAGGAGGAGGCGCGCGCCAAGGGGGGGGGGATCCTACTCCAAGTATGTTTGCCCCCCTTTCCTATTTCTACTAGGAGAAGGAGGAAAGAGGAGG
>LR738711.1:201941420-201952063 GCA_902687465.1 Secale cereale
GGCGGCCCCCAAACCCTAAACCAATTCGGTTTGGGCTTAGGGGGCACGCCCCACACCTTGATTGCTTCCCTCTTTCTCCACTAGGGCCTATTAAGGCCCATTGACTCCCCGGGGGGTTCTGGTAACATCCCGGTACTCCGAAAAATACCCGATACACTTCGGAACCCTTCTGGTGTCCGAATATAACCTTCCAATATATCAATATTTATGTCTCGACCATTTCGAGCCTCCTCGTCATGTCCGTGATCTCATCGGGACTCCGAACAATCTTAGGTCATCAAAAACACATAACTCATAATACAAATCGTCATCGAACGTTAAGCGTGCGGACCCTGCGGGTTCGAGAACTATGTAGACATGACCGAGACACTTCTCCGGTCAATAACCCAAAGGGTAACCTGGATGCTCATATTGGCTCCTACATATTCTACGAAGATCTTTGTCGGTTAAACCGCATAACAACATACATTGTTCCCTTTGTCATCGGTATGTTACTTGCCCGAGATTCGATCGTCGGTATCATCATACCCAGTTCAATCTTGTTACCGTCAAGTCTATTTACTCGTTCCATAATACATCATATCATGGATAACACATTAGTCATTTGCTTGCAAGGCTTGTTATGATGTGTATTACCGAGAGGGCCCAGAGATACCTCTCCGACACTCGGAGTGACAAATCCTAATCTTGATCTATGCCAACACCACAAACACTTTCGGAAACACCTGTAGAGCATCTTTATAATCACCCAGTTACGTTGTGAAGTTTGATAGCACACAAGGTGTTCCTCCTATATTCGGGAGTTGCATAATCTCATAGTCAGAGGAACATGTATAAGTTATGAGAAAAGCAATAGCAATAAAACTAAACAATCATTGTGCTAAGCTAACGGATATGTCTTGTCCATCACATCATTCTCCTAATGATGTGACCCCGTTGATCAAATGACAACGCATGTCTATGGTTAGGAAACTTAGCCATCTTTGATTAACATTCGAGTCAAGTAGAGGCATACTAGGGACACTTTGATTTTTCTATGTATTCGCACATGTATCAAGTTTCCGGTTAATACAATTCTAGCATGAATAAAAGACATTTATCATGATATATAAGGAAATATAAATAACAACTTTATTATTGCCTCTAGGGCATATTTTCTTCAGTCTGCCACTTGCACTAGAGTCAATAATCTAGATTACATAGTAATGATTCTAACACCCATGGAGTCTTGGTGCTGATCATGTTTTTCTTGTGGAAGAGGCTTAGTCAATGGGTCTGTGACATTCAGATCTGTATATATTTTGCAAATTTCTATGTCTCCTTCCTTGACTTGATCGCAGATGGAATTGGAGAAACTATTGATGTGCTTGGTTCTCTTGTGAAACCTGGATTCCTCCGCCAAGGCTATTGCTCCAGTGTTGTCACAAAAGATTTTCATTGGACCCGATGCACTAGGTATTACACCTAGATCGTATATGAAATCCTCCATCCAGACTCCTTCATTTGCTGCTTCCGAAGCAATATGTACTCCGCTTCACACATAGATCCCGCCACGATGCTCTGCTTGGAACTGCACCAACTGACAGCTCCACTGTTTAACAAAAATACGTATCCGGTTTATGACTTTGAGTCATCCGGATCAGTGTCAAAGCTTGCATGGACGTAACCGTTTACGACGAGCTCTTTGTCACCTCCATAAATGAGAAACACATCCTTCATCCTTTTCAAGTACTTCATGACACTACAGGAAACAGGTAATTTGCCGTCTATGGATCACAGACGGCAAAGACCTAAATCCAGACGGCAAAGATTTTGCCGTCAGGAAGCAGATGGCAAACTCAGACGGCAAATATAAGTCAGCAAAAAATATTTTGCCATCAGCTTTTGATCAGACAGACGGCAAAGATTTTGCCGTCAGCCAACTATAGATTTGCCGTCTCCCGCAGAAATAACACACAACAAAACTGCATTCTTTGCCGTCAGTCAAAACTTGTTGTTTGCTGTCATCTAGACCAAAGTACATACGGCAAAGACTGTTTTGCATTTTTTTAATTGATGTCAGAGAAGAGCATCTCGCCGGACACATGAATATCAAATCAAAGAGAGTAGGTACAGCTCACGTAGATTTTAGATTGGACATGGCCGTGCTACCTTTCATTTATTGTAGGTGGAGTTACAAAGAAGTTACACAGCTGTGCTGAAAATTTACACAAAGGACCCTAGAAAGTAAAAATAAAAGCAATCAATTCCTTCTCCACTTCAGGAATAGGCACTTGACCGCCGGCCATCCTTCTGTCCGGGGATCCAATGTCGCGGCCTGGCCCTGGTCGCCTAGCGGCGCCACCGCACAGCCGTCGACCATGCTCTGCACCGCTGCGTGCACCCTGCTAGCGCCGACCGCCCGCACCCTGCTAGCGCCGACCGCCCGCGCATCGCTTGCAGCGGCCTCCGGCGTGGGCTGCCCTACCCGCACTGGCTCGTAGCAGTCATGCCCTGGTCGCCCGACCCTGGTCTCCGAACCAACGCACAACCCTGCTCGCCCGCGCCCTGCTAGTGCCTCCCGCCCGAACTCTCGCAGCGGCCTTCGGCCCCGGCTGCCCTGCTAGCGTCGCCCGCCCGTGCGTAGCTCGCAGCCCGCAGCGGCCTTCGGCGCCGGCTGCCCTGCTAGCGTCGCCCGCCCGTGCGTCGCTCGCAGCCCGCAGCGGCCTTGCACTGCGCGTGCCGCCCGCCTCGATGGTTCTTGAAGAAAGAGAGAGGGAGGATTCAGAGAGGAGTGGAGCAGAGGAACGGGAGGCCTGAGGCCTGCCGGCGGTGGTAGAGGATTTGCTGGCCGGAGGACTGAGGCTGGAGGCCACGATGGGTCAAACGGGAGGCGGGCAAGCTGGATACGCCATTGATAGAGAGAGAGAAAGGTACGAGAGAGAGAGGACGTGCGGTGGGGTGGGTTGCCGGTGGATAAGGTGTGGTGGTTGGGCTGCGGGTGGTGGGTGGGGACAAAGAGATGTTGGGATGGGGTGGGTTGCACATGTGTGGTGGATATTGCTGCCATGTCATCGATCCATGGGATCGATCCGTGGGCTGTGTTTCTTCTTTGCCGTCTGTTTTCTCTATTACAGATGGCAAAGAACTCAATTTACCGTCAACGAACAAAATACGTACGGCAAAGATCTATGCCATTTGCGTTTTTCGTTACAGAAGGCAAAGATTATACTTTGCCGTCTATAATAAAAAAAAGCACACGACAAAGATCTTTGCCATCTATATTTTGTCTTACTGACGGCAAAGTGAGCTCTTTGCCGTCTGTGTTCTTTTTATCAGACGGCAAAGTCTATTTTACCGTCAGTTTTTCTTTGTCGTCTACTGATGACGACAAACACTTTCTTTGCCGTCTGCCCGACGAAAAGCTGACGGCAAAGACGTCACCTGACGGCAAATTACCTGTTTCCTGTAGTGTGATGTTCTTGACCGTTGTCAAGTGATCCACTCCTGGATTACTTTGGTACCTCCCTACTAGATTTATAGCAAGGCACACATCAGGTCTGCTACACAACATTGCATACATGATAGAACCTATGGCTAAAGCATATGGAATGACTTTCATTTTTCTCTATCTTCTGCAGTGGTCGGGCATTGAGTCTTACTCAACTTCACACCTTGTAACACAGGTAAGAACCCTTTCTTTGACTGATCCATTTTGAACTTCTTCAAAACTTTATTAAGGTATGTGCTTTTGTGAAAGTCCAATTAAGTGTCTTGCTCTATCTCTATAGTTCTTGATGCCCAATATATAAGCAGCTTCACCGAGGTCTTTCATTGAAAAATTCTTATTCAAGTACCCTTTTATGCTATCCAGAAATTCTACATCATTTCCAATCAACAATATGTCATCCACATAAAATATCAGAAATGCTATAGAGCTCCCACTCACTTTATTGTAAATACATGCTTCTCCAAAAGTCTGTATAAAACCATATGCTTTGATCACCTCATCAAAGCGTTTATTCCAATTCCGAGATGCTTGTACCAGTCCATAGATGGATCGCTGGAGCTTGCACACTTTATTAGCACCTTTAGGATCGACAAAACCTTCTGGTTGCATGATATACAACTCTTCTTTGAGATATCAATTAAGAAATGCAGTTTTTACATCCATTTGCCAGATTTCATAATCATAAAATGCGGCAATTGCTAACATGATTCGGACAGACTTAAGCATCGCTACGGGTGAGAAAGTCTCATTGTAGTCAACTCCTTGAACTTGTCGAAAACCTTTCGCAACAAGTCGAGCTTTGTAGACAGTTACATTACCATCGGCGTCGGTCTTCCTTTTAAATATCCATTTATTTTCAATTGCTTGCCGATCATCGGGCAAGTAAACCAAACTCCACACTTTGTTCTCATACATGGACCCCATCTCAAATTTCATGGCCTCAAGCCATTTTGCGGAATCTGGGCTCATCATCGCTTCTTCATAGTTCGTAGGTTCATCATGGTCTAGTAACATGACTTCCAGAACATGGTTACCGTACCACTCTGGCGTGGAACGTACTCTGGTTGACCTAAGAGGTTCAGTAGTAACTTGATCTGAAGTTTCATGATCATCATCATTAGCTTCCTCACTAATTGGTGTAGGAATCACGGAAACTAATTTCTGTGATGAACTACTCTCCAATTCGGGAGAAAGTACAATTACCTCATCAAGTTCTACTTTCCTCCCACTCACTCCTTTCGAGAGAAACTCCTTCTCTAGAAAGGATCCATTCTTAGCAACGAATATCTTGCCTTCGAATCTGTGATAGAAGGTGTACCCAACAGTTTCCTTTGGGGTATCCTATGAAGACACATTTCTCCGACTTGGGTTTGAGCTTATCAGGACGAAGCTTTTTCACATAAGCATCGCATCCCCAAACTTTAAGAAACGACAACTTGGGTTTCTTGCCAAACCACAGTTCATAAGGTGTCATCTCAATGGATTTAGATGGTGCCCTATTTAACGTGAATGCAGCTGTCTCTAAAGCATAACCCCAAAACGATAGTGATAAATCGGTAAGACACATCATAGATCACACCATATCTAATAAAGTACGGTTACGATGTTCGGACACACCATTACGCTGTGGTGTTCTAGGTGGCGTGAGTTGTGAAACTATTCCACATTGTTTTAAATAAAGACCAAACTCATAACTCAAATATTCGTCTCCGCGATCAGATCGTGAAACTTAATTTTCTTGTTACGATGATTCTCTACTTCACTCTGAAATTCTTTGAACTTTTCAAATGTTTCAGACTTGTGTTTCATCAAGTAGATATACCCATATCTTCTCAAATCATCTGTGAAGGTCAGAAAATAACAATACCCGCCGCGAGCCTCAACACTCATTGGACCGCATACATCAGTATGTATGATTTCCAAGAAGTCAGTTGCTCGCTCCATTGTTCCGGAGAACGGAGTTTTAGTCATCTTGCCCATGAGGCATGGTTCGCAAGCACCAAGTGATTCATAATCAAGTGATTCCAAAAGTCCATCAGCATGGAGTTTCTTCATGCGGTTTACACCAATATGACCTAAACGGTAGTGCCACAAATAAGTTGCACTATCATTATCAACTTTGCATCTTTTGGCTTCAATGTTATGAATATGTGTATCACTACGATCGAGATTCAACAAAAATAGACCACTCATCAAGGGTGCATGACCATTAAATATATTACTCATATAAATAGAACAACCACTATTCTCTGATTTAAATGAATAACCGTCTCCCAACAAACAAGATCCAGATATAATGTTCATGCTCAACGCTGGCACCAAATAACAATTATTTAGGTCTAAAACTAATCCCGAAGGTAGATGTAGAGGTAGCATGCCGATGGCGATCACATTGACTCTGGAACCATTTCCCACGCGCATCGTCACCTCGTCCTTAGCCAATCTTCATTTAATCCGTAGCCCCTGTTTCGAGTTACAAATATGAGCAACCGAACCAGTATCAAATACCCAGGCGCTAGTACGAGCATTAGTAAGGTACACATCAATAACATGTATATCAAATATACCTTTGTTCACTTTGCCACCCTTCTTATCCGCCAAATACTTGGGACAATTATGCTTCGAGCGTCCAGTCACTTTGCAGTAGAAGCACTCAGTTTCAGGCTTGGCTCCAGACTTGGGTTTCTTCGCGGGAGTAGGAACTGGCTTGCTATTCTTCTTGAAGTTCCCCTTCTTTCCCTTTCTCTTTTTCTTGAAACTAGTGGTCTTGTTAACCATCAACACTTGATGCTCCTTTTTGATTTCTACCTCTGCAGCTTTGAGCATAGCGAAGAGCTCATGAATTGTCTTCTGTATCCCTTGCATATTGTAGTTCATCACGAAGCCTTTATAGCTTGGTGGCAGTGATTGAAGAACTCTGTCAATAACACTATCTTCATCTACTTTGACTCCAAGTTGAGTCATGTGATTGTAGTACCCAGACATTTTGAGTAACTGTTCACTGATAGAACAATTCTCCTCCATCTTGGAGCTATGGAACTTGTTGAGACTTCATATCTCTCAACTCGGTCATTTGCTTGAAATATTAACTTCAATTCTTGGAACATCTCATATGCTCCATGACATTCAAAACGTCTTTGAAGACCCGATTCTAAGCCGTAAAGCATGGCACACCGAACTATTGAGTAGTCATCAGCTTTGCTCTGCCAGACGTTCATAACGTCCGATGTTGCATCTGCAGCGGGCTTTTCACCTAGCGGTGCTTCCAGGACATAATTCTTCTGTGCAGCAATGAGGATAATCCTCAAGTTACGGACCCACTCTGTGTAGTTGCTACCATCATCTTTCAACTTAGCTTTCTCTAGGAATGCATTAAAATTCAAAGGAACGGTAGCACGGGCCATTGATCTACAACAACATAGATATGCAAAAACTATCATGACTAAGTTCATGATAAATTATAGCTCAATTAATCCTATTACTAAAGAACTCCCACTTAGATAGACATCCCTCTAGTCATCTAAATGATCACGTGGTCCAAATCAACTAAACCATGTCCGATCATCACGTGAGATGGAGTAGTTTTCAATGGTGAACATCTCATGTTGACCATATCTACTATATGATTCACGCTCGACCTTTCGGTCTCCAGTGTTTCGAGGCCATGTATGTACATGCTAGGCTCGTCAAGTTTAACCTGAGTATTCTGCATATGCAAAACTGTCTTACGCCCATTGTACGTGAATGTAGAGCTTATCACACCCGATCATCACGTGGTGTCTCGTCACGACCAACTGTCGCAATGGTGCATACTCAGGGAGAACACTTGTACCTTGAAATTTTGTAAGGGATCATGTTATAATGCTACCGTCGTACTAAGCAAAATAAGAAGCATAATAAGATAAACATCACATGCAATCAAAAAATATGTGACATGATATGGCCATCATCATGGTGTGCTTTTGATCTCCATCTCCAAAGCATCGTCATGATCTCCATCGTCACCGGCTTGACACCATGATCTTCACCATAGCGTCGTGGTTGTCTCGCCAACTATTGCTACTACTACTATCGCTAACTCATAGTGATAAAGTAAAGCAATTACATGGCTTTCGCAATTCATACAATAAAGAGACAACCATAAGGCTCCTGCCGGTTGCCGATAACTTACAAAACATGATCATCTCATACAATAATGTATAACTCCTCACGTCTTGACCATATCACATCACAACATGCCCTACAAAAACAAGTTAGACGTCCTCTACTTTGTTGTTGCAAGTTTTATGTGGCTGCTACGGGCTTCTAGTAAGAACCGTTCTTACCTACACATCAAAACCACAACGATTTTCGTCAAGTGTGCTGTTTTAACCTTCAACAAGGACCGGGCGTAGTCACACTTGATTCAACTAAAGTTGGAGAAACTGACACCCGCTGTCGGTGTCAAAACCGGCGGATCTCGGGTAGGGGGTCCCGAACTATGCGTTTGTGGATCGATGGTAACAGGAGGCTGTGGACACGATGTTACCCAGGTTCAGGCCCTCTCGATCGAGGTAATACCCTACTTCCTACTATATTAATATGTATGAATATGATTACAAGAGTTGATCTACCTCGATATCGTAATGGTTAAACCCTAAAGTCTAGCCTATGAGGATGTTATGATTCTCTAGCCTCTACGGACTAAACCCTCCAGTTTATATATGCACCAGAGGGGCCTAGGGTTTGTACATAACCATCTTGCAGAGAAAGGAAATATTACACCCGAACCTAAAACCTGCCATTATACGAATACATGAGTCCTATCCGAATACGAGAGACGATTTTCAACAATGATCTTCACGGCCCACCATGAGTTATCCGGCCACATGAGGACCCCTCAATCCAGGACTCCCTCAGTAGCCCCTGAACCTGTCTTCGATGACCATGAGTTTGGCTTCCGTATTGTCTTCGGCATTGCAAGGCGGGTTCCTTCTTCCAAATATATCTTCTGCAAAAGGTGTATTGTGTTCGGCTTTGCATGGTTAATATAACCCTTAGCCTCGAAGGCAAGGCATGTAAAGAAAACAAATATTGTGTCTTTACTGACAACTTTTTGGTGAAGCGTCGCGTCCATCCCATTAACATACCGAACCGTTTTACTTGGTCCTAGTTTCGCATTTCGAGGTACAACCCCATTGACACGTCTTATCAGAGTAGAGATCGTGCCCGCTTATTGTGGGATCCTTATCAACGTGACGTGAGCATCCAAACCGCGCATTACGCACGGCCGCTTTGGGAACCGGCGAGGTTTATGGCTAAAGTGGGGGGACGTTTTGTATTCATAGTGTTATAAAAGGATACCAATCCCTTTCATCAGCCCCATGCTTTCCTCAAACTCAAGTTCTCCAATCTTCCTAGCCCTAGCACCCTCATCTCTTGCACCCGTCGTTCTTCGTCCCTTAACCACTACTTCCTTTCCCAGCAATGGCTGGATCCGGCGCCAGGGGCAAGTGGGAGGCCTCCACGGTTACTGAGAAAACCATGGGGGATCTACGAAGCGGGGGCTATCTCACTGCTGACATTGCGCACCGATACCCCGCCAAGGGCCAGGTGGTTCCCGTCCTAGAGGCAGGTGAGAGAGTCGTGTTTCTCTCGCACTTTGTTAGGGGGCTAGGGTTTCCGCTCCACCCCTTTGTTCGGGGTTTGCTGTTCTTCTACGGGCTAGATTTCCATGATCTAGCCCCGAACTCAATTCTTCACATCTCCGCTTTTATAGTGGTGTGTGAAGCTTTCCTTTGCATTCCCCTACACTTCGGCCTATGGCTCAAAACCTTCAACGTGAAGCCGAAGTTGGTGGACGGGCAACACGCGTAGTGCGGGGGCGCTATGATAAGCAAGCTCCTGAATGCTATTTAGCCAAAAGGGTCGTTTGTGGATATGAACAAGGTTTGGCAGCAGGAGTGGTTCTATATCACTGAACCCCGCGACGCTAAGTGGGCGGCGGAACCTGCTTTCAGATCTGGGCCCCCGGACAGGTTGACCTCCTGGACTAATAAGAGTCCGAACTGGGGGTCTCAAGTTGAGGTGCCGGCACTTCAGAGCCGTGTGTCCGGCGTGATTTCCAAGGGATATCATCTCCCAACGGTGGTCCAGGTAATGCTGGCCCGACTTGTCCTTCCTTGCCAAAGCCGGGACTCCTCTCTATGGGAGTTCGATCCGGCAGGAGATCGGCCTCTGAAGCATCTCTTTGGCTTCACACACAAAGAGATCTGGAAGCATCTCTTGAAGAGCCAGAAGGAGTGGCCGAAGGAAACCGAGGACGCGGGCTATAGTACCGCGTTCGCCGTCCCAGAGGTAATAGAAAGTTCCGCCAAACATATATCCCCTTTCTTATTTAATGATAACATGAATTGGAGTTTTTGCGTGATATACAGGGCTGGACGAAGAAGGCAATCCAGATTAAGTGTCCGACGCCTTTGCCTGTAGACCCAGAAACGCCTCGACTGACGGTGATGCTGGTCCCACGGCCGTACAAGGCGCTGGTCAAGAATCCCAAGAAGAAGAGCCGAAGATGGCCTCCGCCCTGCGAGCGAGAAGTCCGAGAAGATCAACATCCTCTCCTTCAAAGAGGAGGAGGATGACGAAGAAGAAGAAGAGCCCCTTGCGCAAGGCAGGGGGACGAAGAGGGCGGCTACTGCTGACGCGGGCACGACCGCACCCCGGAGGAGGCTGAACCTTTCTACTCGTTCGGACTCATCGTCCGAACATATCTTTGTGGTGAAGCCCAGGGAGAAACCCCTGATCGAAACGTAAGTTTGTCCGGATATATTAATTGCTGCACCTTGTTTGTTTAGCATTTTGATGCTTACTTAGTATTTCTCACCTACTGACCTACAACCCTCCCCGAGCACATCCCGACGCCTCCTCATCGGAGGGGAGCTCTCTAGCTCCTGGAGAGACGGAGAGTGACCCGCTAGTCTGAGCTCCATCGCCCGTGCTCGGCGGGGGCACCGAAGTGTCCTCCCAGCGGGTGTCTTCCGCTCAAGGAGATGGGGGCGGGGCAAGTGACAGGGCGACCGAGGGTAAGTCCTCGGCTGCCGCTGACCATGGGGAAACAATCCCCATGGAGACCGAAGACGGGGGGCCCAAACAATCCCCCCCCCCCCCCCCC
>LR738711.1:201955242-201976364 GCA_902687465.1 Secale cereale
GGGGGGGGGGCATGCCCTGTAGGGGGGGCGCCCCCACCCTCGTGGACGCCACGTGTGCCCTATTCCGTGGTTCTCAAGTCTCCCGTGAAGATATCACTCCAAAAATATCTCTCCCAAAGGTTTCATTCCGTTTGGACTCCATTTGATATTCCTTTTCTGTAAAACCCTAAAATAGGCAAAAAACAACAATCTGGACTGGGCCTTTGGGTTAATAGGTTAGTCCCGAAAATAATATAAAAGTGTATAGCATAGCCCATAAAAATCCAAAACATCATAAATAATAGCATGGAAGAATAAAAAATTATATATACGTTCGAGACGTATCACCACAAACCCTAGTCACTTCGGTCTCACCAATAGGGATCTCGGTCTCACCGAGATGGGATTGCAAGCTCTCTGTTTCCCTTCGTAACGTTTCGGTCTAATTGAGATGAGCGATCGGTCCAACCAAGTTCGCAATGGAAACTCTCTGTTTCCCCTTCATAATGTTTCGGTCCAACCGAAACGAGCGAATCGGTCCCACCGAGTTTGCCTGACCAACTCTCTGGTTAGCTTATTACCAAAATCGGTCCTACCGAGTTTGTGTAATCGGTCTCACCGAGATTATGTTATGCCCTAACCCTAAGGAAATCGGTCCTACTGAGTTGACATGTCGGTCCCACCGAAATGCCTAACGGTCACATTTATGAACTAAATCGGTCTGACCGAGTTTTCTGATTCGGTCCCACTGAGTTTGGTAAATTGTGTGTAACGGTTAGATTTTGTGTGGAGGTTATATATACCCCTCCACCCCTCTTTATTCGTGGAGAGAGCCATCAGAACATGCCTACACTTCCAACATACATTTTCTGAGAGAGAACCACCTACACTTGTGTTCAGGTCAAGATATTCCATTCCAACCACATAAATCTTGATCTCTAGCCTTCTCCAAGTTGCTTTCCACTCAAATCATCTTTCCACCAAATCCAATCCTATGAAGGAGAGTTGAGTGTTGGGGAGATTATCATTTGAAGCACAAGAGCAAGGAGTTCATCATCAACACACCGTGTATTACCTTTTGGAGAGTGGTGTCTCCTAGATTGGTTAGGTGTCACTTGGGAGCCTCCGTCAAGATTGTGGAGTTGAACCAAGGAGTTTGTACGGGCAAGGAGATCGCCTACTTCGTGAAGATCTATCCTAGTGAGGCAAGTCCTTCTTGGGCGATGGCCATGGTGGGATAGAGAAGGTTGCTTCTTTGTGGACCCTTCATGGGTGGAGCCCTCCATGGACTCGCGCAACCTTTACCCGTCGTGGGTTGAAGTCTCCATCAACGTGGATGTACGATAGCACCACCTATCAGAACTATGTATAAAAAATCTCAGTGTCTACATTGCGTTTGCTCCCTCAAACTCCTCCCTTTACCTTCATATGCAATCGCTTTACATTCCGCTGCTATACTCTTAGAATTGCATGTGTAGGTTGATTCCTTGACTTGTGCATAATTGCTAAAATCTGCCAAGACTTAAAATTGGGAAAATGATAGGTTTTTATTTGGTCAAGTAGTCTATTCACCCCCCCTCTAGACACCTCTTCTCGATCCTTTCAATTGGTATCAGAGCATTGGTCTCCATTGCTTTGGTTTAATCACCATTGGAGGAAGATGGATGAGTCTACTTTGGGTAGTTTTAGACATAGAGTGCCTAACTTGATGGAGAGTACTTCCATGAGAGAAAAAAATGAGATGCTTGAGATTTTCAATGAATATCATTTGAACAAGTACATTACTACTCCTTGTGCTCGCCTTGTTGATCCTTTGCATCCCACACCCGATGAGGATCTTGACATGATTCACAATCTTAGAACTATCAATCTTACTGTTAGAGGATTGCCCAAAAATTTGATTGCTAGCTTACCTGCTCTAGATTGTGCTTACACCATATGAAGATTCCTAGAGAACGATTCCCAAATTATTCCTTGAAAAATATGGATGAGATTCTCCATAAGTCTATTGCCTTGAATAAGATGAGTACTAGTGATCCTAAGTTTGATGATTTCCTATTTGAGCTTCGTGATCTCATGCGTGCCAAAGGAGATGTTGGAATTATTAGCAATATCATTTCCGAAGTCATTAGAATTCATAGAGATGAACATTGTTACGGTCATACTTCTAATGAATCACTCTCTCTAGGAATTGATCCATCACATGACAATGTGGAACATGGATACTATGATGAGGATGATGATAGTGACTATGATCTTGATGATGCGATGAGACACTTTGGTCTTATGGCTAATCTTCGTGGCTACATGGCTGGAGGAAAGGAATGGGTCCTTGATAGTGGATGTACCGATCATATGTCCGGAGACAAGGATATGTTTTGTGAGCTTGCTGAAAATGACGGCCCGCGAAAGTACGTCACTTTTGGTGATAACTCAAAGGGTAAGGTGGCCATCTCACATGATAGCTCCATACAAAATGTCATGCTCGTTGAATCTCTTGGCTACAATTTACTTTCCGTATCTAGACTTGCTGACTTCGGCTTCAATGTCCTATTTACTGAAATAGATTGCCAAGTGTTTCGTAGAGATAATCATAAAATGGTCTTTACCGGTATTTGTAGAGGTGATCTTTACATTGTTTATTTCACTAAAAAGGCTCTACCTAGAACTTGCTTAATTGCTAAATCTTCAAAAGGCTGGTTATGGCATAGAAGGTTAGGTCATGTGGGCATGCGAAATCTTGATAAGCTTATTAAAGGTGATCATATCCTTGGAGTAAAAGATGTTATATTTGACAAGGATAGACTTTGTAGTGCTTGTCAAGCAGGAAAACAAGTTGGTGACCACGAGAAGACCGCTTGAGCTACTTCACATGGATCTCTTTGGTCCCAATGCCTACAAGAGTCTCGGTGGTAACTCATTTGGCCTGTCATAGTTGATGATTTTTCAAGATTTACGTGGGTGTTCTTTCTTGATGAAGATCCAAAAGATCTTCAAGAACTTCGCTAGGAAGGCCCAAAATCAATTTGAAGTGAAGATAAAAAAGGTTCATAGTGACAACAGAACGAAGTTCAAGAACGCAAATGTGGTACCTTTCTTGATGAAGAAGGGATTTCACACGAGTTCTCGGCTACGTACACGCCTCAACAAAATGGAGTTGTTGAGAGGAAGAACCGGACTCTTATCGAGATGGCAAGAACGATGCTTGACGAGTACAAGACTCCAAAACACTTTTGGGCGGAAGCGGTTGAGACAACTTGTCATGCAACCAATCGCTTGTATCTTCACAAGCTTCTCGGCAAGACGGCATACGAGCTTCTCACCGGTAACAAACCCCAAGTTGGATACTTTTGAGTATTCGGCTCAAAGTGCTACATTGTTGATAAGCATCATCGTTCTAAATTTTCTCCTAAATCTCATGAAGCTGTCCTACTCGGTTATGGCTCAAACTCTCACACTTACCGTGTCTACAACAATTTCACCCAAAAGGTTGAAGAGACGATATATGTGCAGTTTGATGAATCTAACGGCTTGCAAGTAGAGCAATTACCAATTGATGTAGGAGATGAAGATCCTCCGGAAGCAATTCAAGACTTGTTTATTGGCAAGATCCGTCCAACGGAGGTGAAAGAGAGTACTTCGTTCGTCCATGTGGAAGCTTCTAGCTCACGACAAGGTGAACCACAAGTAGACTTGGAGGCATCCACAAGTGGGACACGTCATGATGAAGGAAATGAGGAGGTGCTTCAAGATGAACCTCATCGACCGCCTTCTCCACCTCCACAAGGGGACAACAACACCAACAACAATAAAGAAGGACAAGAAGAAGAAGAAGATGAAGAGGATGTTCCACCCCGACCCAAGCAAAAGCTTTCACGAGTTAGAGCAAGAATTGCTAGAGATCATCCCGTAGAGCAAATCTACGATGATATCCAAACTGGGAGAATCACTCACTCTAAATCTTGCCTAGCTAACTTTTGTGAGCATTACTCTTTCATATCTAACCTTGAACCTATGAAGGTTGAAGATGCTATTGATGATCCGGATTGGGTGAATGCTATGCACGAGGAACGACATAACTTCGAGAGAAACCAAGTTTGGACATTAGTTGAGAATCCCGACAACCACCAAAACATCATCGGTACAAAATGGGTATTTCGCAATAAGCAAGATGAATATGGACAAGTTGTATGCAACAAGACCCGTCTCGTCGCCCAAGGCTACACACAAGTCAAAGGTATGGATTACGGTGAGACATATGCCCCCATTGCTACACTTGCGTCCATACGCATCTTATTTGCTTATGCCAATCACCATGATATCACGTTATACCAAATGGACATTAAAAGTGCTTTTCTCAATGGTGAAATTGAGGAGTAAGTTTATGTTAAACAACCTCCCGGCTTTGTTAATTCCAAGAAACCTAATCATGTTTACAAACTTCTCAAAGCTCTTTATGGTCTTAAAAGCTCCTAGAGCATGGTATAAATGCTTGACCAAGTTTCTTATTGAAAAAGGCTTTGAAATTGGGAAAATTGATTCCACACTTTTTTACTAAAAGGGTTAATGGTGAATTATTTGTGTGCCAAATTTATGTTGATGATATCATATTTGGTTCTACTAACCCCCATTTTAGTGAAAGGTTTGGAAAGCTAATGTCTGAAAAGTTTGAGATGTCTATGATGAGTGAACTCAAGTTCTTTCTTGGTTTGCAAATCAAGCAAACTAAGGAGGGTACCTTTGTTTCTCAAACAAAGTATACCAAGGACTTGTTCAAGAAGTTCAACATGTAAGAATGCAAAGGTATGACTACACCCATGCCTACTAGTGGACATCTTGACTTGACTAAGGATGGAGAACCGGTTGAACAAAAAGTTTACCACTCTATGATTGGTTCATTGTTATATCTATGTGCCTCCCGTCCGGATATTATGCTAAGTGTGTGCATGTGTACACGATATCAAGCGGCCCCCAAAGAATGTCATCTTAAGGCTGTGAAAAGGATAGTGAGATACTTAATTCATACACCAAATTTTGGCATTTGGTATCCTAAGAGGTCTTCTTTTGATCTTGTTGGCTACTCCGACTTGGACTATGCCGATGACAAGATTGATAGAAAGTCCACTTTGGGTACTGTCAATTTCTTGGTAGGTCTCTTGTGTCTTGGACCTCCAAGAAACAAAACTCGGTACCCTTATCCACCGCCGAAGCGAAATACATTGCCGCGGTTCATGTTGTGCTCAATTACTTTGGATGACCCAAACTCTTAAAGATTATGGGATCTATGTGAAACATGTTCCATTGCTTTGTGACAGTGAAAGTGCTATTAAGATTGCTCATAATCCTGTGCAACATTCTCGAACTAAGCATATCAAAGTTTGTCATCATTTCATTCGAGATCATGTTGATAAGGGTGATATCAATATTAAACATGTCTGCACCGATAAGCAATTAGTGGATATATTTACTAAACGGCTTGATGAGAAAGTATTTTGCCGATTGAGAGGTGAATTGAACATTATTGATGCCTCAAACTTGGAGTAGTAACTCCATTTGGATACTTGCAAGGCATGTGCCTATGACAAATCCTTGACCTTTTCTCTTATGATGTTGATCATATGTCTTGGATACATGTGTATCCTTGCATGCTATCTAACCCTTGTAGGCACTTGGATGAATCTAAATCCATGGGATTGCAACTCACTCACATCTTGAGCAATCTCTACATCACCAAGTCCCTACACTGTGGTGGTTGAAGACAAGGAAGCATGAAACCCTTCAACATATCCTTTGAAAAGTTCTATATATCATTTGGTATCAAATATCATGATTGTCACTTTGGATGCACAAGTGCTCTTCCTTGCAAGACTAACCCATGTAGGTAGATGAACTCAAATCCAAGTGGTGCTCCCAATTCTTGATGAGCTACATCAACCTTGAGCAACTCACACAAGTTCAACTACATGATCAATATCAACACCACCACCCAAGGTATGCTATTTCATCTTAGAGAAGCTTTACCCCAAGACATGGGTCAAAGCATCTCAACAAGATGAGAATACATCAAATGCTTAAACGAAAAATGGTAACCCCATTTTGAGCTTAAATGATGAGTATGACTTATGATCAAGTGTTCTCACTTGACTCCTTAGTCAATATACTCTAACATAGGTGACTTTGTCACCGCCCAATTCTAGATGAAGTTCTCTAATGTTTCTCTAAGTTTTTGCATTTGTTCCTTGCATTTTCTTCCTCTTCTTTAAAAAAAACTTAATCTAGATTTTATTTTCTCTGTTTTGTTCTGCATTTTCTGCATCCAATTCATTGCAAATCCTTTAGTTAATTCCTTCCAAATCTTTGTGACATCTTATTTGCCTAGTGAGCTGAGGTGACTATTGCTCTTTTTCTGTGTTGAACTCGGTCCCACCGGTTTGTCACTTTCGGTCCAACCGAACCCGTTCAGTGCAACCAAAAAACACAACTCGGAGTCACTGATTTCACTCCAGAAAAGACAGTTTGCCACTTGTTCCTGCACTTTTGTTCCAGCTCCACTCAATGATTCTTGTCCTCTACCAGCATCACATTTTATATGCTGCTCTGCTCTGTGACTCAAGGACCAAACCTATTTTGACTCACATTCCAGAAGATCCCTTCTTGGAAATTGATGTCAAAGGGGGAGAGAGAGTTCATATCAAAGCTTAATTAGAGAATGCTTCAAACAGGGGGAGAGAGGAATCACATGCCCCAGATGTTTGGTGTTCAAGAGGAGAGAAGTCACATGTCTTTAAGAGGGGAAAGACATGTGTATGTTATGTCTCTGCGATCTGATTTGTTTTTGTTCTGCTCTGATTCTGTTTCCCTACTCTCTTCCATTATCCAATATAAGATTCAGGGGGGGAAAGACTGCTAGGGAAGGAAGTCTTTGAATTCATTGCATATCTTTTACCTTTGGGAACACGTCTGTATTCAAGAGTACCTAGTACTCACTCTCTACATATTATCCCAATCTTGGTACTCTTGTGGCTCTTTTCTAGTAGATGTACCTGTGTTATCCAACCTTGTTTACTCAAGTTCATCCCCTCATAAGCCAGCTCAAGATCACAAGGTAAGTATATGCATCACACTCATGTGCATGAAGATTTCTTGCTAATGTACATATTGTTTGCAAGAAAGAATCATGAACATGAGGATACACTTCATATATTCATATCATTTGCTCTGATGCATATAGCCAAGATACATGTAACTCATTGCTTGCTCTGTCATGTCTATGCTTTCACATGCTCTTATATTCCATATTTACATGATTGCATACATGTAGGGGGAGTCTATGCATGTTACATGTCCTTCCAAAGCCTTACTTGTTATTCTTCATATCTTTATCTAAAGATTTGATGTATGTTGTCATCAATTACCAAAAAGGGGGAGATTGAAAGCACAAGTGCTCCCTGGGTGATTTTGGTAATTAATGTCAACATATCTCTTGTTGGATTTATTTTTTCATCTAGTATATTTCAGACAGGTTCAATAAATGGAGTGGCATGGACTAGAGGATGTGGAACCCATTCAACATGATAAGGACAAAGGATTGGCTCAAGCTCAAAGCTCGAAACTCTACATTTTCTATTTTAGTGATCCAAGATCACATTGAGTCCATAGGAAAGACAATACTATTAAAAGGGGATAAGGTGTTGCTTAATGGCTTGCTTGCTCAATATCCTCCAAAACCCTCAACCACTTTCTCACATCCACATATGTTCCAAACCAAAAGTCAAACTCGGCCCCACCGAAACTTTCTATCCGGCGCCACCGAGTTCTCTTGACATAGCCATTGCCACAAATCCTAGTCACTTCGGTCTCACCGAGATGGGATTGCGAACTCTCTATTTCCCTTCGTAACGTTTCGGTCTAACCTAGATGAGCGATCGGTCCCACCGAGTTCACAATGCAAACTCTCTGTTTCCCCATCGTAACGTTTCGGTCCAACCAAAATGAGTGAATCGGTCCCACCGAGTTTGCCTGACCAACTCTCTGGTTAGCTTATTACCAAAATCGGTCCTACTGAGTTTGTGTAATCCGTCTCACCAAGATTACGTGTGACGCCCCGAGACCGATGCGCCAGGTGTCAGCCAGTTATTCGTCATCGTTTCCATGTCATTTGCTTCTGTGTTGCACTTTGCCATGTCATCATGTGCATTTCATCCGCATGTTTTCAAAACTTGCCCCCGTCTGTAGTTGCCCTATCCTCTCCGTTGTCCGTTCTGAGCCCAAACACACTCGCACGCGCCCGCGGCACCTCTGAATATTTATTTTATAAGTGGCCCGAAAATGTTCTCGGAATGGGTTGAAACTTGGCGTGCGGTCTTATTATAGCATAGGTAGACCGCCTGTCAAATTTTGTCGCTTTCGGAGTTCGTTTGATAGCCCAACCGATAAACTTATAGCGGCACTATAGCCGGATAAACGTCGGACGTTTCAGTGCTCTGAGACCTGTTGCCGGGCTGCCATCTCTCCCTCTCTCTCTTCTCAGCCTCACATTCTACACAACCCAGTTTTACCCCCTCGACTGCACGCCCGAAACTTCCCCGGACCCGAACCGGTCTCTCGTTACCGATGGGTCCGGATCATCCCCAAACATCCCTAAAACATCTCCTTTTTCTTATTTGGACTCCCTACCTATTTTCTCCTCGACCGTCGGATTTTGATCGGATGATCCAAGTCCCCTCTTTTTCATATATATATATATATATATATATATATATATATAGCCTATCCTAATCCATTTTGGACAAACCCTATTTTCTAGGGATCCTCCTCCCCGCCGCCACTCTCTCTGGTTCCCCTCGGGATCACTAGCGATCCAACCAACGCCTCCCCTGGTCTCCTCCTTGTTTTCCCCATCGACCAAATCCCCAACTCCCTCTCGATCTCCACCCAACCAGTGCCGCCGCCCACTCTCCCTCTTCTTCCCCTCGAGCAAACCGTCCCCCGCGCCCGAGTAGAGGAGTCCTGCGCCTCTGCTCCCTCGCTCGACGCCCAGCGCTCGCGGTGACCGCCAGCCACCGCACGCTTCGCTCGCCAAGTTCCGCGCCTCCGCGTTCCAGCTCCGCCGCCACTGCCACCCCTCTGCCATGGCGCCTCCCTCGCTCCTCCCGCACCAGTCCGGCGAGGCCCTGCGCGCCTGACCTACCCTGCTTCTGCTTCGAGCAAGAGAGGTGCTCGCAGCGCCCCGCGCCTCCGCCTTCAGTCGTCGTCCCCGTCTCCGGCCTCCGCCTCGCCTTGCCCGCGCCAAGACGCCATGTTGCCGGAGACCCGCAGCGCCGAGTCCCTGCTGTCGAGCCTCTGCTTCGAACGAGAACGCACGCAGTGCCTTCCCTGCTTCGCCCATCGCCCGCACCCGTTACCGCATTGCCAGGCCAGAGCCGCCGCCCTCTCCCTGCTCCTCCTTCCTCTGGCCTCCCTCTCTCTCTAAGGTCTCTCTCTCCCTGCAGTTTCACCGCCGCCGTCGGTCATGGGCGCCGCCGCCTCTAGCTTCGGCCTCACCTCCGGATCCTCGTCGTTCCGGCCGGGAACGGGACTCCGGCGACCTTCCGCGCCCAGATCCGGCATCCCCAACGCTTCCCGGCCCCTAAGATCGCCGCCGTCGCTGGAGAGGCCCCGACCACCGCCGCGCCCTGCTTCGTGTCTTCGCAGGGACGAGCAGTGCGGGCGTTGGATGCGCTCGGGTCTGCCCCGACCCGATCCATGTAGCGATCCGGCCTTCCAGGCCTCCTCCTCCCCGACTGGGCCAGGCCCATGGGTGAGCTCCCCACAGCCCCCTCCTTCCGCACCAGTTTCGGCCCTTGTTGTTTTTTTAGGCCAGCGAATTTATCTAATTTCCTGAGGCTGCCTGTTTTACAGTTTACCCCTCAAACTTCATGCATATAATAACTTCACAACTGTGCATCTTATGCAAAAACTTTATATATGAAAAATGCTCAGAATTTTGTGTAGATTATTAATATGCCACTTTCAATCATGTTAAAAAATGTTTATATTGCTGTTTGCATAAGTTTGCTCAAATAATATGTTAAACTGGTTTAATTCATAACTAAATAACCGTAGCTCGGTTTTTGATAAACTTTATATGTAAAAGGGGTGGAAAAATGTGTAGAATAACATGATGCACTTTGTTTTGCTGTTTAACACCTTTAAAATGGTGTAATAGACAGAACAGTACCAAATTCATAATATGAACATGGGGATTTTCCGGAATTGTTGTTTGTTGTTCCGGCCTCATTTAAACTTGTCTAAATAGTTAGTTTACTTTTACTTCACACCTTGCCATGTATTGCATCATATATAGACTTGTCTTGCATCATACTTGCTTGAGCATATTGTCATGTTCTTGTGTTGTTTTTCTTTGCTTCCTACCTTGCCATGTATTGCTTCCTGTATAGACTTGTCTTGCATCATACCTTGCCATGTATTGCATCATATATAGACTTGTGTTGTTTTTCTGTGCTTCCTACCTTGCCATGTTTTGCTTCCTATATAGACTTTAGTGCATCCTATATAGAACTGTCTTGCATCATACTTGGTTGAGCATATTGTCATGACTCGTGTGGTGTGTTTACCGTGTTGCTTGCTTCTTCTCGTTAGTGCTTGTTCCGTTGCGTTCGTGAGGATTCGTTCGTCTACCCGTGGTTCGTCTTCAAGGCTTCTTCTTCGTCTTCTTCATGGATCCATTCTTCTTCCTTGCGGGATCTCAGGCAAGATGACCATACCCTTGGATACCTTTTCTATCATTGCCATGCTTAGTTGTCTCGATGCTATCGTTATCTGTCGCGCTACCCATCATTTATTGTCAGCCCCTCTCCTTGTTGCCACGAAACCTCTAACCTTGAATCCTTCCTAGCAAAACTATTGTTTTGCTATGTTACCCGCTGGCTCAGCCCCTCTAATAGCGTTGTTAGTTGCAGGTGAAGATGAAGTTCGTTCCAGGAGGGAACTTGTTGTTGGAATATCACAATATGTTATATATATAATAACACACCTATATACTGGGCATGGGTGGAAGGCTTGGCCTTTTGCTCGGTGTTTTGTTCCACTCATGCCACCTTAGGCGCCGATAAACCGACATTATGTTCCTTGATTTTGCGTTCCTTACACGGTTGGGTATATGGGGACCCCTTGACACTTCGTCTTTGAATAAAACTCCTCCAGCAAGGCCCAACATTGGTTTTAATTTGCTCATAATAACAACTTAATTAATAAATTAATTGCATAGGGGGTCATGTTCCCGGGTTCTTAATTCTACATAACAGGGGGGGCCAGTGCTTATGGTGTTGGTCCCAACGGGGGTTATGCGGGGCCACCACGGGGAAACTCGAGGTTTGGTTTTACCTATAGGATCACCCATCCGGTCATGGCCTGAGACGAGATACACGCGGCTACTATCAGGGTGTCGACACACCGGGAGGTCTTGCTGGACTTGTTTTACCATTGTCGAAATGTCTTGTGCACCGGGATGCCGAGCCTGATCGGATTTCCCTAAGATAAGGGGTAATAATTATTATTACTTCAGCTGATCGTGAGAGCTTGTGATGGGCTAAGTTGGGACACCCCTGCAGGGTTATGATCTTTCGAAAGCCGTGCCCGCGGTTATGTGGCAGATTGGAATTTGTTAATGTCCGGTTGTAGAAAACTTGGCAGAGGATCCGAAGTAAAACACACAGCTGTGTGAGTAACCGTGACTGTCTCTTTTCACTTTGAGAAGAGAACACGATGGGGTTATGCTTGACTCGTAAGTAGTTCATGATATTTAGTGATCATTACTAGTTTACGACCGTTTTGCGTAGATGCTCATCTTATTCTTGTACTCGTAAGCTAGCCACCATATTATGCTGTAATGCCCCGGATGTAATACTTTCCCATTTGGGTATATAATAAATCTCCGGCTTCATCTATTTCCATTTCGGGTTCTTTGTCTTTCGGGTTTTCGTCGTTTTGTTGTGTGAGTGTGTGGCATTCATTCATATCATGTAGACATGTGCATTGCATTGCATTTGTGTTGTGGGTTGCTTCCGGTTCCGTGTGTTTCTTCCCGTTGTCCGTTTCGCGTTCCGGAGCTCCCTCACGTGTCCGTGACGTCCCGTAGGCCTACTTTGTTGTTCGGGCGTTTTACGTTACCGGTGTGCCGCGAGGTTGTGTTGTGTGTTGTTGTTTTGTTGTGTGCAACCCGCCTCTCAAATCTCGTCTCGTTTGGACTCCGTTGACTTTTCCATCCGTTGCTCGTGTGGGCCCGAAGTGCCTTTACTTCGTGTCCCGGAAATACCCCTACTGCTTTCTTTTATCTCCGTCTAGGCCTTTTAAATCAACCCCCGCGATCGGATCCGTCGGATCGCGATCGGAGGGCTCCTAACGCCCCTAAATCCCCTCCTAACCCTAAAAACTGCTACATATAGACCCCCCTAGTCTATTTTGGCATCCCTAACCTATCCCCTTCTTCCTCCACTCTCTCCCCCTCATTTTTTCTGCATCTGGCCAAATCCCTCGTTCTTCTCCTCGAGACCCGATCCAGCCACTGGCTCGAGGAGCCAATCCCTCGATCCATCCTCCCAAGTCAACGCGCCAGGAAGACGTTCGACCGATCGTCCGCCTCTCCTCCTGTCGATCGCCTGGCCCAGCGCTGTGGACCACTTCGCCAACGGGCGTCCTCCTTCTTCCCCGGATCGCTCGGCCCAGGAGCATCCCGCAGCCAGGCAGCCGCCGGCTGGGCCCCGTCAGCCTCTCCCGCTGGGCCTCCACCCCTCCAGGCTCGCCAGCGCCGCCGCAAGCCGCCTCCCGCGCCAGCCCACTTCGCCTTCACCCATCGCCGCGAGGCCCATCCGCCTGTGCGCTCCCGTCAGCGCCTCCTCCCTTCGGCCTCTTCGTCAGGCCCGAGCCCCCGTCGGCTCCCTCGCAGCGCCGCCCCAGCCGGGCCTCGTCGCGCTTCGGCTCGGTGGGCCGCCGCCTCCTTGCGGGCCGCGCCAGCCAGGCGGGCTCCCGCGTCGCCAGCAGCCGCGGTGGGCCGCCGCCGCCCTGGGCCGCCTCGCCTCGCCTCGCCCGGGCCTCTTCCGCCGCCTCCGAAGCCCAGCCGCGGCCCGTCTTCGTTTTTTTCCAGATTCAGATCTGGATCTGAGGTCTAATTCAAAACCCTAAGTCCCCAGATCTGTTTATCTGAAATGCAATCTTTGACCTGCTGTAACTTTGTGCCTGTTGCTCCGTTTTGCGCGTGTAGCATGTCCAGATGTTCGTGGAGATGTCCTCTACGTTTTACCTGTTGTAGTCATGCATGTTAGATGTCATCTTGACACTTGTTTTGCTGTTGCAAGAGTGCATCATGATATAAACTGCTGTTATGTGTTATTTTTGTGCCACCTTTGACATGTGATAACTTTTAGCTCGTTTGTCCAAACGATGCAAATGACATGTCCACGTGTTCGTCTTGCCACGAACTACGTGTTGTGTGTGATAGGTTGCATGGTAGATTTTTTGTTTCCTTGTTGTCATCGTTGCAAAATGCCATGTTCACATGTTGTGTTTTTCACTTGTTATGAAATGCCATCTTGTTGAGCTCGTTGCAATCGTTGTGTTCACCTCTATGAAGCATGCTTGTGTGTTTCGGGATCACCTTCATGTGTATGTTGATGAGGTGCTTACCCTTTGCCATGTTTAGTTTCGAGGTGACTTAAACATGCTCTTTTGTGTGCTAAGATGATGTTGCTGTTTTAGGACTTAGTGATTTTTCACTAAGTCTGAAATCTGTAACGTTCCGATGCCATGTTCGTGTGATGTTGTAGGACAAAGCATGATAGTTTTGGGGTGGATTTTGATTGTTCCTTGAAGTATATATTGTTGTCTTTCCATCCATGTCCTCACATGTTCATTTGAGTGGCTGTAGCATGTTTATCTTTTGCTCTAAAGTTTCAATAAAATTCTGCTGCCAGAATTTTATTTCAAAGTTCAATATGTCCAAGATCATTGCTATTGATCCGTGACTCCGTTGGGGGTGCACTTTGGACCTAGTTGCTGTACTATATATCTAGTTTGTGTTCAAGTCCTTTTCCATGCCTTTTGGGTGCTGTAGTTTAATTATTTTGAGCTCCCAAGTTGCTATGTTGCTGTAATTTGCAGTTTTCGCTCAAATCTTGTTTCGGGCATAACTTTTAGCCCGTAACTCCGATTTCAGCGAATCTTATATCAAACTTGGGTGATTTTCTGTGTAGATTAATAATATCAGCTTGTTATCTTGTTTTGAGGTGTTTTGCTTGAGTGATGTTTTACGTGCTCCATGTACTCCTTAGTGCATCCATCATGCATTCATGTTTTTCGAGTGCGCATTGCATCGTGTTGATTGGTGCTTGGTGTGTTTGTCTTGTTTAGAGCCGGAAGCTGAGACCGGGTACGAAGTTGAGCACGAGTTTTCCAACGAGGTTGAGCACGAGGACCCTTCTTACGATCCGAACGTCTTCTCTTCAGGCAAGATGACCGAACCCCGATAACCTTACTATCTTGGCCTATTGCTAGTAGTCTCGATCTATAGTTTTGCCTCGATGCCCATGTTCTTCTTGTCAGCCTCCTACTTGTAACCAATTGCCATGTTTAACCACCCTACCTATGCAAACCGTTGCTTGGCTAAGTACGCTTCGCTCAGCCCTTCTTATAGCGTTGCTAGTTGCAGGTGAAGTGAAGATGCTTGCTCCATGTTGAAGTTTGGTTGGGTTATATCACACTATATAAATGCTTAAACTGAAATCATCTATATATTGGCAAGGGTGGAAGGCTAAGCCTTTTGCTTGGTGATTTGTTCCACTCATGCCGTTAGGATCCGTATAAGCCGGTATTATGTTCCTTGATTATGCGTTCCTAACACGGTTGGGGTGTATGGGACCCCCTCGATAAACCGCTAAGTGCTAAGTCTTTTCCAGCAAGTCCCAACATTGGTACTATTTGCCTAATAACAAACTAAACATGCATAGGGAGTAATTAACCCTCTTTCTTAATCAACAACCCCGGGCCAGTGCTCCACATGAGTGTTGGTCCGAAACGGGGGTTCTGCGGGGCCACCTCAAGGAAACTCGAGGTTTGGTAAAAACCTGTAGAATCGCCCATCCGGTCGTGGCCTGAGACGAGATACGCGCGGCTACTATCAGGGTGTCGGCACGCCGGGAGGATTTGCTGGATTAGCCTTACCTTAGCTCGGTATATCTTGAGCACGGGATTCCGAGGATACTCGGGTCTTCCCACTTTGGAGTTGCGACTCCGCGGATCGTGGGCTTGTAATGGGTCAAGTTGGAACACCCCTGCAGGGTTTGAACTTTCGAAAGCCGTGCCCGCGGTTATGTGGCAGATGGGAGCTTGTTAATTCCGGTTGTAGATAACTTGACACAATGATACTAATACACTACCAGCGTGTGTTCCGTGACTGTCTTTTTCCGAATAGGGATTCGGGAGTTGAACACGGAGGGGTTATGATTGTGAGCTTGTAGCTAGGATCACTTCGTGATCACTTCTCGCCGATGCCTTCTCTTCTCGCTTTCACTTGCGTAAGCTAGATGCTAGTTGCTGCTGCAGACTTGTTCTTTCTTCAGCCTTTTCCCTCACCTAAAGGCTTAAATAGTTCTGTTACCCGGGAACGGGATTGCTGAGTCCTCTGTGGCTCACAGTTACTTCACACACCAGATGCAGGTCCAGCTGTGAGCTATTCAGGTGATGGCACCGAGCTGGATTGGGAGTACGACGAGGAGCGTAGTCGGTACTACGTGCGCTACCCGGACGATCAGTAGTGGAGTCTCTTACTAGGATTCGATCCGCCTGTGGTTGTTTTTATCTGAGTTTGGTACTTTGACATTTGGCTTTTGCCCTTAGAGGGTTGTAGTGTTCTTAATGTATGATGTTTGAGACTTGTACTGTAATTTCTGTGACGTGGCGAGTGTAAGCCAACTATTTTCAGTTTACTATCCCTCTTTTACATGAGTTGAGCAAAGATTACCAAACTTGAGATCATTCTAGGATGGACTTATGCCTTTAAGTCGTGCCTCGACACGTAGGAGGTATAACTCCATCCTGGGCATTACATATGCTTAGCCGCTGCTGCAACCTCACCACTTTACCTCTTCCTACCCTTAAAGCTTTGCTAGTCTTTATACCCATGGTTATGGGATTGATGAGTCCTCGTGGCTCACAGATACTACAACACCAGATGCAGGTTCAACCGAGAATGATGTAGGAGCTGGTTCAAGTACTTCACTGGGAGTTCGATGAAGTGCGTAGCCGTATGTGTGTGTGACGTTTTGACAATCAGTAGTGGTTCCTACTAGGGGCGATCGAGACCTTGTGGCTTTATGTATTTGGTATCTTTCATTTGGATCTTCGCCCGTAGTCGGGTTGTGATGTTTTGGATGATTATTTGCTTATGTAATGTATTGTGTGACATGGCGAGTGTAAGCCAACTATCCTTTTGCAATTTCATCCATATTTTTACATGAGTCGTGCAAAGATACCAAACTTGAGATCATTCCAGAATGGGCTTATACCTTTAAGTCGTGCCTCAACACGTAGGAGGTATAGTCCCATCCTGGGCATTACAAGTTGGTATTCAGAGCCTTCTCCGACCTAGAAGCCCCCACTGATTGATCGAATCGTTGACGGTTGAGTCTATGCACAGACTTGAAAATGTTTTGAGTCCTATATATATATCGGAGAGTAGGATTTCTTTTGCTCCTCATCTCTTTTCACTCTGGGGAGGACTCCTGACGATTACTCTTGCCTCTTCTACTCTAAAAAATTCACCAATTTTTTTAGGATCACGCGAGTATTGTCTGGATTGTTTCGATGTCTTTGTGATGAGAACATTGTTCATGATGCCTCCTGTCATTTAGGGGTTGTGGCAGTGTCCCGGGGAGTTGAGCTCTGAGGTGTTGTCATCACAATAATATCACATCAGTTCTGGAATACTTAAGACGGCCGACATCGAAAACTCTCCTATGCGGTTAGTGGCAAGATAACCCCGACATCACCCAGTACTGGGGAGGTAGTTCGGGAGTATTGCCATAGCTTGTATAGCAGATGTGTTTCGAAGGTCCGAGGTAGACGGTTTCCGGAAATAACTGGTTATGTGTTGAAGGATGGATACAGCTGGATGTAGGATTAGAGTTGAGTGCGCGATGCTTCCCCTGTATCCCCAACACCTGATTGCATAACTGGAAACTTTCGGAAATTAATAGGTGGGTTCATCCAGTAGTTCGTAGGCATTCTTCCAACGAATGCATGATATGGAGTTCGGGGTTCTACATTGGGTGAAGTGGTTTTATGGGCGTTGTTCCGATCGGGATTTGCATCTTAAAGGGTCCTTGGCTATGCTGATCCGGGGATTGCAAAACCCTTTTGTAACACGTTCCATGAGCTTTCAGCACGAATATGTGGAGCGAAGCTTCTATCTTGTATTTGTTCTATCTGCTCCTTGTTGTTTTTATTTACCTTTTGTTCTCCCAAGTGGCTTCTCGACAAGTTGATGTACCTACGGAATTCATTCGTTCAATTCTCTGTTCGAATGATATTGTGAAGATTATGTTGCAACATATCCATCCTTTGTTTTTGATTTGATTCTGGTATTCGAGTTGCTTCGATGTCAAATGTGGATTCCATGCCTTTCCTAATCAGTGTTCTCATATTTCTATGGGAGTGCTAATCCTTCTTGATCATTGAGATTGTCATGCAAATTCTTTTCAACCGGTGCGCTTCTCTTCAAGTTAATCCGATCCTTTCAATTTGTGCAAGACTAATTCTGGGTTTTCTCAACGGTGTCTATTTCATTCATCCCAAATTCCCTTTGTTTTTACCGCCCTCCCTCCCTTCTTATTTTCGGAGTCAGAAATTCTAAATGAAATATCCATTTTATTAATGTGATGTTTCTTCATTCTTTTCGTTCAATTTCATTATCCGGTGATTTCTCAGGAAGCTTCAAGTTTATCATTCTCCATTCTCATTTTCTTCTCCGGTGGACTTAAGTTCAAGCTTCGGTCATGATCATATCTCTTCCTTTTTGTTTAACATGTTTTCCCATGTTGAAAATTATTATCCGAAGGCTCTCTTATTTATTCAACTCTCTTATTCATATTCAGAGTGTTCAAGATGTCTCAAAATATTCGCGTTTCCATTCTTAATCCGTTCAAGCTATTTTGAGGATTGCTATCTTATTCAAGCCATTTAATTCAACCGGTGCAATATCTCTTAAGCAATCTTTTCAACGGTGATTTCTTTTGAGTGGGCCCTAACCCACAGGTCTTTTCCAGGATCTTACTTGACTCTTCTAATTTTTCTGGAGTTATACTCAAATTCTTTTCAAAGTGTGACGTAAGTATGGATTCCATCAGTCATATGCCTTCTCCCAGATCGTTTTCAAATTCTTTTCATGTTTGGTCAAACCTTTCATCTTTTTATTCTTCCGGAGTATCTCGCAATTCTTCAAGGTGTTTCTCCTTGTCATTCTCAATATTTGAAGACCGGAGAAGTGTTTCTCTTGAATCTTGGCCCGTTCTCTTGAAGATTCGTGGTTCTAGCTTCAGGCCATCCTTATAATTGTTTTCGACTATGGGAATTGTTTTCATGCCCCTTCAGAGCAATTCTTGAGTTCTTCCCATTGTGATCCTCCGAAGGCCATCATTTTAGAAGATTTCTTCGTTCTCAGTTTTCTACTTCGTCCTCCAAATATTCTTCATCGATGCCTCTCCGTTCGTCTCCATATTCTTCGGGTGCATCATTCAAGTATTCTTTACCCTGCTCGTGATCCATTCGTTCTTTGTATCTAGGATTGCCTCGTGTATCTTCGTTCATTGTCTAATTCTTCATGGTTGTTTGTTCTCTATCTTAACTCGGTTTCGATTTTTACGGTGGTTCGGTCAACATTCATTTCCCTTTGTCATCTTATCAATTAATTCGTTCTTTCTAAAATCCTACCGGTGATTCGTTGAATACTTTCTCAAGTTTGTGCGAGATCTCTCTTTAATTCTTTCGAACGAGAATAAGTAGTATGCCAAATCCTTTGGTTGTCATCAATTTAAATTGGTGAAGGATAAGCATGCCATAATTATTCTTGTTTTCCTCAAGGTTATTAATTCCTTCTTCTGAAGTTTGTTCATGAGGAATAAACTCTTGGTTCGAAATGATCCATCCTTCTTTTCCGAAGGTCCAAGCTATATTAATTATCTCATCGCGAAGCTCCATCTAATCATTGCGAGGCTCAAATCTTAATCTTTTCTTCCTGCACTTCTCATCCTTTTGTTACCGGAGTTCTTCTTGGTGGTTCAGCAGGATTTAATTCATCCTCGAGGTCTTCGTCAAGATTATTGTTGGAGCTCAAGCATTCTTCATCATGCATTCCCGAAGTGCAATTCTTTCTACCTTTTTCTTTTGAGGTGGTTTTATGTCATTCTTGACAATTTTCCTTCGTGCTTCATGATTCACAAGTTATCAAGAATGAAATATTTAAACCCATCATCCTTATTTTCTGAGGAGATCCTTTCAACCTCCCATTTTGTTGTTGGAGTTATTTGGGTTATAACTCACCTAAAAGCTTTACCTAAAGGTTGTTGCTATCGCGGTGCTTATAAATGATCCAAATTCTTCATTTATACTCTCGGTGAAAGAAGTTTTTCATCTCTTCATCATTTAACCAAGGCAAGCAATTGTTTTCCGTTAGTGGCTGGTGGTCACCTCATAAGTTTGGGATGTTTTCCATAAGCCCACAACAAACTTATTCTTTTTGTTGTTGAATTTCCAACAACTCCGTTCAATCCTTCTTCGTAAGGAGGATTTTCTAATTCATTTGTGGGAGAAGTTGTCATTTTTCTTCTCCGTTCATTTCTTTCATTGATTTTTATGCTATTCTTTCATTCCGGAGGCATTGCGATATTACCCTCTTTGTCCCATAATCTCGTTTTGTCAAGATCATGTTCTTTTCCTTGTTTATCTATTTAACTGGAGTGTTGTGCCCAATGTTCGAGTTCTCTCATCTTATCAAAGTTTTCCTCTCTTTTCAACTGGAGTCCTGTCTGAAGCCTTCCTCTCCCCTTGTGCCATTCTTTCAATGTTCCGGAGGCTGTGTGTTGTTGATTTCATCAAGCATCAAACCATCTCCTCAAGTTCATGTTCAATTCCTTCCATTTTCAGACGAAATACTGTCCAAATTATTTTGTTCTATTCCTGCTCCATCTTGTTTTAACCGGAGTGGTTGAAATTCTTTCGTCATCCGTAAGCTCTTGTTCATGTCTTTTAACCTTACAAGGTTCTCGTATGTACCTTGTTCCTCTTTTCTAACGAAGTGTTTTCATCTTCGTTCATCTCTGTTGTATTCTTCTTTCAAGTTGTTCAACCTCTTAAGGTTCATTGGTTTCACTCGTTTGTCAAAGAAGCAACTTGTTTTTACCTCTTCCTTTTCCGTTTTATCCGGTGCCATCTCCAGGATCTCGGATCGAGATCCTCTGTTAGTGTGAGAGAGTTGTGACGCCCCGAGACCGATGCGCCAGGTGTCAGCCAGTTATTCGTCATCGTTGCCATGTCATTTGCTTCCGTGTTGCACTTTGCCATGTCATCATGTGCATTTCATCAGCATGTTTTCAAAACTTGCCTCCGTCCGTAGTTGCCCTGTCCTCTCCGTTGTCCGTTCTGAGCCCAGACACACTCGCACGCGCCCGCGGCACCTCTGAATATTTATTTTATAAGTGGCCGGAAAATGTTCTCGGAATGGGTTGAAACTTGGCGTGCGGTCTTATTATAGCATAGGTAGACCGCCTGTCAAATTTCGTAGCTTTCGGAGTTCGTTTGATAGCCCAACCGATAAACTTATAGCAGCACTATAGCCGGATAAACGTCGGACATTTCAGTGCTCTGAGACCTGTTGCCGGGCTGCCATCTCTCTCTCTCTCTCTCTCTCTCTCTCTCTCTCTCTCTCTCTCTCTCTCTCTCTCTCTTCTCAGCCTCACATTCTACACATCCCAGTTTTACCCCCTCAACTACACGCCCGAAACTTCCCCAGACCCGAACCGGTCTCTCGTTACCGATGGGTCTGGATCATCCCCAAACATCCCTAAAACATCTCCTTTTTCTTATTTGGACTCCCT
>LR738711.1:201977918-201991962 GCA_902687465.1 Secale cereale
TCTCTCTCTCTCTCTCTCTCTTCTCAGCCTCACATTCTACACATCCCAGTTTTACCCCCTCAACTACACGCCCGAAACTTCCCCAGACCCGAACCGGTCTCTCGTTACCGATGGGTCTGGATCATCCCCAAACATCCCTAAAACATCTCCTTTTTCTTATTTGGACTCCCTACCTATTTTCTCCTCGACCGTCGGATTTTGATCGGATGATCCAACTCCCCTCTTTTCCATATATATATAGCCTATCCTAATCCATTTTGGACAAACCCTATTTTCTAGGGATCCTCCTCCCCGCCGCCACTCTCTCTGGTTCCCCTCGGGATCACTAGCGATCCAACCAGCGCCTCCCCTGGTCTCCTCCTTGTTTTCCCCATCGACCCAATCCCCAACTCCCTCTCGATCTCCACCCAACCAGTGCCGCCACCCACTCTCCCTCTTCTTCCCCTCGAGCAAACCGTCCCCCGCGCCCGAGTAGAGGAGTCCTGCGCCTCTACTCCCTCGCTCGACGCCCAGCGCTCGCGGTGACCGCCAGCCACCGCACGCTTCGCTCACCAAGTTCCGCGCCTCCGCGTGCCAGCTCCGCTGCCGCTGCCATCCCTCTGCCATGGCGCCTCCCGTGCTCCTCCCGCACTAGTCCGGCGAGGCCCTGCGCGCCCGACCTCCCCTGCTTCTGCTTCGAGCAGGAGAGGTGCTCGTAGCACCCCGCGCCTCCGCCTTCGGTCGTCGTCCCCGTCTCCGGCCACCGCCTCGCCTTGCCCGCGCCAAGACGCCGCGTTTCCGGAGACCCGCATCGCCGAGTCCCTGCTGTCGAGCCTTTGCTTCGAACGAGAACGCACGCAACGCCTTCCCTGCTTCGCCCGTCGCCCGCACCCGTTACCGCATCGCCAGTCCAGAGCCGCCGCCCTCTCCCTTCTCCTCCTTCCTCCGGCCTCCCACTCTCTCTAAGGTCTCTGTCTCCCTGCAGTTTCACCGCCGCCGTCGGTCATGGGCGCCGCCGCTCTAGCTTCGGCCTCACCTCCGGATCCTCCTCGTTCCGGCCGGGAACGGGACTGCGGCGACCTTCCGCGCCCAGATCCGGCCTCCCCAACGCTTCCCGGCCCCTAAGATCGCCGCCGTCGCCGGAGAGGCCCCGACCACCGCCGCGCCCTGCTTCGTGTCTTCGCAGGGACGAGCAGTGCGGGCGTTGGATGCGCTCGGGTCTGCCCCGACCCGATCCATCTAGCGATCCGGCCTGCCAGGCCTCCTCCTCCCCGACTGGGCCAGGCCCATGAGTGAGCTCCCCACAGCCCCTCCTTCCGCACCAGTTTCGGCCCTTGTTGTTTTTTTAGGCCAGCGAATTTATCTAATTTCCCGAGGCTGCCTGTTTTATAGTTTAGCCCTCAAACTTCATGCATATAATAACTTCACAACCGTGCATCTTATGCAAAAACTTTATATATGAAAAATGCTCAGAATTTTGTGTAGATTATTAAAATGCCACTTTCAATCATTTTAAAAATGTTTATATTACTGTTTGCATAAGTTTGCTCAAATAATATGTTAAACTGGTTTAATTCATAACTAAATAACCGTAGGTCGATTTTTAATAAACTTTATATGTAAATGGGGTGGAAAAATGTGTAGAATAACATGATGCATTTTGTTTTGCTGTTTAACAACTTTAAAATGGTGTAATAGACAGAACAGTACCAAATTCATAATATGAACATGGGGATTTTCCGGAATTGTTGTTTGTTGTTCCGGCCTCATTTAAACTTGTCTAAATAGTTAGTTTACTTTTGCTTCACACCTTGCCATGTATTGCATCATATATAGACTTGTCTTGCATCATACTTGCTTGAGCATATTGTCATGTTCTTGTATTGTTTTTCTATGCTTCGTACCTTGCCATGTATTGCTTCCTGTATAGACTTGTCTTGCATCATACCTTGCCATGTATTACATCATATATAGACTTGTGTTGTTTTTCTGTGCTTCCTACCTTACCATGTTTTGCTTCTTGTATAGACTTGTAGTGCATCCTATATAGAACTGTCTTGCATCATACTTGGTTGAGCATATTGTCATGTCTCGTGTGGTGTGTTACCGTGTTGCTTGCTTCTTCTCGTTAGTGCTTGTTCGGTTGCGTTCGTGAGGATTCGTTCGTCTACCCGTGGTTCTTCTTCAAGGCTTCTTCTTCGTCTTCTTCATGGATCCGTTCTTCTTCCTTGCGGGATCTCAGGCAAGATGACCATACCCTTGGATACCTTTACTATCATTGCCATGCTTAGTTGTCTCGATGCTATCGTTATCTGTCACGCTACCCATCATTTATTGTCAGCCCCTCTCCTTGTTGCCACGAAACCTCTAACCTTGAAACCTTCCTAGCAAAACCATTGTTTGTCTATGTTACCCGCTTGCTCAGCCCCTCTTATAGCGTTGTTAGTTGCAGGTGAAGATGAAGTTCGTTCCAGGAGGGAACTTGTTGTTGGAATATCACAATATGTTATATATATAATAACACACCTATATACTGGGCATGGGTGGAAGGCTTGGCCTTTTGCTCGGTGTTTTGTTCCACTCATGCCACCTTAGGCGCCGATAAACCGGCATTATGTTCCTTGATTTTGCGTTCCTTACACGGTTGGGTATATGGGGACCCCTTGACACTTTGTCTTTGAATAAAACTCCTCCAGCAAGGCCCAACATTGGTTTTAATTTCCTCATAATAACAACTTAATTAATTAATTAATTGCATAGGGGGTCATGTCCCCGGGTTCTTAATTCTACATAACAAGGGGGGCCAGTGCTGATGGGGTTGGTCCCAAACGGGGGTTATGCAGGGCCACCACGGGGAAACTCGAGGTTTGGTTTTACCTATAGGATCACCCATCCGGTCGTGGCCTGAGATGAGATACGCGCGGCTACTATCAGGGTGTCAACACACCGGGAGGTCTTGCTGGACTTGTTTTACCATTGTCGAAATGTCTTGTGCACCGGGATGCCGAGCCTGATCGGATTTCTAGATAAGGGGTAATAATTATTATTACTTCAGCTGATCGTGAGAGCTTGTGATGGGCTAAGTTGGGACACCCCTGCAGGGTTATGATCTTTCGAAAGCCGTGCCCGCGGTTATGTGGCAGATTGGAATTTGTTAATGTCCGATTGTAGAAAACTTGGCACAGGATCCGAAGTAAAACACACAACTGTGTGAGTAACCGTGACTGTCTCTTTTCACTTTGAGAAGAGAACACGGTGGGGTTATGCTTGACTCGTAAATAGTTCAGGATCTTTAGCGATCATTACTAGTTTATGACCGTTTTGCGTAGATGCTCATCTTATTCTGGTACTCGTAAGCTAGCCACCATATTATGCTTAGCCGCTGCTGCAACCTCACGACTTTACCTCTTCCTACCCTTAAAGCTTTTCTAGTCTTGATACCCATGGTTATGGGATTTCTGAGTCCTCGTGGCTCACAGATACTACAACACCAGATGCAGGTTCAACCGAGAATGATGCAGGAGCTGGTTCAAGTACTTCACTGGGAGTTCGATGAAGAGCGTAGCCGTATGTGTGTGTGACGTTTCGACGATCAGTAGTAGTTCCTACTAGGGGCGATCGGGACCTTATGGCTTTATGTATTTGGTATCTTTCATTTGGATCTTCGCCCGTAGTCGGGTTGTGATGTTTTGGATGATGATTTGCTTATGCAATGTATTGTGTGACATGGCGAGTGTAAGCCAACTATCCTTTTGCAATTTCATCCCTATTTTTACATGAGTCGTGCAAAGATACCAAACTTGAGAACATTCCAGAATGGGCTTATACCTTTAAGTCGTGCCTCGACACGTAGGAGGTATAGTCCATCCTGGGCATTACATTACGTTATGCCCTAACCCTAATGAAACCGGTCCTACCGAGTTGACATGTCGGTCCCATCGAAATGCCTAACGGTCACATTATGAACTAAATCGGTCTGACCGAGTTTTCTGACTCGGTCCCACCGATTTTGGTAAATTGTCTGTAACGGTTAGATTTTGTGTGGAGGCTATATATACCCCTCCACCCCTCTTCATTCATGGAGAGAGCCATCAGAACATGCCTACACTTCCCATACATTTTCTGAGATAGAACCAGCTACACTTGTGTTGAGGTCAAGATATTCCATTCCAACCACATAAATCTTGATCTCTAGCCTTCTCCAAGTTGCTTTCCAATCAAATCATCTTTCCACCAAATCCAATCCTATGAAAGAGAGTTGAGTGTTGGGGAGACTATCATTTGAAGCACAAGAGCAAGGAGTTCATCATCAACACACCGTCTATTATCTTTTGGAGAGTGGTGTCTCCTAGATTGGTTAGGTGTCACTTGGGAGCCTCCGTCAAGATTGTGGAGCTGAACCAAGGAGTTTGTACGGGCAAGGAGATCGCCTACTTCATGAAGATCTACCCTAGTGAGGCAAGTCCTTCGTGGGCGATAGCCATGGTGGGATAGACAAGGTTGGTTCTTTGTGGACCCTTCGTGGGTGGAGCCCTTCGTGGACTCGCGCAACCATTACCCTTCGTGGGTTGAAGTCTCCATCAACGTGGATGTACGATAGCACCACCTATCGGAACCACGGATGAAAAATCTCCATGTCTACATGTCGTTTGCTCCCTCAAACTCCTCCCTTTACGTTTAGATGCAATTGCTTTACATTCCTCTGATATACTCTTAGAATTGCATGTGTAGGTTGATTGCTTGACTTGTGCATAATTGCTAAAATCTGCCAAGACTTAAAATTGGGAAAAGGCTAGGTTTTTATTTAGTCAAGTAGTCTATTCACCCCCCTCTAGACACCTCTTCTCGATCCTTTCACCCGCCCGCAGGCTGGAGCACACAAGCCGGAGAAGTACTTCGAGGACGTCATAGAAGGCGCCCGCCTTGTAGAAGGCCAGTACTTCGATGTATAGAACTTTTGCTCTATTATAATGTGAGCGACTTTTACCTCCTGTGTGGCTGTATATATAAATATGAAAGTTTCAAGTCGTCGGCTTCAGCCCCCATGTACATAGTATTGAGTTGGAAGTTGTCCAAAGAGAACCCACTATTTTATTATTCCAAGTGGGTTGGATCAATAATATTTCTGCCAAATTTCATTTTTTCCAATATTTAAAAATAATGAGAGAAGATAATATGACTTCTTCAAAAAAACATAACAAAAATGTTGCAATTTGATTTTTGAATAAAAATAAAGTTTTATTGGATTTTTATTTGCAGTTTATTATTTTAAAAATTGCATTAAATAGTAATTTTTTGGCATTTTTAATATAAGAAATTTTTTCACTTTGTTCTAAATAATAGGTTTAGAGGGTGAAAATTGTTTCTCGTATTTTCAGATTTTTTTATATTTTATTTTGAATTTTTCTGTTCGGGCGTTTAAAAAAACGTTTTGGCCCGAGCCAACTGGGCCGAAGGCCCAGCTGCCCGAGCCGGCCCAGCCAGTCACTGCCTCCGTCGCCGTGCGCTGCCCGAACTTGGCGGGAGTCTGAGCCGGCCACGCCCCCGCCGCCGTTGCCCCTTCTGCAAGTCGGAGCCGCCCCGACCCCCTTTATAAGGCGCCGCCCTGGACCCCCTCTCCCCTCGCCTCCTCACATCACTGCCGCCGCCTCGCACTCGCTGCCGCCGTTGAGCCGAGCCGCCGCCCCTCTCCCCTCGCCCTGCAGCCGCCGCCTCCATCGCCGCCGCCGCCGACTCCATCGCCGCCGCCGCCGACCGCCGCCCGCCGAAGCCGCCGACCGCCGCCGCGCCCGAACCGCCGCCCGATCCGCCGCCCGTTAACCCGACCCGACCCGACGTCGATCCGATCCACGAGGTAATACCACCGTTTTTTTTAGTTTTGGTTTTTTTAAAACCCTATATCGTTTTTTTAGAAAAACCCTAGATCGTTTTTTCCCTTTTTGTTTTATTATTTAACGAACGTCTGCTGTTTAGTTACAGAAAATGAACGTTTGCTATTAAATCTTTTCTTTTTCTGTTTATTTCCGGCCAAGGACCTATCCACGATGATTTTTTTATAGATCGGTCCCTGATCTTCAAACCCTCGTTACTTTTTACTCGTTAGTCGGAATTACATGAAACCAACGCAAAATTCTTCATTTCGATCTTATCTTTCCAGTAGTGCAACTCAAATTTGATTTTGAAAGTTTAAAAAATTTGAATTCAAACAGTTTTGTGTTTGAACTGCGTTTGATCGTAATTTGAGTTTCATAACTCCGTTTGAGTTGATTCTTTTCGCAAATCGAAGCTCTTGACCTAAACTTTATGATAAGGCCAAATTTACTTAATTTTGGTACTGTTAGAAATTGTTTTCTGTTGCAAGAGTTATTTGTTTGTTTTCGAAGTCTTTCGAGATCTGTTCTCCGATTCTGTTGCATGATTGCTTATGTATGCTATTGTTTGATTGTGATAGAATTCTCGGAGTGCGAAGTGTTCTACTACGAGTCTCTAGGTTTCAACGATCGTCAGCAAGGCAAGTTCATACTTTGATCATACTTTCCAATACCCAGTTTTTGTTGCATTAGTTATATCCTCAAACACTTGCATGAGTAGGTTTGGTTACATGTGATGATGCTTTGTAGTTCATGAGGTAGGAACCCAATGACATGAGATCAACCCAAGGGAATATATGCTTTGTTACTTATTGCTTAGCCATGCTTGTAGACGTGGATTGGTATGAGTGATTTCATGAAAGTTGTGAGTGTAATAACAACTAAGGGTTTCTTTTAGGTGGAAATTTAATACACATCTGGGTGGATTGGTTGTGGCACCCTGGGGATGGACCAGTGGTTGTCAGGGCACCTGGGAATATACCAGTGTTGTCCAAGGAATGCCACCCATGCTCGAAGGGATGATATATCATTCATACCTTGAAACTTCCGTGTGCAGCCGCAAGCCATTATGGGCTCTCGCATAGTTGATTATGTTGTGTGACCTCTTTCGGTGGTAGACTAGAAGATGTAGCGGATGTTGGTGGTACGGTCTACCCAGGGTAAAGAGTTAATGCTTCTGAAAGACTGTGTCTCGGTCATTCGTTTCTCAAACACCATGCAGTGCGAGAAATTAAACGAAGGCGATCGAGTCTTGTGGGGAAAAGTGCACAAACCTCTGCAGAGTGTATAAACTATTCATGAGTAGCCGTGTCCCCGGTTATGGACTTTCTTGAGTATCCTGGTATTTCAATTATGGACTGATCTCGTCACTTTATTTAACTTGTTGGGTTAATAACGACTCTGGTTTTGGGATTGAGATGGGGGGGGGGGTACCATTCTCAATGTTCATGCTTAAATTTAACTAAGTAGTAAATAAAATGCATTCCTTTGTTGTAGGGAAAAACTAGCTTTATGCAAAAATAAACCTTACAGCCTCCACCAGCCAAACATGCATATAGTTGTAGGCATTGCTCATTATCATTACAGTGTGTTCTTGCCAGCATATTCAATGTGCTGACCTACATGGCTCCAACGTATCATGTTGCAGAGTTTCCAGACGAAGATAAAGGTGCGATAGGTCGCTGTCATGCACTCAAATGTTTGCCATGGAGTTGGATGGACTCAACTACTCTTCATAGCTTCCACAGTTTATTATTTTAGATGTCCTTCAACCATTCTCATGTAATGGATATTGCCTCTTCGAGGACTTTTTGATGTAATAAAGTGTGATTGAACCTCTGTTATAAATCCTCGAGTACTGTGTGTGTCAGCATACCGATCCAGGGATGGCACTGAGCACAGAGACTTCGGTTCATTGGAACCGTGGTCGCTACAAGATGGTATCAGAGCACACGTTGGCTGTAGGACGTGACCACTAGGATAAGCCATAGGATGTTCTTCTCTATTCATTCTACTTCTTCTCTATTCATTCTAATTCTTCTCTATTTCTTCTCTATAGATGTCGGACCCAGTGAGCAAGTTCACTCAGCTAGACGATGACACCCCTTTCGGAAAGCACTTGAAGGAAGTCACTGGATACTTGCACATTGTAATACCAAGTATCACTTGAGATCTTTACGCAACATCGCCAGAAGAGGAATGCTGGAAGATCAAAGTTAGTGTACCTAGGAGAACTATTGCACCACTCACGGAGCCACTGGAGCTAGAATTCGACGCACCGACATGGAGCTTGGGAAAGAGTATGGCAGCTCACATCACATTTGGACGCATATGTGAAGTCTACAACAAGGACCTTGAAGACACCATCTACCAGATTTGCGGACGTCGAGACCGGCAATGGGAGATGCTTCGCACAAGGAAGGACAGATCCATTGTAGCATACATACAGGAAATGGACCAACAATTCGACGCTACGACAATTAGATGTGCGCACTTATGCAGAAAACCAACATGGTGATAACCCGGAATTTGGAGCTAGAAGAAGAACTCAAGATAGTACGAGATGGATATGAAGAGGAAATCGCCGTACTATTGGAGCAGAATGAAGCACTGAAGAAGAAGGTTGGAACTGGCACAGTGAAGCCGGAACCAGAGACGGGAATTACTATGGAGAACTACATTCTAATAGATGACACCGATAGTGATGAAAGTGACTATGAAGACGAAGCTGGAGGAGATATCATGGAGTCTTCAGATGATAGTGATTAGATGACCACCCTGTAATAATTAGTAGTAATCCGAGTAGTTAGAATCGTTCGCTAGCTTTGTAATAGGATCTTTGTTTGCTCTTGTTTGAAATTGAGTGATATGATATGAAATTGTTTGTCTCATGTGCATATGGGTAGTGATTTCCCCTAGACCTCATTCTATTCTAATCTCTCCCCTCTAAACCCCTCAGATGTCTCCGATACGTGAGCCCGGATTTGAGTTTCCCCCTGAGCTCACCCAGTTGATCCATCAGCAACATTTTGATGCAACTTCTTGTCCAGAACCAGAACAACAACAACAACAACCCACACCCACCCCCCCATGACAACTTGACCGAGTTCTTAAGGCTGCAACCGCTGGTGTTCTCTAGTAGCACCGAGCCTATAGGTGCAGATGACTGGCTCTGTAAGATGGACAGAGAGCTAGAAACTACAGGATGCACATATGCAGAGAGAGTGCGTTTTGCTGCACATCAGCTTGAGGGACCAGCATCCGCTTGGTGGGAGAACTACACCGCCACCTACCCACTTGCTAAGATTACTTGGGATCAGTTCCAGCAAGCTTTTCGCACAACACATGTCTCAGCAGGAGCCGTGAGCTTGAAGAAGCGTGAGTTTCGCAACTTGCGCCAAGGAAACCGTACGGTGGGGCAGTACGTGGATGACATTGGGTAGTTAGCTCGCTACGCGCCAGATGATGTGTCCACTGATGTCGCGAAGCAGGAGAAGTTTCTAGAAGGACTCAATGATGAGATGAGTATGCAGCTGATGCTAGCAACATACAACAACTATCAAGAACTAGTGGACAAAGGTATTATGCTAGAAGGAAACCAGCAACAGATTGACAACCGCAAGAGGAAGTATGGAGCTGGGAAGTTTAACTCTGGAGCCCAGCAGAAGCCTCGCTATACCCCATACTCAGGAGGAAACAACCATCCCACCCATAACCATGGGGGCCATTCTAATAATTGAGGGAATGCACACAACCACAGTGGTACTAGAAATGGCAATGGGAATGGATGAAACAACAGTCAGAATCGTTCCACTCCCTCAACGCCTGCCAAGAAGGATCTGAGCCACGTTACTTGTTTCAAGTGTGGGAAGACCGGACATTACACCAATGAATGTCCCGAGTCAAAGAATGGGAAAGGCAATGGAAGCTCAGGAAAGAAGCCCAACCCGTTCACTAGAGGACAAGTGAACCACGTCAATGTGGAGGAGATTGACGAGCAGCCCGATGCAGTAGTCGGTAAGTTTTTGATTAATGCATTTACTGCCCTTGTTCTTTTTGACACTAGTGCATCGCATTGATACATATCAAGGGGGTTTGTGGAAAAGTATAAGTTGCCCACCGTAGCCCTTAGGACGCCCATGTTAGTAAGTTCCCCTAGAGTAGACTATATGGCTAGCCATGGATGCTATCAAGTGCCATTGACCATTGGAAGGCATGTATTTTCCACGGACCTTATTGTTTTGGAATCCCAGGGTTTGGATGTAATCATATGTATGGATTGGCTATCCAAGTTTGGAGGAAACATCGATTGCGCCAGTAGATCCATTCTTCTCACCACCGTAGAAGGAAAAAGGGTCAAGTATGTGTTGAGGCACACACCCAGGAAAGCGCATGTGAATGCACTCACGGGAGTTGTTCAGGAAGAAGTGCTAGTTGTGAAGGATTATCCCGATATATTCCCGGAGGAGTTACCCGGCATGCCACCGGATAGAGACATAGAGTTCTTAATTGAGCTATTACCCGACACCAGGCCAATATCTAAGAGACCACACCGGATGCCCGCTAATGATCTGGAGGAGATCAAGAAGCAAATCAAGGAGTTAATGGATAAGGGTTACATACGACCAAGTTCATCGCCGTGGGGAGCCCCAGTGCTCCTAGTCGAGAAGAAGGATGGATCATTGATAATGGTTGTTGACTATCGTGCACTGAACAAGGTTACAATCAAGAATAAGTACCCACTACTGATGATCAATGATCTGATTGACCAACTGCAAGGAGCCAAGGTATTCCCCAAGATCGATTTCCGATCAGGATGTCATCAGCTGAAGATCCGAGAACAAGATATACCTAATACAGCTTTTACCACAAGGTACGGGCTTTATGAGTATACAGTTATGTCATTTGGTTTGACTAACGCTCCTGCCTATTTCATGAGTATGATGAACAAGGTATTCATGGAGTTCTTGGATAAGTTTGTGGTGGTTTTCATTGATGACATATTAATATATTCCAAGAATGAAGAGGAGCACAAGGAACATTTGCGTTTAGTTCTTGAGAAGCTCCGAGAACATCAGTTATACGCCAAGTTTAGCAAGTGTGAGTTTTGGTTGAAGGAAGTTGGATTCCTTGGACATGTCATATCAGGAGACGGTATATCCGTAGACCCCGCCAAGGTTGAGGCAGTCATAGAATGGAAGGCACCCACCTCAGTTGGCGAAATTCGCAGTTTTCTTGGAATCGCAGGATATTACCGGAGATTTATTGAGAATTTCTCGAAGATCGCGAAACCTATGACATAGTTATTGAAGAAGGAGACTAGGTACAAGTGGACCAAGGAATGTGAGGCCAGTTTTCAGGAGTTGAAGAAATGTTTGGTTACAGCTCCAGTGCTGATTCTTCCAGATATACACAAGGATTGTCAAGTATATTGTGACGCTTCTCGTCAAGGACTTGGAGGTGTTCTCATGCAAGATGGAAGAGTTGTGTCATACGCTTCATGACAGCTTCGACCACATGAGTTGAACTATGCCACACATGATTTGGAGTTAGCAGCCATAGTGCACACACTCAAAACCTGGAGACACTTTCTTATTGAAAACCGTTGTGATGTATACACGGATCATAAGAGTTTGAAGTATATCTTCACACATGAGGAGCTGAATCTCAGGAAAAGGAGATGGCTGGAGCTCATAAAGGATTATGACATGAGGTTTCATTATCATCCAGGAAAAGCTAATGTTCTGGCAGATGCTCTAAGTCGCAAGAGTTACGTTAACACAATCATTTCTAGAGGTTTACCCCAGGATTTAGCCGATGATCTTAGGGATTTTCATATGGAGATAGTCCCTAGAGGTTATGTTGCCACCTTGGAAATTCACTCCACTTTGCTGGGAAAGATTCGAGAAGCCCATAAGATGGACAAAGAGATTACAGGAATAAAGGAAAGAATGGCCAAAGGAAAGGCAGAAGGATTTCGTGAGGATGAATACGAAACACTTTGGTTTGAAAAGCGTATCTATGTGCGCAATGACCCCGAGAATAGGAAGTTGATTCTCCAGGAGGCTCATGATTCGCCGTATTCGATTCACCCAGGCAACACCAAAATGTACTTGGATTTGAAGCAAAGTTTATGATGGACCGGAATGAAGAAGGACATTGCCGAGTATGTAGCAGCGTGTGATGTTTGTCAGAGGGTCAAGGCTGAACATCAGAAACCAGTAGGGTTATTGCAGCCATTACCCATACCCGAATGGAACTATCATAAACTCGGAATGTATTTTATCACAGGACTGCCCAGGACTCGTTCATGGTACGATTCTATCTGGGTGATAGTTGATCATTTGACTAAGGTAGCTCACTTTATCCCTGTGAAGACCACTTATATGAGTTCTAAGTTGGCCAAGATATACATGACCAGGATTGTATGTCAGCATGGAGTTCTGAGGACCATTGTATCAGATAGAGGGACATAGTTTACCTCAAAGTTTTGGAAGCAGTTGCACGAGACTTTGGGTACTAGGCTAGAGTTCAGTACAACCTTTCATCCACAAACCGATGGACAGACCGAGAGAGTCAATCAGATTCTGGAGGTCATGTTGAGAGCTTGCGCGCTCGATTATGGATATAGTTGGGATGATAACTTGCCGTACGCAGAGTTTTCTTACAACAACAGTTATCAAACCAGTTTACAAATGACCCCTTTCGAGGCTTTATACGGAAGGAGGTGCAGAACACCGTTGATGTGGGATGAAGTTGGAGATCGTCAGTTATTTGGACCCAATTTGATCAAAGAGTCAGAAGAGAAGGTCAAGATGATCGGTGACAGACTTAAGGTAGCCCAGTCCAGGCAGAAGAATTATGTAGATACGAAGCGCAATGACGTGACCTACGAACTTGGGGATAGAGTGTATCTTCGTGTGTCTCCGCTTCGAGGAGTTATGCATTCCGGAGTTAAGGGTAAATTGGCACCAAGATTTGTGGGACCGTACAAGGTATTGGAGCGGAGAGGAGAAGTAGCTTATCAGCTAGAGTTGCTCGAGACTTTGTTCGGAGTTCACAATGTGCTTCACGTATCTCAGCTGAAGAAGTGTCACGCAGAGATGGCCGACATCCGTTACGTGATACAGTGCCCCTGGAAGCAATTCAGTTAGAGAGCGACCTGACTTACGAGGAGAAGCCCGTTAATATTCTCGAGTTGCCGACAGAGTTACCCGCAGCAAAGTCATCAAGTTCTACAAAGTACAGTGGAGTCACCATACAGAGGACGAAGCCACCTGGGAACGAGAGGATGATCTACGCCAGGACCACCCACACCTATTTTCTAGCCAACCCGAATCTCGAGGGCAAGATTCATCTTAAGGGGGGTAGGTTTGTAACATCCCACTTCTCAATTTGGATGTTATCATAGATCATTCATATGCATTCATAATTTGAGCATTTTTGAGCATGAGTTTATTTGAAAATTGATCCAAAACTTTAAGCAACTCAAGGACCCAAGTGAGAGAGTTGGAAGCTTTCCAAAGAGAACCCACTATTTTATTATTTTCCAAGTGGGTTGGATCAATAATATTTTTGCCAAATTTCATTTTTCCAATATTTAAAAATAGTGAGAGAAGATAATATGATTTCTTCAAAAAACATAATAAAAATGTAGGAATTTGATTTTTGAGTAAAAACAATTTTTATTGGATTTTTATTTGCAATTTATTGTTTTAAAAATTGCATTAAAAAGTTATTTTATTTTTTTGGCATTTTTAATATCAGAAAAATGCTCACTTTGTTCTAAATAATAGGTTTAGAGGGTGAAAATTATTTTTGGTATTTTTAGAATTTTTTATATTTTATTTTGAATTTTTCTGTTCGGGCATTTAAAATAAATGTTTTGGTCCGTGCCAACTGGGCCGAAGGCCCAGCCGCCCGAGTCGGCCCAGCCGGTCACCGCCTTCGTCGCCATGCGCCGCCTGGACTCGCCGGGAGTCCGAGCCGGCCACGCCCCCGCCGCCGTTGCCCCTCCTCCAAGTCGGAGCCACCCGGACCCCCTTTATAAGGCGCTGCCCGAACCCCCTCTCCCTTCGCCTCCTCACATTGCCGCCGCCTCGCAGCCGCCGCCCCTCTCCCCTCGCCCCGCTGCTGTGCCGCCGCCGAGCCGAGCCGATGCCCCTCTCCCCTTGCTGCTGCCGCTGCCCCCGCTG
>LR738711.1:201993466-202021463 GCA_902687465.1 Secale cereale
GCCGCCGCCGAGCCGAGCCGATGCCCCTCTCCCCTTGCTGCTGCCGCTGCCCCCGCTGCTGCGTCGCCGCCGAGCCGAGCCGCCGCCCCTCTCCCCTCGCCCCGCTGCCGCCGCCTCCACCGCCGCCGCCGACCGCCTCCACCGCCGCCGCCGACCGCCCGCCGGAGCCGCCGACTGCTGCCGCGCCCGAACCGCCGACCCGCCGCCGCCCGATCCACCGCCCGTTAACCTGACCCGACCCGCCGTCGATCCGATCCGCGAGGTAAAACCACCGTTTTTTTAGTTTTGGTTTATAAAAAAACCCTAAATCGTTTTTTTAGAAAAACCCTAGATCGTTTTTTTGGTTTTATTATTTAACGAACATCCGCTGTTTAGATACAGAAAACGAACGTTCGCTATTTAGTTTTTTCTTTTTCTGTTTATTTCCGGCCAATGACCTATCCGTGATGATTTTTTTACACATCGGTCCCTGATCTTCAAACCCTCGTTACTTTTTACTCGTTAGTTGGAATTAGATGAAATCAATGCCAAATTCTTCGTTTCGATCTTATCTTTCTAGTAGCACAACTCATATTTGATTTTGAAAGTTTAATTTTTTTTTAAATTCAAACAGTTTTGTGTTTGAACTTCGTTTGATCATAATTTGAGTTTCGTAACTCCGTTTGAGTTGATTCTTTTTGCGAATCAAAGCTCTTGACCTAAACTTTATGATAAGGCCAAATTCACTTAATTTTGGTACTGTTAGAAATCGTTTTCTGTTGCAAGAGTTATTTGTTTGTTTTCAAAGTCTTTCGAGATCTGTTCTCTGATTCTGTTGCATGATTGCTTATGTATGCCATTTTTTGATTGTGATAGAATTCCCGGAGTGCGTAGTGTGCTACTACGAGTCCCTAGGTTTCAACGGTCGTCAACAAGGAAAGTTCATACTTTGATCATACTTTCCAATACCCAGTTTTTATTGCATTAATTATATCCTCAAACACTTGCATGAGTAGGTTTGGTTACATGTGATGATGCTTTACAGTTGATGAGGTTGGAACCCAATGACATGAGATCAACCCAAGGGAATATACGCTTTGTTACTTATTGCTTAACCATGCTTGTAGACGTGGATTGGTATGAGTGATTTCATGAAAGTTGTGAGTGTAATAACAACTAAGGGTTTCAAGGTGGAAATTTAATACACATCTGGGTGGATTGGTTGTGGCACCCTGAGGATGGACCAGTGGTTGTCAGGGCACATGGGGATATACTAGTGTTGTCCAAGGAATGCCACCCAGGCTCAAAGGGATCATATATCATTCATGCCTTGAAATTCCGTGTGCAGCCGCATGCCATTATGGGCTCTGGGATAGTTGAGTATGTTGTGTGACCTCTTTCAGTGGTAGACTAGAAGATGTAGCGGATGTAGGTGGTACGATCTACCCAGGGTAAAGAGTTAATGCTTCTGAAAGACTGTGTCTTAGTCATCCGTTTCTCAAACACCATGCAGTGTGAGAAATTAAACGGAGGTGTTCGAGTCTTGTGGGGAAAAGTGCACAAACCTCTGCAGAGTGTATACAATATTCATGAGTAGCCATGTCCCTGGTTATGGACTTTCTTGAGTATCCTGGTATTTGAATTACAGACTGATCTTGTCACTTTATTTAACTTGTTGGGTCAATAATGACTTTGGTTTTGGGATTGAGATGGGGGTACCATTCTCAATGTTCATGCTTAAATTTAACTAAGTAGTAAATAAAATACATTCCTTTGTTGTAGGGAAAAACTAGCTTTATGCAAAAATAAACCTTATAGCCTCCACCAGCCAAATATGCATATGGTTGTAGACATTGCTCATTATCACTACAGTGTGTTCTTGCCAGCATATTCAACCTACATGGCTGCAACGTATCATGTTGCAGAGTTTCCAGACAAAGATTAAGGTGCAATAGGTCGTTGTCATGCACTCAATGTTTGCCGTGGAGTTGGATGGACTCAACTACTCTTCATAGCTTCCGTAGTTTATTGTTTTAGATGGCCTTCAGCCATCTCGTGTAATGGATATTGCCTCTTCGAGGACTTTTCATTATAATAAAGTGTGATTGAACCTCTGTTATAAATCGTCGAGTACTGTGTGTGTCAGCATACGATCCAGGGATGACACTGAGCACAGAGACTTTGGTTCATTGGAACCGTGGTCGCTACATGTTCGGTCATATGCGTATACACTCTTTATCCAACGTCTTGGTCCGTGTAGGAGGTGTATGCGGAGCGAACCAGGCAACCAAACTATGCGGCGTTATTGCTTTCACTTAGCCATAGGAGTTTGACAAGTGGGGCTAGGTACTAGCCCCTGGAGCGGATATGATATTTCCGAATTAAGGTATCCAATTGCACCTCGCTGGGCGAAAAAACCAACCCTTCGTATTACACGAGGTAGATCTCTATCGATCGTAGTATAAAACTAAGTCACCGGATTGCGGACCAGGTTCTCGCATATCATGACAGTCAGTTTTCGGCTTTCTCTACTGAGGTACTTGACCGGACGAGCCAAAAGTACAATCGCAGTAGTTCTCCCTTTACACCCTTGCCGAACAATCGGGAACGTAGGGGTAAGCACAGGAGCCGGGCAACCAACTATTGACCCAAGACATGATTTGGAACCGATGCATATAGGGCAAACATCCAGGACCCCAAACACTCCTTATAGGTGTTCGGACTTTTCAACATATACCGGGCTGAATACAGCCCCTAGTAATGGACCTTGTTGACAAGGCACATTAGGCAATCTGACGTGGGGAGAGAACATAGATGGTGAGTGAATAAAACTCCAAACATAATATGAACCAAGCTATTCTTATAATACCCCGTTATAGTACGACGAGCCGTAAGCTTACAGATAATGTCGAAGACTTTCTTGGACATTTTACATGCCAGAACAGTATAAAACAAAAAGAGAAAAAAGTTTATACAGGGTCTTAATCTAAAAAGAAACCTTAGCGCGGGTTCCTGCTGCACGTCTGCGTTGTTTCCTCCTCTGTGATGTGTCCTTGAAGGGGTAGTGTGATGGCCATCTGTAAAAAAGAAAAAAAAAGAAGAAACCTGGAAATGAAAAGAGATCCAATGTGGCCATAAACAGAACCGGTTCGTTTAGTGAACCTTGAAAGATAAGTTTAGAGTCTGAATAGGGCCGAGCCGAACTATGGACTATGTGTATGCAGTGTGCCCCTAGCGCCGCCCAAGGGATTTTGAGGGCATAATTATGTACACGAGGCACGTATGCTATCACCTTATGGGGTAGTTGATGGGGGTGTAACTGCTAATCTAGCTCAGGTTCATCTGAGCTGCCGCACCGAGGCGCATGCCGGAGACGTTTAGCCGTGTCCGCGGTTTTAACGTCCGATAGGATGTCCGGCTTGAATATGCTGTTTTGGACTTCGGCTGCTAAGGCCGCAGTGTCTTCCTCCGTACGAAGAGAGGGCTCCATATTTCCATTGACCGTGATGACGCCACGTGGTCCAAGCATTTTAAGCTTTAGATAAGCATAATGCGGGACTGCATTAAAGCGGGCGAAGGCCGTTTTTCAGAGTAGTGCATTATAGCCACTTCGGAACAGAGCTATGTCGAAGATTAGCTCTTCGCTTCGAAAGTTAACAGGAGAGCCGAATACGGCCTCCAATGTTAAAGAGCCCGTGCAGCAGGCTTCTACGCCCGGTATCACTACTTTAAAGGTCGTGCTGCTTGGCTTTATTCTTGACGGGTCGATCCCCATCTTGCGGACAGTGTCCTAATATATCAGATTGAGACTGCTGCCACCGTCCATAAGGACTCGGGTGAGATGGTATCCCTCGATTATTGGGTCGAGCACTAGGGCAGCCGAACCCCCATGAAGGATACTAGTAGGATGATCCTTGCAACCGAAAGTAATCGGACAGGCCGACCATGGGTTGAATTTGGGGGCAACAGGCTCGACGGAGTAGACATCTCGGAGTGCGTGCTTGCGCTCCCTTTTTGGGATATGAGTGGCGTATATCATGTTCACTGTTTTGATCTCCAGCAGAAATTTCTTCTGTCCTCCTGTGTTCGGCTGGCGAGGTTCATCCTTGTCTTCGCTCTGAGGTCCCTTTCCCTTGTGTTCGGTGTTGAGCTTGCCGGCCTGCTTGAAGACCCAACAATTACAGTTGGTATGGTTTGCAGGTGTTTCTGGGGTGCTACGGATCTGGCAGGGCCTATCCAATATTTTGTCCAGGCTAGATGTACCATCTTTGTTGCCTTTAAATGGCTTCTTCCATTGATCGAGTCTGGAGCCGCCGAATCCGGCGTTTACCGATTTATCATCTAGGCTTCCAGCGTTGTTTCGACGTTTGTTTTTGTTACGTCGTGGGTTTCCATTGCCGTCCCTGACTTCAGATGTTCCAGGGTCTCTGGTGCTGCTACGAGCTAACCAACTGTCCTCGCTCGTGCAAAAGCGGGTCATGAGCATAGTTAGGGCTGCCATTGTCCTCGACTTTTCCTATCCGAGGTGTATGGCTAGCCATTCGTCCCGGACACTGTGCTTGAAGGCTGCTAAGGCTTCGGAGTCCGGACAGTCGACGATTTGGTTCTTCTTAGTGAGAAACCGATTCCAAAGCTTGCGGGCTGACTCCCCGGGTTGTTGGATGATGTGACTTAGATCGTCAGCATCCGGGGGCGGGACATAAGTCCCTTGAAAATTGGCCCGAAAAGCATCCTCAAGTTCTTCGCAACTCCCAATGGAGTTCTCTGGGAGGCTATTTAGCCAGTGCCGAGCTGGTCATTTCAGCTTGAGGGGTAAGTATTTAATGGCGTGGACATCATCTCCGCGAGCCATGTGGATGTGAAGAATGAAGTCTTCTATCCAGACGGCAGGATCGGTCGTTCCATCGTACGCCTCGATGTTTACTGGTTTAAACCCTTCTGGAAAGTCGTGATCCAGCACCTCATCGGTGAAACACAGAGGGTGTGCGACGCCCCTGTATTTTGCTATGTCATGGCGTATGTACGATGGTTGTGATGTTCGGTATTGATCCCGAACTGGTATATGATCGGCATGATTGGCTTGATAGCCTCCATCCCGTGTGGGAGCACGGTCCCTTGATCCGTAGATGGATCTGGTCTTGCCGGCCTTTTTGTTCAGGTCCTCACGCAGATCGTGTTTTCGGGCCTGAGTCGCATCCTCCTTTCCTTTACGGGGTGGCGGTGCGGGCTTGTGCACGCCGTTGCTAGCCACTCTGTCCTGTCCACGAGGTGGTGGGTCCAGCTTGTCGGCGGTGTTGTTCTTTGACGATATAGGCGCAGCAGCCTCGTCGTCGAATTCAGGCAGCAACTTACGCTTAGGATAGCCTTTTGTTTGGCGATTGCCATATTTTTGCTCAGCGTCCAGCACTTTGTTCCATCTATCGTTGAGCGTATCCTGTTCATCTCGAAGCCATCTCTACCTCTTTTTCAGGCTCCTTGTGGTGGCAATAAGCCTCCGATGGAAGCACTTTTGTTCTAAGGGTTCTTATGGGATGATGTATTCGTCGTCGCCCAGACTAACATCCTCTTCGGAGACATGTTCATAATTACTGTCTTTGGCATTATTGTCATTGGACAGCGGCTTCGGACTATGTTTGCTGTCCTCTTGCTCATTCTGCTCCATCGCTGGGTCTGCGGGGTCTTCGGCTTGCTCCGGACTGTCACCGTCGTTGGTGACAGTGTTGCTATATTTTCCTTTACGGGATTTAGTTCGGCGCTTTGGACGCCGACGTTTGGGAGGTTCTTCGACAGGCTTGTCCTTTGCGGGATCGTTTTTGCCATCGCCCTCCTTCTCCTTAGGTGTATCCACCATATACACATCGTATGAAGACGTAGCTCTCCATCGCCCGGTGATGGGCCGAATTTGGTCTAGATCTGCTTCGGTTTCGAGGTCCATCCCTTCAAAGTCTTCAGAAGCGTAGTCAAGTAGACCAGTTAGATCTTCGACCGTGGCTACCAAGTGGGTGGTGGGTGGGGAGAATTTTTTTCCAATCATCAGCCTCTAGTTCGAACCGGATATAACTCGGCTGTGTGTTCCCAGGTAAGGGGAGAGATTTTAACGAGTTCAGCACATCGCCAAAGGGTGAGTGCCGGAAGATATCTGCGGTGCTGAATTCGGCGACAGTCGCCTCGTCGAGCTTGAAGGGCGCAGATACGCGGGGTTCGGAACCTGCGGCCGGAGACGAGTCCGGAGTTCCGGTAACACAAATCCTGCTCAGAGTTGGGTCCGTGTGTGGCTCCAATGCCGCTGAGTTTGTGGCTTCCTCGACGGGGATGAGCTTCCCATCCTCGGATGACGCGATCTGTTCCGGATCTAAGGCTGGAATGGTTACAGGTATTATTTCCTGTTCCGATGACAAAGTTAGGTGATGTTCATCATGGTGGCAGGGAGAGGTCGCCGTGGGCTCGAATCCGTCGAAGATGAAGTCTCCACGGATATCAGCAGCGTAGTTCAAGCTTCCAAACCTGACTTGATGGCCAGGGGCGTAGCTCTCAACCTGCTCGTGGTGGCCTTCTGTGTTGGCACGGAGCATGAAGCCGCCGAACACAAAAAGCTGACCGGGAGGGAAAATTCCCTCGGTCGCGCCGTCGTGGTTGATGACGCGGTCCATCAGTCATTCGGTCGACGACATAGTGGAACTCTCAATGAAAGCACCAATGTCGGTGTCAAAACCGGCGGATCTCCGGTAGGGGGTCCCGAACTATGCCTGTGAGGGTCGATGGTAACAGGAGGCTGGGGACACGATGTTTACCCAGGTTCAGGCCCTCTCGATCGAGGCAATACCCTACTTCCTGCTATATTAATATGGATGAATATAATTACAAGAGTTGATCTACCTCGAGATTGTAATGACTAAACCCTAAAGTCTAGCCTATGAGGATGTTATGATTCTCTAGCCTCTACGGACTAAACCCTCCAGTTTATATATGCACCGGAGGGGCCTAGGGTTTGTACATAACCATCTTACAGAGGAAGGAAATATTACACCTGAACCTAAAACCTGACTTCATACGAATACATGAGTCCTATCCGGATACGATAGACGATCTTCAACAATGATCTTCACGGCCCACCAGTCCGGCCCACCACGAGTTATCCGGCCAAATGAGGACCCCTCAATCCAGGACTCCCTCACCCGCCAACCACCTATGTGCAAAGCACGTCGGTAGAACCAGTCTCATGAAGGCAGTCATGTAATGTCGATCCGAGCCGCTTCATCCAACAATACCGCCGAATCAAAGCAAGACATGCTGGTAAGCAGTATGACTATTATTGCCCACAACTCTTTGTGTTCTACTCGTGCATATCATCTACGCATAGACCTGGCTGATGATACCACTGTTGGGGAATATAGTATTTCAAATTTTTTTTCCTACGATCACGCAAGATCTATCTAGGAGAAGCATAGCAACAAGCAGGGAGAGTGTGTCCATGTACCCTCGTAGACCAAAAGCAGAAGCGTTTAATAACGCGGTTGATGTAGTCGAACGTCTTCGTGATCCAACCGATCCAAGCACCGAACAAAAGGCACATCCGCATTCAGCACACGTTCAGCTCTATAACGTACCTCGAGCTCTTGATCCAGTTGAGGATGATGTAGAGTTTCGTCAGCACAAAGGCATGGTGACGGTGATGATGAAGTTACCGGCGTAGGGCTTCGCCTAAGCACTACAACGATATGACCGAGGTGTGTAACTGTGGAGGGGGGGCACCGCACACGGCTAAGAGAAACTTTGGTGGTTCTTTGGGGTGCCCCTCCCCACGTATATAAAGTAGGGAGGAGGAGGATGGCCTAGGAGGAGGCACGCGCCAAGGGGGGCAATCCTACTTCAAGTAGGTTTGCCCCCCCTTTCCTATTCCTACTAGGCGAAGGAGGAAAGAGAAGGAGAGGACAAGGAAGGGGGGGGGGGACCCTAAACCAATTCAGTTTGGGCCTAGGGGGGTGCGCCCCACACTTTGCTTGCTGCACTCTTTCTCCACTAGGGCCCATTAAGGCCCATTGACTCCCCGGGGGGTTCCGGTAACCTCCCGATATTCTGAAAAATACCCGATACACTTCGGAACCCTTCCGGTGTCCGAATATAACCTTCCAATATGTCAATCTTTATGTCTCGACCATTTAGTGACTCCTCCTCATGTCCGTGATCTCATCCGGGACTTTGAACAATCTTCGGTCATAAAAAACACATAACTCATAATACGAATCGTCATCGAACGTTAAGCGTGCGGACCCTACGGGTTCAAGAACTATGTAGACATGACCGAGACACTTCTCCGGTCAGTAACCAATAGCGGAACCTGGATGCTCATATTTTCTCCTACATATTCTACGAACATCTTTATCGGTCAAACTGCATAACAACATATGTTGTTCCCTTTGTCATCGGTATGTTACTTGCCCGAGATTCGATCGTCGGTATCATCATACCTAGTTCAATCTCATTACCAACAAGTCTCTTTACTCGTTCCGTAATACATCATCTCGTGACTAACTCATTAGTCATTTGCTTGCAGGGCTTGTTATGATGTGTATTACCGAGAGGGCCCAGAGATACCTCTCAGACACTCGGAGTGACAAATCCTAATCTTGATCTATGCCAACACCACAAACACTTTCGGAAACACCTGTAGAGCATCTTTATAATCACCCAGTTACATTGTGACATTTGATAGCACACAAGGTGTTCCTCCGGTATTCGGGAGTTGCATAATCTCATAGTCTGAGGAACACGTATAAGTTATGAAGAAAGCAATAGCAATAAAACTAAACAATCATTGTGCTAAGCTAACATATGGGTCTTGTCCATCACATCAATCTCCTAATGATGTGATCCCGTTGATCAAATGACAACACATTTCTATGGTTAGGAAACTTAACCATCTTTGATTGACGAGCTAGTCAAGTAGAGGCATACTAGGGTCACTCTGATTTGTCTATGAATTCACACATGTATTAAGTTTCCGGTTAATACAATTCTAGCATGAATAAAAGACATTTATCATGATATATAAGGAAATATAAATAACAATTTTATTATTGCCTCTAGGGCATATTTCCTTTAGTCATGTCAACTAAGATTACGGCTGTAAGTTTATGCTAAGGCCGGCCCACTTTTCCTCCCCTCGTGTACTATTTTTGCTGTGAGGAAGGGGGGTACACTACAAGAAAAACCACTTCCGTGATAATACATGTTTGTCACAATAGGTCACGTTTTCTGCCATGCATGTACATCCATGACGATTTTATGACAGAATCAAGATAGTCATACCTGTGCTATCGTAGAAGTGTTCCATGACAATACGAAAATTATCATCACAGAAGTGTCCACTTCCATGACAATAAATGCCACGTGATGGAAGTGCTTTCGTCAAGGGTAACTAACACATGACATCCACTGTAACAGGTCACCGTTAACCTATCAGGTCCAGTTTTGGATCCCATAACCTGCTAACAGCCACGACCAATGGCGATTTTCCACGTGTAAAATTCTCATTGGCCGAAGGAACCATCTGTCAGCTCCGCGTTGGCACATATGTCACTCATCCAATGGGCGAGATGCACCTATGATATGTTGACACGTGGACCGGCCCAAAAGTGGCCCATAAATATTAAATGAGCCGACTTAGCTAAAGGCCCACAAGATTTTGGAGACCATAATGGACCGACCCAGCTAAAGGCCCAGAAGGTTTAGCAGACCATAACGAGCCGCCCCAGCTAAAGGCCCACAAGATTTTGGAGACCATAATGGGCCGGCCTAGCTAAAGGCCCACAAGATTTAGCAGACCATAACAGGCCGGCCCAGATAAAGACCCACAATATTTTGAAGACACTAGTGGGCAGGCCCGTTAAGAGGCTGTCATGTCTTGGGCCAAATGCCGGCCCATATTTGATCTGGTCCATTAACAGCCTGCCACGTTCTGGGCCTAATAAGGGCCCATAAGAGATTCGACCCGTTAATAGCTTACCACATTCTGGGCCATATTACCGCCCATATCAGATCCGACCCTTTAAGAGCCTTTCAATCTTTAGGCTAAAGTAAGGCCCATATTTGATTCAGCTCCTCAACTGGACGCTGTGCTTTTGGGCCCCTTGAGGCCTGGTTAGGATTTCTGTTTGCTAAAGGCACATTTAATAGTACGGTCTGATATTAGATTCGGCCTGTTAAAGGTCCGTTTAACATTTCGGCCCTATATTTATATTGGCCTGCTAAAAGCTCGTCATATAGTTGGGCCTAATTATAGCCCGCTTTGCATCCGGCCTGCTCACAGTCGATAATCTGATTGGGCCAAACAAGGACCGAGAGAATTTTGGCCTGTAAACGACCCGTGATGTGATTAGCACAATCATGGGCCAGGGTCTATTTCGGCCCTCTTAAAGGCCCGAAACTACTAGTGGGCCATTTTACATTTAGGCCTGTTAATGGACCGAGATGACTAGGCCCACGATGCGGCCCATCATGCAGGCCCGATTATGTACCGTAGTTTTATGTTTGGCCCGTTTACTTTAGAGCGAAGACATGATATATATACAGTAAAATAACTGCAATATCGTAATAAGAAAAAACCTAGACTATACAATAAAGAAATTATGGCATATTACATCCACTAGGCTTCAAAGTTTGCCACCAGTGATAATAAAGCACAAGCAAACAACAGATTACATACACTGGGCATCAAAGATCGCCACCAGTGCAAATAAACACGCCGACAAAATAATATACAAAACCGACATCACTTCAATAGAATTCAAGAAAGGTTAGCTCTGCTCGGGAGCTACAGCGCAAGCAGTTGAGCAAGCTGATGAGACTGTGCCTGTTTGACGCTTATATCCTCCAACTCTTGCTGCATAGCATCAATGGATGCACTGGACTTCTTGTTGATCTTCCATAGAGATTGGAGTTCAAGCAGGGGTTCAGCTGAACCATGTCTTGTTGCTTAAAGTTGAGACCGAAGATGTTTTACAGATTCAGGTGGCGACTTCATCGTGCTTGTGTCACTGCTATTAGCGAGTAACTTCAACGCTACATCAAGACATGACTTTGGAGTTGTATCGCTATCTCCAATATGTATTGCCTTCTTCCCTGCCATATATGTTAGAGGGACATGCAATGGGTTCGTCTCACTATCATTGTGGCAGTTCTTCATGGGGTCAGAGGTATCACTCTGAAAGAGAAACAAGTAGACATATGAGAGGTTTTGCACATATAAGTATCAGTTCTGGCAATTCATCACATTTATTATTAGCGAATAAAGATACATAGTTTAAAATAACATTAACACAATATGGCATTGTTCAGGTTAAGACATGGCAAGAAATGACATTGTGAAGGAGTTGGCAGCTTCACGACACCACTGGATTACAGATCAAGAACTCAAGCATATATGCGGTGCTAAAGAACATATAAGTATCAATGGTTAGTGTGCTGTCAATTTATCCCATTTCAGATTGGCAAATAAAGAGACAGTTTAAATAATATGACATTGTTCATAGTGAAGACATTGCAGAATATGACATTGTGTTGTAGTGGGTAATTTCACAACACCACTGGATTACGGATCAAGAACAGATGCATACATGCAGTGCAAAAGAAGATCACGTGCTCTATATAGTTTAGTTTACATGGTATGAAGAAGGAACTTGGTTGTACAATTGAAAACTTAAATTGAGAAGAACAAACTTATGTTTATGACCTTCATAATAAACTTTAAACATGCAATTTGACGCAAACACCAAAAACAAACAACTCTTGCAGTTATGCCTAACCAAATATACACAACAAAGTTTGAAGGCTTCAGAAGGACAAACTTACATTAGTAGCGAAGATTGGCTCTATAAAGCCCTTGTCCATGCTGATGGTGGGGCAATTCAAGAAGTTTACCGTGGAATCTTCTTCATAAGCATTTCCTTTATTCTACATTTTGTTAAGAGTAAATATATATGTGATAATATAAGAAAAAATGGAGAACATTTAAGATAAGATGAAGAGTGATGCTACATAACCGACTAGCTATAAATGTACGTGCAGCGATACATGCAAAAGGTATTGCCAAGAGCAATGCAGAGCTAAACTTCTGCAGTACCATTGGTTTTATCCAACCTTATGGTAAAAGTAAATATAGATCTGATGTGTAGAAAATGGAGGGCAAATGAAAATAAGATGCAGAGTGATTGTAAATGAAGGACAGTAGGTACTTAGAAGAACAATGCAGAGCTAAACTATTTAATCGGCATTGGGTATATTCTACATTAATGTAAGCATGAATACATATGTGATAATTTGGAGTGAACAATTGATAAGCAAGCTATCATGCATACTGCTGTCACATAATGAACCAGGTATGAATGCAAGTATAGTTATACAGGACAATAGGTACCAACAAGAGCAAACAAGCGAGCAACATATTTGCGATATCCCGTCTTCCTTTTCAAACGGGAATTCTTCTTCGAGCAGATTTCCTGCAAAAGAAATCCGTAAGGCACATGCGGAAAAGTAGAAGTTCGAATTATCATGTGATATCATAGACAATACCTCATCCTGGGAACAAGACCAGTTCATAACAAGGTTTTTCCATTCAATGTCTTCTAAATTTAGCATACGAGACTTAACCGGAAATTCATTTATAGACTTACCATCAAAGTGTGTTTCCCTCAGGTAACGCCGATACTGCTGCAATGCTTCCTTGAAAAGCGCAAGCAAGCTTTGCTTGTCATTACTATGCTGATTGACTCTCGTCTACTTACAACAATGTAATGTGAATCATAGATGTGCTCAACCAGTAGAAAACAGGAAAATAATCACCATGAATAATAGCACTTACACATAAGTGGGACATGAAGATGTGAAAATGGTGTTTGTCTTCACTATAATCTTCCCATGATGGGAATATATGCACGTAGTTCCTAACAACATTGAAATGAAAGCATTGTATTTTATACTAGGAATAACTGGAATGGGTTTCCAATCTGCAGAAATTGGTCGTCTCTACAGTTGGGATAGGTCTTCGGCCGGTGGACTTGCTGTACTTTTTGCTAGAGTGTGATTTTTCTGTGGTACGGCTGGTGCTATGGCAACTGAAATCGGCATACCTTTTGCTGGAGTGTAGGTCCTGTGTGGTGGGTCTAGTGGTGTGGCCAATGAAGTATGGGTACAGTCTGCTGGAGTCGGTCCTACGTTTTGTGTCACTGGTTGGAGAGCCAATATAAGTGGGGTGCTATCTAATTTCTCCGGCACCACCACATTTTCAAGGACTTTGCTGGTGCTCCTTCAGGTTCAGCAATCACCCTCTTCCTTTTTGATGTCTTATGCACAAGAACATCATTTGAGTGGGAAAACATGGTATGATAATAGATGGAATATGTATTAATAATGGATGGGTATGTCATCTTGACATATATGATGAGTAAACTAAGCAGATGGAGGTGCAACGAAGTAGAAGAAATGCAAGACACCTTATGCATGATACATACAATCAATAAAACCTTGCCAAATTAGAACATGCACCTTGATGGGTGAGCAGGATACGCCATCTGCCTTGGACTCCTCGAGGCCGAAATAGTCATTAGGATCATATTTTGAACAAGAATCTACAGGTGGGGAGAGTATGAGTTTCATTGCATCCGGAATGGAACTCAATGCCTTGGTGCCAAGTTTGTTAGTCATTGCACTGTTCCATAATATTCTTCCAGTGCCTGCATTCTCATATTAGTTATGATTACGTACAATATCTGAGAAGCATGAAAACATAAATAGTAGTGAGATTATCTTTGCAATGCAGAGGATAGTCTAATATAATGGGCTCCATGTAAACCCTTGTGTGCTATCACTGGATTCTAATGGGAGAGCCCATGTGTGCTGTAATTTGGTGCATGCATTAATATAATCTAGCACAACTACAAAAAAAATAGGCTCCCAACCAGAAGTAAGGATAGTCGGCAGATGATAGGTTCATAATATACTATATGGAAAGTTTATTGCCAAACGATGATAACAAGAGCACACATCAACTAGGCAGATCGTAGTGTAGATAAAAGGGGTACACTATGCCCAGCATAAATAAATCAGGAAAGTAGAACTGGATGGAAAATACAGTGTTGTATTGCCGCTACTAATTGAAAGCCTATCGATCACCTACATGCCAGCTCTATCAGCTGTTGACTGCAGATGTCCCTGCTCCCCTTCCTCACAAGGAACATACTATAATTACTAAATAAAGAATAACAAAAGAGAAACATGCTAAAGAATAGAAGAGGAAGCAGATTATTGAGATTTTGCTTCTTTCTATACAATGTTGGTTGCCCAGTCATGATGAATCACAACGCCCAATGAAATGCAATTCCATGCTGTCTCTCTATATGTGGCCACATGCATTTGGAAAATCAAGTGCGAGCATTAGCTGACCAATTAAATGCGAGTCTGTTAACTAATATCAGTATCTTATTATAATTCGTATTTGAAGAAGTAAGCTTTGGACTTATGATTGGTGTGTTGTTTAGATTCAAGAGTGGACTGCTGCTAGTGCGACACAAAGCACCAACACAGATCATAGTGTAGATATAACTGGAAAACCGTAAGCATCACAAGTAAAATCAGGAAAGTGGAACTTGCTGGAAAATATGGGCTACTACTGCCGGTAAGACTAGAAAGGCTTCGAAAAACAGCTCTCTTCAACTGAAGGTGCGGTACTGTTAATATCAGTGTAACTCTCAAAGGCAACACAACTCCCCGCATTTTCTTGCTAATCTTATAGGATTCAAGTGGGCAGGCCACTATAATTCTTGTTCCTATGTTTACAAAATCCTACAAATCAAATAGGCCCGAAGAGTTGAAAGTGTCCATCCCAACCGACCGAATAGACATGTACAATGCAAATGTCCATGCTCTTCTTCACAACAAGGAACATATTGTACTGTATTATTATACTCCCTCTGTTCCAAAATATAAGTCTTTGTAGAGATTTCCACTATGGATCACATACATATGTATACATATACATTTTAGAGTGTAGATTCACTCATTTTTCTCCATATGTAGTCCATGGTGGAATCTATATGAAGACTTGTATTTAGGAACGAAGAGATTACTTATTAAAGAAGAATAGAAGAGGACCATGCTAAAGAAGAGCAAGCAGATTTAGGATAATAAAATGTTTGTTGCGCAGTGCCCACACATGATGAACCAGAGCACATTAAGAATGCAACTCCCTGCTGTCTCTCTATATGTGGCGCACGTTCTTTTCGAAAGTAAAGTGGGAACATTAGCTGACCAATTAAACATTATTTGTTTTAGTAATATCAGCATCAAATCAGATTCATATTTGAGCAACAAGTTTGGAATTATTAGTGGCACATTGTTTAGCTTAATGGATTGAGGAGCAGTGGTAAGCAGCTATGATGATGGTACTGAATATAAAGGAATGTCTGCATGCAAGTCACGTGACTTTCGTCATTTGGATCAGTCGACCAGTTTAGGAGGTTGGATGAAGATCCTACGTCTCCTAACCCTTCTTCTTCCTCCCCTCTGATTCTTCCCTTACGAAACACAGCATGGGCCGCCGGCCGAACCACCGACCCTGACCCCCCGCCCTCCCCTAAATCCTTCCCCTACGCCATTGTTTAGCTAGTGTGGAATACAAAAGGGGAAAACCATAAGCATTGCGAGTATAGTGTTGATCATGCCATGGCGGATCTAAAGGTGCAAACCGGACAACAAGTAAGATCCTAAGTGATGGACAAGAAATCATAGTAATGCAGTTACGATAAATAAGTTGAGCAGATATGAAAGAGTACCGCCTCTGATGCAGCGCCATGTATGCATTAGCTGAGAATTTGACGGTGCTGCGGTAGCGATGGCTGTCGGCGGCGTGGAAGCAGATGTAGGAGGGAAGACGGTGGCGGCAGGGGAATCCCGACACGGTGGACGAGACGGTCATAAGGGCGGCGCCGACAAGGTGGACGATGGCGGGAATGAAGCGAGAGGACGGGATGCAAGGATCCAGCTGGTCCGAAGCCGTGGATGAGAGAGGTCGATCTCTTGTAATGGACGACGACGTCGGGGTTTCAGCTCCGGCATAGTGGAGGAGGACGGTAGTGACGGTAGTGGATGGGGTGGCGGACGGAGGAGGCTGGGATGGAGAGGGTGTTTTGGCGCCCACGGAGTACGAATGGGGAAATGGAGGGAGAGAGGTAGGGGGAACCATGTCTTTGGGACGCGCTTGTCTCAAATGCCAGGAAATTTAACAACTTATCCCCCGTTTAAAATTTCAGACATCACTGGAATATCGGGCTGCTGGGGATAGGATGGTAATCTCGCATACACAGAAAATTTGTGGCTGGAGATCTCGACCGAGGAGAGTTTGTTTTGGCGCCCACCATGTATGAATCCGAGGAGGTGAGAGGTGGAGGCGGTTATGTCACGTTTGAGTGAAATTACAAGCCTACCCCTATCAAAACCTATAGAAATCCAGTCGATAGGTTTTGCGTGTCAGGGATATGCAGTAATTTCCATCTCGCATATTTTGGTTTCGGGTGGTTACTGCAAGTTTCCCCACTTTGTTCAATTTTTTGCAGAAAAGGAGTGCATGTTTGCCATGCCAACTCACTTAGAATCCATTTTTTTTTCTTTTTTTGGGCAGGATCAAATTTGTATTCGAATACATATCTATATACGTACATCTTTTTTTATATATACTTTCAAAAGCACAACAAAGAATTCTGCTCCTTTATATATAAAATATGATTTACAAATGCAATGATCTCAAAATCATAAGGTTGAATTCAAGTTTCTTAAACCAAATTATGTTCAACTTTGAATTTAAAATTTTGAAACCAAATTATGTTCAGCTCAAATCTATGGATCGGTAATATCAATATACTAAATAACATACGCGCGAGCAAATTCAAATTAGTATTTATGTTTGATAGATGAATTTTCCCGAGAGTGCGAATTACATGTACCATCATCTGGAATTCGAATTTTTTAATCCCTTTCATGTTGACATCTTCCATACATACAACTAAATATTTGAATCTTGATTCATCCCCATCCTTCTCTAGGTCTCTCTCGCATGATCCTTCATGTAGCTACCACTCTCCTTTCTCCATGTGACCCGAACGCTCAGTACATGCTTCTCCCTTTTTGCAAACACGGTCTCTCACCGTGTCCTTCGAGAAGTGTCACACTCTCTCTATCTTCATAGATTACACGGTTTTCATTACCTCTCACATCTCTATCGTTCTCTGGTATCACTATAGCCACCTAAGCTTTCTTTTTCATTGCCACACATGCACTCTCACTCGTCTTTCACTTTGTCTCTCTCTCAAGGGTTCTCTCACGCACCCTATCTATATCTATATCTACACTCTTATAAAAAAACAGAGTTGGTGAATATGGTGTGCCTGCCATCCTGCAATATAGGTCATCCGATCCATCTAACGAATAGGAAGGAAACTATGACAATTTTGCAAAAAGGTACCCGCACTCCTCTCCATCTCTGTTCCTTCTTCATCTCCATTCCAAAACTAACATTATTCATTTGTTTACCAACCATACAAACTCTCCCCCTCTCTCTCTCTCTCTCACACACACACTACTCCCGCTTTGGACCCCCCCTACCGACTATTGTCTCTCTCTCTCTCACACAAAACTCTCGCTTTCGCACCCCTGACTCGTATCTCTCTCACAAACATTGATCGATCAGCCTCTAGATAGGTTTATCCATCCAACACACATTTTCTCTCATTGTGTCTATGTAGATATTTTGTCCATTCTTGATACATGCCCTCTCGATCGTGCACACGCACACTATCGCCTTATTTTATGGTAATACCTCCCGCACTTCGTGTCTTTGTCACACACACACACACACACACACTCTTTCCTCTTCCTCTCTCCCTCTTTCTCTCACAAACACATGGGCTTTTTGCAACAATGTCCCACTTCTCGAATATTGAAACCTACCACATTCCTCCCTTATCCCATCAAAACAACCAAAGGAATATATTTTGAGTGAAACATAATATATTTATTAGAAATATATATTCTCTCTACTTTATCTATAGCTCTATATCTATATCTTAATATACATCCATATCTATATCTATACTAATATAAAAAGACCCAAAGGGGCAGATCCAATTAATCCCGGCCATCAAATCATGTCAATCCAATGACCTAAACTACTTCAATGTCGAGCGCTCAAAACGTTTAGCGTGCAGTTAATTTCATGGCAAATATAGTGCTAATCACATAATAACACGCAAATATTATCCTACTTAATATCCGCATGCACTTAATATACTTCCAAATTAATGTTGCACGTACACATTGACTAGTATCTCTACTCCTATAAAAGACCCATTTGGTGATGATGATGTGTTTGCCATCCATCATTTCTGACCATTAGATCTCCATCTAACAGTTGTGAGGTAAGTTGGGGCATTTTTGCAAAAAATAGCCCACTTCTCTGCTCCAATTTGCAGAAAACTCCTTATTATCTTGAAAGCAACCACATCCCTCCCTCACCTCATCAAAACAGCCTCAGAAATATATTTTAGTGAATCGTAATATATTTTTAGTGGTATATGTATATCAAAACGGTAGTGTTTTCTTTCAAGTTTGTGAACAAGTACTATTCTACTTTGGATTTGTTGCAACGCACAAGCACATTGCTAGTATATCTCTACTCTTATAAAAAAAACAGAGTTGGTTATGATGGTGTGCGTGCCATTCTGCAATATATATCTCTACTCTTATAGAAAACAAAGTTGGTGATGGTGGTGTGCCTGCCATCCTGCAATATAGGCTGTCTGATCTATATCTAACAGATAGGAAGGAAACTACGACAATATTGCATAAAGATACCCGCACTCCTACCTAAATTTGAAGATAAGGCCTTCTCTCGTTCATCCTTATATCCCACAAGATAAACTACTCATATAAATGCATCTTGACGTTTCGTGCAACACACGGGCATCTTGCTAGTACCCAAACAAAAAAGGACTGGAGGGAGTGATTGCTCTCACACGGATGCGACCTCTCACTGGCGCACACATTGAACAGGCGCCCCGGCCAACAGGGCCCCACTCGTTGCACGCCAGGCTGAACATGACTCCTCGCCGCATTTAACCGGCTTCAGACTTCCCCACCTACCTCCAGTGAATCGTCAGGTGCCTCGGGCTGAATGGCAACACGTCCTTCCGCGAGCCGGCCAGTTGGCTCCTCTCGTCCGCCTGCTATTTAACCAAGGCCAGACGCCTGGCAACAACCACACCACACCGCCGCTCCCCATATCCTCCTTGCACCATTTTCTCCACACCCTCCATAGCATCCGGTGAGCAGGAAGACGAGTCCTCCAGCATAAAAGCCGGCTGGCTACCCCAATGAGCTAGGCAACTCGCTGCCCCACCTCCCTTCCCGCCCAGGCTGTCAGTACTGTAAGTGCATCTAGTGCCCCTTAGTGATTTTGGTGTATTTAAGACTTATAGGTTAAGGGACTAATGTGTTTGTGAGTGTACACATGTACTATAAGTCTATGAGGAGTTTGCAATTTATGAAGAAAGTCGACCCCTAAAAATGTATGTCTTCATTTGAAGACTTTGGTTTTCTTGAAGACTTCGAAAATGAGGAAATTGGTGCGACCTTGAAGGCTTGGATATTTATGTGGGGATTATGAAGCGTGAAGACTTTTGTTTTCGTAGTTTCATTTTCTCTTTATTGAGTCATAGGAAACACCGTACTATTAAAGGGGGTTGAGGTAAAACTGAGGAAACATATTTCCAAGTGATGCTCAACTCAAAGCCTACACTACCCAATCCCTTTGAGTGAAACACCGTACTGTTAAAGGGGGTCGAGGTAAAACTAAGGAGTTAGGAATTCGCCAGTGCAGATTGCCTACAAGTGAGGAACATGATAGCCTTGAGGAATTTGAGAGCTCAAATTTCCAACCTTTTCTGTGCTATGCGCCAGCTGTACCAAATATCCTATCCACCGAACGATCATATCATTTAAGGGCATTTATGTCTTATCATGTCGGGCTGCTCCCTAGGCTATAGATAGCCACCCCCTACAAACACCAGTTTGTTGGCTGCTCTGAGAGAAACTGACACTTGTCATTAGAGCAACCCATCCTCCGAGGACTTTGAGCGAAAATCATCAAGTGAGGAAAAACCCAAAACCCCAACACCTAAAACCCAAAGTGATTGAGCATCACTGAAAAGAGTGTTCCTTTGTGGAACCGATGCTTGTTACCTTTGAAGAATGTGATCTTCCAGACGGTTCGACATCAATGGTCTAGAGCATCCAAGAGGAATTGTGGATCGCCGAGTGACCAAGTCTGTGAAGGTTTGGAAGTCACCTGTGAAGACTTACCACCAGTGATTGGGCGAGGTCTGTGTGACCTTAGCTCGAGGGGAATACGGTGATGTTGAGGAACGTAGTATTTTAAAATTTTCCTACGATCATGCAAGATCTATCTATCAGATGCATAGCAACGAGAGGGGAGAGTGTGTCTACGTACCCTTGTAGACCGAAAGAGGAAGCGTCGAGTGACGCGGTTGATCTAGTCGAACTTCTTCACGATCCAACAGATCAAGTACCGAACGTACGGCACCTCCGCGTTCAGCACACGTTCAGCTTGATGACGTCCCACGAGCTCTTGATCCTGTTGAGCTTCACGGGAGAGTTTCGTCAGCACGACGGCGTGGTGACGGATATGATGAAGTTACCGTCGTAGGGCTTTGCCTAAGCGCTGCAATGATATGACCGAGGTGTGTTTCTGAGGAGGGGGGCACCACACACGGTTGGGAGAGATCAAAAGATCAACTTGTGTGTCTAGGGTGCCCCTTGCCCCCGTATATAAAGGAGCTAGGGGGAGGCGGCCGGCCTAGGAGGAGGGCGCACCAAGGGTGGAGTCCTACTCCCTCCGGGGTAGGACTCCTTCTTTTCCATGTTGGAGTAGGAGGGGAGAAGGAAAGGAAGAGAGGAAGAGAAGGAAAGGGGGCGCCACCCCCCTCCTTGTCCAATTCGGACTAGAGGGGGAGGGGGTGCGCGGCCCGCCATGGCTGCCCCTCCTCTTCTTCCACTAGGGCCCATGAGGCCCATTTTGCTCCCCGGGGGGTTCCGGTAACCCCCCGGTACTCCGGTTTATGTCTGAAACCTCCCGGAACCTTTCCGGTGTCCAAACATAGTCGTCCAATATATCGATCTTTATGTCTAGGACATTCCGAGACTCCTCGTCATGTCTGTGATCTTATCCGGGACTCCGAACTACCTTTGGTACATCAAAACTCACAAACTCATAATACCGATCGTCATCAAACGTTAAGCGTGCGGACCCTATGAGAACTATGTAGACATGACCGAGACTCTTCTTCGGTCAATAACCAATAGCGGAACCTGGATGCTCATATTGGCTCCTACATATTCTACGAAGATCTTTATCGGTCAAACCGCATAACAACATACGTTGTTCCCTTTGTCAACGGTATGTTACTTGCCCGAGATTCGATCGTCGGTATCTCAATACCTAGTTCAATCTCATTACCGTCAAGTCTCTTTACTCGTTTTGTAATACATCATCTCGTGACTAACTCATTAGTCATTTGCTTGCAAGGCTTATTATGATGTGCATTACCGAGAGGGCCCAGAGATACCTCTCCGACACTCGGAGTGACAAATCCTATTCTTGATCTATGCCAACACCACGAACACTTTCGGAGACACCTGTAGAGCATATTTATGATCACCCAGTTACGTTGTGACATTTGATAGCACACAAGGTGTTCCTCCGGTATTCGGGAGTTGCATAATCTCATAGTCATAGGAACATGTATAAGTCATGAAGAAAGCAATAGCAGTAAAACTAAACGATCATAGTGCTAAGCTAACGGATGGGTCTTGTCCATCACATCATTCTCCTAATGATGTGATCCCGTTGAGTTTATGGTTAGGAAACATAACCATCTTTGATTAGGAAACATAACCATCTTTGATCAATGAGCTAGTCTAGTAGAGGCATACTAGGGACATACTATTTTGTCTATATATTCACACATGTACCAAGTTTCCGGTTAATGCAATTCTAGCATGAATAAAATACATTTATCATGATATAAGGAAATACAAATAACATCTTTATTATTGCCTCTAGGGCATATTTCCTTCAGTCTCCCACTTGAACTAGAGTCAATAATCTAGATTACAAAGTAATGATCCTAACACCCATGGAGTCCTGGTGCTGATCATGTTTTGCCCGTGGAAGAGGCTTAGTCAACGGGTGTGCAACATTCAGATCCATATGTATCTTGCAAATCTCTATGTCTCCCTCCTTGACTAGATCGCGGATGGAATTGAAGCGTCTTTTGATGTGATTTGTTCTCTTGTGAAACCTAGATTCCTTTGCCAAGGCTATTGCTCCTGTGTTGTCACAAAAGATTTTCATTGGACCCGATGCACTAGGTATTACACCTAGATCGGATATGAACTCCTTCATCTAGACTCCTTCATTTGCTGCTTGTGAAGCAGCTATGTATTCCGTTTCACACGTAGATCCCGCCACGACGCTCTGCTTGGAACTTCACCAACTGACAGCTCCACCGTTCAATAAAAATACATATCCGGTTTGTGACTTAGAGTCATCCGGATCAGTGTCAAAGATGGAATCGACGTAACCGTTTACGACGAGCTCTTTGTCACCTCCATACACGAGAAACATATCCTTTGTCCTTTTCAGGTATTTCAGGATGTTCTTGACCGCTGTCCAGTGATCCACTCCTGGATTACTTTGGTCCCTCCCTGCTAGACTTATAGCAAGGCACACATCAGGTATGGTACACAGCATTTCATACATGATATATCCTATGGCTGAGGCATAGGGAATGACTTCCATTTTCTCTCTATCTTCTGCAGTGGTCGGGCATTGAGTCTTACTCAACTTCACACATTGTAACACATGCAAGAACCCTTTCTTTGACTGATCCATTTTGAACTTCTTCAAAACATTATCAAGGTATGTGCTTTGTGGAAGTCCAATTAAGTGTCTTGATATATCTCTATAGATCTTGATGCCTAATATGTAAGCAACTTCACCGAGGTCTTTCATTGAAAAATTCTTATTCAAGTATCCTTTTATGCTATCCAGAAATTCTATATCATTTCCAATCAACAATATGTCATCCACATATTATATCAGAAATGCTACAAAGCTCCCACTCACTTTCTTGTAAATACAGGCTTCTCCAAAAGTCTGTATAAAACCATATGCTTTGATCACCTCATCAAAGCGTATATTCCAACTCCGAGATGCCTGTACCAGTCCATAGATGGATCGCTGGAGCTTGCACACTTTGTTAGCACCTTTAGGATCGACAAAACCTTCTGGTTGCATCATATACAACTCTTCCTTGAGATATCCATGCAGGAATGCAGTTTTGACATCCATTTGCGAGATTTCATAATCATAAAATGCGGCAATTGCTAACATGATTCGGACAGACTTAAGCATAACTACGGGTGAGAAAGTCTCATCGTAGTCAACTCCTTGAACTTGTCGAAACCCTTTCGCAACAAGTCGAGCTTTGTAAACAGTAACATTACCGTCTGCCTTGGTCTTCCTCTTGAAGATCCATTTATTTTCAATGGCTTGCCGATCATCGGGCAAGTCAACCAAAGTCCACACTTTGTTCTCATACATGGATCCCATCTCAGATTTCATGGCATCAAGACACTTTGCGGAATCTGGGCTCATCATCGCTTACTCATAGTTCGTAGGTTCATCATGGTCTAGCAACATGACTTCCAGAACTGGGTTGCCGTACCACTCTGGTGCGGAACGTACTCTGGTTGATCTACGCCGTTCAACAGAAACTTGATCTGAAGTCTCATGATCATCATCATTAGCTTCCTCACTAATTGGTGTAGGAATCACTAGAACTAGTTTCTGTGATGTACTACTTTCCAATTCGGGAGAAGGTACAATTACCTCATCAAGTTCTACTTTCCTCCCACTCACTTCTTTCGAGAGAAACTCCTTCTCTAGAAAGGATCCATTCTTAGCAACGAAAATCTTGCCTTCGGATCTGTGATAGACGGTGTACCCAACAGTCTCCTTTGGGTATCCTATGAAGACACATTTCTCCGACTTGGGTTCGAGCTTATCAGGTTGAAGCTTTTTCACATCAGCATCGCATCCCCAAACTTTAAGAAACGACAAATTGGGTATCTTGCCAAACCAGAGTTCATAAGGCGTCGTCTCAACGAATTTAGATGGTGCCCTATTTAACGTGAATGCAGCTGTCTCTAAAGCATAACCCCAAAACGATAGTGGTAAATCGGTAAGAGACATCATAGACCGCACCATATCCAATAAAGTATGGTTACGACGTTCAGACACACCATTACGCTGTGGTGTTCCGGGTGGCGTGAGTTGTGAAACTATTCCACATTGTTTCAAATGAAGACCAAACTCATAACTCAAATATTCACCTCCACGATCAGATCGTAGGAACTTTATTTTGTTGTTACGATGATTCTCTACTTCACTCTGAAATTCTTTGAACTTTTCAAATGCTTCAGACTTGTGCTTCATTAAGTAGATATACCCATATCTGCTTAAATCATTAGAGAAGGTTAGAAAATAACGATACCCGCCGCGAGCTTCAACACTCATTGGTCCACATACATCAGTATGTATGATCTTCAATAAATCTGTTGCTCGCTCCACAGTTCTGGAGAATGGAGTTTTAGTCATCTTGCCCCTAAGGCACGGTTCGCAAGCACCAAGTGATTCATAATCAAGTGATTCCAAAAGTCCATCACTATGGAGTTTCTTCATGCGCTTTACACCAATATGACCTAAACGGCAGTGCCACAAATAAGTTGCACTATCATTATTAACCTTGCATCTTTTGGCTTCAATATTATGAATATGTGTATCACTACAATCGAGATCCAACAAGAATAGACCACTCTTCAAGGGTGCATGACTATAAAAGCTATTATTCATAAAAATAGAACAACCATTATTCTCTGATTTAAATGAATAACCATCTCGCAACAAACAAGATACAGATATAATGTTCATGCTTAATGCTGGCACCAAATAACAATTATTTAGGTCTAAAACTTATCCCGAAGGTAGATGTAGAGGTAGCGTGCCGACGGCGATCTCATCGACTTTGGAACCATTTCCCACGCGCATCGTCACCTCGTCCTTAGCCAATCTTCGGTTAATCCGTTGTCCCTGTTTCGAGTTACAAATATTAGCAACCGAACCGGTATCAAATACCCAGGTACTACTACGAGCGTTAGTAAGGTACACATCAATAACATGTATATCACATATACCTTTGTTCACCTTGCCATCCTTCTTATCCGCCAAATACTTGGGGCAGTTCCGCTTCTAGTGTCCAGTCCCTTTGCAGTAGAAGCACTCAGTTTCAGGCTTGGCTCCAGACTTGGGTTTCTTCACAAGAGTAGCAACTGTCTTGCTATTCTTCTTGAAGTTCCCCTTCTTTCCCTTGCCCTTTTTCTTGAAACTAGTGGTCTTGTTAACCATCAACACTTGATGCTCCTTTTTTATTTCTACCTCCGCATGCTTGAGCATAGCGAAGAGCTCGGGAATTGTCTTCTACATCCCTTGCATATTATAGTTCATCACGAAGCCTTTATAGCTTGGTGGCAGTGATTGAAGAACTCTATCAATAACACTATCCTCGTCAACTTTGCAACCAAGTTGAGTCATATGATTGTAGTACCCAGACATTCTGAGCAAGCGTTCATTGATAGGACTATTCTCCTCCATCTTGCAGCTATAGAACTTATTGGAAATTTCATATTTCTCAATCCGGGCATTTGCTTGAAATATTAACTTCAACTCCTGGAACATCTCATATGGTCCATGACGTTCAAAACGTCATTGAAGTCCCGGTTCTAAGCCGTAAAGCATGGCACACATAACTATCGTGTAGTCATCAGACCGCGTCTGCCAGACGTTCAAAGCGTCTACATTAGAGGGAGGGGGCTTGTCACCTAGCGGTGCTTCAAGGACATAATTCTTCTGTGCAGCAATGAGGATAATCCTCACGTTACGGACCCGTCCGTGTAATTGCTACCATCATCTTTCAACTTAGCTTTCTCTAGGAATGCATTAAAATTCAAAGGAATGGTAGCACGGGCCATTGATCTACAACAACATAGATATGCAAAAACTATCAGGACTAAGTTCATGATAAATTAAAGTTCAATTAATCATATTACTTAAAGAACTCCCACTTAGATAGACATCCCTCCGGTCATCTAAATGATCATGTGATCCAAATTAACTAAACCATGTCCGATCATTACGTGAGATGGAGTAGTTTCAATGGTGAACATCTTATGTTGATCATATCTACTATATGATTCACGCTTGACCTTTCGGTCTCTAGTGTTCCGTGGCCATATCTGCATATGCTAGGCTCGTCAAGTTTAACCCGAGTATTCTGCTTGCGCAAGACTAGCTTACACCCGTTGTATTTGAACGTTGAGCTTATCACACCCGATCATCACGTGGTGTCTCGGCACGACGAACTTTCACAACGGTGCATACTCAGGGAGAACACTTATACCTTGAAATTTTGTAAGGGATCATCTTATAATGCTACCGTCGTTCTTAGCAAAATAAGAAGCATAATATGATAAACATCACATGCAATCAAAATATGTGACATGATATGGCCATCATCATCTTGTGCTTTTGATCTCCATCTCCAAAGCACCGTCATGATCACCTTCGTCACTGGCGCGACACCTTGATCTCCATCGTAGCATCGTTGTCATCTCGCCAACTATTGCTTCTATGACTATCGCTACCGCTTAGTGATAAAGTAAAACAATTACAATGCGATTGCATTTCATACAATAAAGCGACAACCATATGGCTCCTGCCAGTTGCCGATAACTTTACAAAACATGATCATCTCATACAAAACCGTATAACTCATCATGTCTCGACCATATCACATCACAACATGCCCTGCAAAAACAAGTTAGACGTCCTCTACTTTGTTGTTGCAAGTTTTACGTGGCTGCTACGGCCTTAGCAAGAACCGTTCTTACCTACGCATACAAAACCACAACGATATTTCGTCAAGTATGTGCTGTTTTAACCTTCACAAGGACTGGGCGTAGTCACACTCGATTCAGCTAAAGTGAGAGAGATAGACACCCGCCAGTCACATTTAAGAAACGAGTGCTCATAACGGTGAAACCAGTCTCGCGTAAGCGTATGCGTAATGCCGGTCCGGGCCGCTTCATCTCGCAATACCGCCGAAGCAAAGTATGACATGCTGGTAAGCAGTATGACTAGTATTGTCTACAACTCACTTGTGTTCTACTCGTGCATATCATCTACACATAGACCTGGCTCATGATGCCACTATTGGGCAACGTAGTATTTTAAAATTTTCCTACGATCACGCATGATCTATCTATCAGAGGGGAGAGTGTGTCTACGTACCCTTGTAGACCGAAAGCAGAAGCGTCTAGTGACGCAGTTGATGTAGTCGAACTTCTTCACGATCCAACCGATCAAGTACGGAATGTACGGCACCTCCGCGTTCAGCACACGTTCAGCTTGATGACGTCCCACGAGCTCTTGATCCAGTTGAGATTCATGGGAGAGTTTCGTCAGCACGACGGCGTGGTGACAAATATGATGAAGTTACTGTCGCAGGGCTTCGCCTAAGCGCTGCAACGATATGACCGAGGTGTGTTTCTGTGGAGGGGGGCACCGCACACGGTTGGGAGAGATCAACAGATCAACTTGTGTGTCTAGATTGCCCCCTGCCCCCGTATATAAAGGAGCTAGGGGGGAGGCGGCCAGCCTAGGAGGAGGGCGCACCAAGGGAGGAGTCCTACTCCCTCCGGGAGTAGGACTGCTTCTTTTCCTAGTTGGAGTAGGAAGGGAGAAGGAAAGGGAGAGAGGAAGAGAAGGAAAGGGGGG
>LR738711.1:202021553-202107753 GCA_902687465.1 Secale cereale
CGCCACCCCCCTCCTTGTCCAATTCGGACTAGAGGGGGAGGGGGCGCGCGGCTGCCCTGGCCGCCCCTCCTCTTCTCCCACTAGGGCCCATGAGGCCCATTTAGCTGCCCAGGGGGTTCCGGTAACCCCCGGTACTCCGGTTTATGCCCGAAACCTCCCGAAACCTTTCCGGTGTCCAAACATAGTCGTCCAATATATCGATCTTTACGTCTTGGACATTCCGAGACTCCTCGCCATGTCCGTGATCTTATTCGGGACTCTGAACTACCTTCGGTACATCAAAACTCATAAACTCATAATACCGATCGTCATCAAACGTTAAGCGTGCGGACCCTACGGGTTCGAGAACTATGTAGACATGACCGAGACTCTTCTCCGGTCAATAACCAATAGTGGAACCTGGATGCTCATATTGGTTCCTACATATTCTACGAAGATCTTTATTGGTCAAACCGCATAACAACATACATTGTTCCCTTTGTCAACGGTATGTTACTTGCCCGAGATTCGATCGTCGGTATCTCAATACCTAGTTCAATCTCGTTACCGGCAAGTCTCTTTACTCGTTCCGTAATACATCATCTCGTGACTAACTCATTAGTCATTTGCTTGCAAGGCTTATTATGAAGTGCATTACCGAGAGGGCCCAGAGATACCTCTCCGACACTCGGAGTGACATATCCTATTCTTGATCTATGCCAACACCACGAACACTTTCGGAGACACCTGTAGAGCATCTTTATGATCACCCAGTTATGTTGTGACGTTTTATAGCACATAAGTTGTTCCTCCGGTATTCGGGAGTTGCATAATCTCATAGTCATAGGAACATGCATAAGGCATGAAGAAAGCAATAGCAGTAAAACTAAACGATCATAGTGCTAAGCTAACGGATGGGTCTTGTCCATCACATCATTCTCCTAATGATGAGATCCCCTTGATTAAATGACAACTCATGTCTATGGTTAGGAAACATAACCATCTTTGATCAATGAGCTAGTCTAGTAGAGGCATACTAGGGACATACTGCTTTTGTCTATGTATTCACACATGTACCAAGTTTCTGGTTAATACAATTCTAGCATGAATAAAAGACATTTATCATGATATAAGGAAATACAAATAACATCTTTATTGTTGCCTCTAGGGCATATTTCCTTTAGGTGAGGACTTGGTGTCTTGGACTGTGTGTCCTCAGGTTTAAGTACCTAGCAGCCCTAACCAGATGTACAACTGTCACATCAGTTGGAGCTGGTCTAACAAATCATTGTGTTCACCAAGCCTACTAGTTCTATTTCCTCAACCCTTCCATTTACTCATTCATGTGTTGATGAACTTGATCTGTACTGCTTGAAGACTTTGATTGAAGACTTTGTTAATTTCCTCAACCCTATTTCTTCAGTCCTCAGTATTCAGCCTACTTATCCTGTTTACATGCATCTCGTACTCTGTGTTTGCTTTCACTTCATCATGATGACCATGCTACTATTTTGCTGTGCATGCACTTGAGTATCCATTCCGCTGCTAAGTAGTTCGTTGCTTAGGAAATTCCCCAGCTAGAATTTCCTCAGTGACGAATTTGTAAAAATCGCCTATTCATCCCCTCTAGTCGATATAACACACTTTCAGTTGGTATCAGAGCAAGGTACTCCCTTATTCTGTGTGATTTTGGTTTAACCACCTAGATTTTTAGTTATGTCGACTGCAGGCATGACCAAAGTCTCGGTTGGGTGTCCTACCTTCGATGGGACAGACTACCTCTATTGGAAGAACAAGATGCGCATGCATCTTGAGGCAATTGACAACGATCTCTGGTACATCATGGAAACTGGTGTTCCATCAGTCTCGCTTTCCGTGAACGCTGCTAATGTGAAGAGATTCAAGCAACTCGACTCTCAAGCGAAGAATATCATATGTGGCCATCTGAGCAAAGGGTAGTATGGTAGAGTGAGTGCTTTGGAGACTGGAAAGCTTATTTGGGACAGGCTGTCCAAGGTCAACGAGGGAGTCTCAACTCAACGTGACTCTCGAGTTAATGTTCTTCGCAACCACTTCAACCACTTCAAAAGACTCGACAACAAATACGTTCAGCAAACCTTCGATCGCCTCACTGACATCTCAAACGAGCTACAAGCACTTGATGCTACAGACATCACAGACCATGAGGTGGTGAAGAAACTGCTAAGATCACTTGATTCCTCATTTGACACTCTCGCACTGATGATTCAAGAGCGTGGAGACTACAAGTCACTTGATCGAGCTGATATCCTTGAGAGGTTGAACACTCATGAGTTCCAACAAGCTGAGAAGAGATATCTCTATGGTCCAAGCTATGGTAGATCACGTGCACTGAAGGCCAAGGCAGTTTCCTCATCTGAAGGTGAAGATTCTAATAACAGCCTTGGCGATCCTGAAGAACTAAGCCAAGAGCTAGCAATGCTTGTGAGGGAATTTCAGAAGTTCTCGAGACGTGGTCGCTTTGGCAGATCTTCAAGAGGTGATGATGTGAGATCCGAGTCCTCATCTCGCGATTCCAAGAAGAGGACTTGCCACAAATGCAGGAAGCTTAGTCACTTTATCAATGATTGTCCTCAATGGGAAAAGTAATCAAAGAAGAAGAAATACAAGGATTATAGCTCAGACGACTCGAAGAAAAAGAAGAAATTTTCAAAGTCCTCATCATCAAAATCCTCAAAGTCTTCTTACCACAAGAAGAGAAGTTCCAAGAAGGCTCGGGCTTTCATTGGCAAGGAAATGGACTCAACTGAATCTGAAGAAAATGAGGAAGAGGAGGAATCTAAGGAATCAGACTCTGCTGTGGCGAGCCTAGCTCTCGCTACCACATTGGTCAGCAAGTCCGTCTTCAACACTGAGGAAAATGACTTACCCTACACTGCTGATGACGACAACGATGACTACGTTCCCACGTATTGCTTCATGGCAAAAGGTGCCAAGGTACCCAATCGTCCCTCCTCTGATTCTAGTGAAGATGAATCTGATGAAAACCTCAAACCTAGCTATTCCAAGCTTGCTAAATTTGCCATAAAACATCAAAAAGCTTTTGATAAGGTTCAAAATCTTATAGAAAGAAGTGATGACATGTTGGGTGAGGAATTGGATCGATCTAAAATCTTGACGGTGAATCTTCAGAGACTTCAGTCCAAGTTTGATAACCTTCAGGATATTCATATCACTCTCCTAACTGATCATGAGAAACATTCTTATGAATTTCTTCAAAGAAAGCAAGATCTTGAAAAGCTTAGGGTGAGTTATGTAGATCTTCAGAAGGAGAATGATTCATTACTTGCTAAACCGATCAGCTCCGCTCAAGAAGAATTCATTCCACCATGTCTGAAATGCATTGAACATGAAAATGCAAATTCTTTACCTGAAAGTTCAAATGCTCCTATTGCTGCAAATTCTTCAACTATTTCTATGGTGACAATTTCCTCAGCTGAGGAAACCACCAATGCTACTGACGAAAATGCAGGGTTGAAGGAATTGTATGTGACAGGAATGTACAAAAGCATCAAAGGTCATCAGACTCTTTATGACGTGCTCAAAAAGCAGATTCTGAACAGGAACCCTAGGAAAGAGGGTATTTCCTTTGAGAGGAAGCTCAATGTTGATGGGACCTACTAGAAACATGAGCAGTATCCCAAAACCTCATGGGTTGCTGCAAAAGGATCTCCCGTAAATCCATCTACCTTATCTGGCTTTACTTGTGAATCTTCACATTCTTCTGATGAGTCATTTGACTCCAATTCTAAACTGTTCAAAAATCACAATGGTGAAGTATTTGCTAGATATGTTGGAACTAATTGCAGGAATGCCCCCCCCCCATGAAGAAAATCTGGGTCCCCAAGAGGCACCTTGAAAATCTTCAAGTGAATGTCCTCATGACACCACCTATGAAGAAGAGGAACCCCAGATCAAATTCTTCATATGGATCAAAATCTTCATATGGATCCAAGTCCTCATATGGACCAAATTCTTCAAGTGGATCAAATTCCTCATATGATCATCATCGTGCTAACACTTATGTTTCGCAAGGAAAGAATAAGGATTATGAATATGTGCATTATTCTTCAAATCATTATGTTCATAAGTCCTCGAAGAATTTCTCTGCTTACTCATATTCATACTCTAACCCCTCTCATGTGAAACGAAATGCACTGGCTTAAATGCCACCATTCTCAATTGGTGCTCGAAGAATGATGAGCTCTTTGCCACCCCTCCAGATGTGGGTGGTGAAGAAAAAGAACTAATCTCTTATGCAGGGTCAGGTCTCCAGACGAACTTAAATGTCTGAAAAATTTGCCGGAGACCTGAAAATTCTTGAAAGGACGCAAGCTAATCATGTAGAAATGATTCATTCATTTCTCATGTCCTCATTCTTCATTTATTGCTGAAATTCATTCTGATGAAATTGATGTCATAGTCTTCACTATGAAGCATATGAGTTGTAAGATGCACTAATTCTTCTACAGGATGACTCCCTCAAAGCTACTGAGTGGGTGCTCGACAGTGGATGTACTAATCGCATGATCGGTTACAAGAACCTGTTGATGGACTTTGTGTTGTCTCCATCTCACCTGAAGCATATCACCTACGCTGACAAAGGAAAAGCAAGGTATTGGATCTAGGTAAGGTTGCAATCTCAAAAGATCGACACATGGACAAAGTCCTGCTTGTCGAGTCTCTTGGATTCAACCTCATGTCTGTCTCAATGCTTTGTGATCTTGATATGGTTGTTGTCTTTGGGAAATATCGCTATGTTGTAGTCTTAGATTCTGACAATTCCAAAGTCTTCGAAGGCTTTAGGAGAGGAGACTTGTATATTGTTGATTTCTCTATAGGACCACAACCTGCCACATGTATACTTTCAAAAGCTTCAAAAGGATGGCTATGGCATCGATGACTCGGTCATGCTGGCATGAGGAACTTGCACACACTTGTGAAGAAGAAGCATATCCTTGGAACTGAGGGTGTCAAATTCCTCGAAGATCATCTTTGTGGGGCTTGCGAAGCTGGAAAGATGACCAAATCCAAGCATCCCTCGAAGACTATCATGACTACCACTCGTCCTTTTGAATTGCTTCACATGGACCTCTCCGGCCCTACACATTACTCTACATTCGCAAGTGCATCATCTCTTTATGGATTTGTCATCGTTGATGACTACTCTTGTTATACATGGGTGCATATCATCGCGTTTAAGTATGAAGTGCAGGAAATCTTCAAGCGATTTTCCTCAAGGGCCTCGATGACTTTCGGTGTGATGATCAAGCATATCCGGAGTGACAATGGGATCGAGTTCAAGAACACTAGTCTTGATGACTATGTTGATGAACTTGGTATTACTCATGAGCTATCAGCCCCTTATACTCCTCAGCAGAACATCGTTATGGAGCGCAAGAACATGACTCTTGTTGAAATGGCTTGCACTATGCTTGATGAATACAAGATGCCTCTCCGTTTCTGGCCTGAGGCTATCAACACTGCGTGCCACATCAACAACAGGGTATATCTTCACAAACTCCTCAAGAAAATCTCATATGAACTCCTCACTCACAAGAAACCCAATGTGAGTTATCTCAATGTCATCAGTGCTAAATGCGTGGTTAGAGATCCTCATCACAATACTAAATTTGCACCGAAAGCACATGAAGGTTTTATGCTTGGTTATGGAAAGGACTCGCACACCTACATAATCTTCATCAATCATCTTCACAAGATTGTTGAGACTGTAGATGTGCGGTTCGATGAAACTAATGGCTCGCAAAGAGAGCACCTACCTCCCGTGATAGGTGAAATACCTCCTGAGGAATCCATTAAGTTCAAAGCTACTGATGATATCATCCCCACTGAAGAATCTGCTGAAGAAGTCATTTCTGACAATGAAGAAAATCATTCTGGTGCTCCTGAAGAAACTGCTGCTCAAGAAAATGCTCAGCCAGACCAAAGTCGTCAGCCAGCTCATCCTCGTGTTGCAAAAGAAGTACAGATCGAGAAAATCATCGACGACATCAATGCACCAGGTCCTCTCACATGCTCAAGAGCTTCACACTTATCTAACTTTTTTGGGCACTTTGCTTTTGTCTCTATCACAGAGCCCACCAAAGTTGATGATGCATTTCTGGAACCTGAGTGGATTCAAGCTATGCAAGAGGAATTGTATCAATTCAAGCTCAACCATGTGTGGGAACTTGTCAAGCGACCAGATCCTCGGAAGCATAATATCATCGACACCTAGTGGATCTATCGAAACAAGCAAGATGAAAACGACCTTGTGGTGAGGAATAAGGTTTGTCTCGTAGCTCAAGGCTACACACAGGTTGAAGGAATTGACTTCGATGAAACTTCTGCTCCTGCTGCTAGACTTGAAGCTATTCGCATATTACTTGCTTATGCTAACCATCATAATATCATCTTATATCAAATGGATGTGAAAAGTGCATTCCTCAATGGTAAGATTGAGGAAGAAGTATATGTTGCTCAACCCCCAGGTTTTGAAGATCCTAAACATCCTGACAAAGTCTTCAAACTCAACAAGGCCCTCTATGGCCTCAAGCAGGCCCCTCGGGCGTGGTATGATACTTTGAAGGAATTCCTCACGAAGAAAGGCTTCAAACCTGGTTCACTTGACCCAACTCTTTTCACTAAATCATATGATGATGAATTATTTGTGTGTCAAATCTATGTGGACGATATTATCTTTGGGTGTACTGATGAATGTTACAGTGACGAATTTGGCTACATGATGAGTGAAGAATATAAAATGTCCATGATGGGAAATTGAAATTCTCCTTAGGCCTTCAAATTCATCAACAATGCAATGGCATTTTCATATCTCAAGCGAAATACCTCAAGGATGTTCTGAGGAAATTCAGCATGCAAGATTGCAAAGGCGTCAAAATCCCTACGCCCACAAATGGCCCACTATGCACCAATGAAAATGGTAAAGACTTCGATCAAAAGGTATACTCCTCCATGATTCGCTCTTTATTGCATCTATGCGCATCTAGGCCAAATATTATGCTTAGTGTTTGCATGTGTGCCCGATTTCAAGCTACACCGAAGGAATCACACCATAAGGCTGTGAAACATATTCTTCAATATCTAGCTCACACTCCAACACTTGGATTATGGTATCTCAAGGTGTCGGTGTACTAAGATAGGGGTACCTTAGTACCCCAACTTGTGCACGGGCAGTGGCAGCTTCCCGTGGCAGGGCTTACCATGTGCTCGCCGGAAACCTTTCTGGTCCCTATGAAGCCATTCAAGAACAAAGTATACAAGTCAGAAGATCAAGGCCCCGGCAAGAGGAGCTTGCCGGGAAGGCCGCACCAGGCTCAAGGTTATCACTTTAGTACAAGACCCTGGCAAGAGGAGCTTGTCAGGAAGGCCAAGGATTACATATCTCAAGAAATGCCTCGGCGCATCATGCGCCCCGGCAGGACCCGGAGAGCGACAAGCTTCCGGGCCCGGCAAGATCACGACCCCGGCAAGGTGCTTGCCGGGGAAACCTATGCTGTGTGCCCGCGCTCCAGCTCATCGGCCCACGCGTCGCCCTGGGGCCCTTCCAGGGGCACGTGGCAGATGGCTGTGCAGCTTGGGGCACACGGTGGCAAGCCACGGTGACGAGGCTACCGCCGTGGCGAACGGAGAAGCATGGACGGACACTTTTGGGGTCGACGGCGACGGGCATTTAAAGCCCTTGTCCCCCACTGTCAAAGTTAGGTGAAGACCACTGTTCATCCACTGTTCATGCACTATTCCCGCACTGTTACAACTACCACCAAAATTACACTTTTACCCTCCTCTACGTTGACACCTGTCGGTGACCCCTTTGTGCTATAAAAGGAGGCCCATGCACAACGTAGAGGGGGTTCGGAACCTAGACAACTCTCTCGCTCGGTGTAGCTAGTACTGTAGCTCTTCAAGCTCCCGAGCTCAAGAACTCAATATCAACCTAAGGCAGGAGTAGGGTTTTACGCGTCCGCGCGGCCCGAACCTGGGTAAACTGCCCGCGTGCGCTCCTCGATCTGCTCTCCGTGCTCCCTCCGCTTCCTTACCGCAACGTAGAAAGGGGCTCCGGTCCCATAGGTGCTCGTGGGAGGACAGTTTCCCCCGACATCTTTGGCGCGCCAGGTAGGGGACTTCGAGGTTGTGCGAACCTGATCCCGCGCTCACGCGGGCGCACTCTTCATCAACCTCTCCAGCTTCATCGACTTCATCAGCTACAACGACATGCCTCCGAAGAAGATGGCTTCGGAGGTCGGAGGCCCGTCTGCATCGATTCCACCGCCACCAGAACCAACGGTTGGTGGAGGAGACGCCGGCGGAAGGGTGGTCGCCGGCGAGGAAACTCACGGCGCCACCAAGTCCAAAGACAAGACGGACGACCGGGCGAATTCCAAGGCCTCGGTGTCCGTGGACGCGCCGCGTCTCTCTCGGGAGGTGCAAGACCCACAGCGGCGTGGTACATGGGGTACCATACGCTTGCTGGGACGAAGCCAAGCCGGAGGATCGCGGGATGCTCAAGGCCAGCGTGTTGGCACGAGCAAGGCGCGGTCGCCGGGACGGAAACATGCTCCTTCTAATGCTGTTAGAAGTCCGAGCGTGTCCCGCTCCTCGCACCGCTCGCCGCCGTTCCCCTCTTCTCCAGCAGAAGCTCTAGCAAGAGCACAGCTGCTCCTCGATTTCCCTCCAGCGGCAGACAAGGCCGAAGACTGGAGGGCGACGATCCAGAGCCTCATCGCCTTCGCCAACAACGACGCGCCACAGCAGCCGGCAACCTCACGGCCGCGGCAAGTCGATCAAGCGAAGGCCGATGGCGACAAGACCGCCGGGGGTGCAACCACCGTGCACTCCCCGTTGCGGAAGCAGAAATCGCCACCCCGCCGGATCAACGTCGACGACGACTCCACGGCGTCGTCGGATCCGCGGGCTCGCCGCGATCAGCGCCAAGTCCTAGACGACAGGCGGCAAGAGGACGCTCGGACTCGCATCGAGCGTCGACGAGAAGCCCGACGACAGTCAGATCAGCGCGCTGGGACCGCTGTCGACGCGCACGCGCCCGGTGGACCAGGGGACTTGCCGTACGCGGCAGGTTGCCCTGCGTTCACCCGTGAGCTACGGCAAGTCCAGTGGCCCAGCATGAAAAATTTCAAGCCCGACGTACCCGAGAAGTACGACGGCAAGACACACCCCTCGGAGTTCCTCAACATCTACACCATCGCGGTGAAGGCTGCCGGGGGACGCGACGAGAAGATACTAGCCAACTACTTCCCGCTAGTGCTTAAGCCAAACGTCCGCTCTTGGCTTATGCACTTGCCGGAGAACTCCATCTCTTCGTGGGCGGATCTGTGCGACCAGTTTGTTGGCGCCTTCACGGGCGGCCACAAACCCCACGGCCAAGAAAGCGATCTCCACATCCTAGCCCAGAAGGAGGGAGAATCCCTGCGCAAGTACATCCAGAGGTTCAGCCGCATGCAACACAACATTCCCGACGTCCACCCTGCCGCGGTTATCAGCGCGTTCCACCAGAACGTGCGTAACCGCCGCATGAGGGAAGAGATGGCCATGACCAAGATTCGGGATGTCAGCGAGCTCTACGCTCTGGCTGACAAGTGCGCGCGTGCCGAAGAGGGGAGGAGACTCCCCGGAGAGGAAACTGGCGCAGGAGGAAGCGACAGCGAGGATGCCGCCCCGTCGAAGAAGAGCCGGCGGCGGAACAACAGAAAGAAGAAGAACAAGGAGGTGCTGGTTGTCGAGCAGTCCGGCAAGGAGGCTCCCGCCAAGAAGGCACATGCTGGCGGTTCCGACAAGGAGCCCGCCCCTGTAGCGGCAGCCGACAAGCAGGACGGCTCCGACAAGCAGTACTGTAAGATCCACCGCACCAAGGGCCACGATCTTCAGAAGTGCAAACGAGTCGAGTACCTCGTAGAGCAGCAGAAGGCTGAATACGAGCATCGCGACAAGGAGAAGGCCCAAGGAGGCGGAGGAGAGCCCAGCAAGAAGCGGCCGTTCAATGGCCGGGGAGGACGCCGCTGCAAGGCCAAGCAGCGGCAAGGTGATAGACCTCCCCGGGGCCGCGACAACGATGAGGAAGAAGACGACGATGATGACATGGAAGAAGGAGACAACATCGAGCAGGAGTTCCAGAAGGCCACAGAGGTTCTGTGTGTCGACGGAGGCGCCTCTCTGCACACTTCCCACCGCCAGCTCAAGCAGTGGGTGCGAGAAGTGAACGCAGCAGAGCCGCCCGTCGAGTCACGCAGGCTGCTGAAGTGGTCCGGCACGCCCATCATCTTTGACCTTGAGGACCACCCTGACCGCACCACGGCGGTCGGGTGCTTGCCGATGTTGGTCTCACCAACTATCCGCAACCTCAAGGTCACCAAGATGTTGGTTGACGGCGGGGCCGGCCTGAACTTGATCTCCTCAGCTATGATCAAGAAGCTACAGATCCCAGACGGCGAGCTCGAAGAAACCGGGTCGTTCCAGGGGATCAACCCGGGAAGGAGCAAGCCGAAGGGCAAGATTACTCTGCCAGTGACCTTTGGCGGGGAGCTCAACTTCAGGACGGAGAGGATCACGTTTGATGTTGCCGATATCCCATTACCTTACAATGGGATACTTGGACGTCCTGCCCTCGCCAAGTTCATGGCAGCTTCCCACCATGCCTACAACGTACTCAAGATGCCGGGGCCGATAAGCGTCATCTCTGTCCCTGGCGACAAGAAGGACGCGCTTATCTGCGCCGACAAGATCTACCGGGATGCAGCAGCCGCAGCAGAGAGCAACACACTTGCCGCTGAAGCTCCCGGGGGGAAGACCCAGACCAAGTCCGGCAAGAGTTCTGGGGCCCACTCCGGCAAGCGCACCTCTTCGGAGTGCTGCGCTGCCGTCGAGGACGCACCATCGAGCTCCACCGGCAAGTGCAAGAAAGGGATGGCACCTCCACCGGCGACCAAGAAGGTGTCCGCCAAGGAGGACGGCACTGGTGGTACCTTCACCATCAGTGCTACGCTCGACAACAAATAGGAAAGCGCGCTCGTTGCCTTCCTGCGGGCGAATGTCGATGTGTTTGCGTGGCAACCATCTGACATCCCCGGCGTTCCCAGGAAGGTAATTGAGGACAAGCTTGCTGTTTGTCCTCATGCGCGGCCCGTCAAGCAGAAGGTCAGAAAGCAAGCCGTGGAGCGCCAAGAATTCATCGCCGAAGAGATAAAGAAGTTGGAAGCAGCAGGCCTAGTTAGAGGCGTAATCCATCCTACGTGGTTGGCCAATCCAGTTGTCGTACGCAAGGCCAATGGGAAGTGGAGACTTTGTATAGACTTCACTGATGTGAATAAAGCATGTCCCAAGGATCCATTTCCCTTGCCGCGTATTGACCAGATTGTTGACTCCACCGCTGGATGTGAGCTGCTTTCCTTCCTTGATGCATACTCAGGTTACCACCAGATATTCATGGCCAAGGAAGATGAAGAGAAGACTGCACTCATTACTCCATGCGGCACATATTGCTTCATACGCATGCCCTTTGGATTGAAGAATGCAGGCTCGACATTTGCAAGGGTGGTGCACACTGCTTTTGAGCCACAGATACACAGAAATGTGGAAGCCTACATGGATGATATAGTGGTCAAGAGCAAGAGCAAAGATACCCTGATCCAAGACTTAGAAGAAACCTTTGAGAATCTGCGCAAGATCCAACTCAAGCTGAACCCCGAGAAGTGCATCTTCGGAGTCCCCTCCGGCAAGCTTCTAGGGTTTTTTGTGTCCCAGAGGGGGATTGAAGCCAATCCCGACAAGATAAAAGCCATCGAGCAGATTGAAGCCCCGAAGCGCATCAAGGACGTAAGGAGACTTGCTGGTTGTGTGGCTGCCCTCGGCAGGTTCATTTCAAAGTCTGCAGAACGCGCCCTACCTTTCTTCAAAATCTTGAAAAAGGCAGGTCCTATGAAATGGACTCCGGAAGCGGAGGCAGTGCTGCAAGACTTGAAAGGATACCTGTCCTCTACTCCGATACTTGTCGCACCTAGGCCACAAGAGAAGTTGCTGCTGTATCTAGCGGCAACCAATCAAGTGGTTAGTGCTACGTTGGTAGCGGAGAGGGAGGCGGATGAGGAACCCACACCTCCGGCAAGCGAATCCAGCGACAAGCAGGGGGCTACTCCGACAAGCTCTGGCCCCGACAAGGACAAGTCTGCGCAGGAACAAGGAGAAGTGCGAAAGAAGATGGTGCAGCGCCCAGTGTATTTTGTAAGTTCCCTCTTGCAGGGGGCTAGATCAAGATACTGTGGGGTGCAGAAGTTGCTGTTCGGCCTCCTCATGGCCTCAAGGAAGCTGCGCCATTACTTCCAAGCGCACGAAATAACAGTGGTCACTCGCTTTCCGTTGAAGAGGATATTGCAGAATCCAGAGGCAACAGGTAGGATCGTCGAGTGGGCACTGGAGCTGTCAAGCTTTGGTCTCAAGTTTGAGAGTACTTCAACCATACAGAGCAGAGCTTTGGCAGAATTCATAGTGGAATGGACCCCAACGCCAGATGAAGAAGTCCAAGAGACAAGCGTCCCCGTCCAAGAAGTGAGCAGCGAATGGATGATGTACTTTGATGGGCTTTCTCGCTGCAAGGCGCCGGTGCCGGCGTGGTACTCATAGCGCCCACCGGAGAGCACCTCAAGTATGTTATCCAGATGCACTTTCCCAAGGAACAAGCGACAAACAATACTGCTGAGTATGAAGGTTTGCTTGCCGGCCTCAGAATTGCAGCTGAGCTTGGGATCAAGAAGTTGATTGTGCGGGGAGATTCACAGTTGGTGGTCCGACAAGTGAATAAGAGTTACCAGAGCCCTTTGATAGAAGCTTATGTTGATGAAGTGAGGAAGCTTGAAGAGCACTTTGAAGGTCTGCAAATGGAGCACGTCCCAAGGGCTCAGAATGATATTGCAGATGGCCTCTCAAAGTGTGCTGTAATGAAGTTACCTGTGGAACCGGGGACCTTCCTGCTCAAGTTAACTCAGCCATCCGTTACACCATCAGTTGGGCAAAACAAGAAAAGAAAGTTGGTCTCCGACGACTACTTGCCGGCGGATCTTCCAGAAGCCGCCGCCAAGGTCCCCAAGATCTGCAGCAAAGATGCTGAGGAATAGTTTGCTCCTGCAGATCCAAGGGTCTGTACAGTTGAAGCAAACGTTCCCGACAAGTCTTGCCCCGGCAGGCTTGCTGGGGGACCATCCGCTCCGGCAGAGCCGCAGGTTCTTGCCATAGAAGCTGAGGTTCCCGCAGCAGCCCTCATGCCTTTAGTTCTTGCCGTTGAGCCTCAGGCTCCGGCATGGGCACAACAGATCGTCCGTTTTCTGCAAACTGGAGAACTTCCCGACGAGCCAGAAGAGATAGAGAAAATAACCAGACAGTCAAGTATGTACCAGTTCGTTGACAATGAACTGTACAGAAGAAGAGTCAATGGTGTCAGGTTGAAGTGCATTTCCATAGAAGATGGACAGAAGCTGTTGGCAGAGATACATGGAGGCATATGTGGCCACCACATTGGCGCAAGGGCACTTGCCGGGAAGGCGTTCCGGCAAGGGTTCTTCTGGCAAGAAGCCCTCCAAGATGCAACTGCACAAGTAACCAAGTGTGAAGCGTGCCAGTTCCATGCCAATCAAATTCATCAGCCAACTCAAGCTCTCCACACGATCCCTTTGTCCTGGCCCTTCTCGGTCTGGGGGCTCGATATCCTCGGCCCCTTCCCCCGCGCAGTCGGGGGCTTTGTGTACTTGTACGTAGCAATCGACAAGTTCACAAAGTGGCCAGAAGTGGAACCGGTGAGAAAAGTGACAGCACAGTCAGCAGTCAGGTTTTTCAGAGCGATTGTTTGCCGTTTCGGAATCCCTAACAGGATCATCACCGACAACGGCACACAGTTCACAAGTCGCACCTTCATGCAGTACGTCCAAGACCTTGGCGCCAAGGTCTGCTTCGCTACTGTTGCTCACCCGAGGAGCAATGGTCAAGCGGAGAGGGCCAATGCTGAAGTGCTGCGCGGGCTCAAGACAAGAACCTTCGACAGGCTGCGCAAGTGCGGAAGAAACTGGATAGAGGAGTTGCCGGCGGCTCTTTGGTCAATCAGGACGACACCAAATCGAGCCACCGGACAGACACCCTTTGCTCTTGTCTACGGAGCAGATGCAGTTCTCCCCACGGAACTCGTATACGGATCTCCTCGAGTGCTCGCTAATGATGAGCTCGAGCAAGAGCAACTGCGACAAGATGATGCATTGCTCCTTGAGGAGGAACGTCTCCAGGCTGCTGTACGAGCTGCTCGATACCAGCAAGCCTTGCGTCGCTACCATAGCCGCAAGGTCAAGGCCAGGAGTCTCGAGGAAGGCGACCTTGTTCTTCGGCGTGTTCAGTCCGCCAAGAATTCCAACAAGTTGACGCCGAAGTGGGAAGGCCCTTATCGGGTGAGACAAGTCACAAGGCCCGGCGCTGTCCGCCTTGAGACCGAAGAAGGCTTACCGGTGAGCAACTCCTGGAACATAGAGCATCTTCGCAAGTTTCACCCGTAAGGCGCGGTTGCCGTGATCCGCTCCGGCAACCACCTTTTGTACGAGTCTTGCCGCTGTTGCATATAAACCTTTGTACAAAGCCGGGCGCAGACCCCGTGCATCAGTAAAGCTTTTGTGCTTCGCACTATTTGCCATTTCCATGCCTTTCTTTGTTATTTGCATGCATTGTTTGGCACCTTGTGCAACGCACATCCCCGGTAAGCATTAGCAAGACATATGGCCCAATACTTGTTTTTCCTCCTCTTTTTCTTTCCCTCTTAAGCAGAAGGTATATTCCTCGCGCACAAGTTTGCCGGGGGGGGGGGGAGGAGATGGAGGATGAACCGAGTGCTGTTCAAAAAAGAGAAGCTTTGTCGGGGAAAAAACGAACTATGAGAGCTAAGTTGCCAAAGTTTGAGCATTCAAATTTTTAAAAGTTTTTAATTATCTTCCTTGAACAACCACACTTTGTATGGAAAACCTGTGCGCGGAGGAACCTACCCGTAGCTAGCCGCGCCCTTACTCTGTTTCGAGCACGCTCGACGGCTTAAGTGAGCTGCGACAAGTGTCGCGCCCTTACTTCGTTTTCGAGTTTGCTCAGCAGTCTAAGTGTGCTGCGACTAGTTGCGGCAAGGTTACTTGCCGACAAGGTCTTTGCCAGCAGGCTGCTAAGAGTCCAGCACTCAGCGCTTGCGGCAAGGGCCCCTTGCCGGCAAGTCCCCTAAAAGCGTAGGGTAGAAAGCATATAAAGTGAAGGACCAAAAACAAGGGAGATAACACTGCATTGATTGTTCAAAACAAGATTGTATATTACAAAGATAGCTTGCCGCTGTTCTAATCAACTACTGCCTATGACTTAATTGGCAGCGGCAAAGGAAGAAGAAGCAAAGGAATCTAGTCTATGCGATCGCCTTCATGCCTCGTGATCTTGCTCACCTTGGCGACAATGTGGGCAACCTGCGCCTTCAACGCCTCCTGGTCAGCTTCGGGCGGCAAGGTGCGGAGGACGTTGACGAGGTTGATGTCGGGGTTGCGGTAGACGATCTTCGACAAGACGCGCTCCAGAGTGCCCATGCAGAGCCGACACGCCTCGTCGGCCAGCTGCGCGGAGATCTTCTCCCGCAGCCGCGCAAGCACCGGCGCAATTCCCCGGAAGAACAGACTTAGCTTGGCGCTGTGGGGGAGGCTCTCGTCCGGGGAGTACACAAGATGTTCAGCCCTCAGCGCCATCATCTCCATGTCAATACTGGCAGCGGAGGTGACCAGCTCATCAGTCCATTGCTCCACTGCCCGGCTGAAGTTGTTCGCTGAGACGGCGGCGCTCTCCACCAAGTTCCGCTCCTTGCGGAGCTCGTCCTTCAGCTTCGTCTCGCGGTCCCGGGCGGCGTCGAGCGAATCAGTCAGAGTGGAGACCTTCAACTCTAAGTCAGCAATGGAATCCTTGGCGGCAGTGAGCTCGTCGCCTTTCTTGGAGAGACGTACCTGCAAGTCAGAGTTGGTGTGGGCATCTTTCTCCCGCTCCACATTGAGCGCGGTGACTCTGTCCTCGCTCGCCTTCAGGTACAGCTCCAGCTGCTCCACCTTGGCCTCCAGGTCCTTCTTGGCGGTCTCCGCGGCGGCTGCGGCGGCCTTCGCCTCCTTCAGGGCCCCAGCAATGGCCTGCTCCCGGGCGGTGAGGTCGTCCTCGTGGGCATCGAGGTCGACCTTCCGCTGGTTGAGCACTCCTTCTCGCCGGGACAGCTCCTCGGCGGCCAACCGTTGCTGCTCGTCCACCTCGGCCTTCTCCAGGAGGAAGGCTTGCTGCGCCCCGGCGAGCTCTTCGCGCTCCTCCGCTAAGTTGCGGAGGGCCGCCTGGTTGTCGGCGCGGAGCTCCGCGACGCGTTTCTCCAGATCAGCTCCAGCCTTGGCGGCAAGAGCCTCCCGAGACTCCAACTTCGCCTGCCTGGCCCGGTACAGAGCCAGGAGCCGGCGAAGGAGCTTCTCCTCTTCGGGCTCGTCGCTGCCGCCGGGCGCTTCAACAACCTTCAACCCCGCGGAGGCGAGGACCTCTCCGTCAAAGGTCTCTCCCTCCACGGGGGCTCGAGACGAGGACGCCCACGGGACTTGTATGAAAACCCCGTTGGGAGCCTCCAGGTAGACGCCCTGCTCAGCCGTGGAGGCGGAAGGGTCGGCGGCCGGTGCAGCGCTTGACGCTCCTGCTGCCTCCGGGCCAGCAGTGTGGTCGCCGGTCCCTTCCCCAGCCGCGGCGTCTGCGGGCGGGGCGGTCTCTTCAGCGGCAGGCTCGTCGGCTCCAGCCATGCCCTCAATGGCAGTAGCGTTGCCGCCGTCGTCGTGCACCTCCTCCTCAACGGTGGTCTCCGTCTCCATCCGCTCCTGTGCAGGAGGATCTAGCAGAAGAAAAAGAAAAGAAAGAGTCAAGCAGATATCCAAAAAGACAAGTCCAAGAAGAGGAAATTACAAGACTCACCTTCGCGGACTTCTTCAACGACAGGCTCCCTCGCCGGGGAGTTCTCCCTTGGCGGCGGAGTGGTGGCCCCTGCAGGCGGAGGGCCGCCCGCGCCCTCCCTTGGCGGGGTGCTCACCCTTGTCGGGCTGCTCACCCTTGGCGGGGTACTCGCCCTTGGCGGAGTACCGTCCTTGGCGGAGCGTTCTCCCTCGCCGGGGAGCTCCTCATTGGCGGGGAGGGTGGAGCAAGTAGCTCTTCGGGGGCGACCTCTGGGCGCTCCTGCGGCTGCGGCTCCACTTCTGCACAAGACAAACAATACATCAGCACAAGCTATAACCTCAAGCACGCCCGTCAAGCAGAAAGATAAAAACCAGACTTACGCTGGGGGCTGCGCTGAGGGCTGCTCCTCGGAGCAGCAGGTTGATCCGGCAAGTTTGCCGCTGGCACGTCTCCGGTCGCCGCGGCGGGCGAGTCGTCTTCAACCTCGACCACAGGGATCTTGGCCCTCTTCGCAATCCGCTGGGTCAGGGTCCTGAAAGCAAAACAAAAACAAGATCAGAATCAACAGGGAAGATCAAGACAAAATCGAAGAAACTAAAGAAGTGCAAGTACTTACTCCTCTTCCTCTTCATCGGAGCTGAGGGCGGAGAAGTCAAACTCCGCCTGAGGTGCTCCCGCGCGAGGAGCTAGAGGAGAAGGCTCCCTCGGGCGCTTGGCGGTCTCCGGGGCCGTGGGCTGCGAAGACCCGGCCCCCATCATCGCCGGGGCCCGAGGAGCAGAGGGAACACCCGTTCCACTCCGGGAAGATCCTCCCTCGCTTGGCGCACGGGCACGGGGTGCCTCCTTGACGACTTCGCTCGTCTTGGTGGCGCGCATCGCCCGGCGCGCCGGCTGCTGTCGAGGCGCCTGTGTCCTCGTCGCCGTAGCCGCCTTGCGGAGGCGCTTCCTCGGTTGTTGCGTAGGGCTTGCCGGAGGCGGGGAGTTCTCTAAAGATGAGGAGGCGTCATCATCGAGATTCAGAGATCCACCAGAGTCTTCGTCAGCCTCGACGTCCTCCTCCTCCCCGGCAGGCCCGCCGGACTCAGCACCATGCCCAGCGGCCTCGCTCCCTCCGGCGACCTCGCTTCCCCCGGCGACCTCGCTCGTCCCGGCAAACTGCACAGAAGGCTCCCCGGCAAACTCCTCGGGCGCAAGTTTCAGCAGCTTGAGGATTTCCGCCTCCTCTGCTTGGCTCACTGCGTCCGCGGCCTGTGCCTCTTCCACAGTATACCCAAAGTTACCCGCCACCGCAGCTGCGGCGGCCTCCTCCATCCTGGTGGCGATGTAAGCTATGTCCCGTGCCGTAGTGGCCCGGGTGAGGCCCCTGTTCTCCTCGGCGTTGCGGGGCGTCTCGACCAAGTTGTCAAAGAAGGACAACACAGTATCCGGCGGAGGCTCTATCCAAGTAGGGACGACGCCATGGGAGTCGCACGCAGGCATCATCGCGCGCAAGGAATCACGGGCAGTGCTGTTGCACAGCAGCACCACTCCCTGGGAAGGTTTGAACCACTCCGGGTGGGCCGGGTCATGCTTGAAGAGCTCTCGGACCATCCCCTTCAACTCCAAGGCAGTGAAGTTATAGTTTAATCCAGGGCGCAGCCTCATGATATCTGCCGCATTGCCGAATTCCCAGGCGGCCCTTTTCCTTTCTTGTAAAGGGGTGATGCGGCGGCGGAGGAAATCTGCCCCAACCTCTCCGATAGTCAGATTGGCGACCCGGAGACGAATAATCCTGACGAGGGCAATACTAAGCTTGTTGTCCTCCGGGGCCAATTCGCTCCAATCCCTGCCGCACACTATGGCAGTCGTGCGCGGCGCGGTGAAGGGCTCCGGCTTATCCTCCACCACCCAGCACCAATCGGCTCTCCATTCCTCCCACTTGCCGCGGAGCTCTCCTTTCAGGTACGAGTCTTTCTTGTTCAGCCTGAAGATCCAGGAGATGCCGCCGGAGAGGGGAGCGTCAGCCTCTACTCTAGGCATGAAGAAGTGGCGGAAAAGGGCTACGTTTGGATGAATCCCAACATAGTTTTCGCACAGATGTACAAAAACGGCCATCGTAAGGATGGCGTTGGGGGTGAAATCTAGGAGGTGGAGGCCATATGTGTTCATGATATCACAAAAGAACTCCGAGAACGGAGGGCACAGACCAAAGTGGAAAAATGCAGCGAAGAAGAAGTACCCGCCGAGGAACATATCTTTGGCGACGGCGGGGAAGGCTCTGGTGCGGGGATGAGCTTTGGTCTCCCTCGCCCAGAACAAATAATATTTGTTCCGCAGCTCCCTCGCGCCAAGCCTCGGCGCGAAGACCACGCACCTCTTCCGCAGGGCGGCCAGCTTCGCCGCCTGCTCGGACTTCTCCTTCTTGGCCTTGTCGTTCTTGGCCTTGTCGCTTTTCGCCTTGTCGCTCTTCAGAGCCATGGCGGAGGAGGCGAGGGAAGAGGCGAGGAGCTCGACGGCGCCGCGGATGTGGAAGATTGCGGAGGAGGGGCGGAGGCAAGAAGCAGCGGAGGTTTCTGAAAAATCAAGGCGCAATGAAGACGATGGAGGGGAACTGCCCCTGCTTCCTCTGCTTTTAAGGGGGGAGTGGGGGACGTTCCGCATTTCCCATTAAAGAAACAGGCCACGATCTCTCCCACGACGCCGCAATCGACGCGTGCCGTTAGGGAGGGATGCGGCGGATGCGGAAGGGGATACGGCTTGCCGTGGGCCGCACGTGCCCGTGCACTGTCTTGGGCCTGGCCCAACAGCGCTTGGCACCGTGTGTGGCCCAGGCCCGGGGGCTCCCCTATCGGTGTACTAAGATAGGGGTACCTTAGTACCCCAACTTGTGCACGGGCAGTGGCAGGGCTTACCACGTGCTCGCCGGAAACCTTTCTGGTCCCTATGAAGCCATTCAAGAACAAAGTATACAAGTCAGAAGATCAAGGCCCCGGCAAGAGGAGCTTGCCGGGAAGGCCGCACCAGGCTCAAGGTTATCACTTTAGTACAAGACCCTGGCAAGAGGAGCTTGTCAGGAAGGCCAAGGATTACATATCTCAAGAAATGCCTCGGCGCATCATGCGCCCCGGCAGGACCCGGAGAGCGACAAGCTTACCCTGGCAAGGTGCTTGCCGGGGAAACCTATGCTGTGTGCCCGCGCTCCAGCTCATCGGCCCACGCGTCGCCCTGGGGCCCTTCCAGGGGCACGTGGCAGATGGCTGTGCAGCTTGGGGCACACGGTGGCAAGCCACGGTGACGAGGCTACCGCCATGGCGAACGGAGAAGCATGGACGGACACTTTTGGGGTCGACGACGACGGGCATTTAAAGCCCTTGTCCCCCACTGTCAAAGTTAGGTGAAGACCACTGTTCATCCACTGTTCAAGCACTATTCCCGCACTGTTACAACTACCACCAAAATTACACTTTTACCCTCCTCTACGTTGACACCTGTCGGTGACCCCTTTGTGCTATAAAAGGAGGCCCTTGCACAACGTAGAGGGGGTTCGGAACCTAGACAACTCTCTTGCTCGGTGTAGCTAGTACTGTAGCTCTTCAAGCTCCCGAGCTCAAGAACTCAATATCAACCTAAGGCAGGAGTAGGGTTTTACGCGTCCGCGCGGCCCGAACCTGGGTAAACTGCCCGCGTGCGCTCCTCGATCTGCTATCTGTGCTCCCTCCGCTTCCTTACCGCAACGTAGAAAGGGGCTCCGGTCCCATAGGTGCTCGTGGGAGGACAGTTTCCCCCGACATCTTTGGCGCACCAGGCTCAAGGTTATCACTTTAGTACAAGACCCTGGCTAGAGTAGCTTGTCAGGAAGGCCAAGGATTACATATCTCAAGAAATGCCTCGGCGCATCATGCGCCCCGGCAGGACCCGGAGAGCGACAAGCTTCCGGGCGCGGCAAGATCACGACCCCGGCAAGGTGCTTGTCGGGGAAACCTATGCTGTGTGCCCTCGCTCCAGCTCATCGGCCCACGCGTCGCCCTGGGGCCCTTCCAGGGGCACGTGGCAGATGGCTGTGCAGCTTGGGGCACACGGTGGCAAGCCACAGTGACGAGGCTACCGCCGTGGCGAACGGAGAAGCATGGACGGACACTTTTGGGGTCGACGGCGACGGGCATTTAAAGCCCTTGTCCCCCACTGTCAAAGTTAGGTGAAGACCACTGTTCATCCACTGTTCATGCACTATTCCCGCACTGTTACAACTACCACCAAAATTACACTTTTACCCTCCTCTACGTTGACACGTGTCGGTGACCCCTTTGTGCTATAAAAGGAGGCCCATGCACAACGTAGAGGGGGTTCGGAACCTAGACAACTCTCTCGCTCGGTGTAGCTAGTACTGTAGCTCTTCAAGCTCCCGAGCTCAAGAACTCAATATCAACCTAAGGCAGGAGTCGGGTTTTACGCGTCCGCGCGGCCCGAACCTGGGTAAACTGCCCGCGTGCGCTCCTCGATCTGCTCTCCGTGCTCCCTCCGCTTCCTTACCGCAACGTAGAAAGGGGCTCCGGTCCCATAGGTGCTCGTGGGAGGACAGTTTCCCCCGACACAAGGGCTCTGATTTTGATCTCATCGGATATTCTGACTCCGACTATGTTGGTGATCGAGTGGATCGCAAGTCTAGATCCGGCACATGCCGTTTCCTCGGACGATCCTTAGTATGTTGGTCCTTGAAGAAGCAGAACTGTGTATCACTCTCCACTGCTGAAGCTGAGTACATTGCTGCCGATTCATGCTATGCTAAATTGTTGTGGATGAAGCAAACCATCAAGGACTATGGCATCAACATTAAGAATGTGCCACTCTATTGTGACAATGAGAGTGCCATCAAGATTGCTCACAACCCAGTTCAGCACTCGAAGACAAAGCATATCCAGTTTCGTCATCATTTTCTTCGCGATCATGTATTCAAGGGCGACATCTCCATCTACCACGTGAAAACTGAAGAACAGCTGGCAGATATCTTCACCAAGCCCTTGGATGAGAAGAGATTTTGCAAGTTGCGGTGTGAGCGAAATATCTTAGAATCTTCGAATGTTCTTTGAAAGGACACACATCCTAACACTTATGCAAAATTGATGACTTTGATGCGCAACACACAGAGTAACGTTTTTCTTCAATCAATGAAGATTAACCCTCTAAGTGTGAACAAATTAATGAAGAAATTGATTCTCAGAGCCCTTCGATAATTGTACGCGGTGTCTAAAATCATCATTCTTATACGGTGAGTCACGCCACCAACTAAAGTAGGAATTTAGTTTTTCGTCAATTTGCAAATTCTTCAAATTCCTCAAAATTTGCAATTTCTTCAACTTCTTCTGGTGTTTTTCATTGGCTATATACACATATATATTGATTTTTTATGTCCTCTATAGCATTCACTTATTGCTAATTCTTCAAGTTGATTTTTCCTCTAAGTGAATGTGATCGAACCCTTCCCCCTCTATGCTTAACTCAATCCAGTCTATTCACAAATTTCTTCATATGCGTTCTATTTGAAACTTGTTCAAAATCTTCACTGTGTCCTCGATAGCTGAAGAATTTGTGAACACAATGTTAAAATTTTCTTATCCAAAATTTTAGGCTTTTGCCGCTCAAACCGTTCCGCATCCCATGATGGATTAAACAACTCTCCCACGATCTCCACTATCTTTACTCTTCAGAATGTGGGTGACACATGTCACTAGGATAGCAAAGGGTAGGGGGCACGTTCGTGCAATTTCTTCGGACGAGCAGTTTTTCAAAGTGGCTATAAATACCCCTCCCCTTTCACCTCACCTCATTTACTCCGCTCGATCTCCATCTCGCTCGAGCTCTCAGACCTAGCGCCGCCGCTACTCTTCATCGACGCCGGTGAGGAAGAGCTTCGCTGCCTCGACTTCCTCCTTGTCTTACTTTCGCCGGCTACGGAAATCTTCACTCCGCCACCGTCATAGCTATCTCCTTCTGCGAAGTTAGGGCATGGGAGATCTGGACGACGAGCTTCTCCAAAGTTCATCTAGTTAGTCGTGTTCTTCACCAAGGGTAATTAAAATCTAATTTTGCTACCCTTCTTTGATTCTCATGTTTTTCACAATTCCTTCAAAATGTGTTTATTCTTCAACTTCCCACTTCCTAAACACCTAAATCTATCAGTTCTTGATTTGCTTCTCTAAGTTGTGTTTTTCTTCTTGATTCCTGAATTGTGTGGATTTCTGATCTATACAACTTTGGAACATAGAGCAAGAACACTTAGTGAAATTCTTCAAGACTCCCATGGTCAAATTCATCAAACTTGATACTTATGAAAAATTTCTGAGAACGCATATGACCTCTCGAAATTCTCCGCACATATACTCTATTCACATGTACAAATGTCTGCTACTGAATCACTAGGTTCTCATCAACTTAACTCATTTGCAGCATTCCTCGAAGAAAAGTTTCATACGTCCTCAGAAACTTCAATTGTTCAAAATCCTCAAGTGAGGGAAATGGCTAAAGGCAAGAGACCATACAAGGGAGAAAAGAGACCTAAAACAAACACTGCATTTGAAATCCCTGAAGACATATATGATGAATATTGCACTCCAGATGAGGAAACTCATGGCAAAGAGAACAAGAATCAGTGCAAAGTGCGCATTCAGAGTATTGAGAGGAGATGGGCAAAGGAATAGAGGGAATACCGCTATGTTACTCCAAAGTACATGAAGAAATTCACAGTAAAGCCTCCTTGCAAAAGACCTCCTTTGGCACCAGGCCAAGTTGCAGATCCCTCAAGCGTCAGGCATGGTGAGAAATTTCTGATGGAATGGGCAAAGCTTCAAGAAAAGCTTCAACGGGAAGCCAGAGAAGTAGTGAGGAAATTTAGTGAAGACTCTGCTGCTGCTGCGTCTGCTGCTGAGGCATCTGCCAGCAAGCCCAAAAAGGCTATGCTAAAGAAATTGGCCGTCAAGCCAAATTCCTCAATAGCAATGCCCTCAAGGCCAAGTTCCTCAAAGCCTTCCAGACACATTCCTCAGGCAACATCCTCAAGGGCCGCCTCAACTCCCTCTGCTGCTGCACAATCATCAGCTGCTGCTGCAAAGTCCTCAACTCTTGTCCACCTTGCAACATGTCAATGGACTGCAGGGTTCTCAATTGCTTTAGGAGCCTCTGCAAGTTCATCAGCTCCACCACAATGTTCACCTAGTCCAACCTTGATGAAAGTGAAGACCACAGTTGGCCGTGGAAAGAGGCCAAGTCCTCAGAAGAAAGTGGCCTTTCAAGTTCCATCTGATGATGAAGAACTTGCTGAAATCATCAGGGACATGTAGATGAAGGCCGCTAGAGCCAAGGGCAGTTCTGTGCCTCTCATGATAATCCTAAGAAGATCCTCGATTACATTCATCTTTGGCACAAAGATCCATATATACCTCTCCCTGACATGAACCTCACTCCTGGTCAAAGTCACATGTTACCTGCTTTCATTGGTGAAAAAAAATGTAATTTTGAACAAGCCAGGAAGCCCAAGAAAGATTAGTACAAGAAGGAGCATCTCTTGAAGAAAAATATAGTGAACATGACTCCTGAGGACCTTGTGAAACTTCAAACTGAGATCAAAGGCCTTAGTGATGAATTTGACAGATACCGTGCTGATTGGATAGGAGCCAAAGTCAGATTCATCAAGCTCCCCAAGTCCCTCAAGCTTGGTGGTGAAAGTTCCTCACAAGAAGAAATTCATCTTGCCGAGGAAACTGAAAGCGCAGCTGACAATGTCACTGTCAAAGAAACTGAACGTGCCAGGGCTGATGAAGAAATTCCAGCCGCCGAAGAAACTGCCAGGGCAACTTCCAATGTTGAGCCTGAAGAACAACCTAGGGCTGCTGAAGAAACTGAGAATGCCAGGGCGACTGCAATAGTCGTGCCTAAAGAAACTGAACCTATGTCATCTGCACCTCCTGCAAAGTCTTCACCTGTGAAGACCATCAAACTTCCTTCTGCATCAGAAGTGAAGAAGACTAAGGATGCAAAGAAGGCAGCTGTGAAGAAAAGGAAAGCATCATCAACTGCAGAATTCTCAGCTCCCAAGAAAGTGAGGACTTTGTCAAGCTCCGTCACCAATCCCATTGATGTTGTTCCGATTTCCATTGTGCCATCAAAGGAGATTGTTCCCTTTGGTGAGGATAATGAAATTCCCGATGACTCTGCTAAAGAAAAACCTTCTACTGCTTCTTCAGTGTAGTTGGATGATGAAATTGAAGCGGGAGCAATCCCTTCAACCCCTCTGGTATCATCGCCCATGCCTCAGTTCACTGCTAAAGAGGCTGACGTTGAGGAAATGGAAGAAGATGAAGATGTGGATATTAGGTCTACAACTCCAGTGCTCAATGATGATTATTGGGAGAAGACTCATCCAAATTCACCATTGACCACACCACTGCAGCAAGTTCCTCAGTCCCCTACTCAAACTAAAGAAATTCACGCGGGCTCTGAAGAAGTTCACACACCACTTATGTCCTTTCCTGAACAAGCTCCAGCTACAACAGCTGAAGAAATTGAACAACCAATAGCTGCTGAAGAACCTGAAGCTTCAATTCCTCAGGCAACATCTCTAGAAGTTATGCATCAAGAGGCTGCAAAATCATCGTCTGCAAATCTTCAGCCCAAGTAGAAGAACCCTCATGCAACAAAGAAAAAATTTAAGGCTGATGATTTCTTTGCTGAACGTCGATTCTCCACTGAATTCAACTCCTATGACTTAGCAAGACTTCGTCGAAACTGGTTCTGGTCAGCCACTCAGATGAATTTCTATTGTTCACTGCTTTTCGACAAGTATAAGGTATTTGAGAATCGTCAAATTCCTCATGTTGACATGGAGTCCATCCCTTGCTTTGAGCTTGTGCTGAATTTGCTTCACTGTCGCATCCCTAGTTTAGCACTTGCATTAGGGCTAGCTAGAGTGTGCATCATGTTTACTTATAAAAGAAACTTGAAATGGGAATGACAGAAACCCCAGCACCCCTCTTCTAACAACTAGGGTTTGATAAAATCTTTTCCAATGTACCCAAAATGCCCTTCAAAAATGTTCATCATTTCTGCCTTGGTCCTAAACCTCTGCCAAAAATGGTGCACAATTTTCTAGGACATCTAAGGGCTCTGGATTAAATCATATGGTATTTGTATTTGGGCATTTAAATGCTATAAAATATTTTAAATGCTCAAATAATCATAAACTATAATGTTCCATGTTGTTCATATTATATACAGTGGGCATGACAAGTTTCATGAGTTATAAAAATGTTCTGGCATTTTTATTAATTAAACAAAGTTGCAAAACAAATGAAACAGAAAAGAAATAGGAAAAAGAAAGAGAGAGAAAGAACTTACCTGGAGCCCAGCACTGTTGCAGGCCGGCCCAGCCCACCAGCCCCGTTCTGTCGCCTTCCTCCTCGCGCCAGAAGGCAGCGCGCGTGGCCACCGCGCGCCGGCACGCGCCCGGCCACCTCCTCCCTGCTTGCCTGCCTCCCCGACGGCCTGGACGTCTCCTGGCGTCGCCACGCAGCTGCCCCGACCCCTCTCTCACTTTCCCCTCGTCTCCATCGCATTCCCCTGGCTCTCTCCCTCTCACCACCGAGCCGCCCGTCGCCGCCGTTCGCCGTTGCCGCACCTAGAACCTCCCCCTCGTCCCGTGAGCGTGTCCAGAAGGTTCGCCGCGACGCCCTCTACCTCCTTGCTGAGCCACGGATCGCCGGGAGCCCTGCAATGCCTTCACGCCGTCGTCCCCAACCTCTGATCGCCGGAGCACCTCGCCGTCGATTAAGAAGCTGCAGAGCGTCCCCGACCCCTCCGTCGAGCTCGCTAGCACCGCTGTGAGCTCCTACGCCGTATCCCTCCTTCCTCTGGGTCGTTTGCGCCGTGTAGCTGCTGCTCCGTTGATCACCGAAACTCACCGCCGCCGTGCTTGCCGCCGGCGATGCTCCGGTGACCATTTGGTCACTGGCACATGTCCGTCTCGCTCGCCGCAGCACGTAGACGAGCTAGGTCCCACGCACGCATCGCCTAGGCCACCGTAGCTGCGTCTCCACACACGCCCGAATGCCGGCCGCCGCTGTCGAGCTCGTTGCCGTCGTCTCCGGCCACCACAGGCCCGGCGACCACCACCGTTCGACGCGCTTCGGCAAGGGTTCTCCAACGCGCCCAACCGCGGCTCGAACCGAGCCCTGTGGACGTTTTCCGAAGCACGCCGCCGTGTCTGGCCTCGCCGGCGTCACTTCGTCGGCGAGTTTGACTCGTTTGACCGGGGGGTTGACCAACCCTGGGTCGGTGACGTGTGGGCCACCCCTCCCCTAATTAGCTAGTTTAATTAATTAAACGTTAATTAAATTAGTTAGTTAGTTTAGTCACTGACCCGTGGGCCCAGACCCCACTGACAGCTAATTAGTCTTTAGTTTAACACTAATTAACTTTGCTAAATAGCTGTGACACTGACATGCCGGGCCCACATGTCATGTTTGACTTGGACTAGCTCCTGTTGACTGACTGACGTCAGCATGATGTCAAGCTGACGCAGTAAAGGATTTTTCTGGGATTTTTAGGTTTAAAAATAATTCAGGAAATTCCAAAAAATACCCAAAACTTCTAAAAAATCATATAAAATCAACCGTAGCTCAGATGGAAATAATTTATATATGAAAAATGATCAGAAAAATCCAATCTTTCCAGTGGCACTGGTTTCATGCATGTTTGAGCAAGCTAACCTTGGTGTATACATTAAAACATGATAATGCACTTATTTAAATAATAGCTAAAGTGCCAATTTGAATCTTTGATTCAAATAGGCTCAAACCCTTCTGGTTTTAGTTGCATTAGCCCAACACACATGCATCTTGCCATGTCATGAGCATGCATCATATTGTTGCATTTGTTTGTTTAATGATTGTATCGCCGGTATTCTCTGTGTTAGGTCCTGCTCCCGAGGATACTGCTGCGTATCCAGTTGAAGAGCAGTACCCGACAACCACTTTGTCAGGCAAGCAATCATTGATCATTCCGATACAAACCCAATCTTCTCGCTCCTGCTCTCTTTTACTGCATTAAGGCAACAACGTGTGAACTGCTACTTGCTGCGGTAGTTGAACCCTATTCCCTTGCATGACCTGTCATTGCCACAGTAAATAGTTGAAACCCACTAGCATGTGTAGGAGTTGATTGAGCCATGTGATGTGTGATCCACCATGCTATTTGTTTATGTTGCCTGCTATGCTTAGAGTTGTGTCTAGTCTGGTTCATCTGGGTGATGGATCAGAGTGAAATAATCATACCGATAAAGAGAAGGAAGTGTGGAATACGCTTGGTAAAGGTATCGATGAAAGGTCATGTAGGAGTACATGGTGGGTTGTTTCATTGGAATCGTCCATAGGACCCGAGATCTATATGTGTGGTTCAAGTTACAGCTACTACCACACATTGGGATCCTTAATTGACCCTCTCGGCTTATTAATTACCCTCGATCTCTGTCCAGGAGTTGCAACTAGTTTCTGGTGTTTATAGCTTACTGGAGGTCGTGCACAGCGCTGACCCTCGGGGTGGGTTGTGATGCGACAGGTACGTGACACGGTGTACCGGTTGCCCGTTTGGTGACTCGGGAACCCTGTACACATCGTTTGGGGCCGTGAGCGACACCCCGGCCGGATCTCCCCACGGATGGAACCCAAATAGGCGATAAACCTGGACGAGAGACTTGTGTAGTTAGTCAGGTCGTGGCCGACACCCACGCTGGGCTTCCGCTTGAAGGTTGCCGAGTACATGTCGAGTAAACGGCGATAAGTGGTGGGAGCGTGTGTGAAGAAGTACACCCCTGCAGGGTTATCAATCTATTCGAATAGCCGTTGTTCGCGGTACGGACTACTTGGTTACTCTTACAGTTCATAGACAAGTTGATGGATACTACTAAAAGCCTCAAGATAAGTGTGAGTACCGTGGATGGCCCTTCCGTAGGATGACGGAAGAGGATCCTCGGTAGTGTATTGTTGTGGTGAGTAGAGGACTCGTGTTCGTAATAACATCTTGCAATCTGTTGAGAGTTGTAGTATAGGTTAGCCAAGAGTCAAAGCTGGCTTTCCGCTATGAACTCCACTACCCCCTTTGATAATGTTGCATGTATGATAGGTTCTGTGGTAAGACTTGCTGAGTACCTTTGTACTCATGTTTGCTTAATAACTGTTGCAGAGGAGAACCCTGCCCCTGCTGATGGGTTCTACATAGACGTTGACGTCGACGAGTAGCTTGACACCCAGACGGAGATCTGGAGCTTGTGAAGGGCCTTGTAGATAGTCAGGCTACACCAAGCCTGTTTTATTTTCTAAGTTGTCTGTACTCAGACATGTAGCTTCCGCTTGTGCTTGTATGACTGTATGACTTGAGTGTTAGGTCATGTGACCCCTACCTGTATGGATATGTTATGTATGGCTCTTGGAGCCTTTTAAATAAAGTACTTTGGGTCATAGAGTTCTGTTGTGATGCAATGTTGTATTTGGCTATTTGCACATATTGAGCATATTGTGTGTATGGTTGAAATGGTTGGTATGTGTGGGATCCGACACCTAGTTGTTTTCCTTTGGTAGCCTACCTTACAGGGAAATGCCTCCTAGTGATTCCAATGTGCCTTGGTAGCTTGCTACTGCTCGGAACACGTAGGCTGGCCGGCATGTGTCCTTCTTCGTTCCCGTGTCTGTCCCTTAGGGGAAATGTCACGCGTTGTTCCTTTAAGTCCATGTATCTTGCTACGACTTGGGTTCATACGTTGATGACCGACACGTTCGTTGCTGGGTCATGGATGCCTGTCTCTGTAATTTAGTGCCACTTTTGGTTTATAACTAGCCATGTCGGCCCGGGTTCTCTGTCATATGGATGCTAGCGACACTGTCATATACGTGTGCCAAAATGCGCAAACGGTCCCGGGCCAGGTAAGGTGGCACCCGTGGGGTTACCGTGCGTGAGGCCGCAAAGTGATATGACGTGTTACAGCTAGATCGATGTGACTTAGGATCGGGGTCCTGACAGCGTTGGCATCAGAGCTGGACTGCATGTAGGTTTCTCAAGCCAAACTGGTCGATGTTGAGTCTAGAAAAATTCTTAGTTATATGTAGGGGAATTGATTGTGGAAGGGAACGTAAGGCTCTTTTTACTCCTTTACCTTATGCCCTTATGATCTGAGTCAGTCTATTCTTTCTACGGGGATTTAGGACTAGGCCTCTTATCCTTACTAGGTTCACGTGTTACTAATCCGTAGATTCTTAGGATTGTTGGTTTCAAGCCTCAGTTCAGTTTCTATCCTTTTAGTATGATGATTGTTGGACCCAGAACCTTGATATGGAATTGTTGAGTGGCTATGCTATCATTTGTATGATGTCTCAAATCTTTGTTTGAGCATTTACAGTTGTTATGCTGCCCGATTTCTTCCAGAAACACTAATGCCTTTGCATTACTTCGTGTTTCAGATGTCTGGCCGCACCCCTCACCAAGTGGTTCGTTTGACTCGGTGCATCAATGTGCCCGGTCACACGGCCATGCTAGTCCGTGTGCTGACTGAGACCGGTTATCGCTGGTATCCTGAGTACACCGTGGAGGAACAGTACCGGGATTTCAATCAGAGTCAGTATTTCTGCACAGTCCGGATATACCCCTCATATCCCGGAGCTAACTACCGCATCCATTGGTCTTATGGACTCGGGGTTACCATCGAGATGGCAGTGCAGGATGCCGCCTATTCGATGATGACCATAATCCGGGCTAGGCATGCCCTGTTGCTGAACACTGAGTTCTGTTACATGCCAGCCTCACTTCCCGGAGAGGAAGGCTACTACACTGGTCTGTATACTGATGCTGCTCATGAAGAGCCACTGTTTCAGACTACTGTTCAGATGCTGGAGGATAGGGACCGTGAGGTCCGTGCCCTCCGAATGGAGCTGTATAACACTCCAGCCGCCCACTGGACTACTTTGACACGGCTTGCACCCGCTGTGCACGCCGGATATCTGGACATGCGGGATTTGTACCCCGTGCAGACTTGTCTGCCTGATCGCATGGATTGGCGTGACGTTGGGGGTATTACACCTCCACGTGGGCGTCGGTTACCACCAGCATCGGGACCGAGGCCACATCCATGTCCCTATGGTCCACAGCCTTCGAGCGCTTGCGAGTTTCAAGATCCGTCTGTTCCACTTCCAGGCTACGGTGGTAATCTTTACGAAGATTACTACGGGAATGTCTGAGCTAGACCGTGGTAGTAGTAGTATTGTAGTAGTTGTATTCCCAGAGTCCTACGCGTCTTGTGGAATATGACTTAGTGTGTACTGAGTTCCGGAGGTGTAGTTAAATAATTTATAAGAGCTTGGAATGCCTCTGATGGGATGTATCGTCTTTCACCGCAGTTGTACTTTGGCCTTGGCTTGTACTAAACTATGTATGGTGTGTATGACCACTGGTGTATATATAGCAGTTTCTATATTACCATGTCATACGGATGAACATCTCTGCATTCCGTGTCATCCATTACATTCTGCACTTCTATGTCAAATTTCTGCCATCCTTGTCTAAACCGTTGTTTTCTTTTCTTATGATGGTCAACACTCGCAACACTCCTGCTGCTCAAGAGCAGGGTGAGGCTAGTGGGGCTAGAGATGGGAATCTGCCCCAGCCACCCTCCTTGGCGGAAGTTATGCTCGAGGCAGAACGGAACAAGAGAGAGACCAACCGTCTGCTGGAACGCATAGAGCAGAACACTAGGTTCCGTCAAAGGAATGACGTGGTGTCAATCAATGACTTTATCAAGATGTGCCCACCGAAGTTCCATCACTCCACTGAACCTCTGTATGCGGATGACTGGCTACGTAGTATCACCCACAAGCTACACTCTGCCCGTGTGGCCGAAGCTGACAAGGTTACCTATGCCGCCTACCATCTTGAGGGCCCTGCCAGTCTTTGGTGGGAAAACTTTGAAGCTATGCGTCCTGCTGGCCAAATCACTACTTGGGTTGAGTTCAGTGAGGCATTCCGTGAACATCACATTCCCGAAGGTCTCATGGATCGCAAGTGGGAGGAATTCTGCAATTTCACCCAGGGCCGGTTAACTGTGGATGGCTATAGTCGCGAGTTTGGCAACTTGGCACGCTATGCACCTGAGGAAGTATCCATCGATGCCAAGAAGCAGGCGAGGTTCCGCAAGGGACTCAGCCCTGAACGCCGCCGAGATCTACGTCTGCACGAGTGCACTTCCTTCCAGAAGTTGGTAAACAAGGCTATCAGTGCTGAAACGGGCCAGACCGACTTCGAGGCCACACGCAAGCATCCTCGAGACTTTGGTTCCTCATCCGGCTCTGGCTCTCACAAGCGTCGTGTGTGGTTTCCTAACACTGCTCTGCCACCCAAGTACACACCGAGGCCATCCTATGAGGCGCGTCGCCCAACTCAACAGTTTGCACCTGCTAAGACCTATGGAGGACCACCTTCCAACTTTGCTCCACGCACTAACACTGTGACCTGCTTCAAGTGTGGAGAACCGGGGCACTACATGCATGAGTGTCCTCAGAACCAACCAGGAAAACCCGTTGGCCTTGGTAAGCCAACCGGCAAGGTGAATTATGTCAAGCCAATCCCCACTGCACGTGGTCATGTCAACTATGTCTCTGCCGAGGAAGCTTATGAGGATCCTAACGTCGTCCTTGGTACGCTTCTCGTAAACTGCCATCCGGCATCTGTTCTTTTCGATACTGGAGCATCCCATTCGTTCATATCTGAGAGCTATGCTCGATTGCACAACATGACTTTTTGTGACATGCCTACTTCCATGGTTATTCAAACTCCTGGTTCAAAGTGGCAAACCTCTAGGGTAAGCCATGGAAATGAAATCCTTGTCGATAGACTTGTTTTCCTAGCATCTCTAATCGCTCTCAAGTCCTCGAACATAAACATCATTTTGAGTATGGATTGGATGACAACTCATTACGCCAAGATTGATTGCTATACTAGGACCGTTCAACTAACACACCCATCCGGCAAGATAGTCAATGTCTTGACCCGAATGGCTGAGCGTCAGCTCTACTCTCTTAATGCCAGCCCTCTACCAGAACTCAAAGATATCCCGGTAGTCCGTGACTTTCCGGATGTTTTTCCAGAAGAACTGCCAGGAATTCCACCTGACAGAGATGTCGAGTTCGTGATAGATCTTATCCCTGGAACTGTCCCAATCTCTAGGAGACCTTATAAGATGGCACCACTAGAATAAGCTGAGCTATAGAAACAACTCGATGAGTCCTTGCAAAAAGGTTTCATCCGTCCTAGTTCTTCCCCTTGGTCTTGCCTCGTCCTCTTCGTCAAGAAGAAGGATGGAACGTAGCGGATGGTTGTAGATTACCGACCTGTCAATCTGGTCACCATAAAGAACAAGTATCCGCTTCCCAGGATCAACGACCTATATGATCAGCTCGCTGGATCCTCAGTCTTCTCTAAGATGGATTTGAGGTTGGGTTACCATCAAATCAAAATCAAGAACGGGGACATTCCTAAAATGACTTTTGTTACTTGTTATGGTCAATATGAGTACACCGTCATGTCCTTTGGATTAACCAATGCCCCAGCTACCTTTTCTCTGTTAATGAATTCTATATTCATGGAGTACTTGGATAAATTCGTCGTGGTATACCTCGATGATATACTCATTTACTTCAAGAACAAGAAAGATCATGCCGAGCAATTAAGGCTGGTATTGACGAAACTTCGAGAGCACCGCCTTTATGCCAAATTCTATAAATGTGAATTTTGGTTGCCGGAAGTAACCTATCTAGGTCATGTGATCTCTGGCAAGGGTATTGCTGTCAATCCCGAGCGAGTTCAAGCCGTCCTTGATTGGACTCCCCCTGAATCGACCAAGCAAGTTAGGAGTTTTCTTGGCTTAGCGAGCTATTGCCGACGCTTTGTCAAAAATTTCTCCAAGGTTGCTAAATCTCTAACTGAACTCCTCAAGAAAGATAAAAAGTTTGAGTGGACCCCACAGTGCGAGTCCAGTTTTCAGGAACTGAAAATACGCCTGACATCTGCACCTGTACTGGTACCACCAGACTTTTCCAAGGATTTTATAATCTACTGCGACGCCTCGCGACAAGGACTAGGTTGCATACTCATGCAAGATCGTCAAGTGATTGCATACGCATCTCAACAGTTGCGTCCACATGAGGATAACTATCCTACTCATGATCTAGAGCTTGCAGCTGTAGTCCATGCACTCAAAACATGGCGACATTACCTCCTTGGTAATCGCTGTGAAATCTTCACTGATCATCAAAGTTTGAAGTACACCTTCACCCGACCGGATCTAAATCTCAGGCAAAGATGTTGGGTTGAGTTGCTCACAGACTACGACTTAGGAATCACTTACACCCCTGGGAAGGCCAATGTCATGGCTGATGCGCTAAGTCGTAAGTCTTATTGTAACAACTTAATGTTACAACAAGGTCAACCACTTCTCCACGAGGAATTCCGTAAGCTTAACCTTCACATTCTTCCTCGAGGATTCCTTTCCACCTTGGTGGCGAAACCTACCCTTATGGATCAAGTCATAGTTGCCCAACGGTATGATAAAGGCATATCTCGCATCAAGGAGAACATTGCTAGCGAAGTTGCTAGAAGTTTCTCTATGGATGATCGAGGTGTTGTGTACTTCGAGAACCGCTTGGTGGTACCCAAGAAACAACAACTGCGACAGATGATTCTTATGGAGGCTCATGAATCTCCTCTCACAATTCATCCCGGTAGTACCAAAATGTATCAGGATTTACGTCAGAGATTCTGGTGGACTAGGATGAAGAGAGAAATCGCTCAATTCATTGCTAACTGCGACGTTTGTCGTCGAGTCAAAGCAGAGCATCAACGGCCTGCTGGCACCCTTCAACCTTTAGCTATTCCTGAATGGAAATGGGACAAAGTCGGTATGGACTTCATTACCGGGTTTCCCAGGACCAGGAAAGGGAATAATGCTATCTTCGTCATTATCGACCGCCTCTCTAAAGTAGCTCATTTCCTGCCTGTTCGAGAGAGTATTACTGCTAGCCAGCTAGCAGATTTGTATGTCTCTCGGATAGTATCACTTCATGGTGTGCCGTTGGAGATTAACTCAGACCGTGGAAGTCTTTTTACTTCACGATTTTGGGAAAGTTTCCAGAATGCTATGGGAACTCATCTCTCTTTCAGTACTGCCTTCCATCCCAGTCAAGTGGTCAAGTGGAACGAGTCAATCAAATTCTGGAAGACATGCTTCGAGCCTCTGTCATTTCTTTCGGTATGGATTGGGAGAAGTGTCTTCCATTTGCCGAATTCGCTTATAACAATAGTTATCAAGCCAGCTTGGGAAAAGCTCCCTTTGAAGTTCTATATGGACGAAGGTGTGGAACACCTCTTAACTGGTCAGAAACTGGGGAGAGACAATTCTTTGGCCCGGATATGATTCAGAAAGCAGAAGAGCAAGTTCGCATTGTTCGTGAGAAATTGAAAACAGCCCAGTCTCGCCAGAAGAGCCAATATGATAGTCATCATAAGGCTGTGACTTTTGAAGTCGGCGATAAGGCTTACCTTCGGGTTACTCCTCTTAAGGGAACCCATCGCTTCGGTATCAAAGGCAAATTGGCCCCTCGTTACATCGGTCCTTTTCGCATTCTTGCCAAACGAGGAGAAGTTGCCTACCAATTGGGACTACCTCCGCACCTGTCCAGAGTTCATGACGTGTTCCACGTTTCTCAACTCAGGCGTTGCTTCTCGGATCCTATCCGCGGAGTGGACCACGAAACGCTTGATCTCTAGGACAATCTCACATATCGAGAATACCCCGTTCGTATTCTTGATCAAACCGAGCGCACCACTCGACGCCACAATATCAAGTTTCTCAAGGTTCAATGGTCACATCATTCCGAGAGTGAAGCTACTTGGGAAAGGGAGGATCGTCTTCGACTTGAGTACCCCACCCTCTTTCCGGAGGAACCCAAATCTCGGGACGCGATTCTTTTAAGTGGGGGTGAGTTGTCACATCCCTACTTTAGCACTTGCATTAGGGCTAGCTAGAGTGTGCATCATGTTTACTTATCAAATAAACTTGAAATGGGAATGACAGAAACCCCAGCAACCCTCTTCTAACAACTAGGGTTTGATAAAATCTTTTCCAATGTACCCAAAATGCCCTTAAAAAATGTTCATCATTTCTGCCTTGGTCCTAAACCTCTGCCAAAAATGGTGCACAATTTTCTAGGACATCTAAGGGCTCTGGATTAAATCATATGGTATTTGTATTTGGGCATTTAAATGGTTTAAATGGTCAAATAATCATAAACTATAGGGACAATTACATTTGAGCCCCTAGTTGTGTCACACGCGTGTGTTTTGCCCCTAAATTCGAAAAACCCTCGTTTCTGTCCAAGCTCGTTTGCTCCTCTTATCCTTTTGCCCTTTGACCGTTTGACCACAACTTTTAAAACTTAATAACGAATTCATACTAACTCAGAAAAATGAAAATAAGATATCAAAATGTTCGAAATAACATGACCCATAAGTACAAGTCATTTGCATTCATGACAACAATGCTGAAAATACTATACCCCAGTTTGAGATCATATGATTTTTTTTTTGGATTTTCAACACGTTTGTCATGAATGCAAATGACGTGCACATATGGGTGATGTTTTTTCGAACATTTTGATATCTTATAGCCATTTTTCTGAGTTAGTATGAATTCGTTATGATGTTTTCAAAGTTAAAGTCAAACGCTCAAAGGGCAAAAGCATAAGAAGACCAAACAAACTTGGGCAGAAATGAGGGTTTTTTGAATTTAGGGGCAAAACACATGGGTGTGACACAACTAGGGGCTCAAATATAATTGTCCCTAAACTATAATGTTCCATGTTGTTCATATTATATACAGTGGGCATGACAAGTTTCATGAGTTATAAAAATGTTCTGGCATTTTTATTAATTAAACAAAGTTGCAAAACAAATGAAACAGAAAAGAAATAGGAAAAAGAAAGAGAGAGAAAGAACTTACCTAGAGCCCAGCACTGTTGCAGGCCGGCCCAGCCCACCAGTCCCGTTCTGTCGCCTTCCTCCTCGCGCCAGAAGGCAGCGCGCGTGGCCACCGCGCGCCGGCACGCGCCCGACCACCTCCTCCCTGCTTGCCTGCCTCCCCGACGGCCTGGACGTCTCCTGGCGTCGCCACGCAGCTGCCCCGACCCCTCTCTCACTTTCCCCTCGTCTCCATCGCCTTCCCCTGGCTCTCTCCCTCTCACCACCGAGCCGCCCGTCGCCGCCGTTCGCCGTTGCCGCACCTAGAACCTCCCCCTCGTCCCGTGAGCGTGTCCAGAAGGTTCGCCGCGACGCCCTCTACCTCCTCGCTGAGCCACGGATCGTCGGGAGCCCTGCAACGCCTTCACGCCGTCGTCCCCAACCTCGGATCGCCGGAGCACCTCGCCGTCGATTAAGAAGCTGCAGAGCGTCCCCGACCCCTCCGTCGAGCTCGCTAGCACCGCTATGAGCTCCTACGCCGTATCCCTCCTTCCTCTGCGTCGTTTGCGCCGTGTAGTTGCTGCTCCGTTGATCACCGAAACTCACCGCCGCCGTGCTTGCCGCCGGGGATGCTCCGGTGACCATTTGGTCACTGGCACATGTCCGTCTCGCTCGCCGCAGTACGTAGACGAGCTAGGTATCACGCACGCATCGCCTAGGCCACCGTAGCTGCGTCTCCACACACGCCCGAACGCCGAACGCCGGCCGCCGCTGTCGAGCTCGTTGCCGTCGTCTCCGGCCACCACAGGCCCGACGACCACCACCGTTCGACGCGCTTCGGCAAGGGCTCTCCAACGCGCCCAACCGCGTCTCGAACCGAGCCCTGTGGACGTTTTTCGAAGCACGCAGCCGTGTCTGGCCTCGCCGGCGTCACTTCACCGACGAGTTTGACTCATTTGACCGGGGGGTTGACCACCCCTGGGTCGCTGACGTGTGGGCCACCCCTCCCCTAATTAGCTAGTTTAATTAATTAAACATTAATTAAATTAGTTAGTTAGTTTAGTCACTGACCCGTGGGCCCAGACCCCACTGACAGCTAATTAGTCTTTAGTTTAACACTAATTAACTTTGCTAAATAGCTGTGACACTGACATGCCGGGCCCACATGTCATGTTTGACTTGGACTAGCTCCTGTTGACTGACTGACGTCAGCATGATGTCATGCTGACGCAGTAAAGGATTTTTCTGGGATTTTTAGGTTTAAAAATAATTCAGGAAATTCTGGAAAATACCCAAAACTTCTAAAAAATCATATAAAATCAACCGTAGCTCAGATGGAAATAATTTATATATGAAAAATGATCAGAAAAATCCAATCTTTCCAATGGCACTGGTTTCATGCATGTTTGAGCAAGTTAACCTTGCTGTATACATTAAAACATGATAATGCACTTATTTAAATAATAGCTAAAGTGCCAATTTGAATCTTTGATTCAAATAGGCTCAAACCCTTCTGGTTTTAGTTGCATTAGCCCAACACACATGCATCTTGCCATGTCATGAGCATGTATCATATTGTTGCATTTGTTTGTTTAATGATTGTATCGCCGGTATTCTCTGTGTTAGGTCCTGCTCCCGAGGATACTGCTGCGTATCCAGTTGAAGAGCAGTACCCGACAACCACTTTGTCAGGCAAGCAATCATTGATCATTCCGATACAAACCCAATCTTCTCGCTCCTGCTCTCTTTTACTGCATTAAAGCAACAACGTGTGAACTGCTACTTGCTGCGGTAGTTGAACCCTATTCCCTTGCATGACCTGTCATTGCCACAGTAAATAGTTGAAACCCACTAGCATGTGTAGGAGTTGATTGAGCCATGTGATGTGTGATCCACCATGCTATTTGTTTATGTTGCCTGCTATGCTTAGAGTTGTGTCTGGTCTGGTTCATCTGGGTGATGGATCAGAGTGAAATGATCATACCGATAAAGAGAAGGAAGTGTGGAATACGCTTGGTAAAGGTATCGATGAAAGGCCATGTAGGAGTACATGGTGGGTTGTTTCATTAGAATCGTCCATAGGACCCGAGATCTGTATGTGTGGTTCAAGTTACAGCTACTACCACACATTGGGATCCTTAATTGACCCTCTCGGCTTATCAATTACCCTCGATCTCTGTCCAGGAGTTGCAACTAGTTTCTGGTGTTTATAGCTTACTGGAGGTCGTGCACAGCGCTAACCCTCGGGGTGGGTTGTGATGCGACAGGTACGTGGCACGGTGTACCGGTTGCCCGTTTGGTGACTCGGGAACCCTGTACACATCGTTTGGGGCCGTGAGCGACACCCCGGCCGGATCTCCCCACGGATGGAACCCAAATAGGCGATAAACCTGGACGAGAGACTTGTGTAGTTAGTCAGGTCGTGGCCGACACCCACGCTGGGCTTCCGCTTGAAGGTTGCCGAGTACATGTCGAGTAAACGGCGATAAGTGGTGGGAGCGTGTGTGAAGAAGTACACCCCTGCAGGGTTATCAATCTATTCGAATAGCCATTGTTCGCGGTACGGACTACTTGGTTACTCTTACAGTTCATAGACAAGTTGATGGATACTACTAAAAGCCTCAATATAAGTGTGAGTACCATGGATGGCCCTTCCGTAGGATGACGGAAGAGGATCCTCGGTAGTGTATTGTTGTGGTGAGTAGAGGACTCGTGTTCGTAATAACATCTTACAATCTGTTGAGAGTTGTAGTATAGGTTAGCCAAGAGTCAAAGCTGGCTTTCCGCTATGAACTCCACTACCCCCTTTGATAATGTTGCATGTATGATAGGTTCTGTGGTAAGACTTGCTGAGTACCTTTGTACTCATGTTTGCTTAATAACTGTTGCAGAGGAGAACCCTGCCCCTGCTGATGGGTTCTACATAGACGTTGACGTCGACGAGTAGCTTGACACCCAGACGGAGATCTGGAGCTTGTGAAGGGCCTTGTAGATAGTCAGGCTACACCAAGCCTGTTTTATTTTCTAAGTTGTCTGTACTCAGACATGTAGCTTCCGCTTGTGCTTGTATGACTGTATGACTTGAGTGTTGGGTCATGTGACCCCTACCTGTATGGATATGTTATGTATGGCTCTAGGAGCCTTTTAAATAAAGTACTTTGGGTCATAGAGTTCTGTTGTGATGCAATGTTGTATTTGCACATATTGAGCATATTGTGTGTATGGTTGAAATGCTTGGAATGTGTGGGATCCGAAACCTAGTTGTTTTCCTTTGGTAGCCTACCTTACAGGGAAATGCCTCCTAGTGATTCTAATGAGCCTTGGTAGCTTGCTACGGCTCGGAACACGTAGGCTGGCTGGCATGTGTCCTTCTTCGTTCCTGTGTCTGTCCCTTAGGGGAAATGTCACGCGCTGTTCCTTTAAGTCCATGTTGCTTGCTACGACTTGGGTTCATACGTTGTTGACCGACACGTTCGTTGCTGGGTCATGGATGCCTGTCTCTGTAATTTAGTGCCACTTTTGGTTTATAACTAGCCATGTCGGCCCGGGTTCTCTGTCATATGGATGCTAGCGACACTGTCATATACGTGTGCCAAAATGCGCAAACGGTCCCGGGCCAGGTAAGGTGGCACCCGTGGGGTTACCGTGCGTGAGGCCGCAAAGTGATATGACGTGTTACAGCTAGATCGGTGTGACTTAGGATCGGGGTCCTGACATTCACGAAGCCGGGCTTCTGAGCTTCTGCCCTAACATTTGTTATTGGAATTAAGAACTCATTCTTCAATTCTATGCAACCTTGCATCTGTCTGGTAGTGCTGATGACATCAACTCATGGGTGCTTGACTGGATGACTGACAACACTCACTACAAAGCACCAGCATCTGAATTGCTTCTGCCATCCCTGTTCGTCCTCCTGCTGAAGGCGCAAGATTGATGTATGATGAACCTGAACTTCCAAATCATCTGATGCAAGTGCCGATGAAGCCTTTGAAAGCTGGCCACCCTCCAAGAACAACCTTTCTTGTGAAGGATATGCTTTATGTGCCAAGGACCATCTACCGGATACTCACCAAAACCATCAGTCCAATTAAGGGCCACAACTCTGAAGAAGAAGACGCTGTTGGCATCATGAATAATCTGCTGTTCAATATCATGCATGGTATTCCCATCAACTATCATGACTTCTTCATGAGGACTTTGGCGAATGTTGCACTGTCACCTTTTGAGTTGAAGCCTTATGCTCCCTGGATTATGAGATTCATCAGAACAAGGTCTTCAATTACATACAAGGCTGACTTTCAGAATCGCCTCAGCTATTTGCCTCCTATTGAAGTCCTCAAATGGATCATTTACTCAGTTGACGGAAAGGGCAAAGGTGCTATCATTGATGAAGGCACTCATCCTTTGGATGGCCAAATTCGCAAAGCTGCATCTTATTCTACCAATGATGATTCTGCAACCCAAGACACTACTGCAAATGCTTCAAAGCAAATTCCTCATGCAACTGTTCCGCGGGTGATGACTGACCGTGAGCTTCTTCTAAGTCTTCATCAGAAAGTTGGTCGAAATCACAAGTGGGTCAAGCGCCAGTTTGCTGCAATTATTTAGAACATGACTATCACACATAACATTGTGAAGAAGAATCACTACTATGCGCATGAAATCTTCGATCGCACTTGGGCTATTCTTTCACATCACTTCAATGCTGGAGAACTCAAGGATATGGGATTCCAACAGGACTTTGACTGGTCTCAGCCACCTTCGAAGAAATTCAAGAAGGTCAAAGTTCCTCAGTTGGGCACAAGTTCATTTTCCTCATCACGCACGACGGATGAAGCTAAAGATTTGGACGACACTGCGGCAAGCCCTACATCAATGGACGACCCAAACAATGCTGGTGCTCCTCCATCGACATCATGATGATATTCTTCAGGGGCGTTAGTCCTCATTTTTCATCCCTTTTGGTAATTTGATGACAAAGGGGGAGAAATTTGAGTTAGTCTTCAAGCGGGTGTCTCTATATGGGCTATATTTTCGTTAAGTTACAACTCTTGCTCTTCTGAGGTGTTTGCTCTGATGAGTTGTAAACTTAAGTCCGATGGTGGTCTGACACTTTTTGAACTGCTCTCTGCATGCTTATTTCAAATTCTTCATACCATATGTTAAATGCGTGTATGAATTACAAGATATAAGGAGAGATCTCCATGATATTACTCTACAATGTGCATTTCCCACTCAATCAAAATCCTCAACATGCACATCTTCACGGGGAGTTCTTCTATATCTTGTAACCAAATTCCTCAATATCAGTTGTTACACTTCATATGTTTTATCCCCATTGAAAACTTAACCTATTTGTCATCAATCACCAAAAAGGGGAAGATTGTAAGTGCATCTAGTGCCCCTTAGTGATTTTGGGGTACCGAAGACTTATAGGTTAAGGTACTAATGTGTTTGTGAGTGTACACAGGTACTATAAGTCTATGAGGAGTTTGATATTTATGAAGAAAGTCGACCCCTAATAATGTATGTCTTCAGTTGAAGACGTTGGTTTTCTTGAAGACTTTGAAAATGAGGAAATTGGTGCGACCTTGAAGACTTGGATATTCATGCGAGGATTATGAAGCGTGAAGACATTTGTTTTCATAGTTTCATTTTCTCTTTCTTGAGTCATAGGAAACACCGTACTGTTAAAGGGGGTCGAGGTAAAGTAAGGAAACATATTTCGAAGTGATGCTCAGCTCAAAGCCTACACTACCCAATCCCTTCAAGTGAAGCCATTGGAAATGTCATACAGTTAAGTCAATTTCTTTAGTGACAGAGATGAAGTTCTTCTGTTCTCTGAGGAATTTGTTCTGACCGAGGAGTTAGGAATTCGCTAGTGTGGATTGCCTACAATTGAGGAACATGATAGCCCTGAGGAATTTGAGAGCTCAAATTTCTGACTATTGCCGTGCTATGCGCCAGCTGTCCCAAATATCCTATCCACCTTACGATCATATCATTTAAGGGCATTTATTTCTTATCATGTCGGGCTGCTCTTGGCTATAAATAATTGCCCCCTACAACCACTAGTTGGTTGGCTGCTCCGAGAGAAACTAACACTTGTCTTTAGAGCAACCTATCCTCCGAGGACTTTGAGCAAAAATCATCATGTGAGGAAAAACCCAAAACCCCAACACCTAAAACCCCAAAGTGATTGAGCATCACTGAAGAGAGTGTTCCTGTGTGGAACCGACACTTATTACCTTTGAAGACTGTGATCTTCCAGATGGTTAGGCGTCAATGGTCTAGAGCATCCAAGAGGAATTGTGGATCGCAAAGTGACCAAGTCTGTGAAGGTTTGGAAGTCACATGTGAAGACTTACCACGAGTGATCAGGCGAGGTCTGTGTGACCTTAGCTCAAGGGGAATACAGTGAGGACTTGGTGTCTTGGACATTGTGTCCAAGACTGGGTGTCTGGGACTGGATGTCCTCTGGTTTAAATACCTAGCCGCCCTAACCAGACGTACAACTATCACAACAGTTGGAACTAGTCTAACAAATCATTGTCTTCACCAAGCCCACTGGTTCTATTTCCTTAACCCTTCCATTTACTCATTCATGTGTTGATGAACTTGGTCTGTACTATTTGAAGACTTTGACTAAAGACTTTCTCAATTTCCTCAACCCTATTTCTCCAGTCCTTAGTCTTCAGCCTACTTATCCTGTTTACACGCTACTCGTACTCTGTGTTTGCTTTCATTTCATCATGATGACCATGCTAATGTTTTGTCACTTGAGTATCCATTCCGCTGCTAAGTAGTTTGTTGCTTGGGAAATTCGTCAGCTAGAATTTCCTCAGTGATGAATTTGTAAAAATCGCCTATTCATCCCCTCTAGTCGATATAACGCACTTTCAAGTATCATGGACATTATATATGAATGCACATATATCGGTGAGCATGAGTTTGATGTGGAAGTTGAACTTGGAATGTTGGGCTTGCGTGTGGACTATACCATGTCCAATGGTTCGTCTGTTATTGTTCGGAAAGTAATGGATGTTTTATCATGACCCAAATTTTTTTTGTGCCACATCAGTAGATGCACGGACATCACAACAGGCATGCTGACTGGATAAACATTTGAACCTAGCTATGATGAATGAAAATTTGTATTGACAACTGTTTTAGATAGCAGGAAACGCCTAGCCTGCTCTGCCTCTGCTAGCTTCTTTCTGGCTTCTTCCATCTCTTGTTTGGCTTGGGTGAAGAGAGCATCTGATTGCTCTTTTCGCTTCTTCAGGAACTCAACTACATTCTCAAGGGCTGCAACACACTTTCTTTCAGCCTTTACTAGAGCAACGAGGACACGAACACTTGACGACCCCACCTGGCTTGTGAGTAATCCAGCATCATCTCGAAATTTGCACCTTGTGTCTAATCCAGCATCATTAGGGAACGGGCACCTTGTGTGTAATCCAGCCTCATTTTGGAAACATGATCTCGTGGTTGACCATACTTCCCTCCTCGTAGAAACTGCATCCTGACCTTAATGAAACCATCAAGGACACACAAAACATCCACCACTGCTAGTCAGGTTCTCAATGTCAAAGTAATTGAAAGGCTGTTACTTACCAAAGATTGTTTTACAGGTTCGGTGCAACTCCTCTTTAACTTGCGACGTTCCTTAAAGATGTCCCCAATATCCCGTGTTTGGTCTTCATTCCTCCTCTACATGTTCGCCTTCGTAGTTTTAAAATCTCAACATGGCATGAAAAATATAGTAATACTCACGCATCTTGTGGGCAACCTTAAAGCACTCATCTAACATGTTAGAGCATCTCCAGTAGCGGAGTTAAAAATAGTAAACAACGTCGGATTAGCCAGTTTTTGTGCGCCGCGGAGTGCTACTTCCAACGGCCGCTGCAAAAAATTGCGCGTATACACATTCGACTCCGACTCGATAGTGGCATAGATAGATACATAGGTACTACAGTTTCGAACATAGATATAGCATATAGATAGATAAAAAATAGATAGTTCAACTACTCCTCGTCATCCTCCGACTCTGCCTCGGTGATGTCCTCCTCCGATGTCTCAATGTAGGCATCAAGATACCGATCGTCATCGGAGTCCCCGGGAGATGCTGCTCCTAGCTTGATGTTGAATTGAGCGGCCGCCTTCCGTGTACACTTGTTCTCGCGATAGGCAACTCGCTGCGCCCTCCTCTTCTCCCTCTCCGCCCTCCTTTGCCCGTAGAACTCGCGCTCGTTGATGATGTCCAGCGGGAAGCATTGGCGCCATAGTGCCATGGCTTCCTCGTCCATCTCGATGATCCCAAGATGGTGCTCCCGCCTTCAGTTGTCCCGACGATCCTCATCGGTGATAAGCCTTGGGGGAGGCGCGAGCTCCTGCGCCTGCTCCCGCGTCTGCACATTGGGGGAAGTTCAGGTCCCTACGAGGCCGCCGGAGGCGCCACGCCGCCGCGTCGTACGCGTGAGCGGCCTCATGGGTGGTGCCGAAAATGCCGAGGCGGAGGCGCATCTCGTCGAACCGGATCTCGGCGGAGAAGGCGCCAGAGGGGCGCGCGCGGACGCCGCTGTAGCCCCAAGTTTCCCGGTGACGGGGCGACATGGTGCCGCGGCGGCAGTGAGGCGAGAAAGAGTGGGTAGAGAGCGGCCACGAGGCACAGAGCGGTGGGAGGGTGCGTGAGCGTGTTGGATTTTATAACATGCGCCGGACTCCGCACGGCAAAACTAGCGAGCGCCCGGATGCTTTCCCCCCACACGCGTAATCCTTTCCCGACGTCCCTGCTATTCTAAAAAACTTTCCATCATTTGCCACGCTACTGGTTGCAGATGAAGAACCTACACAAGCACAACGCAATACAGGAGGGACGCACAATTACAAGGTGATATTCTGTTGGAAAATGTAAGCTATAACCAATTACTTTTACCAAAACAATAGGAACGTGGAAATTTAAGGGTAGGTATGAACAAAATCGGAACTACACATGTAATGCTAAGAGATTCAATATACACATTACCAATCGAGGAGGAGTACGATGGCCGTGGCGGAGTTTGTGCATCATGGTCGGCAACGGGAGTCAGTTCATTGTCCACGACGATGGTGTTTCTGCGCTTGGCGTCGGCTTCCGGGAAGCAGATCCAAGACCGTGGAAGACCGTGCTGGGGAAGAGGCTCCGTGTACGATGACGACGTTGGACCGGCTCCAGTGCGGTGTACGACGTCGTTGATGAGGCAGATGCGCTGCGGTGGACGAGTGCGCCGATGAAGAAGGGGAGGAGCACAAAGGGTGCGGTGCCGTGGAGAAGTCTATTTTGCGTTTGGGATGGAAAATGGGTAGTTTTCAGGTTTACTACTCTGGGTGCCAGGGTGGGGTTGGCTGGGTAGGGTGAACCTGAAGTTACTAAAACAGCCCCCTACCCACCAGTATCCGTAGGACTATTACGAAGGGTATGATGGTAAGTTCGCACTGCTCGAATCTGTGTCGCGGGAGATTTTCCGGCCGACATAAAATTTGGTGATACTCTATTCCCCATCTAGCGTGTTGGGTGATTCGGCTAAGCAACCAACGAGTAGTACTATAAAAATGCTACAAAAATGTTTATGCACATCATAGCAAATTATATCATTAAAAACTACATTCAAATACATATCCAACGATATTTTGTTGACATGCATGAAAAAATTGTAATAGTTTAATTTATGGTCAAAATTTGGCACAGAATACAATGGGGACCTGGAGGTAGACTAGTACTCCCTCCGTTTTTATTAACTCTGCATATTAGGTTTGGCCGAAGTCAAACTTCCTAAAGTTTGACCAAGTTTATAGAAAAAATATAAACATTTAACCATAACAAATATGTATGATGTGAAAGTACATTCAATAATGAATCTATTGGTATTTATATGTTATTGTATATGTTAATATTTTTTGTCTATAAACTTTGTCAGATTTTACAAAAATTGACTTTGACCAATGCTAATAAGTGGACTTAAATAAAAAATGGGGGGAGTACACATTTGTTTTCTTAGTTTGTAGTGGAATTAATCATTTGTTGTAATCATGAAATAAATATACTAAGCTACTGACTTCAAATGTAATGGTTTATAAAATTCAATAGTTATAATCATTGTTGAATTCCAAGATGTATACCAGGTATACAATACTTCACAATATGCTCAGACTCACATAATCCCAATAAAATGAAAATATAAATGCATTTCTTTTTTTTGAGCACTCAATGACAGTAGGAGAGGCTCCTACTGACTTCCAATTAATTAGACACTAGGATCAGGGGAGGTGTCACCCCATAGTTACATGACAAGACCCGGAATATAGATACAAAGCTAAGTGCTACAGAAAACAGAAGCCCAAACTAGGGGGAAAGAATTAGATGGTGGCTACCCACTCTCTGATAAAAGGATGAATAGATCCTTTCGTGCGATGCACCATCATGGACATGTCGTTTTTGAACCTGTTCCTCCAAGACTCCAGTGAGGGCATCACATTTCTAAAATGTTTGTTGTTCCTCTCCTTCGAGACTCCCCATGCCGCTATGATGAAAGTTTCCACGAATAACGGTCTCCCCCAGGACCTCTTCCCTCCATGGATGAGATCCAACCTGTAGTGAGAGTCATGCCAGTGTATCCCAAGCATATCCCAACATTGGATTGCGAACGGGCATTTGAAGAATAGGTGTGCCACAATTTCCTCTCGGGGCGAATCACAAAGCCAGCATGTGTACACATCCCCCTCAAATTTGTATTGTCTCCTCCTCAGCATGTTGCGGGTGTTCAGTCGGTCAGCAAACAACAACCATGCAAAGACTTTCCATTTATTTGTACACTTTGATTTCCAGATCCATGGAAAAACTTCATCCACCGGAACATCCTTGAAGCAGAACTTGTAATATTCACTGGATTTAAATGTCCCTAGTAGTCGAGCATCCCAGACACAATACCCTTGTCGTTTTGAGCGTTGTCAGGATTAAACCCCGCAGTTAGAGCCTGGATATCTTCAACCTCCATTCTTGCCTCGGAAGAGAACGGAATATGGAAGGCCTCCCCGATGGTGTTGGACCTCAACAGTTTCTGTAGTGAGACGTCCTCCTCTCTAACAAATGCGAATGCCCGCGGGTGAGATAGCTCAAGAGGCTATTCACTCCACAGATCTTTCCAGAACAGAACCATACTACCATCCCCGATTTTGATCTTAGTCACCCCTCTGAAGATGTCTGATAGTTGCATGAGATCCCTCCACCAAGAGGATCCACATGGTTCCGAAGCATGCGACACATTAACTGGGTAGTAGGAGTTCCATATCAGTTTAACCCACGTCACATCAAGCTTGTTATAAAATTTGAATAGCTGTTTGAGCAGAAGACCCTGATTCTGAATCTTGAGATCCACGATCCCAAGCCCCCTACTGTCTTTGGGCGACAGACAAGTTCCCATGATGCAAGCAAAGCATTTTTCGTCCCCTCTTCCGTTTGTTTGCTCTAGAAGTAGTGTCTACGGATTTTATCTAGATGCTCAGCGATCTTAGGAGGGATTCTGACAGAGCACATGTCATACACCATAAGCGAGGACACGGGCGAGTTAACAAACATGAGCTTTGATCCGTAATCAAGCAAGCTGGCGGCCACATATACCCTCCTCTCAACAGACGCCACAAGAGGCATGAAATCCATCACAGTGGCTTTAGTTGTCCCCAGCGGGAGTCCTAAAGAAGTGAAAGGCATTTTCCCCACCATACAGCCAAACATATCCGCATAGATCAGCGCCTCATCGGGTGCAACATTGATCGGGATCAAGGTAGATTTCTGAAAATTTAGTCGCAGCCCAATGGAGGCCGCATACTCCAATAGCAGTTTTTTCAGGATCTCAACCTGCCCCTGCTCTGCTGAGAGGAAGACAATAGTGTCGTCCGCGCATTGGATCATGGGGTAATCTCTTTTCGCCGATGGGATTGGCTTCCTCAATATTCCCTCATGGAAAGCGTGGTTGATGGCTGCTTGCAGCAAATCAGCCGCCAGGACAAAAATGAGTGGCGAGATAGGATACCCTTGCCGCACTCCCCGTTTACAAGCAAATTGTCTCCCCGACGTGCCATTAAGGAGCATAGAAGACTTCCACGATTTGAAGATGCAGGTGATCCATTTGAGCCATTTCTCATTGAACCCCATCGCTCTCATGATTTCAATCATAGGTGCATGCTCAATAGTATCAAACACCTTGGCAAAATCAAGTTTCAGCAACAACACTTTCCTCCCCGACGCTTGGCATTGATGAATGTATTCGAACGCCCACGCCAAGCAGTCTTGAATCAATCTACTTCTGAGAAACCCATACTGATTGGTATGGATAATGTGCAAGATGAATCTCTGCAAATGATTCGCAAGCAACTTGGTAATAATTTTCAGACAGCAGTTCAAAAGAGTGATCGGTCTATAGTCATTTATTGTTTTAGGAGAGTGGCATTTAGGAATTAGAGTTATGAAACCAATGTTTATGCTTTCAAGGTCCAGATCCCCTTCATAAAAGTCCATAATGAGCTTGTAGAAGTCATGTTTTATAAAGTTCCAACACGACTTGAGAAAGTAGCCATTGAACCCATCCGGCCCCGATGCTCGATCCCTGGGCATCTCCTTGACCACCAGATCTATTTCATTTGTGGAGAAAGGAATTGTCAAATCATCGAGCCCTTCCACTTTCTTGATGATGTGGCACAAGTCAAAGAGCGTGTTTGGAGGGTCAGAGGAGCCCAGTCTCTGTTTATAAGAAGAAAACATCGAGGACTCTTTGCCCACATGGTCTTCAATCACCATGCCATCATCGAGTTTAAGCATTGATATGGAGTTTTTGCGGTATCTTTCCGTAGCCGCTGCATGAAAGAATTTCGTGTTACCATCCCCTACTTGAAATATCCGGATTGTACATCTTTTCTGCCAGAACATGCGTTTATACTCCAGGTGCCTGAGTATATGTCTCTTAAGAATGATTCTGAAGTTGTTTTCTGGAATAGCAAGTTGCCTCATTTCCTCTGATGTATCTAGTTTCAAAAGTGTCTCATTGGAATTATCAATAAGAATTGACAATCTTGATAGTTTCTTGCTCTAGGATTTCAAAGCATGACGTAACTTCTTCAGTTTTTTTTGCAGATCAGAGCTGCTGAGTTAGCCGCATGATAAGGCTGGTACCACGAGCGTTGCACTACCTCGTGAAACCCCGAGTGTTGTACCCAATAGTTCTCAAAATGAAACACCTTGTTTTTGGGATACAAGAATCAATGCCAATGACGCAAGGAATGTGATCTGACACCGGCTTAGCCAAGGGCATAACTGTGGTATTAGGGTAGGAAGAAGTCCAATGCATTGAGGAAAAGAACCAGTCTAACTGCACAAGCAAAGGATCACCTTGCATATTACTCCTTGTGTATGTCCTCCCCTTGATAGGTAGTTCTACTAACAAGAGGGTATGAATGAAGTCATTAAAAGTCAGCATATTATTAGCATTGCCACCCGACCTACTTCTGTTATCAGGCGCACGATAATAATTAAAGTCTCCGGCCAAGATCCAGTCTTCAGAGATTGGAATGTGCATACTGAATAACCACGCAGTAAAGGTAGAGCAATCAGGGCCATCACAAGGGCCGTAAACATTGATTAGATTCCATACAACATTGGAGTGCACAGAGGTAAATCTAATTCCAAAGGAAAAACATTTTTCCAGGAAAACCAAACCAGAAAATACGGACGAATTCCAAGCAGTAAATAAACCACCCGAAGCCCCATTAGAGGGGATGAAAGCAAACATATCAAGACGCTTGGGGCAAATAGTTTTAACAAAATCCCAATCGAACATCACCCGCTTAGTTTCTTGCAAACATAAAACATCACAACCACATATATCAATAGCATTACGGATAGCTAAGTGTTTTTTGTCTGCATTTATTCCACGAACATTCCAGCAAAGGATATTCCACCTCCTAGTTTGCTGCATCTTCGAGAGGGGACTGAGCTTGTGGAGTGTCCATCAACTTCTCAATAGTAAGCTCCTCTGGCGGCACCCCACATCTGACAATGCCTATCTCTTGAATGACTGTAATTGGTGTAGGAGCAGAGACTGACTCTGAACTGATATCCAGCGTGGCAGAGCTGCCAAATGGTGCCGTAGCAGACAGGTTGCAGCTGACAGTAGGAACTTTCCTTGGTTTCACCTTGGACACAACCTTCTTAGTGTCGGAGGGCTGTGGGACATGGAACCCATCATATCGGGTGGATCTAGTGCTTCTACGAAGCTGGGTGGTGTCCACATAGCCTGGCTCATCCGGGATCATTTTGCCAAAATGATCAAACCTAGCGGCCCCTTCAGAAACTGGGCTAAGTCTCCCATTAACCCGAGGCTCTGTTCCAGTAGAAAGGACGGAATTAACATCATCCCCATCAGACAAGCTAATATGAGCCTGGCCAAAACTAGCAGAAGTTGAAAGGCATGACACCCCTGCTGTCTCAACAGAGATGCTAAAGGTGCAGGTCCCATCATTCTTGAGGAGTGGTTTGAGGAGTCTAGCAAGCAAAGGCTCATCCATCAAGAATTCTTTGCAGCATTCATTCCAGTTATAAACCATAGTAGTTCCTACAGCAGCAAATAGTTGGAGCGGACTGGTGGGGAACTGAAAGATAACACCAGAGCTATACTGGGAAGTGTCATTGCATAGTCTGGGTGTTCAGATGTTGGCATAAATTGAACCAAAAGTTTCAAGCAATGCTGCAAAAGGATCAACAACCACCTCCCTCTCTGAGCCAGCAGCACGGACAAATTGCAAACCCGGGGTCACGACACCTCTAACAGAGTTGTCAGCCGCTTCTGATATATCTGAGTACACTGACCATTCATCCTGTGGATCATCAGAGAAGTTGCTATCATGCTCCACCCCATCCATCAGAGAGGGGCCGGTGTACTGAAAGTAGGTTCTGAAACTAAAACCCTTGTAAGGTGGCGGCACTACTGGCAAAACTCCCCGTCCATCTTTTGCATTTATTGTTGCTGCTGCAGAGGGATCCCTTGGACCCAAGCTTCATCCACCTGCTGCTGAATCCATTGTTGGTGTTCCAATTGCCACTGTTGCGCTGCAGATAAGAACGACAACTCATACAGGTGTGGAGAGGCATTCATAGGAGGGGGTCATCCTCATTACCAACCAAAGCAGGATTCGTGTGCCGACCATTCAAGATGTAAACTGACACCGACCATGACCGTACCATCCCTGGCAGGAGACTGGATCTCTTCACCACCAGACTATGTGGAACAAAAGCAATATCATTGATTATGGCACGCACCAGCACTCTCTCCTTATTTTTCCCAAGTCAGTGCCACAACTCAAGTTTACCGAAGCAAGACACCGCTTTGTTGATATAATGATCTGTTTGGTAATCCATAGGAAAAGCAAGAAAGATTATCCAAGCTACATACTGAAATGGACATAACCTCATATTCTCCCCTTCATCATGAGGTAATAGGGAGAAAGTCATGCTTTCATCAATAGGATCCAGTTGGTGTGGGCTTTCTCTAATGTCCTCATCTCTGATAAAAACATCCTCAAAAGTAACCATCCCAATTCCAATCGGGTAAACAAAAGCATCAGGTATAGTCAGATGGAAATCATCTCTGAGGATATTGAGTACATCCTGTAGCACTAGCTCTTTTCGATGATCGGGGACCGCGGGGGAGACAGTGACAATAGCATACCTATCATGACTCAGCGATGGATCATCCACCACCATGGCGCTCCTCTGCAGCCTGTGGTCCGGCCCCCTCTCTAGCGCAGCTCCCTCTGGCACAAAACGGAAGGGCACGGCGGGGAAGTTCGCCATTGTCGCACAGGTTCGCAGCTCAGGTTCAGGCAATGGTGTTGGAGCAGGGGTAGATTGCAATGGGCATGGAGTGGTTTTTGGCAGGACTAAGGGTGGCATGCTCGACGAATGGGAAAGAACCGAAAGCAGAGGAGGCGGCGAGAGAGTACCATTCCGCGGTACAGAATCTGCAATAGTCCTATTTTTGGGAACCCAAATCTGCTTAATCGAGGAAGTTTTGATATTTTTCTTTGGTCTTAGGTGTTTCTGCCGGGCCTTGCCAGATACTTGCCAGTAGAGATATAAGACGTTCAAGGATCCAAGTCCCGGCCGAAGTGGCCAAACAAGCCATAGTTCAATTAAAATAATTTGGATGGGCAAACCGGAGCGCTATGAGCGATACTGTTATAGAAGCCACAAGGGATTCCACCTGCAACACCAGATTTCCTGCTGCCAAGATGAACATGCCGAGAGGGAACACCGGGATTACGAATCTCAGATGTGCAATCATCATCAATGTGGCCAAATTTTGAGCAGATATTGCATAGGCCGAGACGGCCATTAATATAGTGCTTACTAGGCACACACATTATATCCAGGGCTACCATAATATCATCGTTCTCATAAAGAGCCTGCCATAAATCCAGAATATGGTGAAGAGTATGATCCGGAATCAAATCCCAACTCTTGGAAGGCCAATTAATACCCACAAATTTAGTGGTTGCCAATTTATCCTGAGCCTTCACGGGGTCAAATTGACCAAAAACAATTCCTGCATCAGCGCGATATACCTTTGAAGTGATTCCCTCTGTCCTGTCCTGATGTGGCTGATCGGTATGAACATCATGATCAAGAATTCGAATTAACCCAAACTTAAACAAATTCAGGTGACTGAGCACCAAAATATGCCTCAGTGGTATGCAAAAGTTCCAGTTTGGTCTTGACCGCTATGGGGCTATGAGAGAGAGCCAAGGGAGTAACCAGATCATCATCTTCATTGTGATCATCCGTCAACCAGAAATGATGATGAGAGCGAAAAATATTGAAATGACATATAAAATCAGGCCAAATTCTGTCTCTAAGCCCATATATGAAATGACCAACTTTGTTTGACGCCACAGAAAAGCGATATGCACGATCATGTAGGTGTATCACATTGAAACCTTTCGCAATGCCACCAATACAGCATTGGAGAGCAAGACTAACCGAAGAAACTGAGAGCTTGAATGAGGACAAAGAGAAAGTAACCACCAAAAAGAACTCCTTGGTAGAGACATAAGGAGAAAAGTGAACCGTGGATCTGAAACGACGATGAACCTGCTCGGCCACTGCAAGGCCAGGGTTGAAATCCCAATGCAATAGTCCATCCATGGGTGTGACCTAGAGATCACCATGATCGGCAGGAGGGGAGAGTACGGTGGTGGAGGGATCAGTGGTGGAGGGCTCGAAGGTGGAGCCCATGGAATTTCAAAGTTATTACGTTGTAGGATGCAACAAAACCAACCATAACTCTACACGATCCATTCTAAAGCAACATTTTGAACACCTTTGAACACATCCCAATGTGTGAATGAAACATGTAGAGAGAGCTTGTGAAGAAAGATGGAGACATGTAATAGGGCGGGAAAGATTGTATGTATGTGGGCGAGAGAGTAGGAGACAAAACTCACGATAGAGAGATGGAGAGGAGTAAGAGGAAGTTAGGTATGTGAGAAAGATGGAGACATGTAATATCCGTGAGATGCGTGTTCATCCGGATTTTATACATGTGGAAGGAGAAGAGACAACGGGTTTGATGAGAGACTTGGAAAAACGTGGACCAGAGGGGAAGGATCTCATGGGTTGAGGGATTGATAATTTTGTGCGAGAGAGGGGGGGGAGGAGTCAGTCAGCAGTCATCACGTCATCCTGCTTCCGAATGGCCCTACATTCTTTAGTGCAGTCTGGTCGCCGTCTTCGATCTTCTCGATGCCCTCTTTCAAGATTGAGGTGGTGTGCATGCTGGGGTGCAGAGAAGCACAAGCGAGATTGGTCGTCATATAACCTTGATGGGGATGGATTGTGTGCTCTTTGGAGGGGGTAGTGTGTGTGTGTGCGTGTGTGTCAAATATTGGGAGATATCAAACCTATAGAGAGAATTGTGTGTATGTGACGGAAAGCTACATGCTAAATATGGTTTTCACGAAGAGATTGTGTGTGCGAGATAGAGTTCGATGTGAGGGCCTTGAGGCGAGCAACAGCCTGGTGAGGGTTTCAAAATGTGTGGGTTGATGCATGTGTTACATGCGATTGTGCAAGGGTCGGACGAATCGAGAGAGATAGTTGTGTTGTGTTACATATGCTCCCCCTCTATCTCTCTCCCGCACACACACAAGTACAAATAGAAGACCGTTCTCTCATGTATACACAATATCTCGACATCTCTCTATGTATTTGTCTCACTCATGCCCGATCATTTGCACATTCACACTTCTCTATGTCTCTTTCACACGCACACCGTCTCCACATTGCCCTTCGGCCACAACACACATATAGACACATACACGCGTTCTCTCCCAGTCACACACACAGAATCAGTATTAATAAATTCAAGGGGGCACCTAAAACATCCAAATCCAAATAAGCACGAACTGACGCTAAATTCAAATGAATGGACATATTGTAGCGTGAAGAACTTTTCCAGGAAAAAAAATAGAGTAATATTCAGGGATTGTATTCACACACACAACAAGGTTCGGTGGATGTCCTTCGAGCGCGACACAGTGACACACCGTTCGATCGACCGCGCGGCCGCGGTGCACACGCTTGCACATGATTCCGTGTCTATGCTGTGCTAACTAATGTGGTAGTATAAGCACTGCCTCAGTCTAATGTTTAATTGTACTAGTACAATGTTCTTTTAAGTTTGACCAACCATATATAAAACTAAACTAAGCTCCCATACGCGCACTCATCCATATGCCGCCGGTGTCGTTGCGCCTGCCGGCGCCCGCCTGCTCCGGCCGACCATTTCTCGCCCATCACCATCGTGTCCCACCATCCCTCTGCCATGAAGCCAAAGGCTCGCCCGCTCATGTTGTCTGCCGTCCCTCCTCGCGATGCCGCCATGCTGCCAGCCACACGAGCAGGTGGAGTCGCATCTATGCCCGCAGCGTACGAAGAGGAGGACGAGCGCGCGCTCCAGCACACCGGCGCGGAGGAGCTAGCGTTTCAATGTCGTCTCCGCCCGCGCGGAGGAGGCGCGCATGGTGGCTGTCGCGGCGGAAGCCAGTCGCGCCCGCGTCGAGCCCGAAAACCGAGTGCGAACGTGGATTCTACCTTCGAGACCTTGAATTCCACGTAGATCCTGCAACTTGTGAGCCGTTGGATGCAACATGGACGGCCAGAAGGGCTTCTTTAACCTCCGAAAATGATACACTATTCATCTTCTCTCTCAGGCACCGATCCGCCAGTCAGCCACATGCCTAACCGCCTGCCGCCGCTGCCACGCGCTCCCCTGAACCGCCTGCCACCGCCATGCTCCCCCCAACCCCGCCATTCGTTTAACCCCGGGCACGATCCATTTTTTCCGGCGAACTACACTCCACACCCAAGAGTCATAACAGAGATCATGGCCACCCTGCCACTCTAATATAGATAGTGGGGTAGCTTCTCCGCCGTCTTCTTCCTTCGCTCCATCAAACTGTCACCAATCGACTGACCCGAATTATACTACTAGTACGTATTAAGTACAGTAGGAACACGAAGATACGAGTAGTAGTACCAACTAAGAACATAGTAAGACATGCTAGTACTACTTTACGTACTAAAGAGTTCAAATAATGAGAAAGAACATCACATAGTTCTGCTGGGGGCTCAGCACAACACACCCCTAAAATAAAACTAAGCAACTAGTAGTAGTCTGCTTGACACCGTAGTAGAACCAGCATGAGCAACGACACTGCCACCTTACTCAGAGTCCAAGTCCATGTCATTGACTTCCTCCTCGTCACTCTTCCTCATCCTCTCTGCCGACACTTCTTTGCTTGAATTGGACACTAGGCTCTGCTTCTTCATCCAACCCTTGTAGATATTTAAACAAAGGTAGGCACCCGTTATTGCGTACACGATGTGGTCTTCATCTATTGTCTTCGACTCCCATGCACGATGAAATTCTGGGTGAGGTTTCCTCAGTTGAGCGTATGAAGGATCAATCATGGCTTCTGCTAGGGTCAGCATCGAAGGCCGAGAGGAGGATACCAGGCTTTCCTGCTGGAGATCGTATGGCTAGCCTACAACAAGGCCTATCCGATCCAGGAGTCTCCTGTCGTTCATAAAGTCTACAGTAATGAATTTCACTCTTTTGTCCATGAGGAAGAACTCAGAATCCTGGCACCTATCATTGGCATGGAATATGTGGTAGACCAAGCACACATTATGTACGCAAACCTGGATCACGGCGGGCTTCTTCATCTCTGCCAACTTTAAAAGCTTCTCCCTTTCCAGGACTGTTGCGTACTCAACATCTAGCCCAGCGACCCACTCATCATTTGAACTTTCGAACATGTGTAGGAAGCGACCAAGGCATGCTTCCACCATCACGGATCTACGGGTTTAGATGACGATGAACTCATCGCCGGTGATGGTTCTAACTTTGTACTCACCGCCGATCATGGAGATTTGGGAGGCCATGGATTTTGGAGGCGGGTTAGGAGAAGTGGAACTGGTGTAATGTGAAAGGACGAGATGACTGGAAGCGAACTGTTGTAAGGTAGAAGATGGGCACAAGTAGGGTATGCGAACGACGTGGGGTGGTGTCTTTCCCGATGGATAAACGGCTGCATGCCCCGAAAGAGTTCTCGAGTACTATGTGGGACCCACTAGATGTCATGTCTACTAGACCCATATCATAGGCCTGATAGTATATCTTTTGTGTGTTCGCACGCCATGCCGGCACGTGCATGTAAATTCACTTAATTCGGTCAACCATCGTGCCTCCCACGACCTTCGCCTCCCTCGGGCGGTCGCGCCTTTTTTTTTGCCTACTCCGCATGCATGATACTCCCTCTAATCCTTTTTATTCCGTATGTTTTTAATGACTTGGGACTATACCTAGACCGACATGCAATGGCCAGTTCATTGCATGTAAGATGACTTATTATACACCGTTCCCCATACCTGCAGGCAGCCCGTTCATCTCCAAATCTTTTCCTCTCCATGTGTGAAAAAAATCTACCTATTTGACTCTCCTTCTCCCTTCGACAGTCCCACGAATCCACCCTGTGTAGAAAAAATCTGCATGCATGACTCTCCTCCCCCCGCACTCCTCCAATCGGTTGTGACCAGCAATATTTCCTCCCCTTCCCTCCTCCATAATTTACTCCAAAAAATATGCCCACGTAGCTGTTATGTTAATCACGCAACATATCTTACATAGGTGTGCCATTTCTCGCTATAAATACTGCGCCTCACACGACATTCGGAAGAATGCTCGCGTTCATCGCTATCTCCTCCCCTTCCTCTCACGTCGACCACCATGGCATCACCCCTCCCAAACCCTAGGCGGCCCTCGCTGCACCGCACGGAGGGTCATGCATCGTCGTTCCGTTCGTCGCCACCACTAGTCGAGGAGGACACATCGGCGTTCCACTACGCGCTGCGATGCGTCGAGGTGTATGCGGCAGCGTTCTGCTCCTCACCGCGATGCGTCGAGGTGGACACGTCGGTGTTCCCAGTCTCTCCAACACGCGCGTCGAAGGACGCGTCGGCTCCCCGCTACGAGGAGAACATCACGCCGCCAGCTGAGCCCCCAGCTTTGAGGAGCTTTGGAAGGAAATGGAGGTCGCCTTGTGTGAGGCTTTGCCTCCGCCAGAGCGCGCCAAAATAGAGGCGGAGAAGAGGGACGAGGAAGAGAAGTGCGCCGCGAGGCATGTTACCTGGCAGGCCTATGTCGCGTCTGAGAGAGTCATGCAATAGTCTCTTTGGCAAAAGGCTCGTGCAAGGGCCGTGAGGGTGGCGGAGGACGCCCATGCCAAAGCCCGGAGTGTAGTAGGGTCCAAGCGCCTCATCTACGCTTGGCGGTACGTTGACCGGGTGCACGCTTCCAACGAGGAGGAGTACCTATTGGCACCGGATCACCACACCGGTGAGATCACGCTCGCCAGCCGGCAAGCCGCCTATCAGCACCTCGCGAGTTGCGGGCAGAGGAAGAGGCATCGTGTCGGCACGCTGGAAAACGGCCATGCACCACGGCCCTCCTAGCGCGCCGCAAGCGCTTCTGCGATCGCCGTGGCTTTTATTAGGAATAATTTAGTTTCGTAAGGCGATCTCATTAGTTTTGGGACACAAATGATAAATCCCGAATGTTCGAGAATTATTAGCTTCCTTAATTAAGTATGTAAAAGGAAATGTCTAGAAACCTTGTTTATCCGTACACATTCTGTAAGTATGTGCATATAGCACAAACTTAATTATATATCACACTACACGTCTCTCTCTCTATATGTGCTTGCAGACTGTGCTACTACTATTACTTATGTACGTGCATATGCACGTTTTAACATTACGACCCGGTTTTTGTAAAGGTAGAAAAACGACACTAGTCAAGCTTGTGAAACGATTCAATGCAAAAGAAATGCAAAAATGCTCGTTTGATTGTTTACTTTTAGCTTCCTTCTATGTGGTTATTTCCCTATCGTACTTTGTACAATATCTCACTAGTTGGGAAAGCATGCAAATTCTCAAACCGCTTCGTATACCCTGTATCAAATTTTTGGCCTAACAAGTTGTGCCGTGCAATAGTAATTCCAACTTGAGTACTACTACTAGGAGTGCCAGGGGCCAGTTCTTTTAGGCTTCTAGATTAGTAATCCCATAACTACCACCCCCGTCCTTGTTTATTGGTCCCCATTGTAATCTGTGTCAAATTTAACCAATGAATTGTTTATGCATGTCACCAAAAATTATATCAGTTATCAGTTAAATCTTTGGTCAAAATTTAACACAAATTACAATGGTGACTAATAAACCATGACAGAGGTAGTACTGCCTCCGTCATAGTTTAGAAGGCGTACATCAGAAATCTCTGGGACCAAGGTGTTTCACGATTGGCTCTAGTTTCCTTTGCATGCGACTGAAAAATAGCAGCGTAGTTAATAGCACATCGCCTAATTGCTTGAAAAATCAATGTGTATTAACCCCATGGCCACTAAACGAGCAGCCCTCACACATGCATTGGTGTAGACCGATTCCAGCGGGTGGATTCACACGTTCACATGCATACAATACTCGTAGAGTGGGGTATTAACTAGCTAGGAGCAATTGCATTGGCGCCTTAAATCTTGTCTATTTTGGAAACTCACGTAAATCTAAATGTGCCTTCTAAAGCATGACGGAGGGAGTACTAGTTTAGAAGCCAAAATGAATGAGTGAGGTGCCTTATGTTACTCTCCCGTGACTAGTCTTATGGGAAAAGCTGGGGAAGAGACGGTTTATTTTTCAAGCCGCCAAAAGAACTGGCCCTAGAAGTAGGCCTTCTTTTGTTTGTAGGAATTTTGTAGGAACTCTATAAGATAAGATTTACAAAGTAAAAATTCCTTTGAAGCCCTTTGGTTCATGGGAATGGATTCCTATTCCTATGTAGGATAGGATTCAAATTTTGGAGAAAAAAAACATTAGCCTAGACTCAATGGAAAAATTGCTATCCTATGCATCGAAGTGCATTTCTTTCTCTATAGGAATTGAGATGCATGTCATCTCATTTCCTATGATTTTCCTATTCGTATAAAATTCATATCGTATGAACCAAAGGTGGTCGTAGTAGCTGGGCTTTCCCAGCTTCACGTTTTTACACTACGGTCAGCTGCAGCTTCTCATATCCAGCTTCTTGGTGCTAAAACGTTCGGCTCGACTTAGAGTGCAATTCCGTTTGTCCGCCGATATGTTACTTGCCCGGAATTCGATCGTCGGTATTTCCATACCTAGTTCAATCTCGTTACTGGAAAGTCTCTTTACTCGTTTCGTAAAACAAGATCCCGTGACTAACTCATTAGTCACATTGTTTGCAAGCTCTTTAAGATGTTGTATTACCGAGAGCGCCTAGAGATATCTCTCCGTTATACGGAGTGACAAATCCCAGTCTCGATCCATGCTGTTAGGGCATATTTCTCCTTAAGTGGTTTTGGTGATTGATGACATTGTGTTTGCGGACAAATCGTGTGAATTGAGCATTTCAGGCTTCCAAGTATATGGCACAAGACATCGTGGCCCTCGGAGTTTCAACTGAAGATGATTTTATTTCCCTTGTTTCTTTTCTGGTGGATTTGAGTCATATGGTAAACCGTAATATCAAGAGGGGGTCCGCTTTGGAAAGGTTTGCGTTAAATCAACACGCACACACTCATATTGCACCCATCGCCTCCTTCCGCTTCATTTGAGTTGTCCTTCGTTTGTGCCAAAGAAGGGGAGAAGAGCTGCAAGCGGTAGTACCGCTAGCTGGAGCGGTAGTACCGCCCGTTCCGACCACTCGTACTACCCCTCGTAGTTGGGGCCTCGACTTTTTTGTGTCGGGTTTTACTGTAGTACCTTAGGGTCTCTACCGTGCCACCTGTTCGCCCCCAGAAAACTGGTGGTTGTAGCAGCGGTAGTGGAAGCGATAGTACCGTCCCAACTACCGCGGCTACCACCGCCCGTTCCTCTATTTCCCCCTTGTTATTTGTATCTCCTGTGCAACCTGTAAGGGGTGGTAGTACCGCGCCTGGAGCGGTAGTACCACTTTCTTGCGGGCTGAGAGGTGCATTGATGACCCACAAGTATAGGGGATCTATCATAGTCCTGATGATAAGTAAGAGTGTCGAACCCAATGAGGAGCAGAAGGAAATGATAGGCAGTTTCCAGTAAGGTATTCTCTGCAAGCACTGAAATTATCGGTAACAGATAGTTTTGTGATAAGGTAATTTGTAACAAGTAACAAGTAATAAAAGTAAATAAGGTGCAGCAATATGGCCCAATCCTTTTTGTAGCAAAGGACAAGCCTGAACAAACTCTTATATAAAGGAAAGCACTCCCGAGGACACATGGGAATTATCGTCAAGCTAGTTTTCATCATGCTCATATGATTCACGTTCGTTACTTTGATAATTTGATATGTGGGTGGACCGGTGCTTGGGTACTGCCCTTTCTTGGACAAGCATCCCACTTATGATTAACCTCTATTGCAAGCATCCGCAACTACAAAAGAAGTATTAAGGTGAACCTAACCATAGCATGAAACATATGGATCCAAATCAGCCCCTTACGAAGCAACACATAAACTAGGGTTTAAGCTTGTGTCACTCTAGCAACCCATCATCTACTAATTACTTCCCAATGCCTTCCTCTAGGCCCAAACAATGGTGAAGTGTCATGTAGTCGATGTTCACATAACACCACTAGAGGAAAGACAACATACATCTCATCAAAATATCGAACGAATACCAAATTCACATGACTACTTATAGCAAGACTTCTCACATGTCCTTAGGAACAAACTTAACTACTCACAAATCATATTCATGTTCATAATCAGAGGGGTATTGATATGCATAAAGGATCTGAACATATGATCTTCCACCGAATAAACCAACTAGCATAAACTGCAAGGAGTAATCAACACTACTAGCAACCCACAGGTACCAATCTGAGGTTTTGGGACAAAGATTGGATACAAGAGATGAACTAGGGTTTGAGAGGAGATGATGCTGGTGAATATGTCGATGGAGATTGACCCCCTCCCAATGAGAGGATCGATGGTGATGATGATGGTGATGATTTCCCCCTCTCGGAGGGATGTTTCCCCGGCAGAACAGCTCCGCCAGAGCCCTAGATTGGTTCCGCCTCGAGACGGTGGAGCTTCATCCCGAAAGCTTCCTCCTCATTTTTTCCAGGGCATAAGACACCTTATACCAGAAGATGGGCATCGGGGGACTGCCAGGTGGCCCATGAGGCAGGGGGCGCGCCCCCACCATCGTGGATGGTGTGTGGCCCCCCTCTGGTGCTTTCTTCGCCCGATATTTTATATATATATTCCAAAACAGACTTTCGTGGAGTTTCATGACTTTTTGAGTTGTGCAGAATATGTCTCCAATATTTGCTCCTTTTCTAGTCCAGAATTCCAGCTGCCGGCATTCTCCCTCTTCATGTAAACCTTGTACAATAAGAGAGAAAAGGCATAAGTATTGTGACATAATGTGTAATAACATCCCATAATGCAATAAATATCGATATAAAAGCATGATGCATAATGATTCAATCAACTCCCCCAAGCTTAGACCTCGCTTGTCCTCAAGCGAAAGCCGGTATCGAAAAATATGTCCACATGTTTAGAGATAGAGGTGTCGATAAAAATAAAGTACAGACATGAGGGCATCATGATCATTCTTATAACAGCAACATATATATATATATATATATATATATATATATATATATATATATATATATATATATATATATATATATATATATATATATTGTCATATGATTTCTTATGCTAAAGTAACAATCTATTCACAATGTCAAGTATGAATCAGAAACTTCATTGAAAACTAACAAACTATGATCTCGGTCATTGAAGCAATTGCAATTTATCATAACATCGGAAAGAGTCAATATAAGAGCTTTTCAGCAAGTCCACATACTCAACTATAATTTAGTCTTTCACAGTTGCTAACACTCATGCAATACTTATGGGTATGGAGTTTTAATCGGACACAGAGAAAGATAGGGGCTTATAGTGTTGCCTCCCAACCTTTTACCTCAAGCGTAACATCAACAATAATAGTTTATCATAACTTACATCCAAATGGATATATATGTCAGGATCTTTCCAACACAATGTGCTTGCCAAAGGATAAAATGTAAAAAGTAAAGGTGAAGATCACCATGACTCTTGTATAAGGTATAAGACAAAAATAAAAGATAGACCAATCGTAGAGGGAAGCAGAGTTTGTCATGTGCTTTTATGCCTGGATGCACAAAATCTTAATGCAAAAGAACGTCACTTTATATTGCCACTTGTGATAGGGACCTTTATTATGCAGTCCGTTGCTTTTATTGCTTCCATATCACAAGATTGTATAAATCTTATTTTCTCCACACTAATAGATCATACACATTTAGAGAGCAATTTTTATTGCTTGCAACAATGACAACTTACTTGAAGTATCTTACTCAATCCATAGGTAGATATGGTGGACTCCCATGGCAAAACTGGGTTTAAGGATATTTGGAAGAACAAGTAGTATCTCTACTTGGTGCAAAGAGGTTGGCTAGCATGAGGGGGAAAGGCAAGCTCAACATGTTGGATGATCCATGACAATATAATTTATTTCGTATGTAAGAAAACATAACCCATTACGGTGTCCTCCTTGTCCAACATCAACTTTTTAGCATGTCATATTTTAATGAGTGCTCACAATCATAAAGTATGTCCAAGATAGTATATTTATATGTCAAAACCTCTCTTTCTTTATTACTTCCTATTAATTGCAACGATGACCAAAACTATGTTTGACAACTCTCAACAACTTTTATTCATCATACTCTTTATATGTGAAGTCATTACTTTCCATAAGATCCATATGATCTCTTTAATTCTATTTATTCCTTCTTTTATTACCTCATGATCATAGTGAGATAATCAAGCCCTTGACTCAAAACTAATCTTTATTATATATATAGCTCACGGACTCGATTACATAGATAAGGATCATAAGGCGGAGCTCACAACTAGATCATACTAAACTTTATTCTACTAGATCAAGATATAACCAAAAGGATCGAACTAAGAAAAATGGTAAAGATAGAAGTATGATGGTGATACGATACAGTGGCACCTCCCCCAAGCTTGGTAGTTGCCAAGGGGAGTGCCCATACCCATGTGTTTATGTCTCTTTCTTCGGAGGTGGTGATGATGGAGTTGTTGATGATGTAGGCTTGTCGTCCAGCTTCCAAGGCATAGGCTCACTATTGTAGAAGGATGATCGTGTTTTCGGGATCCTCAAATCTGCAGCCAAACTCATCTTCTTGAATCTATATTCATACTCACAATTTTCGTTTTGTAGGTCATAGATCTGGTCTTGGAGGTGCTCGGTTTTCTTGTGAAGCTTGAAGATGGCCTCCCCAATGTTCTTGGCATCCAGCTTGTGGTTGTTGGTGAACTCCGCGATCATCATGTGGTTGGCTTTGAGTCCTCGTTCCGCCATCCCCTGGCACTTGAAAACTTGTTGCTCCATTGCTTCGAGTCTTGCCTCCACGCTCCCGGTCCTCCTTGGTCCCTCAACATCGCGGATGTGCAGCACTCCCTCACGCATCTCAATGGTTTGAGGGTGTTGCAGCACCTCCGCGAGGTAGGGGTTGATGACCTTCTCGAAAAACAAGTCCTTGGGGGCGCTGGAAGATGTCATGATGATCTAGATCTGTCAGAAAATAGCTTGAAACAAAAGGAGAGGATTTCGTTGTGGTGCGGTGGTCAAAACCTTCGGGAGATTATATAATGAATTTTTACCGACCAAAAGAAGTATCATGCAAGAAAACGGAGTCCGGAGGGCACACGAGGTGCCCACGAGGCAGGGGACGCGCCCTGGGGGTAGGGCACACCCTCCACCCTTGTGGGTGCCTCATGTCCCTTTCGGACTACTTCTTATTTTTCTATTTTCTGAAATATTCCAAAATGGAGAAAAATTGCTATTAGAACTGTTTTGGAGTCAGTTTACTTATCGTACCACATACCTCTTCCTTTCGGAGTCTGAAACATTCTGGAAAGTGTCCCTTATGTATTCCTCCGGGGTTACAGTTTCAATGACATTAGTTTCAACATTTATGGGATTACCTGAGATATAATGTTTGATTCTTTGACCATTCACCACCTTCGGGTTTGTGCCTTTGAAGTTATTGATTTTATGGCACCGGAATGATAGACCTCCTCGATAACGTAAGGGCCTTCCAATTTAGAGAGAAGTTTTCCTGCAAAAAATCTTAAACGAGAGTTGTATAGCAAAACATAGTCACCTACATTAAACTCACGTTTTTGTATCCTTTTGTCATGCCATCTTTTAACTTTTCTTTAAACAATTTGGCATTTTCATAGGCCTGGGTTCTCCACTCATCAAGTGAGCTAATGTCAAATAGTCTCTTCTCACCGGCAAGTTTGAAATCATAATTGAGCTCTTTAATAGCCCAATATGCCTTATGTTCTAGTTCAAGAGGTAAGACATGCTTTTCCATAAACCATTTTATATGGAGACATACTCATAGGATTTTTATATGCAGTTCTATAAGCCCATAATGCATCATCAAGTTTCTTGGACTAATTATTTCTAGATCTATTAACAGTCTTTTGCAAAATTAATTTCAGCTCTCTGTTACTCAGTTCTACTTGACCACTAGACTGTGGGTGGTAAGGGGATGCAATTCTATGATTAACATCATACTTAGCAAGCATTTTACGAAAAGCACCATGAATAAAATGTGAACCACCATCAGTCATTAAGTATCTAGGGACTTCAAACCTTGGAACAATAACTTCTTTAAGCATCTTAATAGAGGTGTTATGATCAGCACTACTAGTTGGAATAGCTTCTACCCACTTAGTAACTTAATCAACAACAACTAAAATATGTGTATACCCATTAGAGGAAGGAAACGGTCCCATATAATCAAAGCCCCAAACATCAAATGGTTCAATAACAAGTGAATAGTTCATATGCATTTCTTGACGTCTACTAATATTACCAATTCTTTGACATTCATCGCACGACAAGACAAACTTACGGGCATCCTTGAAGAGAGTAGGCCAATAAAAACCAGATTGCAATACCTTATGTGCAGTTGTATCTCCAGCATGGTGTCGTCCATAAGCCTCGGAGTGACACTTGCGTAGGATCTGTTCCTGTTCATGCTCAGGTACACAACATCTAATAACACCAACTACTCCTTCTTTATACAGGTGTGGGTCATCCCAGAAGTAATTTCTTAAATCATAGAAAAACATGAAGCTAGGTGGTATAAATTTAGGAACAATGTAATTAGCATAATCAGCATACCATGGAGCAGTACGAGAAGCATTTATGACAGCTAATTGTTCATCAGGAAAGCCATCATCAATAGGTAGTGGGTCATTAAGAATATTCTCTAACCTAGATAAGTTGTCTGCAACGGGATTCTCAGCTCCCTTTCTATCAATAATATGCAAATCAAATTCTTGTAGCAAGATAACCCATCTAATAAGTCTAGGTTTAGCATGTTTCTTTTCCATAAGATATTTAATAGCAGTATGATCAGTATGAACAGTTACTTTAGAATCAACAATGTAAGGTCTGACCTTATCACAGGCAAATACAACTGCTAAAAATTCTTTTTCAGTAGTAGCATAATTTCTCTCGGCACTGTCTAGAGTTTTACTAGCATATTGGATAATATTCAATTTCTTATCAACTCTTTGTCCTAGAATAGCACCTACAGCATAATAACTAGCATCACACATAATTTCAAAGGGTAAATTCCAATCAGGTGGCTGGACAATATGTGCAGAGATCAAGGCTTTCTTAAGTATTTCAAATGCTTCTACACAATCATCATCAAAGACGAATGGAACATCTTTTTGTAAGAGGTTAGTCAGAGGCTTAGAGATTTTTGAGAAGTCCTTAATGAACCTCCTATAAAAACTGGCATGACCAAGGAAACTTCTTATACCTTTAATGTCCTTAGGACATGGCATCTTTTCAATAGCATCAAATTTAGCTTACCAACTTCAATACCTCTTTCAGAAATTTTATGCCCCATGACAATACCTTCATTAACCATAAAGTGGCACTTCTCCCAATTCAAGACAAGATTAGTTTCTTCACATCTCTGCAAAACTCGATCAAGTTTGCTTAAGCAATCATCAAAAGAAGTACCATAAACGGAAAAATCATCCATGAAAACCTCAACAATCTTTTCACAAAAATTAGAGAATATAGCCCTCATGCATCTTTGAAAGGTAGCAGGTGCATTACATAAACCAAAAGGCATACGTCTATAAGCAAAGGTACCGAAAGGGAAAGTAAAAGTGCTCTTTTCTTGATCCTCTTTTGACTCAGGTATTTGAGAGAAACCAGAATAGCCATCTAGAAAGCAAAAATATGTATGTTCGGATAATCTTCTAGCATTTGATCAATAAACGGTAAAGGGTAATGATCCTTTTAAGTAGCTTTATTTAATTTGCGGAAATCAATTACCATTATATAGCCTGTAACAATTCTTTGTGGGATCAATTCATCTTTATCATTAGGAACAATAGTAATACCTCCCTTGTTAGGGACACAATGGACATGACTTACTGTCGGGGGAAACTGTCCACCACGAACACCTATGGGACCGGAGCCCCTTGTACGTTGCGGTAATGGAGCGGAGGGAGCACGAAGAGCGGATTGAGGAGAGCACGCGGGCAGTTTACCCAGGTTCGGGCCGCGCGGACGCGTTAAACCCTACTCCTGCTTGGTTTGTATTGAGTTTGTGAGCTCGGGATCTTGAAGAACTAGCTATACCGAGCGAGAGAGCTATCTAGGTTCCGAACCCTTTCTACGTTGTGCATGGGCCTCCTTTTATAGCTCAAGGGGTCACCGACAGGTGTCAACGTAGAAGAAGGGCAAAAATGTAACTTTGGTGGTAGTTGTAATAGTGCGGGAACAATGCGTGAACAGTGGATGAACAGTGGTCATCACCTAACTTGACAGTGGGGAACAAGAGCATTAAATGCCCGTCGCCGTCGACCCCAAAAGCGCCCGCCCGTGCGTCTCCGTTCGCCACGGTGGTAGCTTCGTCACCGTGGAGTGCCACCGTGTCCCCCAGGCTGCACAGCCATCCGCCAGGCGTCCCTGGAACGGCCCCAGGGCGATGCGTGGGTCGATGAGCTGGAGCGCGGGCACACAGCGTAACTCTCCCCGGCAAGCACCTTGCCGGGGCCTTGACCTTGCCGGGCCCTGAAGCTTGTCGCTCCCCGGGCCCTGCCGGGGTGCATGTTGCGCCGAGGCATGTCTTCTGAGATGCAGTCTTCTAGTCTTCCTGGCAAGCTCCTCTTGCCAGGGTCTTGTGTTAATGTTATAGTCTTGGGCCTGGGACGGCCTTCCCGGCAAGCTCCACTTGCCGGGGTCTTGATCTTCTGACTTGTATACTTTGTTTTTGAATGACTTAATAAGGACCAGAGAGGTTTCCGGCAAGCACGTGGTAGACCCCGCCGCAGGAAGCTGCCACTGCCCGTGCACAAGTTGGGGTACTAAGGTACCCCTATCTTAGTACACCGACAGGAGCCCCCGGGCCTGGGCCACACACGGTGCCGAGCGCTGTTGGGCCAGGCCCAAAACAGTGCACGGGCACGCGCGGCCCACGACAAGCCGTAATTCCCCTTCCGCATCCGCCGCGTCCCTCCCTAACGGCACGCGTCGATTGCGGTGTCGTGGGAGAGATCGTGGCCACGTTCTTTAATGGGAAATGCGGAGCGTCCCCCACTTCCCCCTTAAAAGCAGAGGAAGCAGGGGCAGTTTCCCTCCTGCGCTTTCATTGCTTCTTCATCCTCCAGAAATCCCCCGCTGCGCTCCGCCTCCACACCTCCTCCTCCGTCTTCCGCATCTTCGGCGCCGCCGAACTCCTCGCCCCTTTCCTCGCCGCCTCCGCCATGGCCCCGAAGACCGAGAAGGCGAAGGCGGAGAAGGCCAAGAAGGAGAAATCAGAGCAGGCGGCGAAGCTTGCTCTCTTGCGGAAGAGGAACGTCGTCTTCGCGCCAAGGCTCAGCGCGAGGGAGCTCTGGAACAAGTACTATCTCTTCTGGGCCAAGAAGACCAAGGCGCATCCTCGCACCAGGGTCTACCCGGCCGCCGCCAGAGATCTGTACCCCGGCGGGTATTTCTTCTTCGCTGTCTTCTTTCACTGTGGCTTGTGCCCTCCGTTCTCGGAGTTTTTCTGCGACATCATGAACACGTACAACCTCCATCTCTTAGACTTCACCCCCAACGCCATCCTTACGATGGCGGTTTTCGCACATCTGTGCGAAAACTACATAGGGATCTATCCAAACGTAGCACTCTTTCGGCATTTCTTCATGCCTAGAGTAGAGGCCGGCGCTCCCCTCTCCGGGGGGATCTCCTGGATCTTCCGCTTGAACAAGAAGGAATCATATCTGAGAGGAGAACTCCGCGGCAAGTGGGAGGAGTGGCGCGCGGATTGGTGCTGGATAGTGGAGGACGAGCCGCAGCCTTTCACTGCGCCGCGCACAACAGCTATAGTGCGCGGCAGGGACTGGAGCGATTTGGCCGCGGATGACGTCAAGCTCAACGTCGCCCTTGTCAGGATACTTCGTCTTCGGACAGCCAAGTTGACCATCGGAGAGGTAGGGGCAGATTTCCTCCGCCGCCGCATTGCTCCTTTACAGGAGAGGAAAAGGCCAGCATGGGAGTTCGGCAATGCGGCGGATATTATGAGGCTGCGCCCAGGATTGAACTTCAACTTCACGTCGTTGGAGCTGAAGGGGATGGTCCGGGAGCTTTTTAAGCACGACCCGGCCCATCCGGAGTGGTTTAGACCTCCCCGGGGAGTGGTGCCGCTGTGCAACAGCACCGCCCGGGATGCCTTGCGGGCGATGATGCCCGCGTGTGACTCTCACGGCGTCGACCCAACATGGATAGTGCCCACGCCGGACGCCATTATGAGTTTCTTTGATAACTTGGTCGAGGTGCCGAAGAACACCGATGAGATCAAGGGTCTCACCCAGGCCACCACGGAGCGGGAGATAGCTTATATTGCTACCCGGGTGGAAGAGGCCGCCGCAGCCGCAGCGGTAGGAGACTTCGGGTTCACTGTTGATGAGGCAAAGGCTGAGGACGCGTCGTGCCAGGCCGAGGAGGCAGAGATCCGGAGACTTCTCAAGCTTCCGCCCGACGAGCTCGCCGGGGTCCCTTCTCTGAGGCATGCCGGGATCCCCGGGGTTGTGAGCGAGGCCGCGGCAAGAGGCGAGGTTGCCGGAGGAAGCAGAGGTGCCGGAGGGAGCGGAGCCACCGGAGGGAGCAGGGCCGCGGGGCAGGGTGCTGGGCCCAGCGAGACCGCCGAGGAGGAGGAGGAGGAGGACGCCGGAGCTGACGAGGATACTGGCGGATCCCTGGGGCTAGACGACGCCTCCTCGTCCTCGGAGAGCTCTCCGCCCCGGGCAAGTCCCAAGCGAACTCCGTTGAAGCGCCTCCGCAAGGCGCCTACAGCGACGAGGACGCAGGCGCCCCGACAACAGCCTGCTCGCCGGGCAACGCGAGCCACCAGGGGGAGCCAGGCTGCGACGGAGGCGCCCCGCACATCAGCCGCGACGGAGGCGCCCTGCGCAACAGCTGCGGCGGAGGCGCCCCATGTGCCAGCGCCAAGCGGAGGGGGATCCTCCCAGAGCGGAGCGGCCGCTCTGCCCGCTCCTCGGGCCTCGGCGTCAACGGAGGCTGGGTCTTCGCAGCCCCTAGCCCCGGAGACCGCCAAGCGCCCGCGGGAGCCTTCTCCTCCTGCTCCTCGCGCAGGGGCGCCTCAGGTGGAGTTTGACTTCTCCGCCCTGAGCGACGACGACGACGAGGAACAGGAGTAAGTACTTGTATTTTGTAGCATCTTCAATTCTGTCTTGATTCTTTCGTTGATGATTCTGATCTTGTTTCTTGATTTGCCTGCAGGACCCTGACCTAACGGATGGCGAAGAGGGCCAAGGTCCCCGTGGTCGAGGTCGAGGACGACTCGCCCGTCGCGGCGACAGGTGACGCGCCGGCGACGAACTTGCCGGACCCAAGCGCTGCTCCGAGGAGCAGCCCCCAGCGCAGCCCCCAGCGTAAGTCTGGTCTTGAATTTCCTACTTGTTGGGCGCGCTTGAGGTCTTTGCTTTGTACTGATGTTTTGCTGCTCTGTTTGTTTTGTTTGTCTTGCGCAGAAACGGAGCCGCAGCCACAGGGGCAACCGGAGGTCACGCCCGAGGAGCTGCAGATCCCACCCTCCCCGCCAAGGGCGAACTCCCCGGCGAGGGAGGACGTTCCGCCAAGGACGGGCTCCCCGCCAAGGGCGGGCAGCCCTGCAAGGGTGGCCACTCCGCCAAGGGAGGGCACGGGCGGCCCTCCGCCAGCAGGAGCTTCCGCTCCACCGCCAAGGGAGGACTCCCCGGCGAGGGAGCCAGTCGTCGACGAAGCCCGCGAAGGTAAGCCTTGCAGCTTCGTCTTCTTGAACTTGTCTTTTTGGGTATTTGCTTGACCTTCTTTCTTTTCTTTTTCTTCTAGATCCTCCCGCACCGGATCAGATGGAGACCGAGGCCACCGGCGAGGAGGGGGCGCAAGGCGACGGCGGCAACGCCCCTGTCGTTGAAGACATGGCCGGAGCCGACGAGCCTGCCGCAGAGGAGACTGCTCCAACCGCAGACGCCGCGGCCGGGGAGGGGGACGGCGGCCACACTGCCGGCCCGGAGGCGGCAGGAGCGTCAAGCGCTGCGCCGGCCGCCGACCCCTCCGCCGATAAGGAGCAGTCCAGCTTCTATCTTGAGGCCCCCGGTGGCGTCTTCATACAAGTGCCATGGGGATCCTCGTCGCGAGCCCCCGTGGAGGGAGAGACCTTTGATGGAGAGGTCCTCGCCTCCGCAGGATTGAAGATCGTCGAGGCGCCTGGCGGGAGCGATGAGCCCGAGGAGGAGAAGCTGCTTCACCGGCTCCTGGCCCTTTACCGGGCCAGGCAGGCGAAACTAAAGTCTCGGGAAGCACTCATCACCAAGGTTGCAGCGGACTTGGAGAAACGCGCCGCAGAGCTCCGCGCCGCCAACCAGGCGGCCCTCCGCGACTTGGCGGAGGAGCGCGAGAGGCTTGCCGGAGAGCAGCAGGAGTTCCTCCTGGAGAAGGCTGAGGCCGAGGAGCAGCAGCGACTGGTCGGTGAAGCGCTGTCCCAGCGAGAAGGAGCGCTCAACCAGCGGAAGGTCGACCTCGACGCTCATGAGGACGACCTTACCGCCCGGGAGCAGGCCCTTGGCGGAGAATTGAAGGAAGCGAAAACCGCCGCGGCCACCGCGGAGACCGCCAAGAAGGACCTTGAAGCTAAGGTGGTGCAGCTGGAGGAGTACCTGAAGGCGAGCACGGAGAGGGTCACCGCGCTCAACATAGAGCGCGAGAAAGACGCCCATACCAACTCTGAACTCCAGGTACGCCTCTCCAAGCAGGGCGACGAGCTCAAAGCCGCCAAGGACTCAATTGCTGATCTGGAGTTGAAGGTCTCCACGCTGAAAGATTCACTCGACGCCGTCCGGGACCGTGAAACCAAGATGAAGGACGAGCTCCGCAAGGAGCGAGGCCTGGTGGAGAGCGCCGCCACTTCAGCTAACAACTTCCGCCGGACCGTCGAAATATGGACCGAAGATCTGGTGGCTTCTGCTGGCAACATCGACAAGGAGCTGATGGCGCTGAGGGTGGAACACCTCATATACTCTCCGGATCCAAATCTCCCCCACAGCGCCAAGCTCAGTCTTTTCTTCAGGGGGAGCGCGCCGGCGCTCGCACGTCTGCAGCAGAAACTCCCCGCGCAGCTGGCCGAGGAGTCGCGCCAGCTCTGCGCGGGGACCCTGGAGCGCGTCTTGACCAAGATTGTTTACCGCAATCCTGGTATTAATCTCGCCAACGTCCTCCGCAGCCTGCCGGCCGACGCAGATCAGGAGGCCCTGAAGGCGCAGGTCGCCCACATCATCGCCAAGGTGAACAAGATCTCCAGGCGCGAGGGCGACCGCGTAGATTAGACCTCCTTCTTTTTATTTCCTTTGCTGCTGCAAAGTGTGCCATGGACATGAATTAATTAGTGATTGCGACAAGTTATCTCTGTAATATATTTATCTTATTTCCGAGCAATTGATGCAGTGTTATCTCCCTTGCCTTTGGTCCTTTACTTTGTATGCTTTTTACCCTACGCTTTTAGGGAACTTGCCGGCAAGGGACCCTTGCCGCGAGCGCTGAGTGCTGGACTCTGAGCAGCCTGCTGGCAAAGGCCTTATCGGCAAGCAACCTTGCCGCAGCTAGTCGCAACGCACTTAGCTTGCTGAGCGAACTCGAGAACGAAATAAGGGCGCGACACTTGTCGCAGCTCACTTAAACCATTGAGCGTACTCGAAAACAAGACAAGGGTGAGGCTAGCCACGGGTAGGTTCCTCCGCGCACAGGTTTTCCATACAAAGTGTGGTTGTTCAAGCAAAGTAACTAAAATTTAAAAATTTGAACTGCTCAAATTCTGGTAACTTAGCTTTCATAATATGTTCGTTCTCCGGCAAGCTTCCCTTTCTTGAACAGCACTTGGTTCGTCCTCCACCTCCTTCCCCCCGGTAAACTTGTGCGCGAGGAACATTACTTCTGCTTAAGAGGGAAAGAAAAGGAGAAGAGGAAACAAGTATAGAACCTCTCGGCGTGGTAATGCTTACCGGATATTTGTGTTGCACAAAATGCAAAACAATGCATGCAAATATCAAAGAAAAGCATGAAAATGGCAAATAGTGCGAAAACACAGAAGCTTTACTGATGCACGGGATCTGCGCCCGGCTTTGTACAAAGGATTACATGCAACAGCGGCAAAACTCGTACAAAAGGTGGTTGCCGGAGCGGATCACGGCAACCGCGCCTTATGGGTGAAACTTTCGAAGATGCTCTATGTTCCAGGAGTTGCTCACCGGTAAGCCTTCTTCGGTCTCAAGGCGGACAACGCCGGGCCTTGTGACTTGTCTCACCCGATAAGGGCCTTCCCACTTCGGCGTCAACTTGTTGGAATTCTTGGCGGACTGAACACCCCGAAGAACAAGGTCGCCTTCCTCGAGACTCATGGCCTTAACCTTGCGGCTATGATAGCGGCGCAAGGCTTGCTGGTATCGAGCAGCTCGTACAGCAGCCTAGAGACGTTCCTCCTCGAGGAGCAATGCATCATCTTGTCGCAGTTGCTCTTGCTCGAGCTCATCATAAGCGAGCACTCGAGGAGATCCGTATACGAGTTCCGTGGGGAGAACTGCCTCTGCTCCATAGACAAGAGCAAAGGGTGTCTGTCCGGTGGCTCGACTTGGTGTCGTCCTGATTGACCAAAGAGCCGCCGGTAGCTCCTCTATCCAGTTTCTTCCGCACTTGTGCAGCCTGTCAAAGGTCCTTGTCTTGAGCCCGCGCAACACTTCAGCATTGGCCCTCTCCGCTTGACCATTGCTCCTCGGGTGAGCAACAGAAGCAAAGCAGACCTTGGCGCCAAGGTCTTGGACGTATTGCATGAAGGTGCGACTAGTGAACTGCGTACCGTTGTCGGTGATGATCCTGTTAGGGATTCTGAAACGGCAAACAATTGCTCTGAAGAACCTGACCGCTGACTGTGCTGTCACCTTTCTCACCGGTTCCACTTCTGGCCACTTTGTGAACTTGTCGATTGCAACGTACAAGTACTCAAAGCCCCCGACAGCACGGGGGAAAGGGCCGAGGATATCGAGCCCCCAGACCGAGAAGGGCCAGGACAAAGGGATCGTCTGGAGAGCTTGAGCTGGCTGATGAATTTGTTTGGCATGGAACTGGCACGCTTCACACTTGGTTACTTGTGCAGTTGCATCTTGGAGGGCTTCTGGCCAGAAGAACCCTTGCCGGAACGCCTTCCCGGCAAGTGCCCTTGCGCCAATGTGGTGGCCACATATGCCTCCATGTATTTCTGCCAACAGCTTCTGTCCATCTTCTCTGGAAATGCACTTCAACCTGACACCATTGAGTCTTCTTCTGTATAGTTCGTTGTCAACGAACTGGTACATACTTGACTGCCTGGTTATCTTCTCTATCTCTTCTGGGTCGTCGGGAAGTTCTCCAGTTTGCAGAAAACGGACAATCTGCTGCGCCCATGCCGGAGCCCGAGGTTCAACGGCAAGGACTAATGGCATGAGGGCCGCTGCGGGAACCTCAGCTTCTACGGCAAGAACTTGCGTCTCCGCCGGAGCTGATGGTCCCCCGGCAAGCTCGCCGGGGCGAGGCTTGTCGGGAACGATTGCTTCAACTGTACAGACCCTTGGATCTGCAGGAGCAAACTGTTCCTCAGCGTTCTGGTCGTTGATCTTGGGGACCTTGGCGGCGGCTTCTGGAAGATCCGCCGGCAAGTAGTCGCCGGAGACCAACTTTCTCTTCTTGGTCTGCCCAATTGATGGTGTAACGGATGGCTGAGTCAGCTTGAGCAGGAAGGTCCCTGGTTCCACATGTAACTTCATCGCAGCACACTTTGAAAGGCCATCTGCTATATCATTCTGAGCTCTCGGGACGTGCTCCATTTGCAGACCTTCAAAGTGCTCTTCAAGCTTCCTCACTTCATCTACATAGGCCTCCATCAAAGGGCTTTGATAACTCTTGTTGACTTGTCGGACCACCAACTGTGAATCTCCCCGCACAATCAATTTCTTAATCCCAAGTTCAGCTGCAATCCTGAGGCCGGCAAGCAGGCCTTCATATTCATCAGTATTGTTTGTCGCTTGTTCCCTGGGAAAGTGCATCTGGATAACATACTTGAGGTGCTCTCCGGTTGGCGCTATGAGTACCACACCGGCTCCAGCGCCTTGCAGCGAGAAGGCACCGTCAAAGTACATCACCCATTCGCTTGTCGCTTCTTGTACGGGTACGCTTGTCTCTGGAACTTCTTCATCGGGCGTTGGGGTCCATTCAGCTATAAATTCTGCCAAAGCTCTGCTCTGTATAGTTGAAGTACTTTCAAACTTGAGACCAAAGCTCGACAGTTCCAGTGCCCACTCCACGATCCTACCTGTTGCTTCTGGATTCTGCAATATCCTCTTCAACGGAAAGCGAGTGACCACTGTTATCTCATGTGCTTGGAAGTAATGGCGCAGCTTTCTCGAGGCCATGAGGAGGCCGAAAAGCAACTTCTGCACCCCGGAGTATCTTGATCTAGCCCCCTGCAAGAGGGAACTCACAAAATACACCGGGCGCTGCACCATCTTCTTCTGCACTTCTCCTTGCTCCTGCGCAGAGTTGTCCTTGTCGAGGCCAGAGCTTGTCGGAGCAGCCCCCTGCTTGTCGCTGGATTCGCTTGCCGGTGGTGTAGACTCCTCATCGGCCTCCCTCTCCGCTACTAATGCAGCACTAACCACTTGATTGGTTGCCGCTAAGTACAGCAACAACTTTTCTTGTGGTCTAGGTGCGACAAATATTGGAGTGGAGGACAGGTATCCTTTCAAGTCTTGCAGCGCTGCCTCCGCTTCCGGAGTCCATTTAATAGGACCTGCCTTCTTCAAGATCTTGAAGAAAGGCAGGGCGCGTTCTGCAGACTTTGAAATGAACCTACTGAGGGCAGCTACACAACCTGCAAGTCTCCTTACGTCCTTGACGCGCTTCGGGGCTTCGATCTGCTCGATGGCTTTTATCTTGTCGGGATTGGCTTCAACCCCCCTCTGGGACACAAAGAACCCGAGAAGCTTGCCGGAGGGGACTCCGAAGACGCACTTCTCCGGGTTCAACTTGAGCTGGATCTTGCGCAGATTTGCAAAAGTTTCTTCCAAATCTTGGATCAGGGTATCTTTGCTCTTGCTCTTCACCACTATGTCATCCATGTAAGCTTCTACATTTCTGTGAATCTGTGGCTCAAAAGCAGTGTGCACCACCCTTGCAAATGTTGAGCCTGCATTCTTCAATCCGAAAGGCATGCGGATGAAGCAATATGTGCCACATGGAGTAATGAATGCAGTCTTCTCTTCATCTTCCTTGGCCATAAAAATCTGGTGGTAGCCCGAGTATGCATCAAGGAAGGAGAGCAGCTCACATCCAGCAGTGGAGTCAACAATCTGGTCAATGCGCGGCAAGGGAAATGGATCTTTGGGACATGCTTTATTCACATCGGTGAAGTCTATACACAGCCTCCACTTCCCGTTAGCCTTACGCACGACAAATGGATTTGCTAACCACGTCGGATGTATCACGCCTCTAACCAGGCCCGCTGCTTCTAGCTTCTTGATCTCTTCGGCAATGAATTCTTGGCGCTCCACGGCTTGTTTCCCGACCTTCTGCTTGACGGGCCGCGCATGAGGGCAAACAGCAAGCTTGTGCTCAATCACCTTCCTGGGAACGCCAGGGATGTCAGATGGTTGCCATGCAAACACATCGACATTCGCCCGCAGGAAGGCAACGAGCGCACTTTCCTATTTGCTATCAAGTGTAGCACTGATGGTGAAGGTACCACCAGTGCCGTCCTCCTTGGCGGACACCTTCTTGGTTGCCGGTGGAGCAGCCATCCCTTTCTTGCACTTGCCGGTGGAGCTCGATGGAACGTCCTCGACGGCAGCGCAGCACTCCGAAGAGGTGCGTTTGCCGGAGTGGGCCCCAGAGCACTTGCCAGACTTGGTCTTGGTCTTCTTCCCCCCGGGAGCTTCAGCGGCGAGTGTGTTGCTCTCCGCTGCGGCTGCTGCATCCCGGTATATCTTGTCGGCGCAGAAAAGCGCGTCCTTCTTGTCGCCATGGACAGAGATGACGCTTATCGGCCCCGGCATCTTGAGTATATTGTAGGCGTAGTGGGAAGCTGCCATGAACTTGGCGAGGGCAGGACGTCCGAGTATCCCGTTGTATGGCAACGGGATATCGGCCACGTCAAAGGTTATCCTCTCCGTCCTAAAGTTAAGCTCCCCGCCAAAGGTCACCGGCAGAGTGATCTTCCCCTTGGGCTTGCTCCTTCCCGGGTTTATTCCTTGGAACGAACCGGTCTCTTCGAGCTCTCTATCTGGGATCTGGAGTTTCTTGATCACAGCTGAGGAGATCAAGTTCAGGCCGGCCCCGCCGTCAACCAACATTTTGGTGACCTTGAGGTTGCGGATAGTTGGTGAGACCAACATCGGCAAGCACCCGACCGCAGTGGTGCGGTCAGGGTGATCCTCAAGATCAAAAATGATGGGCGTGCTGGACCACTTCAGGAGCATGCGTGACTCAACGGGCGGCTCAGCTGCATTTACTTCCCGCACCCACTGCTTGAGTTGGCGGTGGGAAGTATGCAGAGAAGCGCCCCCGTCGACACAGGACTTCTGTGGCCTTCTGGAACTCCTGCTCGCTGTTATCACCTTCCTCCATGTCGTCGTCGTCGTCGTCTTCTTCATCCTTGTCGCGGCCCCGGGGAGGTCGATCTCCTTGCCGCTGCTTGGCCTTGCCGCGCCGTCCTCCCCGGCCATTGAATGGCCGCTTCTTGCTTGGCTCTCCTCCGCCACCTTGGGCCTTCTCCTTTTCGCGCCGCTCGTATTCAGCTTTCTGCTGCTCTACGAGGTACTCGACGCGCTTGCAGTTCGAAAGATCATGACCCTTGGTGCGGTGGATCTTGCAATATTGCTTGTCGGAGCCGTCCTGCTTGTCGGCTGCCGCTATAGGGGCAGGCTCCTTGCCAGAGCTGCCAGCCTGTGCTGTCTTGGCGGGAGCCTCCTTGCCGGACTTCTCGACGACCAGCACCTCCTTGCTCTTCTTCTTCCTATTGTTCCGCCGCCGGCTCTTCTTTGCCGGGGCGGCATCCTCGCTGTCGCTTCCCCCTGCGCCAGCATCCTCCCCGGGGAGTCTCCTCCCCTCTTCGGCGCGCGCGCACTTGTCAGCCAGAGCGTAGAGCTCGCTGACATCCCGGATCTTCGTCATGGCCATCTCCTCCCGCATGCGACGGTTACGCACGTTCTGGTGGAACGCGCTGATAACCGCGGCGGGGTGGACATCGGGAATGTTGTGCTGCACGCGGCTGAAGCGTTGGATGTACTTGCGCAGAGGTTCTCCTTCCTTCTGGGCCAGAATGTGGAGATCACTCTCCTGGCCGTGGGGTTTGTGGCCGCCCGTGAAGGCGCCAACAAATTGGTGGCACATATCCGCCCATGAAGAAATAGAGCCTTCCGGCAAATGCATAAGCCAAGAACGAACGTTTGGCTTAAGCACTAGCGGGAAGTAATTCGCCAATATCTTCTCGTCGCGCCCCCCGGCAGCCTGCACCGCGATGGTGTAGATACTGAGGAACTCCGAGGGGTGCGTCTTGCCGTCGTACTTCTCGGGTACGTCGGGCTTGAAGTTTTTCATGCTGGGCCACTGGACGCGCCGCAGCTCATGGGTAAACGCAGGGCAACCTGCCGCGTACGGCAAGTCGCCTGGTTCACCGGGCACGTGCGTGTCGACAGCAGTCCCAACACGTTGGTCTGATTGTCGCCGGGCTTCTCGCCGGCGCTCGATCGTTGTTCGAGCATCTTCTTGCCGCCGGTCGTCAAGGACTTGGCGCTGGTCCCGACGAGCCCGCGGATCTGACGACGCCGTGGAGTCGTCGTCGACGTTGATCCGGCGGGGAGGCGTCTTCTGCTTCCGCGGCGGGGAGTGCACGGTGGTTGCACACCCGGCGTTCTTGTCGCCATCGGCCTTCGTCTTCTCGACTTGCCGCGGCCGCGAGGTCGCCTGCTGCTGCGGCGTGTCGTTGTTGGCGAAGGCGATGAGGCTTTGGATTGTTGCCCTCCAGTCCTCGGCCTTGTCTGCCGCTGGAGGGAAATCGAGGAGCAGTTGCGCCCTTGCGAGAGCTTCTGCTGGAGAGGAGGGGAGCGGTGGCGAGCGGTGCGAGGAGCGAGATATGCTCGGACTCCTAACAGGGTTAGAAGGAGCAGGGTCTCGCCCTGGCGACCGCGCCTTGCTCGTGCCAGGACGATGGCCTAGAGCATCCCGCGATCCTCCGGTTTGCCCTTGCCCCAGCAAGCGGATGGTACCTCCTGTACCACGGCGCTGCTGGGTAGTCGTCTGTTGAGATGGACGAGGCGCGTCTACGGACACCGAGGCTCGGTCGTCCGTCTTGTCCTTGGATTTGGCGGTGCCGCGAGTTTCCTCGCCGGCGACCACCTTTCCGCCGGCGTCTCCTCCACCCACTGTTGGTTCCGGTGGCGGTGGAACAGACGCAGACGGGCCTGCGACCTCCGAAGCCTTCTTCTTCGGGGCCATGTACGTTGCGGTAATGGAGCGGAGAGAGCACAAAGAGCGGATCGAGGAGAGCACGCGAGCAGTTTACCCAGGTTCGGGCCGCGCGGACGCGTAAAACCCTACTCCTGCTTGGTTTGTATTGAGTTTGTGAGCTCGGGAGCTTGAAGAACTAGCTATACCGAGCGAGAGAGCTATCTAGGTTCCGAACCCTTTCTACGTTGTGCATGGGCCTCCTTTTATAGCTCAAGGGGTCACCGACAGGTGTCAACGTAGAAGAAGGGCAAAAATGTAACTTTGGTGGTAGTTGTAATAGTGCGGGAACAGTGCGTGAACAGTGGATGAACAGTGGTCATCACCTAACTTGACAGTGGGGGACAAGAGCATTAAATGCCCGTCGCCGTCGACCCCAAAAGCGCCCGCCCGTGCGTCTCCGTTCGCCATGGGGGTAGCTTCGTCACCGTGGAGTGCCACCGTGTCCCCCAGGCTGCACAGCCATCCGCCACGCGTCCCTGGAACGGCCCCAGGGCGACGCGTGGGTCGATGAGCTGGAGCGCGGGCACACAGCGTAACTCTCCCCGGCAAGCACCTTGCCGGGGCCTTGACCTTGCCGGGCCCTGAAGCTTGTCGCTCCCCGGGCCCTGCCGGGGCGCATGTTGCGCCGAGGCATGTCTTCTGAGATGCAGTCTTCTAGTCTTCCTGGCAAGCTCCTCTTGCCAGGGTCTTGTGTTAATGTTATAGTCTTGGGCCTGGGACGGCCTTCCCGGCAAGCTCCACTTGCCGGGGTCTTGATCTTCTGACTTGTATACTTTGTTTTTGAATGGCTTAATAAGGACCAGAGAGGTTTCCGGCAAGCACGTGGTAGACCCCGCCGCGGGAAGCTGCCACTGCCCGTGCTCAAGTTGGGGTACTAAGGTACCCCTATCTTAGTACACTGACACTTACCCACAGACTATCAGCAACATGATAAATTATACCTGCCTCTAGAAGCTTTTGTATTGCTTTCCTTACCACTTCTTTAATCCTAGGATTTAACCGTCGTTGATGATCAAGAACCGGTTTAGCGTCTTTCTCCAATTTTATTTTGTGTTGGCATAGAGTGGGACTAATGCCCTTGAGATCATCAAGAGTATATCCAATAGTAGCACGGTGCTTCTTGAGAGTTTTCAATAATTTCACTTCTTCCTGCTCTGAAAGGTTAGCACTAATAATAACAGGATATATCTTCTTTTCATCAATATAAGCATACTTAGGAGTATCAGGTAATGGTTTGAGCTCAAACACGGGATCACCCTTGGGTGGAGGAGGATCACCTAGGATTTCAACAGGTAAGTTGTGTTTCAATAAAGGTCCCTGTTTAAAGAATATTTCATCTATTTCCCTTCTCTCATTCATAAACATATCATTTTCATGGTCTAGCAAATATTGTTCTGAAGGATCGTTAGGAGGCACGGCAATAGAAGCAAGACCAATAATTTCATCTTCACTAGGCAATTATTTATCATGGGGTTGTCTACAAAATTTAGCAAAGTTAAAATCATGAGTTATATCCCCTAAACCAGAGTAATAATATCCTTTTCGCAGTCTATTCTAGCATTAACAGTATTCAAGAAGGGTCTACCAAATATAATGGGACAAAATTCATCTTGTGGGGAACCAAGAACAAGAAAACCAGTAGGATATTTGACTTTTCCACACAATACTTCAACATCTCTAACAATCCCAACTGGTGAAATAGTATCTCTATTGGCAAGCTTAATTGTAACATCAATACCTTCTAGCTCAACAGGTGCAATATCATGCATGATTTCTTCGTATAAGGAATGAGGTATTGCACTCGCACTAGCACCCATATCACATAAGCCATGATAGAAATGTTCTCCTATTTTAACAGAAATAACAGGCATGCCTACGGTAGGTCTATGTTTATTTTTATTATCGGGTCTAGCAATTCTAGCAGCTTCATCACAAAGGTAAATAACATGCCCATCAATATTATCGATCAAGAGATCCTTAACCATAGCAATGCTAGGTTCAACTTTAATTTCCTCAAAGGGTGTAGGTGTTCTAGTATTACTCTTACGATCCACAGTTGAAGCTTTGGCATGATCCCTTATTCTAACAGGGAAGGGTGGTTTCTCAATATAAGCGGCAGGAACAATAGGATCAACATTATAGGTGATAGTCTTTTCTTCAACTTTAACATGTTCAACTACTTTTACTTCAATGGGAGGATGATATTTAAACCACTTCTCCTTAGGGAGATCCACATGAGTAGCAAATGATTCACAGAAAGAAGCAACTATCTCAGAGTCAAGTCCGTATTTAGTGCTAAATGCACAGAAAACATCGGTATCCATAAAAGATTTAACACAATCAAACTTTGGTGTTATACCTGACTCCTTACCTTCGTCGAGATCCCAATCTTCAGAGTTCTGTTTAATTCTTTCCAATAAATCCCATTTGAATTCAATTGTCTTCATCATAAAAGAACCAGTACAAGAAGTATCGAGCATGGAGCGATTATCAAGAGAAAGCCGAGCATAAATTTTTTGATTAATAATTTCTCCCGAGAGCTCATGATTGGGGCATGAATATAACATTGATTTAAGACTCCCCCAAGCTTGAGCGATACTTTCTCCTTCGCGAGGCCAAAAATTATATATATATAATTACGATCACGATGAACCTGATGCATAGGATAAAACTTCTGATGAAATTCCAATTTCAATCGGTTGTAGTTCCATGAACCAATATCATCGCATAGCCTAAACCATGTAAATGCCTTTCCCTTCAAAGATAAAGGGAACACCTTCTTCTTGATAACATCCTCGGGCATACATGCAAGCTTAAATAATCCACAAACTTCATCCATATAGATTAGGTGCAAATCGGGATGCAATGTTCCATTTCCTGTAAAGGGATTAGCTAGCAGTTTCTCTATCATACCCGAAGGAATTTCAAAGTAAACACTTTCAGTAGGTTCAGTAGGTTGAGGAGCAACTCTTTGCTCTACTGGTCGGGGTGAAGATACCCCAAACAATCCCCTCACAGGATTATGTTCCATAGTAACAAGTGGCAGTAAATTTGAGCACACTATATAAATTTTTCCTTACCAAATTCCACTTACCAAAAGCGCTTCGCTCCACGGCAACAACGCCAGAAAAGAGTCTTGATTACCCACAAGTATAGGGGATATATCGTAGTCCTTTCGATAAGTAAGAGTGACGAACCCAACGAGGAGCAGAAGGAAATGATATGCAGTTTTCAGTAAGGTATTCTCTGGAAGCACTGAAATTATCGGTAACAGATAGTTTTGTGATAAGGTAATTTGTAACAAGTAACAAGTAATAAACGTAAATAAGGTGCAGCAATATGGCCCAATCCTTTTGTAGCAAAGGACAAGCCTGGACAAACTCTTATGTAAAGGAAAGCGCTCTCGAGGACACATGGGAATTATTGTTAAGCTAGTTTTCATCACGCTCATATGATTCACGTTCGTTACTTTGATAATGTGATATGTGGGTGGACCGGTGCTTGGGTACTGCCCTTGCTTGGAAAAGCATCCCACTTATGATTAACCTCTATTGCAAGCATCCGCAACTACAAAAGAAGTATTAAGGTAAACCTAACCATAGCATGAAACATATGGATACAAATCAGCCCCTTACAAAGCAACACATAAACTAGGGTTTAAGCTTCTGTCACTCTAGCAACCCATCATCTACTTATTACTTCCCAATGCCTTCCTCTAGGCCCAAACAATGGTTAAGTGTCATGTAGTCTACGTTCACATAACACCACTAGAGGAAAGACAACATACATCTCATTAAAATATCGAACGAATACCAAATTCACATGACGACTTATAGCAAGACTTTTCCCATGTCCTCAGGAACAAACGTGAAAGTGCAACTAATCCCCGGGTGGTTTTGGTAATTAATAAAAACATATATATCATTGAACTAATAGTTACTTGAGAATCATTTCAGAGAGTTCAGTGATATGGGTATGGCAAGGACTGAAGAAGTGGACCCCCCAAAATGCTAAGGCAAGCATTGGCAAAAGCTCAAGACTCCATTTTTGGTTTAGTGATCCAAGATCACATTGAGTCCATAGGAAAAGCCAATACTATTAAAAGGGGATGAGGTTATGATGATGATCTTGTTGCTCAAGTGCTTAGTGATACATCTCCTAAACTATCAGCAACTTTCACTGCCATAGACACTCATAAGTAGTCTCGGTCCCACCGATATTCCAAACTCAGTCACACCGAGATGAACCACCTCAGCCATAAGCCAAACCCTAGTAAACTCGGATTTTCCGATTCTGAACTCGGTCTCACCGAAACATGAGTTGCCAAGTTTCTGTAACCTTCTGTCATCAAATCGGTGTCACCGAGATGATGAAGTCGGTCCCACCGAAACTGGCATGCTCTTGTCATTGCACGAATCGGACTAACCGAGATTGTATATTCGGTCCCACCGAAAATTCCAACGTTCACATTATTTGAACTATCGGTCTCACCAAGTTGTCCACTTCGGTCCCACCGAGATTGCTCCAATGTGTGTAACGGTTGGATTTTATGTGGAGGCTATTTATACCCCTCCACCCCCTCTTCATTCGTGGAGAGAGCCATCAGAAAGAACTACCACTCCTACCTTACATTTCTGAGAAGAGAACTACCGACCCTTGTGTTGAGATCAAGTTGCTCCACTCCCACCATATGAAGCTTGATCTCTAGCCTTCCCAAGTTGCTTTCCACTCAATCCTTTCTTCCACCACAGCCAAATCAGTGAGGAGAGTTGAGTGTTGGGGAGATTATCATTTGAAACACAAGAGCAAGGAGTTCATCATCATCTACAACATCTATTACCTTTTGGAGGGTGGTGCCTCCTAGATTGGTTAGGTGTCGCTTGGGAGCCTCCGTCGTCGAGATGTGGAGTTGAACCAAGAAGTTTGTAAGGGCAAGGAGATCGCCTACTTCGTGAAGATCTACCCCGAGTAAGGCTAGCCCTCCGTGGGCGTAGGCCATGATGGAATAGACAAGGTTGCTTCTTCGTGGACCCTTCGTGGGTGGAGCCCTCCGTGGACTCGCGCAGCCGTTACCCTCCGTGGGTTGAAGTCTCCATCAACGTGGGTGTACGATAGCGCCACCTATCGGAACCACGGGAAAAATCACCGCGTCTCCAAAATTGCGTTTTCTCTTCTCCACCTCTCTTTACTACATGTGCAATTTACTTTCCGCTGCCTATACTCTAGAATTGCATGTGTAGGGTGATGCTTGACTTGATCATAATTGTGAATCTGCCAAAAACTGTTCTTTGTCAAAAGGCAGAATTTTTATATTGACAAGTAGTCTAATCACCCC